>CM066586.1:14407957-14995457 GCA_033816785.1 Picus viridis | reverse complement strand
TATTGAAGGGTACAACGCCTCCGTCTTTGTCAGAGTAATTGTACTTCTCCTGTCAGCTCTGCTTTGCTCCGAGAGGAAATCGCATGCTTTTACTACTGGAGGCATTTAAATCCAACCCGATTCTAGTCAAAAAAAAAAAAAAAAAAAAAAAAGAAAAAAAAAAAAAAAAAAGATAAAAAGTTGCTGAGAGTTGGCTGAGAGCTCAGCACCGCTCGGCTCCCTGAGCCGCTCCCGGGAGCTGCTCCCGGAGCCCTGAGGGGAAAGGGGTCCCGCCTGCCTTTTTTTTTCTTCTTTTTTTTTTTTTTTTTAATCTCTTTAAAAAAAAAAAAAAAAAAAAAAAAAAAAAAACCCCACCACACAACCAACAACAAACTCAGGACTGCAAAGTTACCTTTAAAAACAAAACAAAACAAAAACACCCAAAAAAAGCCCCAAAAAACAACAGTCCATGTGGGCAGGCTGGTCTCGGCCGGGAGTGTTAAAACCCGGCAGATTGGTGGAATGGTTTTAATTTTCCATCTCTGGGATCTGATTTCCAGAGGGCTGGGAATTATTTCTGCCTTCTCGCTTTTCCTCCTCGGCTCCCCCCCCCCCCCCCAGATAATAATAATAATTTTAAAAATCGAAAACTTATTTAAATTACTTTTTTTAAAAAATAGTGAAATGTCACTCCGGGAAAAATAAATAAAAGGGGTAAAAAATTAAAGCTGATTAAATACGAAGCTGGTAAGTATCTTTCTGCCTCTAATTTGCAGTAGAGCAAGGCTGATAACACGTAGTTATCCTCGGCCAAGTTGGCCGAGACAGGTTAAATAATTTAATAAGGAACTGCTTGTAATTATGTTATTTACAAGGTCTGACAGAGGTTTGAGGAAGAAGCAGGAGCTGATCTCAGGGAAACGGACGGGTTCGGGTGACCCCTGGAGCACAGAGTTTGAATTATGGAGATGGGGGGCTGAGAGGTGACTCTGGACTAGAGAGGAACAAGCTGACTTCTCACCCCGCCGTATTTAACTTTTAAATCCAAATAAACGCCTCTCCATCCCCCCACATCACCACCTCCCCAAAAAAAATTAATACATTAAAAAAAAAAAAAAAATCCAAGGGCTAAACCTGGCTACTTTTGGGGTGCCCAAAAGTGGGTGCAAAGTATAGCCCTCAAAACAAAAGTTAGGAAACATTTTTAAAATAAATTAATAATTTTTTTTTCTGCTTTTTTTTTCCCTTCTCTCCCTCACTAAATTAATTATATCCCACATCTGCTCCCCTGGCGTTGTACTTAACGCCACACACACGATTTAATGATGCCAACGCTTCCTCGGACAACACCACACCTTTTTTTTTCCCTCCTTCTTTTTTTTCCCTGCTCTTTTCGATCTCCTCCAGCCCTCGCTGTGTGGATTAAGTTTCTCAGGTAAGGCAAGAGTAGGTGCGGGCACTGAGTTTACTCCCCCCACCCCGCAACCCTCTGAGCAAAGGGCGAAAGACAAAACTTGAGCAACTTGCGCGTTAAGCAAAGCGTTAAACTTCTCTCACCTGTTTGGTCATTGAGTCTATGAGGCGGACATACAGGTCCTGCTCTGTCCTGACTCCTGAGGAGGGAAAAGAGACAGATTTCTATCAGGATTTCAGCAGCCAATCACCCCAAAACCTATCCCCAAAGTGACTGTGCAGGGAAGTGACTGCAGCGGGCAGGGAGCGGTACCGCGCCAGGCTTTCCAACTAACGCTAAATTACAACAATAACAACAACAAAAAAGCAGAAATCATCCAGTGACAGAGTCCTCACCCACTATTAAACCCGGTTCTTGAAGGAGTCATGCCTGGAAGTGTCCCCCTCCCCGGGCCAAACTACAGCCACGGTGAGGGGGAAGCTAGAGACAGCGGGGTTTGGGTGGTGGGAACGGTACCCCCCGCATCCTCCTGCATCCCACCGCGTCCACCCGCATCCTCCTGCATCCCATCGCATCCCGTCTCGGGTGGGAACCCTGGGCTACCCGCTCTCCGCTTCACTACCCCACTTTCCCAGTAAGGAAATCGGGCAAACTGGGGGGAAAGTCACTTAAAAGTGATGTTGTGCTGGAGCAGGTATCGATCCCCGCTTTTTTACTTTCCACTTCAAGCCAAACCGGTTAATCATGTGAAGTACCATCGACTTATTGATCGGTTATGTTTTGTTTTCCTTCTCTTGCCGAGGCAAGGAACCGTGTTTACACGCGGCTCATTTTCATCTCCAACACCCCCCTCCCCAGCCCCCCAAAACAACAACAAAAAAAGCTTCAGCTCCTTTTTCAAAAAGCCTCTAAAGAGAAAAACTCAGACTTTGGGGTATATTGGGGCTTTTTCCTTTTTCCCCCCTGCAACATCACGAACTCTCATAATTAAAAAAAATAAAGAAAGAAAATTATTATTATTTAACCCCAACTTACCGTTGCTATACAACAACTGAAGTTTATAATGAATCCCATTGTTAGTTTTTTCATTGTTGGGCTCCTGCAAGCAACGATAAATAATCACATTTAGCATCCACTGCCCCAAAAATATCTCTCTCCTCTTAACGCGCATTTTCCTCGCCCTGGAATCCGCTCGGAAATTAACAATTCGCGGTCAAATTCAGTCCACAGTCACCGTGAGGTGTTTTGGGTTTTGGGGTTTCTTTTATGATGATGTCATTATTTGGGTGCAAATATGTCATGTTTAGCTGGTTGTTTTGTGTTGGGTTTTGGTGGTAGTTTTTTTCCCCTCCACACTATCCCCCCCACATGCATACACATACACGCACCCCCGGCATTAAAATAAGTTTGAAAAGCCGGGATTTATCCGGAGCTTGGGGCGGGGGTGGGGGGGGAGGACCGGGACCCACACGTGGTTGGGAGTGTCGGGAGTTGGGAATTATTTTAATTACCCTTCAAAAAATAAATAAGAACTGTTTTTTTAAAAAATCAAAAACTAGGGAGGGAGGGATGGGGGGGACACAAGACTTAGAGATGGCGGGGGGGCAAGACTTACTTTCTCTTTCTCCACAAAGTCCACAAAAGCCGTTCTCTCAATCTCCACCGGCTGCCCCTGCCTGTCGTACAGAGCTAAGACGAAGTGGAAAAAATTGGATTTTCTGAGATTGGAAGGCGGCTGTTTCTCGAAATGTGCCCGAGCCAGCCCCACGCCGCTGCGGGAAAAACACAAGACATAGGCGTGGGTGAGAGCGGCGCGGAGCTGCGGCGCGCAAACTCCGCGGCCGCGGGGAGCGGAGGAGGCTGGAGAAAGGAGGAGGAAGAGGAGGAGAAGGAGGGGAGGGAAGAAGAAGAAGAAAAGATGCGGGGCAGCGCGGAGCAGCGCGGTCGTAAGTGATACAGGGTGGGTGAGTGGGGGGTGGTGGTAGTGGTGTGTAAAGGGGGGATTTACGGCCGGGATAAGAAATCCAAGGTGGAGAAAACCGCCGGGAGAGGATTTGGCAGACGTACCTTTGGGCGGCCGTGTTAGCATCCACTACCCCCGCCGTGTGCATCCAGGAGCGGACGGGATTCATCCCAGTGCCCAGCGGCTCTTCTTTCATGGTCGTCCCACCTCTTGGTATATTTTCCTGAATCCCAAACATTAAAACAAATTTGGGCAAAACCAGCTCCTAACCAAAAAGGGGTTAAAATGGAGGGAAATGTCAGCTACGGGGTGGGTTGGTTGTTGCTTGATTTTTTTTTTCCTCTCTCTCTCTCTCTCTTTCCTTGGCGACTGGAATATAAGAGATGACTTTACTCCCTGTGCTCAGGAGGAGAAAAGCCCAGTTCAAGTCTTGCTTCCTTCTTCAATCTGTCCTGTATTGGCACGACATAAACAATTTACTGAGGACTTCTGTGCAGCGAGTTGGATGGCGTTCCAGTTTGGTGGGTTAAGAAAAAAAAAAAAAAAAAAAAAAAAAAAAAAAAAAGCAGAACACACACAAGAAAAAAAAAAGAAAAAAAAAGGAGAAAAAAAAAGTGTAACTGCAGCCGGCGACAGTGCGAGGTGGCTTTTTTAGGGGTTGTTTTTTTAGGAAAGGGAAAAAGGGGGCATTAAAAAAAAAAAAAAAGAATAAATATGTTGTTGTTGTTGTTTGCAGGCGCGCTCAAAGTGGTGTCATCCTAGGAAAAAGCGGGAGGCGCAGGGCAAAAAAAAAAAAAAAAAAAAAAGGATGGAGAGGCACAGAAAAAAAAAAAATAAAGCTTCAGGACACTGCTGAATCGACCACTTTCTGGCAAGGCTTCTCCTGCTCCAAAAGACAAATAAACGGGGGGGAAAAAGAAAGAAGGAGAGGAGTGGGAGAAAAAAAAAAAAAAAAAAAAAAAGGTAAAAAAAAAAAAAAAAAAAAAAAAATAGTGATTACCGCGGAGGTGTTCCCGGGCACACGGGAGAACGGGGAGAGGGCCCGTGGCGGCTCGCGGAATGGACGGAGGCGCGCAGAGCCCGGCCCTCCCTCCCCGAGGAGCGCTCCCTTCCCCGGGAGCCGGGCCCCCGCCACGGCGGGAGAGATGGCGTCACTGATGACGTGAGCTAATGGGCGGGATCAGTGCCATATATGGCAGCTTTGGGGGTTCAAATCGTTCCGTCGCCGCCTTTCTTGCCCGGCCCCGGCAAACATCACACCCCCCAACAACCCGCCCCTCCAACCCCGCCCCTCCAAGGGGTCCCAAATAGCATCTTCCTGGACCACCCTTCGTGGGGGTCGCAGGATGGGGGAGATGTTGGTCGGGGTAGAGAAGAGCTTGAGGCTGGACAAAGGGGTGGCCTGGCTCATGTCTTTCTATATGCCCATCTCTAGATGACCCCCCCAACACCGACACACCCCTAAATGTATAGATTTTTGGGCTGCAGGCGCTGCGTGGGTGCTTTGGCTCTATATATCCATAGCCTGATCTATAGATATCCATAGGTCCATCCATATATATCCATAGGTCCATCCATATCACTGTCCATATACATCCATCGTCTTGTCCGTGCATATCCATAGCTCTATCCTTATACATCCATAGCCTTACCTATGGATATCTGTAGCTTTATCCATAGATATCCATATATACCCACAGCCTTGCCTGTATAAATCCGTAGCTCTATCCACATGTATCCATAGCCTTGCCTTTACATATCCATAGCTTTATTCATATATATCCATAGCCTCATTTATATATCTCCATATCCTCATCCATATACATCCACATCCTCACCCATACACATCCAAACTCGCCTGCAGTGATGCTCTCACTGCAATTTAGGGCTTCATCTATTATTATTAATAGTAGTAGTAGTAGTAGCAGTGTGGATTGTCACGATCAGCGCCTCAATATTGTCAGTAATGGGTGGAAAGCGAAGTTATCAGGAGAAGCTTGGTCCCTTTCTCCAAGGGTTGAGGGCTGGAGAAGTGAGGGTTGTGGTGGAGAAGCAATCTATTTTGGTTGGTGTTGGGGGTTAATGACTATTGCCAAAGATAAGTGAATTATCAAAGCTGTTGCTCTTCCCCGATCTCAAAATCCATTACAGTGCTGGCCGTCTAATTAAATACGTAAGTATAATAAAATCATATTTTATGACTATTTGAGGGTAATGAGATTAGTCTTTAGAAGCGATCGCCACATATTAAAGATGCCACTGTCTATAGAATGTTAATAACCTTAAATCAAAGTCTATATGGAAAGTGGTGGGGAAGAAATGCAAAGCGAATTCCTGCTTTTCCTTCATCAGCCGGCAGCAAACTCAAACACTTCTAAATTCCTCCCAAAACAATGCGAGGTGGCATGGGGACACTTAGAGGGGTTGGAAGCTGCCGATCTCCCTCCCTCCCGTATCAACCTCCTTCCACATCAACCCGCAAAATCCACTGTTAAAAATCAGCTAGAACTACCCAACAACGCTAATAATTGTCTTTTCTTTTCTTCCGCCCCCCGCCCCCCCCTTTTTTTCCCTTTAAACCTCCCGGAACAAGACCGAAGTTAGGTCCTTCCATCCTCCTCTTCCTCCTCCTCCTCCTCACCAAAGCCTGATGCTTAAAATCATTTACAGTATCTTTAATTCAGATTACACGCGCCGAGGCGATTTAAATCTGATTACCAAATTAGGAGGTTTTAAAACAAATCCTTTTAAATCTGATACTGTTGACTGAGGAGGAGGAGGAGGAAGGGGGGGGGGGAGAGGAAAAGAGGGAAAAAAATAAAAAAGGGAGAAAAAAGCAGGGAAAAAAAGTTCCATAAGCCCCCATCGCATAAGGTAACGATCCTTGCCCCAGAAAGAAAAGGGAGTTTTAAACCTTTTTGACAACAAATGCAGCTGCCCCACTATTTTGGCCGATATTAAGGGAAAATGAATGCAAATCTGTGTTCAGAAGCCATCTGGCCAGAAATAGGGGAATCAGCTGCTCTTCACAACAGGCTCTGAGGCTGAATCTATTTCAGCTCATTTTCTAGATCATCTGGTCCTGCACCCAAAGCGTGGAAAATACGGTCTTTATCATTCACCAACTTTAGCTTTTTTTTTTCCCCCTTTCCTTCTGTCTTTTTTTTTTCTTCCCTGTCGCTCCGCGGCTGGCTACGAGCTGCCGGCAGCCTGCCCGGGATGCTCCGCTCCACACCCGCTCCGCACCCACTCCCAGCCTGGCATCCCGCATCCCAGGACAAGTTCTACCCTCTCCCAGAGAGTGGGGCAATGGACCCGGTGGTGGAACCGGTGGCCCCGAGATGATCCCACCTTAACCAGGGCCCGCTCCCCAGGAGGGGAACTGGGTTGGGAATGTCGGGAAGAACCGGGAACGTCGAGCCGGGATGCTGGCGGGAGCCGGGATGCTGGCAGGACAAGGGAGGGATGATGGGCCGGGGATGCCCGCGGAACTGGGGATGCCCGCGGAACTAGGGATGCTGGCGGGACCAGGGAGGGCTGCCAGGACCAGGGAGGGCTGCCAGGTCCGGGACGCTGACGGGACTGGGAAGAGATGCCGGGCCAGGGGGTCACGCCGGGCTGCGGATGCTGGCAGGACCAAGAATAACGGCAGGACAAGGGAGGGAATACGGACCGGGAATACCAACAGGACAAACGATGCTGGTCAAGAACCAGGGAGGGATGCCCGGCCGGGGATACTAGCAGGAAAAGGATTGCTGGCAGGACCAGGGAGAGATGCCAGGCCGGGAATGCCAGCAGGACAGGGAATACCAGCGGGACTGGGAATGCTACAGGCCTGAAGATGTTGGCAGGACCAGGGATACCGATAGGACCGTGGAAGGCTGCCGGGATGGCGATGCTGGCAGGACTGGCGATGCTGGCAGGACCAGGGAGGGATGCCGGGCCAGGGATGCCAGCAGCACCGAGAATACCGGCAGGAGCAGGGAGGGCTGTCTTTCTCCGCTACACCTTGCACGGGTAAACCGGGAAGGGCTGCGGGTCTCCGACCTCAGCCCCGGTACCAGTAGGGCCCAGGGGTGTTGCACGGCTACCGGCGCTGGCCCAGAACCCTCCTGGCTCTGCATCCCTCCTTCTCCTCCACCTCTACCACCACCTCCTCCTCCTCCTCCGGCTCGCCGCGCCAAGTCTCCCTTTTGTGTGAATTTACGGGGTGAGGCTTCAGTGATCCCCCCAAATTTGCATTTAAATAGCGACATCAAGCGATTCGCGTGCCACACACCAGTGGGCTCCCAGATGTCACGGTGGAACCGGTCAGATGGCCGCAGCCCAGCTGTCCCCCCCCACAACCACCCCCTCCCCACCACCACCATCACCACAACCACCACCACCACCAAACCAACCCCCCCGGCCCGGCCCCGCACCGCGGCCCCCAGCGCTCCCAAACGCCGCCGCACCGCCTGTCGCCGACCCAGCAGCGATAAATCACGACATCGGAGCCCGGCCTCTTTCCTTCCTTCCTTCCTTCCTTCTTCAACCCCCCCACCCCCCTCCACGTTCTGTGCTCTAGCTCCGCACCCGCATAATAACCGATAATCACACGCCATGCGTGGGTTGCGCAGATTAAAATTGATAGCCCCATTCCCACTCCGTTGTCGGATTCTCTGAAACTTTATTATTTTAGTTGGGCTTTTTTGTTGTTTTTCCTTCGGGACTATCCCCTCGGGACTATCATCTTAACCATTAATTTTTTTCCCTCCTTTTCCTTATTTCACCCTTTACACCGCGAAAGTTTGAGCCCTATCTTACCATTTAAAAAAACCCCTCCAAACCCCCCAAAACCCCCAAACAAACAACCCCCCCAAAAAAAAATTTCACATCCTTTCCCTATTTTAACTTTTACACCCTGTAACTTTGAGCCTCGTCTTGCTCTTCACTTTTTTCCACTTTCCTTTCTTTTCTCCCTATTTCACCTTTTACACGCGGAACTTCGAGACCTGTCTTGATTTTTTTCCCCACCGTGGCCCCTTCGTGGGCCACCGCAGGAAAACTTTCCCCGCGCAAATTTCCGCGGCCCCGGCCCTGCCCTCCAGCAGCTTCTGGCTAAGGGATAGATTTCAATTTGCTTGCTTGAAGGCGACTGCGTAACTTACACGCTCGCTTCCAGTGGGTGCTATTTACACCCCGGTGAACCGGACCCAAATCTCCCATTTCCCGTGTGAAAAATTGGGTATTTTCGGGCATTTTCAACACACGGCTTCCTCCACCACTCTCTCGGGTCGGACATTGACCACCGATGGGTACTCCAGGGTGTAAATTCACGAGCAGAGTTAATTAACGCTGTGGCTTGGCCCCTACGCGGGGCACTGCGCAGCCTGCCCCCATGTCGAAGCGACGAAGGGACAGAGGCCGAGCTGGGAGCGAAGCTGAGTTCCCGGTGAGGGCTAGATGATGCTGATGGGTATTTGCGGGGGAGGAACACCGACCCCCTCCTTCACTGGCAAAGGCCCCGCAAAGGGTGAAGTTTGCGGGAGGTGTAGCGGGGCCGGAGCCGGGGCCGTGCCCGCAGCCGCTGTTTTTTTATCTTGCCAAATTTTGGGGCTGATTTTGGGACTTGAATTCAAATTCCTGAACACCCCGGGCCAAATGGCAAACCGAATGGGGAGAACGGTGGGGTGCAGACACCCGCATCTCCCTTCTGCCCTGCGGACAACAGACGTGATCCACCAGCATGCTCTGGGATGAGCAGAGATGCGCGGAAAGGGGCAATCAGAGGGTAGACCCCCTCCGCATCCGCGCAGGACGGACTCCAGGGAGGGCTCTGTCCCTAACCCAAACCCTTAGCGCTCTGCTCCGGGGCTCCCCGGCGGATTATATGCGGCCCCTTCCGCGCCTTTGCGCGCTCCGCGGAAGGGCTGGGAAGAGAAACGGTGTAAGTCGGCTTGGAGTAAAGAAACTCTTTGTCGGTGCTGAGGTGTATTTGTCGAAGCGATGCTTCGCCCTGAGTTTTTCCAGGCTTCTTTTGACGGTCCGATGATCAAATATTGTTAAAACAAGAGTTAGTCCTTAAAAATGTATTAATGGTAATAAAGACAATAATAATAATGATAAAGGATTAAACTTTCCCCGTGCCCGAATGTCGGCCCTGGCCGCCGTGAATCCAAGGAGAAAGGGAAAACGAAGGGAAAAGCGCCCGGGGCTGCAGCCCGGCTCCCGGCTGCCCGGCGGCCGCTGCCCGGCGCAGGGGGGGCTGCAGGAGGGTGGCCCGGGGGGGGTGATGCTGCGGGGCCGCCCCCTTCCCATTCTCGCCGTTTCCTTATCCCCAGGGAAGGGAAGAGGGTTTTGGGGTGGGGGTTGAGGCTCTCAACGAGGGACTGATCAGGCAGCCCCCACTGAGAGGCGCGGAAGGGGCGCGGGTGAGCAGTGGGGACCGCGGGGAGTTGGCGGCCGGACAGGTCCTTGTGGGTGCGGCGAGAAGAATCCAAAGTGAGTCCAACTGAACAAACAAGGATCGATCAGATAATTTCAGATATTCTAATTGGCTTTAATTAAACACACTTCGTTCTAATTAACTCTGAAATTTTAGCATGCTTTGGGAGGCTGGTGTCTGATTTGATATTGTCAGTCCAGATGTCCTAATAAAATTCAATCCTCCACTCAAGACTTCCAATCTTCGCCAAAGAACAAAAAATGCAAATTAAATGTAAAACCTAAAGTATCGCCCAAGGTATCATCAAGGAAAAGGTGTCTCCAAACTTCGCACTTTTTTATTACGCGGTAGTTAGAAAATGCAGATTACAGCCTAACAAGACCTCCGCTGAATAAGGGAAACCTTAACTCTTTCCTGCTCGAAGCTCCTTTTCCCCCTTCGCTCTGCCCTGAAGGGATCCACGAACATCATCCACCAGGAAACGCTGGTGCGGGGAGAGCGCGGAAGAACCCCGCGGAAGGAGGGACTCGCCGCCGCCGCCGCCAAGAAACTTAAACAAGTGGCTTTCAACTCATGGAGGACAGCACTGGGTTCCCCAGTCCCATACCGGGATGCTCATAGAATCATGGAGTTGTTTGAGTTGGAAAAGACCTCCAAGTCCCATCGTCAACCTAAGGACTACCATGGTCGTTAAAACACAGAATGGCAGAGGAGTTTCAATTGGAAAAGACGTCCAACATCATCAAGTCCAAACATCAACCCAACACTACCATGGCCATTAAACCATGTCCCAGCTCCATCACAGGGGAAGACAAATAACCAAGAGGTTAATAACCCCCATCACTGTATCGAGAACGGGGCTTGGGGCACCCGGGGACGACACGGATACCTTTGTGAGTGTGTGCAAAAAACACCCACCCACTCACCCACTGGGACAAAATCTTCATCTCCACCACCTCACTTCCATCCCCACCACCTCACTTCCATCCCCACCACCTCACTTCCATCCCCACCACCTCACTTCCATCCCCACCACCTCACTTCCATCCCCACAACCTCACCATAATTTTAAATAAGTAAAGATTTAAGAGCATGTAGGGGCAGAGGTTGGGGTGGAGGGGAGGGTGGGAAGCGAGTGAGGATTAAACCTTCCAGCCCCGGGGATGCTTCACTGAGGGGACGAATTTAGGCTGCATCTTTCCTACTACCTCCCCCCAGCAAAAAAAAACCCCACAACAAACAACCCCAAACCAAAATAACACAACAAAACACAAACAAACAAACAAACAAAATAAACCACCAACAGAGCTCCAAACTAAAATAAAATACTAATAAAAAAGTTAAAACCCCACTTCATTAAAAAAAACCCCGAACAGTAAAAGTATTAAAAATAAATAAATAATAAAAAGGAAATCCAGGCTATTCCCACATTAAACATTTGTATGTTTTCCATGCTAATGGAGTCACTTAAAGCTGTTGCTAATTTAACTTTTTTAAAAGGGGCCAAAGCGCGAAAAATTTGCATTTTTTTCTGCCGGAGCTGGAATTGAAGAAGGGAAAACGGACGGGAGCAGGGGGGAGGGGTGTGGGTGTGGAGAAAGGTTGCCCCGAGCATAGCTGGGGGCCATGCAGAGAAAAACACAGCGAGGAGAGAAGAAAGAAAGAGCCCAGCTCCTCTTCTCGACTATTAATAAGCAATTTGTCCCCCTGCAATTTACATCGCCAAGGAAAAAAAAAATAAATACAATTCAAATTAAAGGTGTCGGATTGCTCCCAACCTGACCAAAACAACCCTATCACACACATATCCCCGCGCAAAATCCGCTCCTTCTACCACCTGAGCATCCTCCTCGTAAAATCCTGCTCTCCTCATTTCCAAGCAAGCTACACCCCCACTTAAAATCCTGCTCATATTTCCCACCAAGCACACACACACACACCCCACCGCGTAAAACCCGCTCCCTTTTCCAACAGAGCACCCCCGCGCAAAATTTCGCTCTCCTCATTTCCGACCGAGCGTGCCCCCAGGGCAAAAAATCCCGCACTTATTTCCAAACAAGCCTTCGCCGCGTAAAATCCCGCTCTCATTTTTCTAACCGAGCATATCCCCCCGCTTAGCGCAACTCGGGTTTGAATTCCTGATCAAATTCCGGGGAAAAAGCGCCTGGATTTGGGCTGGACAACAAGTGCTGTGTGCAAGCAAGGGATTCCGCGGCTGTAGCGTGGGGACCGTGTGCCATCTACAGGACATTTGCGCGGGTAGCCGCGCAGTTGCTCCCCCTTCTCTCTCTTTATGCCTTGGGTTTTTTTTTCTCTTTTGGGAAGAGGGGGGCTCCTGAAGATTATTTTTTAAATTATTTTTAAATTTAAAAAAATTATTTATTTTTTAAAAATCTATTCTTTAATTGCATTTTTTGTGTCACACTCTTTACATTCTTTTTCCCGCCCCCCAACGTTGATTTTTCTTGTTCTTTCCCCCCCCTTTCATTTTATTTTTCCAGTCTTTTACTCTTTATTTCTTAAGTTTTAAAATTTTCTTTCTTCCTTTCTTTCTCTTTTTCTTTTCCTGGGGGCTGTGTTGGGGGTGGGTGGGTTTGGTATCGTCTTCTAAACTTCTGAAGCATCACTTTGCAAAACTTTCGACCCCGATTTTATTTTTACTAAAGATAAAAAGCGGGTCGGTGTGTTGTGTTGTGTTTTTTTTTTTTTTTTTTTTTTTTTTTTTTTTTTTTTCTTTGGTTGCTCCTCAAACTCCGCGTTTGGAAAGAGTTTGATGTCCCCAAAGACTCGCCGAGATTTTTTTCTTCTTTCTCCCTTTTATTATTTATTTTTATTATTATTTTATTTATTTTATTTAATTTTTTTCTCCCTCTTTTTATTTATTTTTTATTAAAACATCAATCTACTCCCGAGCTGCCTGAACTCAGTTTCACCTAGAAGAACATAAAATTCTCCATACCCAGGAAATAAGCACCTTTCATAAATCACCAACATTCCTGACAGATCGATCAATTTTGGGGGTTGTTAATCCGAAAAAGGAGGAGTTTTAATTGCTTCCTGCTTTTCCAACCCGGCCACCTCTGCAACTCGGCTCCTTCAGCACCCGAATCTCCCCTTTTTTGCGCTCAAAATGGGATCACCTCCCCCCAATCCTGAAGACTCCACTCTGCATTTTCCTAACCCCGCGCAACCTGCGCGGCTGGGATATAACCACTATGAGACGTATTGGCGCGCCGAGAAGCGCACCCGCGCACAACCCCATCCCCAGGTAAGCACCATCCGCGCTCTTCCCCTTCCCCCTCCCCCGCGGCCAATTCACACCTCCCCATCGCTTTTCCGCGCAATCAACAGCAGCCCCCGCGTCCGCGGGTGCTTACCTTTGGCGGTCAATTAAGCCAAGGAGGTTTAGTTAAATTTTTTTTTTGGTTCGTAAGTGGAAAAAAAAAACGGGGAAAAAAAAATAAGGGGGGGGGGAAAGACGGCGGAGGAGTTGTGCTGTGCTCTTGCGCGGTTTAAGACACTACTTACGCACCGCAGCCTCGCCGAGGCTCTGTGGGGCACGGCGATGCGCGGAGCGCAGCAGTGCGCAAGCGTTTCACCCCCCCCTTTTTTTCCCTCCTTTGCGCGGGTGGGAGGCGGGGGGCGGAATCGATGGAGTGGCTCCAGGGAAGTGGGGGAAAGGGGGGGGCCGGGGTACCGCAGTGGCCCATTCACGGTACCCCGGACCCCTCCTTCCCCCTCTTGGGACCCCCCATTTTGTGCCTGGGATGTTAAAATCTCCCAATGAATCGCAACAGTTTGTCCCTTGGGGTGGGGTGGGGGATTTTGGCTTCTTGAACTTCCTTGCTGTGAACTTTGGGTGAGAAGCTACTGCTTAAAACCCCTTTTCTTCCCTCCCTCCCTCCCCCCCCATTTTATTAATTTGATTTTTATTTTCCAATCAAATTTAATTTTATATTTAAATTTTAACTCCATTTGATTATTTACTTTTCATTTAATTTTCTCATTTAATTTTCGGGCAGTGTTTTGTTTTTTAAGGCTATTGCGAGTTTCAACTCAGCTCTTCCCCCGCCTCACCAGCTCACCCTTCCTTGGTGCAAAAAAGCCAAATAAGCCACAAAAGCATCCAGAACTTCTTCACAGCACCGATTTTGGTAATTTTTACATATGCCTAAAAATGGTTTTATTTTCTTTATTGCCCCTCTTCCTCCCCACTACTGCTGAATCTTCCGGGAGGAGATAGCTGCTGTGATACTGAGCCACCACGAATGTTTTCTAGTTGCTCCAACATCATTGTGAGAGATGTTGGGCTGGAAGATATGGAGTTATTTAGCCCCAAAAGCAGCACTTGTCATGTCAAGCAGATTCCTGCAGTAAAGTTGGTCCCCTTTTCTTTTAAATTAATATTATTTGTACAAAATAAGTCTGAAAGTGTTGGCTTTGGTTGCAAATTTGTGTCAAATTTATCTTTAGGGTTGCTCTAGCAGAGACTTTCTGGTTTGGTTTCAGTTCGTAGTATCATGGTTTAGGTTGGAAGGGACCTTGAAGATCATCTAGTTCCAACACCCCTGCTATGGGCAGGAACACCTTCCACTAGACCAGGTTGCTCAAGGCCCTATCCAGCCTGGCCTTGAACATTTCCAGGGAGGGGGCATTCATGATCTTCCTGCATGACTTTTTCCAGTGTCTCATAACCCTCGCTGAAAGGAATTTGAGCAGAGGAGTGCTTTTTAGCAAGCAGAAGCTGTGGACATTGAGGCAGAAGCTCATGTGTGTTTGTTTGGAGGGCCTTAGACCTATTTCTAGGATGGTGCCCATGGCTGATGTGATTCCTGGCACCAGCATCCACCACAGAGTTTCCAGCTTGTCCCAGGCAGAGGGACCTCAGGGGGTTACTGGTCATGGATAGACCTGACTGCTGTTCCCACCATTTGGGAAACAACTGTCCAGATGTGCTGGAGGTGTTAAAAGATGGGTTTAGATCCAGAAAAGACAACACTAACCCTGACTCTGCTCTCTGGTGTCCTGAGGCATCCCCATCATAGGGACAGTCAGTGGAGGTGCCCATTTTAGTGTTTTGTGGATGCTTTTTCATGCCTGGCTTGAGGCTTGAAAGGTGGAGATGGGATCTGGAGACCCAGCAGGAATCACCCAACAGTGGCCTTAGGAAGTCCCAGTGGGGTAACCAGAGGCTTTGGATGTTAATTGTTTTCATAGACTCCCAGAATCTTTTGGTTGAAAGACACCTATCAGATCATCCAGTCCAACCATTAACCCAGCACTGCCAGGCCACCACTAAACCATGTCCCTCAGCATCACATATCCATGGCTTTGGAGGGATGTGGATCCCTCCAGGGATGGGGACTCCACCACTGCTCTGGGCAGCCTGGGCCAGCCTTGACAACCCTTTTGGGAAGAACTTGTTCCTCATGTCCAACCTAAATCTCCCTGGTGCAACTTGAGGCTGTTTCCCTCTTGTCCTACAACTTTTTCCTTGGGAGAAGAGACCAAGTCCACCAGCATACCACACACTGCTACCATGGGTTGGTAAAATTCAGTTCATGGGGGAGTTCATTCAAGAGAAGTTTATATATCAGGAAAACTGTAAAATATACACATTTTAACATGTTCCCAACTGGAAAGAGAGAAAAGAGACTCTGTGAGCTTTGTGAAGTCAGCATGGATGAAAGGAGGAGGTGGAGACACAGGGAGAGCTGGTTCTTGCAGGCCTGAGTCCCACTGATTCTGCCCAATTACCCCCTCAGCATGTCCCTAGAAATATTCTGCTGACAAACAGCACAGAAGGTACTTTCATGGCACAGTGACTGCTGTTCTCATGGAGGGTGAACTGGTCTTGTTAACATCAACAGTCAGTCACAAAATATTGATGAAGTGGCTCCTCAATAGCCCTACCTTGCTCCCAAGGCAGGCAGCCTGTCACAGCATCCCAGCATGGTGGTGGTTGGGAGAGACCTCTGGAGATCATCCAGTCCAAGCCCCCTGCTAAAGCAGGGGCACACACAGCACCTTGCCCAGGATCACAATGGTCACATGGGTTCAGAATCTCTCCAGAGGAGACTCTACCTTCTCTCTAGACAGCCTGTTCCAGGGCTGCAGCACCCGATCACCAAAGAGTTTTCTCCTCATCTTCAGATGGAACTTCCTGGGTTTCAGTTAGTGCTTGTTGCCCCTTCTCCTGTCACTGGGTACCACCACATGACTCTGGCCCGTCCTCTTGCTCCCCACCGTTTAGTTCTTGCTGAGCATCAAGAAAATGCCCTCTCAGGCTTCTCTTCTTCAGACTCAACAGCCTCAGGTCTCTCAGCCTTTCCTCCTCACAGAGATGCTCCAGGCCCCTCAGCATCTTTGTAACTTCTGGTGGACTCTCTCCAGCAGTTCCCTGTCTGTCTTGAACTGGGGAGCCCAGAACTGGACCAAATACTCCAGCTGCAGCCTCACTAGGGTAGAATAGAGGGGGAGAAGAACCTCCTTTGACCTGCTAGCCACACTCTTCTTCATGCTCCACAGGAGACCATTGGCCTTTTTGCCATGAGGGCGCATTGCTGGCTCTCGGTGACCTTGTTGTCCACCCAGCACTCACAGGTCCTTCTCCACAGAGCTGCTCTCCAGAAGGTGAGTGCCCAGCAGACTACGCAGGGCTGGCATCTGCTCTCCCTCCCACCTTCACCTTCCCACCCCTGGAAGAATCCTTTCTTGTTGTTATGACCCGCAGAAGGCCTGAGTGGCACACGAGGCCCCGAAATTACCTGTGCCACACTCCTTCTGTCTGTCAGGAGGAGCATTGCCAGTTAAATTTTCAAAAGATCATTTATTTTTCATGTGCTCCTTGTGCTCCTCAGGACAAAAAACAAATCCACTTCATTACTCCCCAGCTTTTACAATCAGCAGCATGAGTACAAACCAGCAGGTGTTTAAACCACAAAACCTTCTTTCGGTGGTCCCTTCTAACCTCTAGCATTCTTTGTGACGTGCCCTAGCTGATCCTGCTTTGGCAGGGGGTTTGGGGATAGGTTACCCAGGGAGGTGGTAGAGTCACTGTCCCTGGATGTGTTCAAGAAACACGTGGACATGGCATTTCAGGACATGGTTTAATGGCACTGGCAGTGTTACATTGATGGTTGGACTGGATCTTAGAAGTCTTTTCCAACCAAAACAGTTCTATGATATTTCAGAGGTCCCTGCTAACCCCTACTGTTCTCTGATTCTATTACTGGATGATTGTGTGATTCTGTGATTCTCTCCAAGTGCTTTGGACTTCCTGGATGTGCCATGTCCCTTCCAGGGGCAGAGGGCTGCTCACAGGCTAGCATCAGTCCCTCTTTTTATGTTTTTTTTGCCACCACCCTCTTGTATTCTTGGCATCTTTCAGTGCCAGATTAAATTACAGTGCTCTGGGACTGCTGTCGAATGGCAGCTACTTAAGTTATTAGAGT
Source organism: Picus viridis (assembly GCA_033816785.1). Lineage (NCBI taxonomy): Eukaryota > Metazoa > Chordata > Aves > Piciformes > Picidae > Picus > Picus viridis. The sequence goes on along the minus strand of CM066586.1, from coordinate 14,978,220 downwards.
AGAACTGTGACAACATCTCAGTGCTCCTTAGCTCTTTATTCCTATCTTCCTTTTTAGTGAGGCACTCTCCCTCTATCAGCAGTTTTCATTCCTCCTCCTTTCATCTTCCCTCCAGCCCTTGGTGCCTTCCAATGGCTCCTTGCAGCACTCAGGCAACTGAAACTCCCGACTCCAGCTCTGCGGGGATGCTATAGAAGCTAGCAGTGATGTTTCCCCACGGTATAAGCATGTTACCTTTGCAGTTTCACTCTTCCATCAGCCTGGGGCATCTTGTCTGCTTCCCAAATCAGGGTATTCCTCACGGCAGCAGATGTCTGTGGCTCTTTTTCAAGTGGACATGCTGCAGCAGATAAAATACACTGTTCAACACTTGCAGCTCACTAAACCTGTTGTGTAGGTGGGAGGCTGAACTCAAGCACCAAAGTTCTCCTTTGCTACATCAGAAATGGGGTTTCTAGGCAAGGGGCTGTGACTGAAAGTTCATGCCAACACAAGGCACACTTTGGAATGTCTTTATGGAAATGCTTTTTGAGTGTGACCCACCAGCCCTTTATCCAAGATCCAGCACATTGGTAAATCTGGTCCTTCAAAGCGGGCTCACTTTCAGCTCCTGAGTTATTTTTAACTACCTTGTGCAAGGACTCTGCTTTTAGCAATCACAAAATCATTTTCCTTATGCACTGAAATCTCACCCTGTTGTGATTTTTTTTTTTTTTTTTTGTCATGAGCAAAAGGAAGGGAGTAAAGGACAGTGATAGAAAAGGTCATACTCCCCAAACCAACAAAAAAAAGAATGTCATCTCCTCCGGTGTTGGGGGTTAAAAGCTTTAGTGGAAAGTGTCAGGGATGTAGGAGGACATTGACTGAAGCCTGGCCCCTTCCTTAAGCAACTGTCTTTATGCATCACCTCGAATCCCCCATCTCAGAGCCCTCCTGGAAGCAGGGTGGGAGGTCAGCTACCACGTGGCCACCAGTTCAAACACAAACATGGCAGCAGCAGCCCTCACTGGGGACCACGCTGACCAAAATCACAGCAGCTCCACTAGCAGCCAGTGAGGCATGTCAGGCTGGTGGGGAAAGGCAGCTGCTTCTCCCTCTGCATCAGGAATCCAAACAAAAAGCTGCAGTGACAGGGAATTTTGCCTCCAGACCCGTTTGTTGGTGCAGCAGTATGGGCAATCTGCTGATGGAGACAAGGTGGAATGAGGTAGGAGAACGTGGGAGCTCCAGGAAAAATAAACAGCAGCAAAGGAGAGAGCTGAATTTCAATACTGCAAGCAGAGAACTCCACCAGCAGACCCTGCTGGAAATTGTCTGAGACACCAGGCTACACAAATCCTTCCTTTTTTAAAAAGAAAGTGGGCTAATCAAGATGGATCTGCATGGCAGCATTCTCACAGGGGGAGCAACGTGGAGTTATCTGCTTCAATTACCTGCACTTACGGTGTCCTTGTCCCAGCAAATGACATGGATAATAAATATCAACCAGTTATTTCCCAACCTGTGACTTAGTTGAGTAACTTGGCTCACTGTCTGAGTCTGAAGGAGTGTGAGAAGTCATAGGGTAAGCTAAGTTCTGGTTTCAGCTTAGAATTATAGAATTTGAGCTATTTTGGGTCAGGGCTGGGACTTCCCAGCTCAGACTCTGCTCAGGGAGACACTTGCTGAAGCTCAGGGCAGGGTTGCACAGCCAAGGGATGCTTCTAGCAAGGAGAAGGTGATGGGGAGAGTTCCTGCCAGGGACTGGGCTGCACAAAAGCTCTGCCTGAGACTTGCTCTTGGGCACACTAAGGGCACTGCCACAGCTTGTGCCCTACCTTCAGCTGCAACTGTGGGGAGGAGCGGTCGGGACAAGGGACCCTCAACTGCCCATGGATGGCCTCTGCAGGAGAAAGATGAAGGATCAGCAGGGCCAAGCCTCTTCTCCACTGGCTGCTGTCCCAGGAGGACTCTCTCCCTTCTCCCTTCCATCCCAATCCATGCGCTCCTGAATCCAGTTCCAGAATCCCAAGAGTTCTGCATTACCACTGATTGAATTTGCCTCACAATTTTATTATCAGGTTCCAGCATGGTGGGGGTTGGAAGTGACCTCCGGAGATTAAAGCAGGGGTACCCACAGCAGCTTGCCCAGGATCACAGTGTCCAGGTGGTGCTGAAGTCTCTTCAGAGAAGGAAATTCCACAACCTCTCTGGGCAGCCTGCTCCAGGGCTCCAGCACCATACCATCAAAGAAGTTTCTCCTCATGTTCTGATGGAATCTTCTGGGTTCCAATTTGTGCCCATTGTTTCTTGTCCTGTCACTGGGAACCGCTGATATGAAGCTACGTCATCCCCTTGCCTACCACCGTTTGGCTCTTGCTGAGCATTGAGAAGATCCCAGGCTGCTTTTCTGCAGGCTTAACAGCCCCAGGTCTCTCAGCCTTTCCTCCTCACATAGATGCTCCAGGCCCTTCAGCTTCTTTGTAGCCTATGCTGAACTCTTTCCAGTAGCTCCCTGTGTTTCTTGAACCAGGGAGCCCAGAACTGGATACAGTACTCCAGATGTGGCCACACTGGGGCAGAGCAGATGCTAAGTTTTCATGAGACACAAGTGTTTGACTGCTTCTTCACTAACAGAAATTTTAATAGATTTAGGGAAGAGCTTATTTATTATTTATTACCTTTATTTTAGTATAATAGCTGTGAAATTCACACACAAAATACATTAGATTTTTTTTTTTTTTAAGATAAACCTCTATGTTCCAGTCTGTCAGCACAGGACTGAAGCTGGCTGTCAGGACATTGTGGATCTGACAAATCAAGAATTTGGGGGCTAATTGAATTAATTGATGCAGATTCAATATCAGCAGCATCAGAAGGCCTTTGTCACCTGCAAGGGGCTCCATTCCATCCCTCTCTTAAAAAGTAGCACTGAAAATATTCCTCACTAGCTCCTTTTTCCCCCCCCTTTTTTCTCCAAGTGATGGATTTATCTCCTAATTTTGCTCTTGTTTCACCATCTTTTATAGGACTCTTGGACAGTTTATAGATGCCAGCTGACACCTGTAAAGTTCACCTGAAGCTGTTCAGCAATTTAAAACACCACACAGCGATTTATCTAGAAGTCTTAGTGCCCCAAAAAGGGGAAGAATTGATCAGAGTGGGTGAGGAACTCCTCTGTTCTGTCTTTATAATGTGGATGTAAAGCTGTCAGGTTTTACGGCTGTCCTCACACTGCCTCAGTTAAATATCTCTGTTGAGGGGAGAATGTGTAGATCTCTCCTAACATGGGGGCTTGGTGCTCCCAGCACCCTGGCTCACACCCACCTGTGGCATGGGGATGGGAGATGAGGTAGCATCAAAATCAGCATCATTTGGGAGACCTTCTCTCTCCCTGAAACTGCCTGACAGGAGGCAGGGGTTGGCCTCTTCTCTCAAGTTATAAGACAAAAGAAATGGCCACAAATTGCCCCAAGGCAGGTTTAGGCTGGGCATGAGGAACAATTCCTTCCCCCAAAGGGTTGTCGAGGCCTGAACCAGGCTGTCCAAGGCAGTGGTTGTGTTCCCATGCTTGGAGGGTTTCCAAAGACATTCAGATGTGGTGCTGAGGGACATGGTTTAGTGGTAGCTTGGCAGTGCTGGGTTAATGGTTGGACTTGATGATCTTAAAGGTTCCACCCTGCCCAGGTTCAGGTGATCCAGGCTTTGAAGGCTTCTCCTAAGACATAGTTTTGCAGGCCACTTTTTTTCATTTTTTTTTTTTTTTTGGGTGTCTTATAAAAAGGGAAAATGAAAAAAATAGAGGAAGGGGAAAAGAGGGGGAAAAATAAAAAAGGGGGAAAAGGGAAGAAAAAAAGGGCAAAATATAAAAGGGGAAAATGGGGGAAAGGGGAGGGGGAAAGGGGAGGAAAGGGGAGGAAAGGGGAGGAAAGGGGAGGAAAGGGGAGGAAAGGGGAGGAAAGGGGAGGAAAGGGGAGGAAAGGGGAGGAAAGGGGAGGAGAGGGGAGGAGAGGGGAGGAGAGGGGAGGAGAGGGGAGGAGAGGGGAGGAGAGGGAGGAGAGGGGGAGGAGAGGGGAGGAGAGGGGAGGAGAGGGGAGGAGAGGGGAGGAGAGGGGGAAAGGGGAGGAGAGGGGGAAAGGGGAGGAGAGGGGAAAAGGGGAGGAAGGGGGAAAAGGGGAGGAAAGGGGAAAAGGGGAGGGAAGGGGAAAAATAAATAAAATTAAAGGGGATGGGGAAAGGAAGAATAAAAGGGAAAAAAAAAACCAAAGGGGGGAAAAGGGGATGAGGAAAAGAAGGGGAAAATGAAAAGGGGGAAAATGAAAAGAAGGGGACAAAAAAGGGGGAGAAAAGGGAGAAAAAGGGGGAAGAAGAAAGCAGGAAAGCAAGTTAAAAAGAAAAAGAGGCAGGGGGAAATGAGGAAAAGGGGAGGGAAGAGAAAAAAGGGGAAAAAGAAAAAATGGGGAAAAGGAAGAAAAAAATAAAAAGAAAAAAGAGAAGAAAAGGAAAAAATAAATTGGAAAAAAAAAAAAAGAAGAAAAAAGAAGCTGCCTCCTTGCTTGTTATTTTTCATCTTTCAGGCAGCTGCAGACAGTGATCTTTTACTCCCTCATGCCACATTCCAGCAAGCTTTATACATCGTAGAGCCATTTCCCTGTATGGATATGCCACCAATTGTATGCAATATCCCAGAATGGTTCCACCAGCAGCGTTCAGGGAAACGTTATGGTATTAACCACTCCTCACCTCAACTGTTACCCTGTTTCTTCTCCCAACACGCCGCAGCAGAAGCAGCAGCTGATGTCCTGGTTAAGTGCTGTAGAATCACTGGTTAGGCATAAGAGCAAAGAGCACCCTTCCCCTCCATGCTTAAACCCTGGGAGCTTCAGCTGGCCTCAATCAATCCTTCAGCCCATCAGACCTAAGACCTGGAATCATGGAATCATAGGATGCCTCAGGTTGGAGGAGACCTTAGAGATCATCTACTACAACCTCTCTGCCATGGGCAGGGATACCTCCCAACTTGGCCTTGAATACCTGCAGGAAAGGGCCTCCACAATGTCTCTGGGCAACCTATTTCAGAGTCTCACCACCCTTTTCTTAGGAAGAAGAACTCCATCCTAAGATCCAGTCTATACCTACTCTCCCTCAGCTTCAAAACATTTCCCCTTGTCCTCTTGCTAGACATCCTTATGAAAAGTCTCTCTCCAGCCTTCCTGTAGGGTGCCTTTAGGTATTGGAAGAGGCAGCTATGAGGTTCCCCCAGAGTCTTCTCTTCTCTAGCCTGAACAACTCGAGCTCTCTCAGTCTATACTCATAGCAGAGATGCTCCAGCCCTTGGCTCATCTTTGTGGCCTCCTCTTGACTCAGTCCAACAGTTCTGTGTCCTTATAATGGAGACACCAAAACTGTTATCAGTCATGTCCGTGTTATATCAACAAACATGCACCCTGATGGCCTGTCTCCAAAGGGTTAGAAAGAAATCCAGAAAATACTCAAGGACTTTCAAAGTATTCAAAAAAGAAACTTTCATCCACATCAAAATTCTCTCAATAACAAAAATTATCATAGGAGTGAAATTAGGTTTAGATTGGATCTTAGGAAGAAGTTCTTCAGTATGAGGGTGGTGAGACACTGGAACAGGTTGCTCAGAGAGGCTGTGGATGCCCCCTTCCTGGAGGTGTTCAAGGCCAGGTTGGATGAGGCCTTGAGCAACCTGGTCTAGTGGAAAGTGTCCCTGCCCATGGCAAAGGTGTTGGAACTAGATGATCTTGATGGTGCCTCTCAACCCAAACCATTCTATGATTCTATGACACTTTTGGAAACTTGCAGCAGACAGATTTCTGAGGGAGAGCATCTCTCTTGAGCAGCTGGGGCTGAGCTGCCACATCAGATGGGTGCTCAGCCATCAGCATTAAGACTTTGATCATTGTGGGTGGAGGCTTGCCTTCCTTTTTGCCTTTTTTTTTGGCCTTTTTTCCCCCCAGCTAAATGGAAATGGATAAGCCTCTTTTCAGGGCCAGTCTCCTTCAGTGGTGCCTTGTGGTAAGACAAGAGGAAAAGGATAGACTGGAACACAGGAAATTCCACCACAAAAGGACACAGTCTCAAGCTGTGCCAGGGGAAGTTTAGGCTCGAGGTGAGGAGAAAGTTCTTCACTGAGAGAGTTGTTAGCCATTGGAATGTGCTACCCAGGGAGGTGGTGGAGTCACCATCCCTGGAGGTGTTCAAGAGAGGATTGGACGTGGCACTTGGTGCCATGGTTTAGTAGTCACAAGGTCTTGGGTGACAGGTTGGACTTGATAATCTTTGAGGTCTTTTCCAACCTTGTTCATTCTATGATTTCTATGATTCTATGATTTCTTTACTGTAAGGGTGATGGAGCACTGGAGCAGGCAGCCCAGAGAGGTTGTGGACTCTCCTTCTCTGGAGACTTTCAAGACCCATCTGGATGTGTCCCTGTGTGACCTGCACTAGGTCATCTTGCTTTGGCAGAGAGGTTGGACTCAATGATTTCTGGAGTTCCCTTCCAACTCGTCCCATTCTCTGGTTCTATAAAACAGCCCATGGGGCTTCACCAAAGTTCTCCTTGAATATGGATGCAACTCATAACGCTGAATTAAAACCAAAGGTGGGTAATAGAAACGGCATAACAGCTCTTGGTAAGCTGTTCCCAGTGACTGATAACTCCTCCTGGTGGGAGGAGTTAAGCCCTGGACTTTGCTCTTCTTATTTTTCAAAGCTTCACTGTCCAAGGACCTGCAGCCAGCAGGGACATTTGCAACTAGAGCAGATTGCTTACAGTCCCAGATAACCTAACCTGGAATGGTTCCAGGAATGGGGCATCTCCCATCTCTCTGGGCAACCTGGGCCAGGCTCTCAGTACCCTCAGTGTCAAACATTTCTCCCTTGTCTCCCTTCTGAATCTCTCTATTTGAGTTCAAACCATCATCCCTTGTCCTGTCACAACAAGCCCTGCTCAAAAGTCTGCCCCTATCCTTCTTCAAGCACTGCAAGGCCACCAGAAGGTCCCTCTGGAGCCTTCTCCAGGCTGAATAACCCTAACTCTCTCAGCCTGTCCTTACAGCAGAGGGGTTCCTCCCTTGGATCATTGTTTTGCCCCTTGAGATGTCCTGGGAATTTGTTAAATGAGACATCAATTATGTGGCTGTTTGGGATTGTGGGTGACACAATGTGGTGGCTCCAGTGGTTCCATCCGGTTCTCCACTTTCAGAGAGCTCTCTGGGATTCCCCAGATAGATTGGCATGTTTCTATAATGCAGTCTGAGTGTGGTGGTGGTGGATGTATTTTGGAAGGGCTGTGCAGGTTTGGCCTTGTGTGCAGCATGAGCTCCAGGCTTGATGCCACCACTAAGTGCCAGCAGATTGTCTCCACCAACTCATGCACTGAGGACAGCATGTTTCCAGCAGCACCAGGGTTGCTTCAGCACTGCTCTATGTGTGTTGTGTGTCCATGGAATACTCCTTTATTTGAGATTTAAGGAGTGATCTGGGTAAATTATTCCTTCTTTGTCACTGCATGAGGTATTTTTAGATTCAGTGAACTCCACTGGTGTCCTGGAGAAGATCCTAGCCACAGTACTGAGCACTAAGCTCATGCCAGATAAGGGTAATGTGTTTCCAGCTGTGCAGAACTCATGAAGCACCCCAAAAATTCATACACTCAGGGGTGGAAGGGTCACCTAGGCAAGAGGCAATCAGAGTTTGGTTTCCCTCAGGTCCTCCTGATCAAAGGCAGTGGGGCTGCAGGTGCTGTGCCAGGTGCTGCTGGCTGGGAAGAGAAGGGTTTGCTCAGGTGGGTGCAATAGTCCCAACAAGGATTTCTTTGGTGGCTCCTGCGTGCCTAGGCCTCCTCGGGATTGTTTCATCTTGAGGGCTGTTGTTTGTGGTGGTGATTTCCCCTTTGTTCATGGGAGGATACATGCAAAGAGAGAGGTTTCTGCATGTGAGAGATCTGCTCCTGAGACCCTTTGTTGTTCTGGTGGGATGAATGGAGGTCTGTAGTGTTCCTCATGGTAAGTAAACTGAAGAAGCATGGGAACATCAGCCTTAGGTGTTGTAAAAGCAGAGTAGTTTCTAAGAGTTAGAGTATTCCATGTGTATAGGAGCTCTGGTTTTGTTTTGTTTGGGTTTTTCTTTGGGGGGGGAGGGAGGGTTGTTTGTTTGTTGCTTGGTTGCTTCGGTTTTGTTTTGTTTGTTTTGATTGTGTTGGGGGTTTGGTTGTTTTGTTTGGGGGGGGGGGGGGGGTTGGGGTGGTGGTGTTATAATTTGGTTGGATGGCTTGAATGCATCAACTTTGTGGTGAAATTCCCTCCCTGAAGCTGATGTGAATTCAGCCATTCCCTTACAGGAGGTAGCCTGAACCTTTGGGTGCTCAGAGGTGGGGGAAACCCTCCTTTTGGGAGCACCTCTAGGTTTATGAACCTGTTGTGGTGGACAGCTTGATGTGAGTAACTCAGAGTAACTAGCAGAGCATGGAAAGTTTCTTGTCTGGCATAGTGTTGTATATTGAGACAGTGGGTGAGCTGATGCTCATGGATTCATAGAATGGTTTGGGTTGGAAGGGACCTTGAAGATCATCTAGTTCCAATCCCTCTGGTATTGTCTGGGACACCTTCCACTGGACCAGGCTGCTCAAGGCCTTGTTCAGCTTGGCTTTGTACTCTGTTTTAGTTAACTTGTTTGTAGTTACTACTTTGAGGGTGATACAATGATAAGCAGAGGTTGCTGGGAAGCTAAGTGACTGTTTTTTGGTGTGGCTGGGTTTGTCTGATGCCTCATGATGTGTGGTAGAGGGCTGCTGCCTACAGCTAGCTCTCCCAAAGAGGGGTGAAAAACTGCCTGTGGCAGTGTCCTCATCCACTGCAGAAGGTTAAAGATTGTCCAAATCCAAGTGTGGGCTGATGCACACCAATAAAAAATGGCAAGCAGAGCAGGGACGTCAGAAAGCAAGTTCAGCAGGAAAAAAGGAGGGAACAAAGTTTCTTAACTAGGATTGTTTGTAGGAGCCTATGCCTCAAACATCTCAAACACTTTGGAGCTAACCATCTAATGACAGCTTTCTTAATGGTTTTGTGTCCATAAATGCAGTTTGGTATCTGCTCATTACAGCTGGAATGCCCCAGGGATGTAATTTCAGGGCTGTAATTTCATGGTGATAAGGCCAAAGTAAAGAAACATCTTTTCTGGGCATTGCAAGAAAACCAAACTATCCATTATGGGTCTCATCTGGCTGTGCTCTGGAGTGCAGATATCCCAAGCCACTTTGATGGACAGTAGTCTGGGACACTGATGGTATCATAGCCACCAGCCCTGGCCAAAGTCTCATCAGCAAACCCCTCTTGCAGGTCCTTTGGGTGTGCTGGACATAGAGGATAGGAGCTGCTTTGACTCAGACGACACAAATGGTAAAGTAATAGGTCTAGAGGAGGCCATAAAGATGATCATAAGGCTGGAGCATATCGCCTATGAAGGCGGGCTGAGAGAATTTAGGTGGTTCAGCCTGGAGAAGAGAAGGCTGCAGGAGGACCTTAGAGCAACCTTCCAGAATTTGAAAGGGGCTACAGGAGAGCTGGGGAGGGACTTTTGACAAAGGTATGGAGTGACAGGATGAGCGGTGATAGCTTGAAATTGTAAGAAGCTGGGATTTAGATGAGACATGAAGAAATTCTTCCCTATGAGGGTGGTGAGGCCCTGAAACAGGTAGCCCACAGAGGCTGGGGAGGCTCCAAGGCTGGAAGAGTTCAAGGCTGGGTTGAATGTGGCCTTGAGCAACCTGGTGTGGGAGAAGAGGTCACTACCTATGGCAGGGGGTTGGAAGTAGATGATCTTCAAAGTCCCATCCAATCCAAACAAGTCACCACCCAAAGATGCAATGAGTTGATACAAACATCAGCTGTATTGGCTTCAAAGTGGCATCATGAAATCCCAAGTAGGATTTACAAAAGCTTCAAAAAATGGGTAAATGTGAAGCACCCTGAGTGAAACTGCCTGTGGAGGGAAATCCTTCTGTGAGACACCCAGAAGAAATCCTGGAGAGGTGTTGATGTGTGTCCTCAAGACACTGCTGCTATGGGATGGGTCGTCCCTTTTCCTGCCTTTACATGCAGGACCATCACCTGATGAGGTTTGCTCCACCAGGAGTGAGTAGCTCTGCTTAACCCTCCTATAAGCTGACATCTTTAAGTTCCTCATGTGTATAAAAATGGTGTTTTGTATTGTGAGCATTGGGGTGGGATTCATACTGCATGGCCATGAAGAAGGTGGGGCTGGGTTAGGCCAAGTTGAAGGATTTAACTTCACGAAATGAAGCAGCAGGATATTTATGTCCTGTGTGGGCTGGAAGCAGACACTGGTACATGCTTGTGCTTCTGGTAGGTCTTTCCTATTTATCAAACCTGTTGATGGCAATGATCTTAAACTGAGTTGGCTGATGCCTAAAATGAGTTAGGCATCGCCAAGGAGCAAGGATCTGCGCTTTATTGGCTGCTCGACTTCATTTGGGTTTGAGAAACAGCTTAGAGTTGATCTGGCTTGTTTGAGGTATTAATTATCACCCTCCAGCCATAGCTCTTCAAAACAGGCTTACAGGTGGACTAACAGACCCTGTTAGGGTAGCCAAAGAGTAAACCCATTTGTCTTTAAAATGTTATTCAGGCTCTTCTCGCTGAAGTAAAAGGAACTTCTGTGATCTTATCAGGCTTTGCAGGCCTGCCATCTACTGGTTATTTTTTTGTTAGGTGGTTCCTGGGGCCTCATCTCTCAAATTCTTCAGAAATCCAAGAGATCAGCCCAGTTCTGGGCTCCCCAGGTCAAGAGAGACAGGGAATTACTGAAGAGAAGCTACAAAGATGCTGAGACCTCTGGAACATCTGAGGAGGAAAGGCTGAGAGCCCTGGAGAAGAGCAGATCCAGAGGGGATCTTCTCAATGCTGGTCACAAGGATGGAATCAGACTTGTGCCAGTGATGCCCAGTGATGGGACAGGAAGCAATGAGCACAAATTGGAACCCAGGAGGTTCCTTCTGAAGATGGAGGTTGGAGCAGATGATCTCTAAGGCCCCTCCCAGTTTAAACCATTCTATGAGGAGAAACTTGTTTGGAGTGAGGGTGCAGGAGCCCTGGAAGTAACCTGCTCAGAGAGGCTGTGGAATCTCCTTTTCTGGAGAGATTCCAATCCCAGCAGGACATTGTGATCCTGGGCAAGCTGCTGTGGGTGCCCCTGTTTTAGCAGGAGGGTTGGACTGGATGATCTCCAGAGGTCCCTTCCAACCCCCACCATGCTGGGATTCTATGAAATGTGTTAAGCTTCTTGAACTGAGCTGCTGACTCTGTGGCTGGAATAGGACAGAGGCTGTAGCTTTTGAGTGCCAGGGCATGCTGCCAGCACCCAGGGTCACAGCGGGAAACTTTCACCTTATTTCTGTCTTTTTCAAGCTCCCTCCAGCTGAGATGTTTGGGGCAGAGCACACAGGACTCTTTCAGCTGACCGGGAGAGCAGCTTTGCTCTTTCAGAACTCTCCCCCTCCTTTCCCCCACCTTGGCAGTGCAGGGAACAGTTGTTCCCCCGGACTATTTTTAAGGTTGTGTGGACAGTGGGCTTAGCAAGTGCTCCCTCAGATCTGCCGAGCCTTCACCACTGACCCTGTGGAAAATGCAGCAGTGGCAGATGCACCCCCACGAGGAGGCTGAAGACAGTGCTGAAGGTTATGCATCCATCTTGCTGCCAGGAACTTATCAGAGTGAAGTGTAACTGCTCTCACCACTTTTCGTAGAATCATACAATTGTTTCAGTTGGAAGAGGTCATTGGGTCCAACTGTCAAACCAACACCACCAGGGCCATTAAACTATGTCCTGAAGTGCCATGTCCACACATTTCTTGAACACCTCCAGGAATGGTAACTTCACCACCTCCCTGGGCAGCCTGTTCCAGTGCCTGACAACTCTTTCAGTGAAGAAATTATTCCTAATATCACAGATTGATAGAATCATAGAATGGTTTAGATTGGAAGGGATCTTAAAGATCATCTACCTCCAACCCCTGTAACAGCAGGGACATCTCCCACTAGACAGGCTGTAACCTGGTGTTCAGTCCCTCCAGGGAGGGGACATCCATAACCTCCTGGGCAGCCTATTCCAGGATCTCACCACCCTCACTGTAAAACAAAAAAATTCTTTCTAATATTCAGTTTAAAGCTCCCTTCCTCAAGCTTTGTGAAGTCAATGCTGCTGATGTACTGGTCTTGCTGAACAACAGCTCTCAACTTCTACACTGGTATAAGCCATGGGAAAAGCTTTCAGTGGCCACCACAGGCTGCCTGAGCTTGTTTTGTGTCACTGTGCCAGATATGTCCCCAAACCCGAGTCAGCTGTTGAGCTGTGCATGTGTGTGGCTGAGCAGATCCAAACTGTTTAAGAAGATCAAGCCCTTGTTTGTGAAGGCTTAAAAATAACATCTCACCAAGCACAAGCTGTCAATTCCTGAGCCTTATGGGGGAGGATGCTCAGCCTCGGGAAAGGCCATGGGGCCACCAGAGTCTGGCCTTGTTTGACATGGAGCACTGCCTGCATGCAGCTCTTAATCATGAAGGCAGCAACCCAAAGACACCTCCAAGGGTTTGTTGGCATCAGCTTGGTGTACCCTGCCTTGGGGCTTTGTAGGAGCTTTACAAGTGGCTTCCCCCATTGCTGCTCTTGCTGGCAGATAGAGCTGGTGTAATGTACTGGGAGAAGCTGTGTGAACTGGGAAAGAGGTTATCTGCCCCAATGTGCTTGTTCTGTGCTCTTTTAGAAGGAATTGGAAAGGGTGGTGAGACACTCTTTATTGAAGGGGCTGTAATGAGCATGGAATGGTGCCCAACAAAGTATGGGGTGCTATAGCCACACCATGTACCTCAGATAACAGCAGTGTGGCCAAGGCAGCCACCAGCATGCTGCCTTGGATCAGCAATAGTGTGGTGGGCAGGGATTGTCCCCCTGGACTGGGAACTCTTGAGGCCCCACCTTGAGAACTGGATTTGGTTTTGGGCCTTTCACTCTGAGAAGGATGATGAGGTGCTGGAATGAGTCCAGGGAAGGGCAGTGAAGCTGGTGAAGGGTCTGGAGAGGAGCAGCTGAGGGAGTTGGGGCTGTTCAGCCTGGAGAAAAGGAGGCTGAGGAGAGACCTCATTGCTCTCTACAACTCCCTGAAAGGAGGTTGGAGAGAAGTGGGGGTTGATCTCAGGGAATAAGTGACAGAACAAGATGAAACAGGCTTGAGTTGCACCAGCAAAAGTTTAGGTTAGATATGAGGAACAATTTCTTCCACCAAAGTGTTGTCAAGGCCTGGCCCAGGCTGCCCAGAGCAGTGGTGGACTTCCTATCTCTGTAGGGGTTTCAGATCTGTGGAGGTGTGGTGCTGAGGGACATTGTTTAGCACCAGGCTTGGTGGAGTTAGATGATGGTTGGACTTGATGATCTTGAAGACCTTTTCCAACCAAAACTGCTCTCTGTCTCTCTGAAGCAGTGCTGTGAAATGGAAATCCCTGCTTCTGCTGTACTTTGCTTATCACAAACTCATTAAAATGTCTAACCCAAAAATCCCCTTTCTCCTCTCATTATGGAGCTGCTCTGTGCTATATCAACCTCGTGCCATAAAGCAGCTGCACATTGGCTCTTTGATATTGGGAGCCTTATTGTCATTAACCTCATTATGACAATCCTCCTTGATGAGATGCCTTTGGAGGAGGATGCTGCAAGGGGGAGAATATTTTCTTGATTTGCATAATACAAAGTCAGGGAGGGGGTGAGAAACAGGCAGCAGGAAAAGATGAGGAGATGTGGATCATTTATTAGCATCCCCAGGAGCAACTCTGGTTCTGCTCTGGTGACACCTCACCTGGAGTATTGTGTCCAGCTATGGGACTGCTGACACAAGAAGGACATGGACCTGTTGGAGCTGGGCTGGTGAGGCCACAAAGATGATCAAAGGAGTGGAACACCTCTCCTACAAGGACAGGCTAAGAGAGTTGGGGCTGTTTCAGCCTGGAAGAGAAGACAACCAGGGAGACCTTAGAGAGCATTTCAGTATTGGAAAACTGGGGAGGGGCTGTTTATAAGGGTCTGTAGTAGTAGAATAAGGAGCAAGGGCTTGAAATTGGAGCAAGATAGGTTTAGGTTGGACATAAGAAGGAAGCTCTACACAGTGACAGTTGTGACACACAGGAACAGGATGCCCAGGGATGTGATGGAGGCCTTGTACCTGGAAACTCTTGAGGTCAAACTGTTCACTGCAGGGGTGTTTGACAAGATGACCTTTGAGGGTCCCTTCCAACCTGAAGCATCCTGTAAACTAGTTTTGTGAGTTTAGACACCAGGACAGCATGCAATGGTAGGGCTTTGAAGGGACTTTTGGAGCTCATCTAGTCCAATATGCTCGAGGGATCCCTTGGCAAGTGGAAATGGGGGCTCACAAAGTCTGACTTGACAGAATCCCAGTGTGGCAGGGGATGGAAGGGATGTCTGGAGATCATCTACTCCAGTATACTTGACAGGGATCTCTTGGCAGGTGCAATTGGTGGCTCACAGTTTTTACAGCAACCTTGCCTGGCAGGGTTTGGAAGGGACCTCTGGAAATCATCCAGTCCAAGCACCCTGCTAAAGCAGGAGCACCCACAGCAGTTTGTGCAGCATCATGATGGCCAGGTGGGTTTGGAATCTCTCCAGAGGAGGAGACTCCACAACCTTGCTGGACAGGTGGCTCCAGCACCTCACACCAGAGAAGTTTCTCCTCATCTTCAGATGGAACCTGCTGGGTTCCAGTTTTTGCCTGTTGCCCCTTGTCCTGTCCCTGGGCACTACTGGGAAGAGTCTGGCCTCTGAAAACTGACTCCCAATGGCAACCCTTCCAAACAGCAAGCTTCCTTATTTTGGTGGATGAGCTATCAGATGTTCAACTGTCTATTGCAGAAGTGCTTCAGGAGGTGGGTAAGGTGATACTTCTCAGAAGGCAAGCTGTCAGCTCGTTAATTTCTTTGAGGTGGTGTAGTATGCAAAGCTCTTTCCTGCAGGTTTAAATCTGATGATGGTGGGCAGGAGGGGACGTGAGGGTGGAAACAATGAGGGACTCAACCCTTGGGTTGTCCAGGCTTCCTCCCTTCTTAAGAACCCCAAGTTTTTGAGAATTCTGCAATGTCTGCAGAGGTCTGGTGGGTCCCAGGTCTGACACATCTGCAGATTATTGAATCCCAGCATGGTGGGGGTTGGAAGGGACCTCTGGAGATCATTTAGTACAACCCTCCTGCTAAAGCAGGGTCACCCACAGCAGGTTGCCCAGGACTCTGTCCTCACAATGTGACCAAACCCAGCTGTTTTTTAATTAATCTCCTAGAAAAATCACTTAATTGCACAACTGGTGCTTGTCTCTTAGTCCTGGCTTCTGCTCTTGCTGGTGGGGACAGGAGGGAGGGACACCTGCCTGGGGTGGCACTGATGTGCTATTTAATTTCCTCCACGAAGAATAAATCCCTGCGTTTCGAGTCTCTTGCCTTTCTTCTCTCTTTCCTTTTTAGCAAAATCTGCTTAAATTTTGAAATATGTTCTTGAACAACTCCCCAGTCCATCCCCAGTGGATTCCTCCAGCCATTTAGGCTGCTCTTTGCTGATGCTCCCTGTTCACTTTGGTGGGATGAAGTGGCAGTCTGTCTCTCAGATGATGGGTAAAAGCAGCAGTAAACTGAAACAGCAACAGAAGTACAACTCACCAGGGAAGCACTACCACAGGTTTAATGGATTCCCACCAGAAATCACAAGAAGTCTTTTGGGGTCCTTATGTGTTTATCCTTAAACTTCTACAGCTCTTGGGTGGCTGAGGGCACCTGTGTGCTTCATGGGTTTGTTGTTGCAGGTGCTGAAACGGCAAGAACATCTTTGCTGGTACAAGCTCAGAGTGGGAAATGTTGGTGTTACTGGGGAGTGATTCTGGCATGTTCTTAAATATTTAACCAGGAGCCAGCAATGTGCCTTTGTGGCTGTGAGGGCCAATGGTCTCTGGAGTGCATGAAGAAGAGTCTGACCCTCAGGGGAGGGTCTCTTTGCCCTCTAATATAACCTGGTATGGGCACAGCTGGAGTATTGCACCCAGTTCTGGGCTCCCTGGTTCAAGAGCGCCAGGGAACTACTGGAGAGAGTTCAGAGGAGGTTGCAAAGATGCCGAGGGGTCTGGAGCATCTCTGTGAGGAGGAAAGGCTGAGAGACCTGGGGCTGTTGAGCCTGGAGAAGAGCAGCCTGAGGGGGGATCTGACCAATGCTAAACAAGAGCTAAAGGGTAGGGGACAAGAAGATGGGGCCAGACTCTTGTCAGTGGTGCCCAGGGACAGGACAAGGGGAAATGGGCACAAACTAGAACCCAGGAGGTCCCACATGAAGAGGAGGAGAAACTTGTTTGGTATGAGGGTGCTGCAGCCCTGGAGCAGGCTGCCCAGAGAGGTTGTGCAGTCTCCTTCTCTGGAGATTTTCCTACACTTCCTGGCCATCATGATGCTGCACAAGCTGCTGTGGGTCCCCCTGCTTTAGCAGCATGTTTGGACTGGGTGATCTCCAGAGGTCTCTTCCAAGACTGCTGTGCTGGGATTCTGGTGAAGAGGGGCAATGACATTAAATTTCTCTGTGATACTTGATAATGCCACTGTGAAATGATTAAAATCACACTGTAGGAAATAATTCCACAATTTCCTTCCCCACTGTGGCTGCAGCTCTCAGCTGTGGCTCTGAGTTGATGTTTGCCAGGCAAAACAAAGGACAAAATTAGCTGCTGGTTGACTCCAGTTACACATGTCTCATCTTGGAAATCTGTGGGAGGGTTTAAAAAAAGACAAGTGAATGACCAACTCGTGGGGATCTAATGCCACAAGCTGTAGAAACTGTGGCTCCTGGGCCAGGACATCCTTCTGACTTCTCTGTTGCTGAATAATTAAAGGGAGGGAAAAAGTTTCCTGGTATCAGGAAAATTTCTAAAAATGAAATCTGGACCTACTTTTCTCATTGGCCATGACTTGAGCTTGTAGACCATTAATAATGCATTTGTAAAGAAGTCTGCCTCATTTCTCTCAAGACTCCTGCACAGGCCTGAACCAGTTAGTTTTGGGGCTGCACAGCTGCATCATTCCCACAGTCTGCAGCACTTTCCCAGAAGTAGAGCACCCAATAATTAACCCTTCCTATAAATAGAATCCTAGAACTGTTCTGGTTTGAAGAGATCTTAAAGATTGTTGAGTCCAACTATTAACCCAGCACTGCCGGGTCACCACCTAACCATGTCCCTCAGCATCACAACTCCACAGCTTTGAAAGCCCTCCAGGGATGGAGACTCCACTACTGCCCTGGACAGCCTGTTCCAGGCCTTCACAACACACTGGGGGAAGAAATTGTTCCTCATATCCAATCTAAACCTCCTCTGGACCAACCTGAATCTGTTTCCCCTCATCCTGCTCCTTGCTACAAAGGAGAACAGATCAACTCCCACTTCATTCTAACCTCCTTTCAGGAGAGCCAGAAGGTCTCCTCTCACCTTTCTTTTCTCCAGGCTGAATAACCCCAGGTTCCTCAGCTGCTCCTCACCAGACCTGTTCTCCAGACCTTTTACCACCTTTGCCCTTCTCTGGATCTGCTCTAGTCTTGCAATGTCCTTCTTGGAATGTGGGGCCCAAAACTGAACCCAGGATTCAGCTTATGTCTTTAACCATTTCACTTGCTGGTGGGAAGGTATTTGAGGTGGTGGATCAGATGCTTTCCTTCATTTCTTTCTTCTGGACTCTGACTATTCTAAGCTTTTTCCTTTCTAACTGAAACTAGACCTAGAAACTAGGCTCTGGTGATCCCTCAGCTTTCTTGTAGCGATAGGATGAGGGGCAACAGCTTTGAGCTGGAAGAGGGGAGATTTAGACTGGAGATAGGGAAGAAATTCTTTACAGTGAGGTTAAAGAGACACTGGAGCAGATTGTCCAGGAGGCTGTGGATGTCCCTTCCCTAGAGGTGTTCAAGGCCAGGTTGGATGAGGCCTTGAGCAAGCTGGTGTAGTGGGAGACATCCCTGCCCATGGCAGGGGGTTGGAACTAGATCTTTAAGGTTACTTCCAATCCAAACCATTCTGAACCTAGGAATGTTTTTGTATTCCCTCCTTAACACCAGAGGTGAGACATTCACACCTGAGGGGAAAACACATCTGGGTTTCCTCTTAGCCCCAAGTCCCACCTTAAGGGAAAAAACACATCTGGGTTTCCTCCTAGCCCCAAGTCCCACCTAAGGGGATAACACATCTAGGTTTTCTTTTGTCCCTTTGGTTTGCTCTCCCTGCTTCTCTCCCAGCTCTCACTATCCCTTGGAGGGAGATGACATTTGGATTGTATGCAGATCATCTAAGGAAAACAATAGCCTGCAGGCAGGGGGTTGTGGGGTGGTTGTGTTTTGTTTTTTGGCAGGTTTTTTTGGGTGCTATAGGAGTCACATTAAATAAATATATAGGAAGCTGCAGTGTCACAACAAGTAGATGTACAATTACGAAGACAAAATACCCCAAGGAAATCAACACAAGGCTTATTAATATCCAGGCCTGCAGAAGACAACTGTCAGACAATTGGTCAACAAGGTACATGGTATCTGTTAGATACTGACTAACCCATTATGATCTTTATGAAGTGTCCTTTTGGGGGTCTAGATCTTCAAATATGAGTTGGAAGACCCTTTTCTTTTATTAGTTGCTAAGCTCTTTATACTTTTACCATATTGCAGCAGGTTAGAAGTCTGAGCTTTATTGTCTTATGTTATTGAAAATCCAGATTCCCCCAGCCTTCTCCCTCAGGTCAAGATTTGTCTGAGAATACATTCTCATTTCTCCATGTACAAAGGCTGTCTGGAGAGAGGCAGAAAAAGATTATGACTGTAATATACTTAAATCCAATTTATTTGCCTGACTAGAAACTTCCACACTTCACAATTGCTTCCTACAGAAGATTTTTGTCTTTAATTCCTTCATCTCAGGAATGATCTGAGGCCTCCAACAGGTATATCCTCGGCACACACCTGAGCCAGATGAAGGGGATGATGGAAGTGGCAGATGGAGGAGCTGCTTTTATGTGTTTGCAGTTTATTTTCACTTAAAATAAGCATGGTGGCGAGATGCTGGCACAGGTTGCCCTGGGAGGTTTTGGATGCCCCCTCCCTGGAGAGGTGTGCAAAGTCAGGTTGGATGAGGTCTTGAGAAACTTGTTCAGGTGGAAGGTGTCCAGGTGGCAGGGGGTTTGGAACTAGATGATCTTTAAGGTCTCTTACAACCCAAATCATTGTCTGATTCTATGATAAAGAATGAATTTGAAAGATCTTTGAATCCTGGTAGAGTCTCCATCTCGTGAGAATTTCAGGGCTTGCCTATGTGATCTGCTTTGGGTAATCCTGCTCTGGCAGGTGGGTTGGAATTGATCTTCAGAGGTTTTTTCCAACACCTACCATTCTGTGATCCTTTGCAGGGATGTTGATGTAGGTCACCAAGTGGCTAAACAGGTGGTTGTGAGCATCACCTCTAAATCCTGCTTGAAGTAGACATCACTTTTGTGGATTCATAGAATGGTTTGGGTTGGAAGAGACAGAATCACAGAATCAATAAGGTTGGAAAAGACCTCAGAGATCAAGTTCAACCTAATACCTAATGCCTCATGACAGCTAAACATCCAATCCTTTTTTTCCAACACCTCCAGGGATGGTGACTCCACCACCTCCCTGGGCAGCACACTTCAATGGCCAATCACTCTTTCTGGGAAGAACTTTCTCCACATCTCCACTCTAAACTTCCCCTGGTGCAGCTTGAGACTGTGTCCTCTTGTTCTGGTGCTGGCTACCTGGGAGAAGAGACCAACCCCCTCCTGGCTGCAACCTCCCTTCAGGTAGTTGTAGAGAGCAGTGAGGTCTCCCTGAGCCTCCTCTTCTCCAGGCTAAGCAACCCCAGTTCCCTCAGCCTCTCCTTGTAGGGCTTATGTGCAAGGCCTCTCCCAGCCTCATTGCCCTTCTCTGGACACCTTCCAGCATCTCAATGTCTCCTTAAACTGAGGGGCCCAGAACTGGACACAGGACTCAAGGTGTGGCCTAACCAGTGCTGAGTACTGGGGCAGAATGACTTCCCTGCTTCTGCTGGCCACACTGTTCCTGATACAGGCCAGGCTGCCATTGGCCTTCTTGGCCACCTGGGCACACTGCTGGCTCATGTTCAGCCTACTGTCAACCCATACCCCCAGGTCCCTTTCTGCCTGGCTGCCCTCCAGCCACTCTGACCCCAGCCTGTAGCACTGCCTGGGGTTGTTGTGGCCAATGTGTAGAACCCGGCACTTGGATGTGTTCAATCTCATGCCCTTGGACTTTGCCCATCTGTCCAGCCTGGCAAGGTCCCTCTGCAGAGCTCTCCTACCCTCTAACAGATCAACACCTGCCCTCAACTTACTGTCATCTGCAAACTTACTAATGGTGGACTCAATCCCCTCATCCAGATCATCAATAAAGATGTTGAACAGGATGGGGCCCAGCACTGATCCCTGGGGGACACCACTAGTGCCTGGCTGCCAGCTGGATGTGGCACCATTCACCACTACTCTCTGGGTTAGTAACCGGCTGGAGGGCCAAGCCCAGTGCAGAGTGCTGCTGTGCAAGCCATGGGCTGACAGTGTGGCCAGGAGTTTGCTGTGGGGGATGGTGTCAAAGGCCTTGCTGATGTCCAGGTAGACACAGCCAAAAATCACTAGGGAGGAGGAATCTCAGCCTCCTTGGGCAACCTGTTCCAGTGTCTCACCACCCTCACTGTAAAGAATTTCTGCTTGATCTCCAGTTGTCATCTCCCCTCTTCCAGCTCAAAGCCATTTCCTCTCATCCCAGCACTACAAGCCCTTGTGAAAAGTCACTGCCCAGCTCTCCTGCAGCCCCCTTCAGGTACTGGAAGGTTGTTCTAAGGTCTCCCCAGAGCCTTCTCTTCTCCAGGATGAATAATCCTAACTCCCTCAGCCTGTTGTCATGGCTCCGGCTCCAGCCCTCTGAGCATCTGCCTCTGGACCCGCTCCCGCAGTTCCATGTCCTTCTTTTGTTGGGGGCCCCAGAATAGGATGCAGTGCTCAAGGTGTGGTCTGAGAAGAGCAGAGGGGCAGAATCACCTCCCTTGACCTGCTGGCCAAAGATCTTTTGGTGCAGCCCAGGACATGGTTGGCTTTTGGGGCTGCCAGCTCATGTCAAGCTACTCATAGAATCACAGCACTGTTTTGGTTGGAAAAGACCTCTAAGAACATCAAGTTGAACTGTCAATCAGCACCCCCAGTCCTCCTCTGCAGGGTCACTGTTTGGTTAAGGAGGTGCTTGTGAGTATCATCTCTAAACGTTGCTTGAGATAGACATCACTTTGCACAGTAACTTCATGCCCCTGTCAGGTCTTGGTTTGGGACACTAGTGAAGCTCCTGTGGTTGCTGACCACACACTCATCCTGCCACTGCTGCTATTTTAAACTTCATTTGAGAAGGCTTGAAAGAGATGTGAGGATCTCGTGTCAGGTTTCCTGCACCCTTTCCCTAAGCAGTGGTGGCACCAAGAGCTTTGAGTCATGCTCATAGCGCTGGCCAAGTGAAACATGGACAGTCAGTAATGCTCTGGCCAATCCAGGGCCTCAGCAACCTGTTTGTTTAGGGGAAAATTGGCATGAAAAGGCTTTTTTCTTGCTTATGCACTGTGGTTGGAGGACTGTAGCTGAAAGCCTCTGTGTTCCCCAAAGCTGCCTGGGGCCTGAGATGTTTGCAGGAGACTGATAAACACCATGAGATCAGGGAAACCATGGTGGGAACAGCTGAAGTTGTAATTGTAGCTCCTGTAGCATCAGATTGGGGCTGTTTAGCCTGCAGAACATAAGGCTCAGGGAAGACCTTCTAGTGGCCTTGCAGTGCTTAAAGGGGCTGATCAGAAAGTTGGGGACAGACTTTTGAGCAGGGCCTGCTGGGACAGGACAAAAGGTGATGGTTTGAAGTCAAAGAGAGAGATTCAGACTGGAGAGAAGGAAGAAATGTTTGATAGTGAGAACGGTGAGAACCTGGTCCAGTGTGTGCAGAGAGGTGGGAGATGGCCCCATGCCTGGAACCATTACAGATGAGGTTGTTTAGGGGTTTCAGCAACCTGCTTGAGTTGCAAATGTCCCTGGTCACTGCAGGGGCTTGGACTAGATGAGCTCAAAAGTCTGTTCCAGTCCAAGCCATACTGGAATTCTGTTACCACAGTGCACCAGTGAGTACTGGTCAACCTACCTTTGGTGAAGCCTGGACAGAGTACAGGACAGCCTGGACAGACAACAAATCTCAGCTGAATTTTTGGTTTGAAATGGAGATGAATGTAGAGGAAAGGCTGAGAGACCTGGGGCTGTTCAGCCTAGAGAAGAGCAGCCCGAGAGGGGATCTGATCAATGCTCAGTAAAAGCTAAAGAGTGTATAAGGGGCAAGAGGATGGGGCCAGAATCTTGTCAGTGGTGCCCAGTGACAGGATAAAGGAGTAATGTGTACAAACAGGAGCATAAGAAGCTCTGTCTAAAGATGAGGAGGTGCCGGAGCCCTGAAGCAGGTTGCCCAGAGGGGTGGTGGAGTCTACATCTCTGAAGACATTATAAACTCATCTGGATGCATTCCTGTGTGACTTTCTCTAGGTGAACCTGCCTTGGCAGGGGGTTGGACTTGATCTCCAGAAGTCCCTTTCAGTCTCTACTGTTCTCTGATTCTGTGATTTGTCTTGGCTTTAACTCCTATTTCACCACTTTGGGCTTTTATTCTTCCTATTTCATGATTTTGTAGCAACAAGGGGTAATCTTAAAGATTTCCAGTGTTCATCACCCATTCCAGAGGCATGAAGGGGCCATAAATGCCCATGAAATGTCTTTAGTGGGTTCCTTGCCTGTAAAGCAATGTCTTCTGCCTACGTTTCTAATTGCTAGCAGGAACAAGAGGAGGGATTTGTTTAGCAGCTTCCTGCATAATATTCAGACATCTGGAGCTGCTAGGTCTGGCTGGCATTCCTGGGGGACAGAAGAGACATCAAGGACAATTAGACAACTTGGGAACTGCAGCCTAAAGGGAATATGCCCAAACATGGCAAACAGCCTAGTGACAGCACCAACTGAGCCCTGCAGCTCAGCTCAGGACCACAGCTGGTGGAGCAGGATAGAGGAGTTGAGGTAGAGGGGCTTGGGTGGGGGTGTCTGAACTGCTAGGTTTTGCTCTCTGTCCTGCTGTGATCTGGAGCAGAGCTGGCTCTGGTCAGTGCTGGGGTTTTCCAGCTCAGCCTCTTGCCAGTGAGGCACTTTCTGAAGTTCAGGGCAGGGTTGCAGTCAGTGGCTGATCTAGCATGAAGAAACTGATGGGGAGAGTTTCTGCAGCCCAGCCCCAGGCAGGAAGGCTTTCTCTATACAAAACTGTTAGACCATGTCCCTAAGCTCACCACCATGTCCTTGAAACCCTTCCAGGGATGGGGACTTCATCACTGCCCTTGGCAGCCTAGGCCAGCCCTTGACAACCCTTTTGGGGAAAAAATTGTTTCTTGTGTCCAACCTAAACCTCCCCTGGTGCAACATGAGGCCATTTCCTCTCATGCTATCATTTGCTTCTTGGGAGAAGAGATCAGGGAGCTGTAGACAGCCAGAAGGTCTCGGCTTCCTTTTCTCCAGAGTAAACAATTCTAGGTTACTCAGATGCTGCTAACCAGACCTGTGCTCCAGGCCCTTCACCGGCTTTGTTGCCCTTCTCTGGACATGCTTCAGCCCCTCAGTGTTCTTCTTGGAATGAGGGGCCCAAAACTGAACCCAGTATGCGAGCTGTGGCCTCGCCAGTGCTGACTACAGGGGGACAATCCCTGCCCTGGTCCCACTGGCTACAAAATTGCTTATCCAAGCCAGGATGGTGGTGGCCTTCTTGGCCACCTGGGCACACACTGGTTCATCTTCAAGTGACTAAATTGTCACTGGTAAATTGGCAGCTGAGTTATTGGAGTGGCCTAATGGTTATGGCTATCTCAGGAGACTTAGGGTGTATTCAGATAAAACCGATGGTGCTGTGCCATCTCCAGCTGCTGCTCTGCTTCCCCTCCCATGGC
Source organism: Picus viridis (assembly GCA_033816785.1). Classification (NCBI taxonomy): domain Eukaryota; kingdom Metazoa; phylum Chordata; class Aves; order Piciformes; family Picidae; genus Picus; species Picus viridis. The sequence goes on along the minus strand of CM066586.1, from coordinate 14,954,096 downwards.
AAAGGTATCATCCCCAGCCAACAGCACTGCTGAGGACCCAGCCAAGATGTTGAAGGAGGCTGGTGTGGGGGGAGCAGTGGCTGGCTTTAGGAAGGGCTGATCAATACCTTGAGAAGGCGTCTGCTGCAGCTGACAGCACCAAGCAAAGGTTACACCTTGAACTTTCCCTCCAGATAAAACCCAACATGTTGTCTTCTTTGAGCTTTTCAGAATTGCAAATAACCTGCTCCTGGAAGGGAGATGCAGCCAGAGACTTGCAGACAGGCAGGGATGGTTTCCAGCAGAAACAAGATGTACAAACCAAAGTTCCTCCTTGGCAGTCCTGGGATGTGGCCTCATGGATTGAAAGAAGCAAGGACAGAGCTCAGTGGGGATTCACAACCTTCCTTCAGGACTCCCAGCTATGGGTTGTGGTGTTTGAGCTATAAGAGGAGATTCTGGGGAGAAGAATTAAAACAGAGTGGAGAAAATAGAGCTGTACCTGCAGGGGAGAGCCCAGGTAGCAGAAAGCACAGGTAGTGAGGCTCCACCAGTGGTGCTGGAGCTCCTTCATGTGGTGGCAATGATGAGTTACTCCTCGTGTTCCACCAGTCTGGCCTGGGGAGATCAGCCTGAGTGTATAGAGTCAGGAGTTATTTGAGTTGGGAAAGACCTCTAAGATCGTTGAGACCAGACTTCGATCCTAAGACCACCATGGCCACTAAACCATATCCCCAAACACTGTGCTCGCACATTTCTTGAACACCTCCAGGGATATCTGCCTGATCTGTGTCCCATTTTCTCTATGCAGACTGTGGGTGAGGAGGATACCACCTCAGGCCTGTCTAGTCAGTGGGGACTGGGCCAGGGACCCTGCCAGAAGTTGAGTTGCATGGTAGTGCCAGTGTGGTGTGTAGTGGAGAAGCCCCTGGACAGCTGTATGGTCATGCATGGTACATCCCTTATGCAGTGCTGTTTTATTACTGCAGTTATAAAGAGTGTAGATGCAGGGGTGGGGAGAAGGGAGGGGTCAGGGGGTTGGAAGGGACCTCTGGAGATCACCCAGTCCAACTGCCCTGCTAAAGCAGGGGCACCCACAGCAGCTTGCCCAGGATCACAATGGTCAGGTGGGGTTGGAATCTGTCTGCAGAAGGAGACCTGGCAACCTCCCTGGGCAGCCTGCCCCAGGGTTTCAGCATTGTCACACCAAAGAAGGTTCTCCTCATCTTCAGATGGAACCTCCTCTGTGCCAGTTTGTGTCCATTGCCCCTGTCCCTGGGCACCACTGACAAGTGCCTGGCCCCATCCTCTTGCCCCCTAGAGGTCCTTCATCTCCTGCTGAGCATTGATCAGATCTCCTCTCAGGCTGCTTGCTGTCTTTCATCCTCACAGAGACACTGCAGCCCCCTCAGCATCTTTGTAGCCTCTGATAGATTCTCTCCAGTATTTCCCTGTCTCTCTTGAACTGGGGAGCCCAGAACTAGACCCAGTGCTCCAGCTGGACCTCTCTTGAGCAGAGTAGAGGGGGAGGAGAAACTTTTGTGTCAAAGAAACTAAGTATGAGTTATTAATTCATTTTAACATAAACATTTACCTGCAGATGGCTGGGGAAATTCAGAACAAGGTAGGGGAGTGCCAGGGCTGTTGGTAAGATGAGGAGGACTACAGATGAGAACCTTAAGAGGCTTGGAGTAGGTTCTGGGGCACTAATGGGTGAAAAGCTGGACATGACTTGGCACCATGTACTCCCAGCCCAGAGCCAACCCTGTCCTGGGCTGATTCTCAGCAGTGTGGGCAGGATGTGGAGGGAGGGGATTCTACCCCTCTGCTCTGCTGAGACTTCACCTGCAGTACTCGGGCCAGCCCTGGAGTCCCCAGCACAGCAAAGACCTATTGGAGTGGGGCTAGAGGAGGTCACAGCAATGATGGGAGGGCTGGAAGCCCTGTGCTGTGAGGCCAGGCTGAGAGACTTGGGGTTGTTCAGCCTGGAGATGGCTCCAGGGAGACCTTCTGGTGTCCTTGCAGTGCTTAAAGGGATCTATCAGAAAGCTGGGGACAGACTTTTGATCAGGACCTGTCATGATAGGACAAGGGCTGACTGTCTGAAGTCAAAGAAGTAGATTCAGGCTGGAGAGAAGGAAGAAATTGTGTCTTGACCCTCTCACCTCTGAGGGTGGTGAGAGCCATGCCCAGGTTGCTCAGAGAAGTGGAACCATTGCTGGTCAGGTTATCCAGGACTCTGATCAGCCTGCTTTAGTTGCAGTTGTGCCTGCTGACTGCAGGGGGGTTGGACTGGATGGCCTTTAGAAATCCCTTCTGACCCAAACCTGTTTGGGGTTCCCCAGAAGCCATGGAGCTGTGCTGCCTCTGACACATTCATACCTAGGTGCTTACCGAGATCCAACTTCCATAAACTGGTACAGACAGACACTAGACTGGAATTTAGTTCTCCAAACCCTACAGGAGCTGAATTTGGGGCAGCTGCAGAACTCCATGGAGATTGGAAGCAAACCTCTCCTGGGAGGAAGCAATGGGAATAAATTGCCACCTATTTTCTTGCTCTGATGAATACCTGGCAGAGCAGGAATAACTCCTGTTTGAGAGAAGACTGGAACTTGCCCAGGGAGGTCATGGATGCCCCCTCCCTGGAGGTGTTCAAGGCCTTGAGCAACCTGGTGTAGTGGAAGGTGTCCCTGTCCACGGCAGGGCAGTTGGAACTAGATGGTCTTGAAGGTCCCTTCTGACCCAAACCATTCTTGTCTTCTATGAATTTCAGCTTCTGTTTAAGCTTTACTGCTTCTGAAAGGGATGGTGAGGCTCAATCCTGTCATCCACTTCCTCTTTACATCTTCAAAGGAAATCCTGCTGGCAAAATAACTGCAGAATTGTGTCAGTAGTTTGTTTGCTCCTAAGATTAGATAATTAATGAAGAGAGAATATTAAAACTGCATTTCTACCAAGCTGAGGGTAGCTGTAAAGCATTCCATTCTTCTGGAAGTAACCCCAAGTTTAGAAGGTATTAATAATGATGGAGCAGGAGACAAAGCCCTTTCAACTCAGGAAGCACACTGTTTGGAATCTCAGTTTCTTTTATTCATCTGCTCTTCAAAACCTGAGGAGCCATGGAGCTCCCTTCACCTGCTGCAGATGATTGATTCATAGAATGGTTTGGTTTGGAAGGGACCTTCAAGATCATCTAGTCCCAATCCCCTGCCATGGGCAGGGACACCTTCCACTAGAGCAGGTTGCTCAAGGCCTCATCCCACCTAGCCTTGAACACCTCCAGGGAGGGGCTATCCACAACTTCCCTGGGCATCCTGTTCCAGTGGCTTACCATGCTCCATGGGAGTTAGAGTGAGCTTTGAGTATAAGCCAGCCCCAATTACATCAAGAGGTGAACTCCAAGCAGATAACTTTGAGACCATTTTTGCAGGCTGTTTCTTAGAGCAGCATGGCACATAAGGACTTGGAGATCCACTCCAGCAGTAGGTAGATGAGAAGCTTGCCATGAGCTTGCAATGTGTGTTTGTAGCCCAGAAGGCCAATGGCATCCTGGGCTGCATCAAAAGAAGTGTGGCCAGCAGATGAGAGAGGTGATTCCTGCTCTGGTGAGACCTTACATGGAGTGCTGTGTCCAGCTCTGGGGCCCCAATACAAGAGACACAGACCTTCTGGAGTGGGTCCCCAAAGGTGGTCAGAGGGCTGGAGCACCTCTCCTGCCTGGACAGGCTGAGAGAGTTGGGGCTGCTCAGCCTGGAGAAGGGAAGGCCCCAGGAGACCTTAGAGCAGCATTTCAGTATATGAAGGGGACCTAGAGGAAGGCTGGAGAGGAGCTGTTTAGAAGGGCCTGTGGTGATGGGATGAAGGGCAATGGTTTAAAACTGGGACAGGACAGATTTAGGTTGGACAATTAGGAGGAAGCTCTGCACAATGAGGGTGGTGACACACTGGAACAGATTACTCAGGGATGTGGTTGAGGCCCCATCCCTGGAGACATTTGGGGTCAAACATTCAAACTTGATGGGGCTGTGAGCAAGCAGACCTAGTTGGAGATGTCCTTGCTGACTGCAAGGGAGTTGGACAAGATGACCTTTGAGGGTCCTTTCTGGTGTAATGAATTCTGTGATTTTCTCTGAACCTAGTTAACCCTGAAGTTCTACAGGATTTGTTGCTGTTTGTCTTTAATCTGGGTTGAGAAAAGTTCCACACCTGCATTACTGGAGACTGTGATACAGAACCAGACACTCACTGTTTTCAGCATAATGCCACGGAAAATATTGATTGCTCTCCCTTCCATTCCCACATCTGGAGCAGTACTCTGCACCACTGCTCTAAGATGGACTCATCATAACAAGACCAAGTGCCAGGTCCTGTACTTGGGTTGCAACAACCCCATGAATGCTTCAGGCTTGGGGCAGAGCAGCTGGAAACTGCCCAGCAGAAAAGAACTTGAGGCTGCAGGTTGACATCCAGGTGAATAGGAGCCAGTGTGTGCCCAGGTGCGACTTGGCCTGGATCAGCAATAGTGTGGGCAGCTGCAGAGCAGGGATTGTCACCCTGGACTGGACATTGGTGAGGCCCTAACTAGAATACTGGGTTTGGTTTTGGTTCCTCACTCCAAGAAGGACATTGAGAGTCTGGAATGTGTATAGAGAATGGCAGCAAAGCTGGTGAAGGGTCTGGAGAAAGAGGTTGAGGGGAGACCTTCTGGCTCTCTACAACTGCCTGAGAAGTGGTTGGAGCCAGGTGGGGGTTGGTCTCTTCTCTCAAGGAGTAAGAGACAGGACAAGAGGAAGTGGCCTCAAGTTGGCCCAGAGGAGGTTTAGGTTGGACATGAGGAACAATTTCTCCCCCAGAGGAGATGTCAAGGCCTGGGCCAGGCTGCTTGGGGCAGTGGTGGAGTCTCCATCCTTGGAGGGGTTTCAAAGCTGTGGAGATGTGGTGCTGAGGGACATAGTTTAGTGATGACCTGGTAGTGCTGCGTTTGTGGTTGGGCTTGATCTTAAAAGTCTTCTCCAGCCTAAACAATTTTAGGACGGTTTTTCTCACACACTGGTGAGAAAGGCAGTTGCCTGTTCCCAGGTGCACTTCTCCCACTCCCTTCCAACCCAAACCATTCTATGAAGGTATGCATTTTCTTCAGGCTTGTGTCTTGTGCACATGGCCTTTGGAGGGCAGCAAGGGTCCACCCATGACCATCAGGTCTATGACAGGCTGTTCTGGGAGCAAACCTTACTGCCCAAAGCAGAAAGAAGAACACACAATTCCTCCCCCAAACCAAATAATTCCTCACCACTAAATCCAAGTGATTTTGCTGGTGAATGACATTTTGGTCAAGAAATAGACCTAGGGATTCACAGAATGGTTTGGGTTGGAAGGAACTGTGAAAATCATCTAGTTCCAAACCCCTTGCCATGGGAAGGGTCATCTTCCAATAGACCAGGTAGTTCAAGGCCTCATCAAATCTGGCCTTGAACAGCTCCAGGGAGGTGGCAATAGGAAAGCAAAGCTTCTAACCCCTTCTCCAAAACACCTGCCCCAGTCTCTGATCTGGGAAAGTTGTTTGCTGCACCTAGGAGTGACAAAGTGTCAGTTTATGAAGACAAGGAGCTTGTGACTTAGCTTTGACAGCACCTGGAATGGTTTCAATGTTTGAGAGCAAAACTGTCAAATAGATGTGACCCTGCCTAGTCATAAAAGCTTTACAGACCCTTTGGAAGCTTCTGACCCATTGACTCAAAACATCTTTCACCTATTGGGCATGTCCCACGTAGAGAAGCTGAGTCCAGGAAAAGTTTCTGTGATTTAAAGGCTTTTTATTACATTGATCAAAAATAGCTGTAGGCAGCTGGAGCCAGCACTGAGGAACTGGGGATGGATTCCTGGCCTCTTCTTGGGAAAGCGGAAATGGAATGAAATTGTGCCAGGGGAAGTTTAGTTTGGACATGAGGAACAATTTCTTTCCTGAAAGAGTGGTCAGCCATTGGACCAGGCTGCCTAGGGAGGTGTTTGAGAAATGTGTGAATGTGCCTCTTTGGGGCATGGTTTAGTGGCTATAGTGATGCTGGCTTGATGGTTGGAATCAGTCTTCTTAAAGGTTTCTTCCAAGCAAAACAATTTAATGATTTCATGATTCTGTTCTTTGAGGGCAGTGGGGATGAAATTCAGTGTTTGGGAAAGTGGACACGAGCAGAGGGAACCCTTTGATGTGGGCTGGGAGGCACACAAAGCATTTTCACAGATTCATAGATTGCATCACAGATGACCCTCAGAGGTCCAACTCCCTTGCAGTCAGCAGGGACACTTCCAGCTACATCAGGTTGCTCAGGTTGGCCTTGATTGACTCCAGGAATGGGGCTTCCACCGCATCTCTGGGCAACCTGTTCCAGTGTCTCACCACCCTCATTATGAAGGACAACCTCTTAATGTCCAACATAAATCTATGCTGAACCAGTTTTGGTTCTTGGTTGTGGTTTGTGGTGGTGTTTTGGGGTTTTGTGTCTTCCTCGGGGCAGGAAAAGATTCCACAGCATAGAGCAACTCACAATCTTTGAACACCTGGAAAGAGCAAACAGAACACAAACACATTCTAAGATAGATGATTTTTGCTGTGGTTGCTCTTAATATCTCACTATTGTGCCTACTTGGCTTCCTGACTGTCCATCACTAGGTGGCAACAGCTGGTACAGACGCATCCCATTCATAACACCTCAGGCATTGCTGGAAAATCTTCTTGCTTCTGTAGCTCTGTGCTCCATCTGCAGCCCTCCTGAAACTTCACAGGCCTCTCACTGTGCAATTACAGGAGGATTTTAGTCTGATTAGACATTTAAAACTCCCCTCTACCAAGAAAGCCAAAGATCAGAAGCATTTTCTTTCAAGCATTACACTGAAATTCCACTGCTCCTGCTGCTTCTTACAAAACGCTTCTACAAGGCAGGATGGAACTCACTGACTTTGGGGCTTTCATTGTTTGAATTGTTTTCTTTTCTCTGTTTAGACCTGAGGATTTTGCTTCCATCCCTTTTAATTTTTAAGGAAATGGATGTTTCAATTACAGCCTGAGCTGGTCACAAGTCATTGTTGTGGAGAACACTAAAGAGAATCAAACCCAAGCCAAAACAAACAAATGATATTGCTGTTCTCCTGACACATGCAAAGGTAAATTCAATTCTGTAGTCTCATTTATCCTGATCCTTGCTACCTTCTAACCTTATCAAATACCCATCCCCAGATTCTGAGGCAGAAACAAGCTGCATTCCATTCTGCAGGGCACATTTTCCTCCTAAATACAATTCCACAATCCTTTTTCTCCTGGTGACATGTTAACCATCCCTTTGCAGAGAAAATGTCCATGAATATCTAGAATCATACAATGGTGGAGGGTTGGAAGTGACCTCTAGAGATCTTCCAGTGCAACCCCCTCTGCTACATCAGGGGCGCCCACAGCAGTTTGCCCAGGTTCACAATGGACAGGTGGGGTGGGAAGCTCTCCAGAGAAGGAGACTGCACAATTTCTCTGGGCAGTGTGCTCCAGGGGTCCAGCATCCCACCACCAAAGAATTTTCTCCTCCTGTTCTGGTGGAATCTCCTGGGCGCTGACTCGTGCCTGTTGTCTCTTGTCCAGTCACTGGGCATCACTGACATGTCTCTGACCATCCTCTTGCCTTCCCACAGGTCCTTTAGCTGTTGCTGAGCATTGAGAAGATCCCCTCTCAGAATGCTCCCTTCTCACACTGCACTTTCCCAGGGTCAACAGCCTCAGATCTCAGCCTTTCCTTCTCACAGAGATGCTCCAAGCCCCTCAGCATCTCTGTAGCCTCCACTGGGCTCTCTCCAGTAATTTCTTGTGGCTTTTGAAGTGGAGGGCCCAGGACGGGACCCAGTATTCCAGCTATGACCTCACCAGGGCAAAGTAGAGGTGGAGGAGGTCCCTTCTCCAACTTCCAATTGCCCCTTGTCCTATCACAGGACACAACTGAAAATGACACCCACCCTTCAGATATTTATAACCACCAACTGTCTGCATCACACCATCTCTGCTTTAAAATGACATTTCTCTAAAGTAGTACAACAACCATTTCTGAGTGTTCTTACCTTTTCTTTCCCCCAAAATACAGATGTATTTTATTAGAAAAATTGAGATTCAAGCGATATAGGGATTTATAGAATCATAGAATTGTTTCAGTTGGAAAAGCCCTCTAAGATCATGGAGCCTAACCATCAACCCAACACCACCATGGCCATTAAACCATGTCTCAAAGCGCCATGTCCGCAGGTTTCTTGAACACCTCCAGGGATAGTGACTCCACCACCTCCCTGGGCAGCTTGTTCCCATGCCTGACCACTCTTGCAGTGAAGAAATTGTTCCTCATGTCCAAACAAAACCTACCCTGACACAATTTCAGACCATTTCTTCGCAATCTATCACCTGATACTAGGGAGAAGAGACCAACCCTCCCCTCATTCCAACCTTTTTTCAGGGAGTTACAGAGAGCAATGAGGTCTCCCCTCAGCCTCCTCTTCTCCAAACCAAACAACCCCAGGTCACTCAGCTGCTCATCACCAGACCTCCAGACCCTTCACCAACTTTGTTGCCCTTCTCTACACCTGCTCCAGCCCCTCAGTGTCCTTCTTGGAGTGAGGGGCCCAAAACTGAACCCAGGATTCCAGGTGTGGATACCACTTCTGAGTATAAGGGAACAATCCTTGTCCTACTCCTGTGGGCCACACTGTTCCTGATCCAAGCCAGGGTGCTGGTGTCCTTCTTGGCCACCTGGGCACATGCTGGCTCCTCTTCAGCTGCTATAAACCAGCACTCCCAGGTTGTTTTCCACTGGGCAATTTCCAGCCACTCTGCCTCAGGCCAGGAATGCTCATGGGGCTGCTGTGACCCAAGTGCAGGTCCCAGCGCTTGGCTTTGTTAAACCTCATACAATTGATCTCAGTCCTTCCCTACCCTCAACACTCCCAAGTAAAGCCCACAGCTCCCAGTACCTGCCTCGGCACAGCGCTGTCTGCACAGGGGAGCTTTTGCTCCCGCTGTCTGTCTGCGACTGGAGGTGCCTCAAGGTTCATAAATCTGTATGCAGGAATCTGGGTTCTCTAACAGCAATTCATTTTAATTATGTGAGACATAAAAAGACCACCTACAGATAAGACAATACAGCTGTAAGATTCTCAAGGTTCCTACAGGGAATACTTCATAACTGAAGTGTGTTTTTCCCCAAGGAATTATTTCCCCGCCATTTGATTTAATTTTTAATTTTTACATTTTAATCAAAAATAGATCAAATGGTGGTGGCTGCCTCCTGGGAAACATACTTCAGATATGAAGCAGTCCATGTTCCTTTTAAATATGTAAAGCTGCCATTTATGTATAACTCATGAATGACACCCTGTGTTGCAAGCAAATATCACGCTGGGCTTTCTGGAGTGTTGCAGTAACCACACCAACGTCACCACAGCCCCTTTGAAAGCAAATGGTATGAAGCTGTGTGGACTTCAGAAGCCAACACAACATCTGTCCAAGGCTAAACAACAGCAACCACCTACTGAACGCTTGCACGTGAACACTGGAAGAGAGCATGTCCCGGGGGCAGTCAACATGGCCAAGCAAGTTGGTGGTTAGCGCTTGGAAAGCTCTTGTGCATCTTGAGCAGTCTGGTCTGAGGCCTTGAGCAACTTGGTCTAGTGGGAGGTGTCCCTGCTCATGGCAGGGGTGTTGGAACTAGATGATCTTTAAGGTCCCTTCTAACCCAAACCAGTATGAACTTTGACTGAGAAACACAGCTTGGTGCCTCAGAACAGGGAATCTCCTCACCATCCCTTCCAGAAGCAGAGAATCTTAAACAGGAGCTGAAATTCATAGAATCATAGAATGGCTTGGGTTGGAAGGGACCACAAAGATCAGCTAGTCCCAACACCTCTGCTATGGGCAGGGACACCTTCCATTAGACCACGCTGCTCAAGGCTCCATCCAACCTGGCTTGGAACATTTCCAGGTTTGGAGCCTCCAAACTTCTCTGGGCAACCTCTTCCAGTGCCTCACCACCCTCAAGTGGAAGAATTTCTTCTTAGTGTCTAATCTAATTCCAGCTTCTTCTGGTATGAAGCCATTTCCCCTCATCTTGTCACTCCATGCTTTTGTCAAAAGTCCCTCTCCAGCTCTCTACTTTTGTAATTTTGAAGGGTGCTGGTGCTTTGGAGCAGGCTTGCCAGAGGTTGTGGAGTCTTCATTGGAGATGTTCAAGAATCATCTGCATGTGTTTGTGTGACCTGCCCTAGGTGATCCTGCTTTGTGAGAGGGCTTGGACTTGGTCTTGAGAGGTCCCTTCCAGCCCCTACCATTCTGTGATTACCTCTTGACCTGTCATTCCACACCTTTGTAAAAGGTTTCTCTCCAGCTCTCCATTTTTCAAGTTTGGAGCCATCACCCCTCATCCTGTCACTCTATCCCTTTGTCAGAAGTCCCTCTCCAGCTCTCTTGTAGCCTCTTTGAAACACTGTAAGCCTGCTCTAAGGCCTCCCTGGAGCCTTCCCTTCTGTGTGGGGCTACACCCCAGCAAATTGTACTTCAGATAAACTCCAAATTCTTTTTATTTACCTTGAGACCTCAATGGCTGCAGAAGGTAACTCAATTATTAATGGAATAACAAAGGCAGACAGTTCCAAGCTGTAACCAAAGTGGTGTTTTAATGCTTCTGCTTTTGCTAAGGAGCAATTTACAAAAATAGAGAGTTAAAAAATACTAAATTCCATCTTTTTAACCTGAATTCAAAGCAGACCACATGCCTGTTTCATTATGCACAGGTGAATAAACTATCACCTGAGTTATTTTGTGTACAAACCACCACGTTAGGAAATACAAAGAGTATAGAATTTGTCTCAATAAAACTAAAAAAAAATTCATCCTTTATACAAGGTGAGGAGGAAAAAAAAAGTCATACAAAAATAATTTTGTGGTTCTCCTGCAGATTTGACACAAACCTGCTTTAAAGAAAAATATCCACATCTCCCAACCTGGGCACCATTCACCTGCACTTATCACAACAGCTTTATCACCCTGAAACACATCAGAAACAGGAAATCTACTTAAAAAAATAGCACTATCACAAGCCTTCAATCTATTAAACTATTAAAGCATGATCTGTTTTCACACTGGTTTGATTTCTTGATGGATTCCTTGCCCTGGCATGGAGCAACGAATCACATCCTAGCTGAAAGAATTGCTTTAAAGTTTATCCACAAGTGTTTGTCTTCTTATTTGGGAACAAATCAGGTGATGTTTCTACACAGCTCAACATGTTTCTGCTCCACTGGAGAGGTCAGTTGATGAGTTCAGGAGGAGTCAGACCAGGGAAGCAGACATAAAGATGCATCAGTGAGTGTTTGGATGTAACCCTTGGCTCACAGTGTGACCATTATCAGGTATTTCGCTTTGGGATACTCCACAGACCGGAAGTGAAATGTGCATTTACCCAAAATACTTCAGTGGTGTTGCCAGAAATGTAAGGAGAAAGAAAAAAAATCTGTTCAAGTTTTGTTAGGATTTCTCAAGTTTCTGTTAGGATTTGGGGCCTCCTGCAACAAGGAGGAATGTAGGATACAATACAAAGGCACAAACCTGTCTCCCTTCTGCCTCCTGCCTTGAAATGCAGCTCCCACAGCTTCCTTTCTTTTAATTTTCATGCAGGGTTCCTTTTTTCCCCCTCTTTTTTTCCAATTTTAATGTATTTTAAGCCAGCTCAAGAAAGAACAAAGGAGCTGCTCTTTTTGACAAATATTAGGAGAAATATCCTTACCCTGCACAAACTGAGAGTGAGTATACGCACTCTTGAATTCTACTCACACTAACAACTACTTCTTAACTACTGCTTAATAAATTAATACTGCTTTATACTCCCAAGAAACAAGTGAGAGGATGGGAAGAAATGGCCTCAAGCTGATCCAGGGGAGGTTTGGGTTGGATATGAGGAACAGTTTCTTCCTCAAATGGGATGTAAAGGCCTGGAACAGGCTGCCCAGGGCAGTGGTAGAGCTGCCATCCGGAGGGGTTTCAAAGCCCTGGAGAAGTAGTGCTGAGGGACATGGTTTAGTGGTGACCTGGCAATGCTGGGTTAATGGTTGGACTCAATAATCTCCAAGGTCTTTTCCAACCAAAACAATTCAGTAATTCTATGACTTTATGATTCCATGGTTCTTGATTGTATGATGCTAGCAGCAGCACACATTTACAGCGAGGGTGGTGAGACACTGCAACAGGTTGCCCAGGGAGGTCATGGATGCCTCCTCCCTGGAGGTACTCAAGACCAGGTTGCACAGGGCCTTGAGCAACCTGGTCTAGTGAGAGGTGTCCCTGCCCATGGCAGGAAGGTTGGAACTGGATGATCTTTAAGGTTCTTCCAACCCAAACCACTCTGTGACTGAATCTATGAATCAGGATCCCTTCCTGGTATTCTGGTGGTTTTAACTTTGGAGGTCCTAATTTAATTTACACTGGCTTAAAAAGGAGGTTAGCACACTGACATTCAGTTCTGAGCTTCCAGGAGCCTTATGCCCAAACCAGAACTCTCACTGAAGTGTCATATCCAAACTGGACAACTTGGCATCTTAGACTCATAGAATTGCTTAAACTGAAAATGAACTTTAAGATCCAAGTCCAATCATTAATTCAGCACAGCGAAATCCTCTGCTAAACCATGTCCCTCAGCAATACGTTTCCAGAGCTTTGAAACCCCTCCACAGGAATGGGAACTCCAGCCCTGCCCTGGGCAACCTGGGCCAGGTCTTGGCATCCCTTTGTGGAGGAAATTGTTCCCTATGTCCAATCTGAATCACCCCTGGTGCAACCAGAGGTAATTTCTTCTCGTTCTGTCACTTGTTCCTTGAGAGAGGAGAAGAGAGCAACTCCCACCTCACTCTGACCTCCTTTCAGGGAGTTGTAGAGAGCTGGAAGGTCTCCCCTTAGCCTCCTTTTTCCAGGCTGAACAACCCCAGGTCTCTGACTGTACCTCGCAAGATGTGATTCTTCACTGGCCTTCCTTTAGCCATCTAGAAATGAAGAAACTTGCGTCCTCCCACTTCTGCCTGCACACATAGGGCTGAGTGAAAACTGCAGGCCCCAGACCCATGCCAATGCGAGGATCTTCGCCAAGAGTATCAGAGAAAGTGCCCCAAGAGTGAGAAGAAAACCTCTGGCATCAACATGACCTTTGACCCCAGTCCAAGGTGAAGACTGGGCCAAAGGCCAGACCAACTTAACCAGTCTAAACAAAATTCAATCAGCTTTTTAAAAAACCCCATATTGTGAGCTATCTTAAAAGCAGAAGCATTGTTTCATGTGTAGAACCAACCACACCCAGAATTGTGCACTGGAAGAGCGACAGCAGAGCAATCCGTGGTGGATGCCACACTCGGACGCGGGCTGTGAGTGATGTGCAGATATCCAGCCCTGTGAGGTTCAGAGGTGAGTCTTCAGAGTCTAACCAGAAGAGCAGTTCTGCTGATCCATCACTTTTCCACTCCTACAAGCCCAGGATATGATTGAAGTGTCCCTGAAATGACAAAGTTTCCTGTCACTAAACATTATCTCATGAAAAACTGCAAACCTTTCCCCTCAGTGTATGGTTTCAAAGTTCATTTTAAAAGAATCTGACAGCTGCAATAACTGCATGAGGAGTGTGGCTCACAGGTTGAGGGAGCTACTCCTCTCCCTCTGCTCTGTCCTAGTCAGGCTGCAGCTGGAATCCTGGGTCCTCTTCTGGGATCCAGACACAGTGAACTACTGGAGAGAATCCAGTGGATGCTACAGAGATGCTGAGGGGCCTAGAACATCTCTGTGAGGAGGAAAGGCTGAGAGACCTGGGCTGACCCTGGACATGAGCAGCCTAAGACAGCAAGAGTTAAAAGACAGGAGGCAAGAGGATGGGGCCAGGCTCTTCTGTGCACAACGGACAACAGGCAAAAACTGGAACCCAGGAGGTTCCATCTGATGATAAGGAGAAACTTCGTTGGTGGTAGGGCACTGGAGCCCTGGAGCAGGCTGCCACGAGAGGTTGTGGAATCTCCTTCTGTGGAAAGATTCCAAACCTACCTGACCATTGTGACCCCAGGCAAGCTGCTGTGGGTGTCCCTGCTTTAGCAAGGGCATTGGACTGTGTGACCACCTAGATGAGGTTCCTTACAACCCCACCATGCTAAGAAGAAAACACAACCTAGGAGGTTCCACCTTTTTCCCAGCTACAGAGTGTATATCCCTGAAATCAGAGTCATTTAAAATGTGTAGGACCCAGCACCTGGCCTTGTTGAACCTCATCCCACTGGCCTTGGCTTATCAATCCAGCTGGGGCAGATCCCTCTGTGGAGCCTCCAGCAGATGAACACTTCCTAAACTCTGCTTTTTAGAGTGAATTTGAAAAATGTCTTTGCAGTCTCTGCATTTTGCAGCTGCTGCTGCTGCTGTATTATTAGTTTGTGCTCTGCTGGTGTACTTCAGAAATGCTGAATCAATCCTCTTTGATTTACATGCTTTATTCCTGGAAAAAAACCCAACTAATTGCAGGTTTTATTATGTTTTATGGATCTAATAGCTAAGAGCAAGTCTATCTTTTAGGTCAAAGCAGGAAGGTTAATATACTTACAGATTCTCCAGCAATACATCTCGGGCAAGGCTGGGCAGGACCTCTGCTTCCATGGTTTTCAAGGCTCTGATGAACAAAACCATACACAACACCATCAAATAAAAGAGAAAACAATGCCACTGTGTGTGATTTTATGATAAAAAGTATTTTAAATTGGTTCTAAAAACCAGATGCTGTTAACAGTGTAAACATACCACTGAGTTTTGCTTTGTCTTTGCAGCCCAGGGACCAGAGCCAGCACAGATTTTCTGTTTTGAGTCCAGCTCCATGGCACAATCGATGAGGAGAGCACCAGCCTGGTTTGGAAGGGGTTCCAAGGGCTTGCATGGTCGTTTCTGGAAGAATTATAGGCAACATTGATATGTCATTTACAGTGAGGGTGGTGAGACACTGGAACAGGTTGCCCAGGGAGGTAGTGGATGCCCCCTCCCACCAGATCTTCAAGGTCAGACTGGACGAGGCCTTGAGCATCCTGGGCTAGTGGGAGGTGTCCCTGTTCATGGCAGGGAGGTTGGAACAGGATGATCTTTAAGGCCTTTTCTAACCCAAGCCATTCTGTAAATCTATCTCATCTCAAGGTACAGGCTGCTAACACAAGTTTTTAGGGTTTTATTGCTTATAAGAAATAATGACCCTTGTGTTCATTTGGAAGAAGTGACCTTGTCACTCCACATCTTGTGTCCCACTTTGGGCTACAGCTGGGTGGGCTGTACAAAGGCTCTACCTAAGAATTGCTCCTGCCTACACCAAGGGCACTGCCACAGCTTGTGTCCCACCTTAGGCTGCAGCTGCAGGGAGAAGCACCCAGGACACAGGACCCTCAACTGCCCAACAAGGGATTGCAGCCTATGGATGGCATCTGCAGAAGGAAGCTGAAGGATCACCAGGGCCAAGCCTCTTCTCCACTAGATGCCATCCCAGTAGGATTCTGCCCCTTCCACCTTCCATCCCTGTGTTTCTGAATCCAGTTTCAGAATACAGCTCCTGAATCTGGTTCCCATCTGCTGCAGAGACCAGTCTGGGACTTGCCCAGTGCCTGCCCCCAGCATCAGTGGTGCCAATGGTGCAATCATTGCCATCAGGGCTTGGGTTCCATGTTGGTTTGTGTCTCTGTGTCTCTATTCCATGGCATTGTTCTTTCTATCCCACCTGGTGGAGTTTCTTTCCCATGTAATCAATCTCTCTCCTTCTTTCTTTGGGGAAGGAAGAGGGATTCATGGAAAACCTCTAGTGGCCAGCCCGACTCATCTGGTGGCCAGCCCAGCTCTGGCCTGTGACAGTAAGTTAGTAAAACATGGACCATTAGACAATAGGCCAGGACACCAAAATATTGCATTTAATACAGCATTTCATGCTGGATGAGCAGGGAAATCTGCAGATGGAATGAAACACCTCTGTGTCTCACTTCCATAAAGTGGGGAGAAAATGCCACTGGGAGAAGAACATCCTTCACTCTCCATTAGTGATAGTTCAGGATGGAGTTTATCAAAGGAGCGGAGATCAGGAGATGTTGTGTGAAATGACTAATTACAGCCAGGAAACAGAAGGAAAACCCTGAAGCCAACTCAGACAGCTATGAAGACACATTTTGTAATCATTTCTGTCTCTTCCTCTGAATGCTGTCACCTTTTTACAGCTTTCCACTGCTACAGAACCAACTCACTTCACACTCTTCAAGCTCCAACCTGCACCGGAGCAGGCTGCCCAGAGAGGTTGCAGTCTCCTTCTCTGAAGAGATTGCAAACCCACCTGCACCTGGGTGTCCCTGCTTTACAGATTCACAGATTGCATTGAGTTGGAAGGGGCCCTCAAAGGTCTTCTTGTACAACCCCCTGCACTCAGCAGGGACACCTCAAACTAGATCAGGCTGCCCAGGGCCTTATCAAGTCTGATCCTGAATGTCTCTGACGCCCACCCTGAGGGGGCCTCAACCACATTCCTGGGCAACCTGTTCCAGTATTTCAACACCTTCATTGTGAAGAACTTGCTCCTAATGTCCAACCTATATCTACCCTGCTCCAGTTTCAAACCATTGACCCATGTCCTATCACCAGAAGCCCTTCTAAACAGTGCCCCTCCAGCCGCCTTCTGGGTCCCCTTCAGATACTGCAATGAAGCTCTAAGGTCTCCTTGGAGCTTTCTCTCCAGGCTGAACAGCCCCACCTCTCTCAGCCTGTCCTCATTTGAGAGGTGCTTCAGCCCTCTGATCATTTTTGTGGACCTGCTCCAGCAGGTCCACGTCTCTTGTGTTGGGGGTCCCAGAGCTGGATACAGCACTCCAGGGAAGGTGCCACCAGAGCACAGTGACCAGAATCACCTCTCTTGATCTGCTGGCCGCAATTTTGTTGCAGCAGAGAGGTTGGACAACGCGCTCTCCAGAGATCCCTTCCAACCCCCACCACGCTGGGACTGGAAAGGTTAACTTGGAAGTCTGTGGAAGACACCAGCTGGGAACTTGGAGAAGAGTCTCCTTGGCCTGTAACTGTTATGCCACGTAATGGGAAGAGCACCTAAATCCCAGGGGCTCCTTGAAATTGTTAACAGCAAATTAAGAGAATAATGGGAAATTTCAGACCTGCCACAGACATTTCAGGGTCTGACTGAATTCTGAAGAGATACACATACTTTTGAAGTGCTTTTTACTTCTTTTCTGTCCAAACTTTGTTTAAGGAATAACAACAGTCAATCTCTTCCACCAGAGTATGATTTCACAGGCAGAAAACGTGCTGCCACAGAACTAACAGACTCTTGAAGCAGAGAAAGGAAATTTTAAATGTGAATTTGTTATGCAAGAATAAAAATGGATCAACACAACAGGAACCTCAGTGGGGAAAAAAAAAGGGGGGGGGAAAGGAGTTGAAATGAGAAGACTATCAAGGAAGAGAGGGTATTTGGATGGGAAGCAAATCAAAAATTGAAATATGTATTGTGCTAAGAAAGTGAATAATGTAATAATAAAAAGTCTGAGAAGGTCCTCTAAAGGTAGGGCTCCTTCCACTGGGAAAACATTTCCTTCTTTGTTGCTGAAGAACTCGTCCTTTATTAAAAGGTAGAGCAGAGCAGTAACTAGCAAGACGTGGGAGATGAAGGGGAAAGGAGAAAGAAAACGACATCAGAAGAAATTTGGCTTATTAAAAATAAATTCGAGGTATTGTGTTTTTGTGGGGGGTTAAGATACTTAGCATCAGTGAGAGGAATTCAGCAGATAGCTGACAAACTTCTCATAGCCATGCCAAGACAATTTGTGGAAGTTTCTAGCAGAGGCTGGCTCCAGGGAAGCCTTCACTCTCTGGAATTCTTCCTCAGGAAAGAACCAATCACTACATCACTAGACTGAAAATTAGACTGCATATTAGAAAGAAATTCTTTATATTGAGGGTGGTGAGACACTGGAACAGTTTGTCCAGGGAGGCTGTGGATGCCCCCTCCCTGGAGATGTTCAAGGCCTGGTTGGATGAGGACTTGAGCAACCTGGTCTAGTGGAAGGTGTCCCTACCCATAGCAGGGGGTTGGAACTAGATAATTTTGAAGGTCCACTCCAACCCAAACCATTCTATGGCCCTATGAATGCCTGTGCATGGAGCTAGTGCAGGATTCAAAGGGGCTGTGATTACTAAGGACCAATGAGGTGCTGTCCCGGTTTGAGGCCAGGCAGATCCTCTCTTGCTTCCCACCAGGGCAGGAAAATGAGACTCACACACATGGATTGCAGAAGTGATGGAAAATTTAAATGGAAAAGCAGTGAGTGTTTTACAGAGAGCTACAAGCACAGTGACAAAGAGATCCCAAAGCATACAGAATCCCTTACAGCATACCCAGAAGCTGGCCAGCACTCCCCTTCTCCCTACCTGAGGGTATACCCAAAACCCCCAGGGCTCTTTCTTCCCCGCCTCCACTGTTAGGCTAATGGCAGCTGTCCAGATGTGAGATTGCCCATCCCCCTTCTCCTCCTGGCATTAGGCCTAGCCAGGCCTAAGAGGCCTTGAGGTAACTCCCCTTCCATTACCAGAGAGGGAGCATCTCCCATGGGAGCAGCAAGGGAAGAAAGAGGAAGTGTGAGACCTGGCTGATAGATTTGTAGGGAACAGGACATTATGGGTATGAAATACGCAGCTTCCTGTGTCCACCCGCTGGGCTGGACACTCAGGGCACTGGAGGTGTATCTTGTGTGGCAGCAACAGGGGGCACCCAGCCTAAACTGCCACAGGTGCTGTTTAAAGGGAAAACAAGGATTTCATCCAAATGATTCCATTGTTTAGGGATCATCATGCTACATCCAGCTTGGAAACGTAGTTTAAGATAAGTCATGGCAAATCACATTGGCCTGGTGTGACCTGCAGCAGAACTGGTTCTGCAAGTGACAGCCTGCTCTCACTGAGGCAAGGATGGGATTCAGCACACATGCGCAACCTCCTGTTCACACCATTCTTGTTACTTTGTATAAATAGACTTTATTGCCCCTTTTTCACTGAATCCCAGCATAGTGGGCCTGGAAGGGACCTCTGGAGATCATTCAGTCCAAATATCCTGCTAAAGCAGGGGCACCCACAGCAGCTTGCCCAGGATCACAGCGGCCAGGAGGTGTTGGAATCTCTCCACAGGAGACACCACAACTTTTCTGGGAAGCCTGTTCTAGGGCTCCAGCACCCTGACACCAAAGGAGTTTCTCCTCATCTTCATATGGAACATCCTGGATTCCAGTTTGTGCCCATTGCCTCTTGTCCTGTCACTGGGAACCACTGACAAGAGTCTGGTCCCAGCCTCTTGCTCCCCACAAGCCCTTTAGCTCTTGCTGAGCATTGAGAACCCTCTCAGGATGATCTTCTCCAGGCTCAACACCCCGAGGTCTCTCAGCCTTTCCTCCTCACAGAGATACTCCAGGCCCCTCAGCATCTTTGCAGCCTCCAATGTACTCTCTCCAGCAGTTCCCTGTCTCTCTTGAACTGGGGAGCCCAGAACCGGACACAATACTCCAGATGTGGCCGCGATAGGGCAAAGTAGATGGAAGGAGAACTTGAATGTATTAAACACGACTTAAATGCATCTGCCCATGGTGATTCAGTTGTTATCTAGACCATAACAACTGTTTATAGAAAGAAAAAAAAAATACAAACACAAAAAAACCAACCAAAACCCAACCTCTGATGTCTTGTCTAGGCTGTTCCACATAGAAAATGTTCTGAGCCGTAATAAGAAAAGTTCACTCAAAACTATCTTGCAGAGCTTGAGTCATGTATTCTGCTGTTTATAGAGGTAGCAACAGCAATTCTGCATTACCCTGTCCTGGGAGTTTCAGAAGAATTTTATTTGGAATGCAGATAACTAGCTCAAACAAAATCACAGAATCATTTTGGTTGGAGGAGAACTTTAAGGTCACTGAGTCCAACCATTCCCTAACCCTAGCAAGGCTAACCCATGTCTCCCAGCATGAAATCTGCATCTTTGAAATACCTCCAGCAGTGGGGATTCAAACACCTCCCTGGGCAGCCTATTCCAGTCTTTGAAAACCCTTTCAGGGAAGAAGGTTCTTCTAATGTCCAATCTAAACCTCCCCTGGTGCAACTTGAGGCCCTTCCCTCTTGTCTGAACTCTTGTTACTAGGGAGAAGAGACCAACTAATGCTTTCTTTAGTGCACAAACAGCGACTCAAGAAGTAGAATAAAGCTATTTTTTTTGCCCGTCTAGCCTCAAAAACAGGAGAAAGAAAAAAAGAGAAATTCCTTCTTTGCTAGGTAACTTCATCAGGAACAGGCAGAAAGTTCACAGAACAGATGTTCCTCTTCTCTGCAAATGGTGTGCCTCTGATAAAGAAGGTTGGCTTAAAGAAGGTTGGCTTCTAACCACAAGTTTTGCTCCTGTCACACATGGACAAGGATGGCTGACTACCAACAGGGGACAGCCTGAAAACCAGGAGAAGTTGTTCTTGGAACTCCTCTTCATTTTCCAAAGTTAACACCTTGACCCTTGGGAAGAACCATGCTTACAAGGTGGCTAATGAGAAGCACCTTGCTGGGATGAATCTTGGGGAGAAAACCACTCCAAATAGAATGGAATGGAATGGAATGGAATGGAATGGAATGGAATGGAATGGAATGGAATGGAATGGAATGGAATAGAATAGAATAGAATAGAATAGAATAGAATAGAATAGAATAGAATAGAATAGAATAGACCAGGCTGGAAAAGACCTTTGAGATCACTGAGTCAAACCTATCACCCAACACTATCTAATCAACCGAACCATGGCACCAAGCACCCCATCCAGTCTCTTCCTAAACATCTCCAGTGATGGTGACTCCACCACCTCCCTAGGCAGCACATTCCAAAGGCCAATCACTCTTCCTATGAAGAACTTCTTCCTAACATCCGGCCTAAACCTCCCCTGGCGCAGCTTGAGACTGTGTGCATATGCCGCACATATACGCTGAACACATTGTTCTCCCCCCCGCCTGTACCCCGTTAACAGCGGGGGAGAGGAGGCCAAAGGGCACCGCTGCTCCCCTCCGTACTGGGACCGGCACCGGGATGGCTGCTGCTCGGCCCCGCTCTGGATCCGCTCTCGGCCCGGTACTGTCGCCTCTCCGCCACCAGGGGGAACCGGCAGCCGAGCCACCGGTAGCGACGGAGCTAGCAGCAGCCGCACGGCCCCGCTCTCTCCCACAGCCCGGGGCCCAGCGAACGCTTCACAGTCGTCTTCTCTTCCACAGCACCAGGGCCAGCGGCCGCCTCACGGCTCCGGGGCTAACAGCTGCCCCATCGCTCCCTCACAGTCCTGGGGCCAGCGGCTAACGGCCGCCTCACTGCCCCGGGGCCGCCGGCTCCCTCACCCCCGCCTCACCGCCCTGGGGCTAACGGCTGACAGCAGCCTCATGGACCCGCAGCAGACCCGCGGCCACCGACCCCTCACCGCCCCGGGGCCAGTGGCTGCCGCGGCGGCGCCTCACTCCCCATCCTCTCAGAACCTGAGGCCTCCCGGCCAGGCGGAAAACCGACGGCAGGACCTGCCAAAGCCGCGTAAGTTGCGCACCAGGAGCCGCAACGCCCGAGCCCAACAGACCGCTCTCCCCTCCCGCCATTTCCCGCCGCCGCGCACCGGCGGAACTTACTCGCTCCGGCTCCTCTGGCTCGTACGCACGCAGCGCACACCGCCGCCCCCGCGCAGGCAGCGCGGACATGGCGGACAGCCACCGTTCTCCCTCCCCGCCTCCCTCCCCTCCCTCTACCCGCGGCACCGGGCCGGCCTCCGCTGACAGCCAGCCCCGAGGCCGCGCCAGGGCCCTGTGGGGAGGAGCTGCGACCGGGGCCGGGCCGGGGCGGAGAGGCCGCTCCCACGTTCGTAGTATCCGTAACTGGAAGCCTTAGGGCAGGGGAGGAGAAGCGCAGGGCGTAAGCGGTTTTCTCCGCGTGTATTGCGCGGCGGTGAGGAGGCAGAGAGGTCCCGCGGAGGGGAGTCAGCACCTTCGGTTTGCGCCTCCGCCTCTGACGGGACCTTCGCTCCCGGGGAGGGACCATCTGACATCATCTGGGTCATAGAATCATGAAGTTTGAAAAGTGCTTCTAAGATCATTGAGTCCTCAGCTCTACACCACCGTGGCCACCACTATACCATGTCTCCAGGATTCTTAAACAGCTCCAGGGATCGTGACTCCACCACCTTCCTGGGCAGCCTGTTTCGATGCTGACCACTTTGCAGTGAAGAATTGTTCATCATGTCCAACCTAAACTTCTCCTGGTGCAGTTTCAGGCCATTCTATCACCTGATACTAGGGAGAAGAGACCAACCATAGAAGAGGCTGCCCAGGGAGGTGGCAGAGTCACTATCCCTGGAGACATTCAAGAAATGTGTGGACATGGCACCCGGGGACATGGCTAAGTGGCTGTGGTGGTTTTAGGTTGATGGTTGGATTTGATGACCTTAGAGAGCTTTTCAAACTGAAACTATGATAAGATTCTACAGCTCCCCACCTGGCTCCAGCCTCCTTTCAGGGAGTTGCAGAGAGCCAGAAGGTCTCCCCTCAGGCTCCTTTGCTCCAGCCTGAAGACCCCCAGTTCCATGAGCTGCTCCTCACCAGACCTGTTCCCCAGACTCCACCAGCTTTGCTGTCCATCTAATGATGGTGGTGGTGGCTCATCACCACCAATAACTGGATTTGTGTTTGGGCAACATTCTGAGCTTCCTATATGGGTAGCAAAAAAATCAAAAGCTGGGCGACAATTTCAAGTGGTCTTCAAACAGCTGTTGACCTCAGGTAGCCTAAATCCTGTCACTCACTGGCACTGTGTGTCACAGATAAAAATCTAGCTCCTTCATTTTGCTGGGTCTCCAGGCCAGCACAGTATAATATCCTTGGTCAGAAGGGTCTAACACACTGCTTGGCATTTCCACCCTCCTAAATTGAGCTGTTTTGGGGGAGAGAACATGTATTGCCACACTTATCCTTGCCTTTCATTCCTTCTAGAGCTTAGTCTTCACTGGGGATCCAGTTGTACTCACAGTTTATGCTCTGTCACACTCTTCGAGCCTGAGTGCCTAGCACACAAAAATAATCCACACATTCTAGGGTTTGTTTTGTTTTTAATTTAGCATTTGACATGCCTGATAGAAAAACAACCTTAAAGCTGGGTAATCCACTTTGCAGAACATCTGAAGCATAAATCATTGCAGAGTTTGAACCAAACCCAAATGCATCCACAACAAATCAGATTTATTTAATTATTTCTAAGCTACTTTCCAGTTCCACCCCTGGAACCTGTTTATCACAGAATCACAAAATCCCAGCATGGTGGGGGTTGGAAGGGACCTGGAGAGCATCTAGTCCAACCCACAACAGCTTGCCCAGGATGACAATGGCCAGGTGGGGTTGAAAGCTCTCCAAAGGAGACAAGACAACCTCTCTGGGCAGCCTGTTCCAGGGTTCCAGCACCCTCACACGGAACAAGTTTCTCCTCACCGTCATGTGGAACTTCCTGGGTTCCAGTTTGTGCCTATTGACCCTTCTCCTGTCACTGGACACCACTGACAAGAGTCTGGCCCTATACTCTTATCCCCCACAGGTCCTTTAGCTCTTGCTGAATATGGAGGACATTCCCTCTTAGGCTCTTCTCCCCAGTCTCAACAGCCCCAGGTCTCTCAGCCTTTCTCTTCTGTTAACTGCAACATTTCATGGAATATGAATTTTAAAGGAGAATAAATTCACAGAATCATTTGGGTCAGAAGGGACCTCTTGAGTTGTTCTGGTCAAAGACGGTGCTCAAGCAGGGTCCCTGGAGGAGGTTGCCCAGGACTGTGCCCCATAGTGCTTTGTGTCTCTCCAACTATGGATCCTCTGCAGCCCCACTGGACAGCCTACTCCAGCATTTGGCCATCCACACAGTAAAAAAACCTTTTTCTTGTGTTCGGGGGTGGTATTAGGAAAAATTTCTTCTCTGAAAGAGTGGTCAGGCACTGAAACAGGCTGCCCAGGGAGGTGGTGGAGTCACCATGCCTGGAAGTGTTCAAGAAACATGTGGGCATGGTTTAATGGCCATGGTGGTGTTAGGTTGAAGGTTGGACTTGATCTTTGCCTTTAGTAAACAGATTCAGCAGTCACAAACATCTCCCACCTTTCAAATGGTTTCTTCACACACCTTGTTGACTGTGGGAGCTCTGCCCTTCCAGAAATGTTGGTTGATGTGACATTCATTGTCCAAAGCCCACTGATATCTTTAGGTCTTCAACTGAGACCTGAATTTTGCCATTATCTGAGAGGAAAATGTCAGTATTTCCATGTTTGCTGTATTTGATTCCCAGTTAACCCCCTCCTCATTTTGTTTTATTCTGTGTCTACAACTCCTCCTGACATTTAATCAGCAAAACTAGTGACCTGTCATAGCCTTGCCCACTGCTCTGCACCGAGACCTGACAGGTTTTGCAGTCACTTCTTGTTTCAGAATATTTGCTCTTTGCTTTGCAGTGTTCATGCAACACAACCCCTTCACCTTCTAAACCTTTACATTCATCCAGACTAAAGTGGTTTTCATTTTGTCACGTGCCATGCATCCAAAATCAACAAATAGTGCTGGACCATGTTTGCTTATCACAGAAAGGCCTTTTTCAGACCTGTTTTGCATTTCTACCACTGTCAGTGGCCTCTTCCTGGCTCCTACCCTCCAATTATTATGTTTTTCCTATGCTCATCCCTAGAGGTGTTCAAGAAACATGTGGACAACTTTCAGTTGTGGTTTAACATCCACGGTGGTGTTGGGTTGATGGTTGGACTCAATGATCTTAGAGGTCTTTTCCAACCCAAACAATTCTATGATTCTATGATATTCTGAATCTGTCCCTTTTACCCTTACTAATTCTATCACACTTTCTTGTCATATCCAAGTGGTTTTTTATTTCTTTTTTCTTTTTTTCCCCTCTACATATTCAAGGCTCTCTGAACATGCTAAAATAAATGAGGAGGTTCTCCTCTTCCTCTGCTCTGTCCCAGTGAGGCCACATCTGGAGTACTGGGTCCAGATCTGCCCTCCCCAGTTAAAGAAAGGCAGGGAACTACAGGAGAGAGTTCAGCAGAGGCTATAAAGATACTGAGGGGCCTGGAGCATCTCTGTGAGGAGGAAAGGCTGTGAGAGCTGGAGCTGTAGAGCCTGGAGATGAGCAGCCTGATAGGCAATCTTCTCAATGCTCAGCATGAGCAAAAGGACCTGTGGGAGCAAGAGGCTGGGGCCAGGCTACTTTCAGTGGTACCCAGGAACAGGACAAGAGGCAACAGGCACAAACTGAACCCAGGATGTTCCATATGAAGATAAGGAGAAACTTTGCTGGTAGGCTGCTGGAGCCCTGGAGCAGGATGCTCAGAGAGGTTGTGGAGTCTCCTGGAGAGAGGCCAAAACTAGGTGAACATTGTGATCCTGGGCAAGCTGCTGTAGGTGCCCCTTTGGACTGGATGATATCTAACCCCACCAGGATGGGATAATGCAATGTTATGAAGAATGAATTATGGCTGTGGAGAGCTACAAATGAGTGCTGGATAAGGATATGAGCAATAGTGTGGCCAGCAGGACCAGAGCAGTGATTGCCCCCCTGTACTCAGCTCTGGCAAGGCCACACCTTGAATTGTGTGTTCAGTTTTGGGCCCCTCACTCTAAGGACAGTGAGGTGCTGGAGCAGATCCAGAGAAGGACAACAAAGCTGGTGAAGGGCCTGGAGAAGAGGTCTGGTGAGGAGCAGCTGAGGGACCTTGGGTTGTTTGGTTTGGAGAAAAGAAGGCTGAGGTGAGACCTTGTGAGTCTCTGTAACTCCCTGAAAGAATGTTAGAGCCAGGTGGGGGTCAGACTCTTCTCTCAAGGAACAAGGTGTGCCTTGGGACCAAAAACCCACTCCACAGCAGCATGCTGTGTATGTCCTCAGGTTTTCTTTCATCCCAATTCAGGTATCACCTCTGCAGTCACATTCTTTGCAACTTGAGGTGAGCAGTAGATCACCTAGGCGCGGTGGGATGCTTGCCAGATGAATTTGGCCTGTTGCCTGTTGTTCAATCTGGAGGCATTGAAGCCCTGGGTTTCCCTGGGACCATGCTGCCAAATCTTCCATATGGGATGCCCAGAAATATAGCCTAATGTTAGGGAGATTTAGTTCTTCTGTGTCTCAATGGGCCTATACATTTTTAACAGCAATCCTTGTTTTTACCTTCCAAATGAACCTTGAAAAGGTCTTGTGAACCTTCCTGAAGAGTGAGGGCTTAAATTATGTGACATAGCTGTAGTTGACATATGATACAGAGGCAGACATTTATGTCTAGAATCATAGACTCATGGAATGGTTTGGGTTGGAAGGGACCTTTAAAAGCCATCCAGTCCAACCCCCAGGCAGTCAACAGGGACACCTGCAACTGAAGTTGGTTGCTCAGAGCACCAAATAGCCTGACCTGCAATGATGGGGCATCTATCATTTCTTTGGTCAAACTGGGCAAGGGTCTCACCCTACTCAGTGGCAAACATTTCTTCCTTCTCTCCAGTCTAAATCTCCCTCTTTGAGTTTAGCCTATTACCCCTTGTCCTATCCCAAGAGGCCCTGTTCAAAAGTCTGTCCCCAGCTTTCCAAATGGTTCCTTTAAGTACTGGAAGTCCACAAGAAGGTCTCCCTGGAGCCTACATCTTACTTTCTCTTTGTTTTCAGCAGTATTTATATGTTTTTGTTTTCTCAGAAATATTAATTGTGAAAAGACAGTAACTCAATGGAGTTGTGAATATTTTAGGTTGGATTAGTTTCTGTTTTGCTTTTTGAGATTTCAGACAGAATATTGTTGATGTATGTCATAGGTGAGGGCTGGTCTGGCCACTGGAGGAGTGACAGAGCCTCTCCATAAACCCCTCTGCCTTCCCAAAAGGAAGAAGGGAGAGAGACTGATTGCATGGGAAAGAAACTCCATCAGATGGGATAGAAAGAAGAACAATTCCATGGCATGAAGACACAGAGACACAAACCAATGTGGAATTAAAACCCTGATGGCAATGACAGCACCTTTGGCACCACTGATGCTGGGGACAGGCACTAGGCAAGTCCCAGACTGGACTCAGCAGCAGATGGGAACCAGATTCAGGAGCTGGATTCTGGAACTGGATTTAGGAAATCAGGCATGGGGATGGAAGGCAGAGGGGACAGAATCCTCCTGGGACAGTGGCCCATGGAGAAGAGGCTTGGCCATGGTGATCTCTTGGCTTTCTCCTGCAGATGCCATCCATGGGCTGCAATCCCTTGTTGGGCAGTTGAGGGTTCCCTGTCCTGGCTGCTGCTCCCCACAGCTGCAGCCCAAGGTGTGGCACAAGCTGTGGCAGTGCCCTTGGTGTGGCCAGGAGCAAGTCTCAGGCAGAGCCTGTGTGCAGCTCAGCCCTTGGCAGGAACTCTCCCCATCACCTTCTCCCTGCTAGAAGCAGCCCCTGGCTGTGCAGCCCTGCCCTGAATGTCAGTGTCTCCCTGAGCAGAGGCTCAGCTGAGAAGTCCCAGCCCTGACCAGAGCCAGCTCTGCTCCAGCCAACACCAGGACAGTGTTTAATGCATCACAATTTCATGTTAAATTTATAAAGAGAGTAAATATTCTTCAGGGTGTTTTATGACCAACTTTGTAACAGCACAGAGATCAAAAGTATTTTGGAATTGTTTTGGGGTTTTGCTCTTTCCACATCAAAAAGACATGAATATTATTAGATAAAACAAGCTAAAACACTCGCTCTTCTCATCCTGTTTTATTCCTTTACAGTGTGATTCCCCAGCACCACTTGTAATCCTTGTTCCAGTGGCATGAGGTGTAGCAGCTGCATATTTATGGGCAGTGAGCTTGAGGAGTGAAAATCTAATTTCAGGTTGATGTTATATCTGAAGCTTTTCAATAGTCTGTCTTGGCAAACATGAAGGAGTCCTGTTTCAGCACTCAGTGTAAAACCTCTCTCCCTTCTCTCCAGTCTGAATCTCCCTCTTTGAGTTTAAACCATCAGCTCTTGTACTGTTCAGACAGGCCCTGCTCAAAAGTCTGTCCCCAGCTTTCTGATTGGCTCCTTTTAGTATTGAAAGGCTGCTGCTTTAGTTTGGTAATCATCTTAAAAGTGACTTTTCATGAATATCAAAGTTATCTCTATACTTAGGTAATGCAGTGGCTAAACACTTTGATTTTACTTTAAAATGAGATACGGAAAATACAGGGCTGTTTTCCTCATTCACAAATGAGTCAGCAGTTAGAGGTTTTAGCTCTTAGCCTGGGGAAGAGGAGGCTCAAGGGAGACCTCATTGCTCTCTACAACTACCTGAAGGAAGGTTGCAACTAGGTGGGGGTTGGTCTCTTCTCCCAGGCAACAGAAGAAGAGGACACAGTCTCTAGCTGTGCAGGGAGAAGTTTAGGCTTCATCTTAGCAAGAAGTTCTTCCCAGACAGAGAGATTGGCCATTGGGATGTGCTGCCCAGGAAGGTGGTGGAGTCACCATCACTGGAGGTGTTCAAAAAAGGATTGGATGTGGCACTTGGAGCCATGGTTTAGTTGTCTGTAGGTGTTAGGTATTAGGTAATAGGTTGGACTTGATGATCATTGATTTTTTTTCCAACCTGGCTGATTCTGTGATTCTGTTTGGCTTTCAGCTGATAACAGAGCCCTGGAGCAGGCTGCCCAGAGAGAATATGAAGTCTCTTTCTCTGGAGAGATTCCATAAACACCTGGACATTGTAATCCTGCATGAGCTGCTGTGGGTGCCCCTGCTTTAGCAGGGAGGTTGGACTGGATGATCTCCAGAGGTCCCTTCCAACTCCCACCATCCTGGGATTCATTGATGTTACCAGGAACAGATTACAGCCACAGAGTGCCACAAACAACTGCAGGACAAGAAGATGAGCCAGCAAAATTATGCAGAGATGGTTAAGGGCACCAGCATTCTGGTTTCAATCAGTAATAGTGTGGCCAGCAGAATCAGAGTAAGGATTGTGCTCCTGTACTGGGCACTGGTGAGGCCACACCTTGAGTACTGGGTTCTGTTTTGTGCCCTCACTCCAAGGACATTGAGGGGTTAGAGTGAGTCCAGAGAAAGGCAATGGAGCTGGTGAAGCATCTGGAGAACAGATCTGGAGAGGAGCAGCTGATGGAACTGGGGTTATTCAGACTGGAGAAAAAAATGCTGAAGGAAAGCTGGCTCTCTACAACTTCCAGAAAGGAGCTCGGAGCTAGGTGGGGATTGGTTTCTTCTGACAAGGAACAAGTGACAGGACAAGAGGAAATGGCCTCAAATTGCACCAGGGGAGGTTCAAGTGGGTCACTAGAAGAAAAACTTTTCCCTGAAAAGGTTCTCAAAGGCTGGAGAGGCTCTCCAGGAAGATGGATGAATCCTCATCTCTGGAGGTGTTTAAAAGTCACAGAGATGTGGTGCCGAGGGGCATGGTTTAGCTCCAGACATGGTAGTTAGAGAATGGTTGGACTCGATGATCTTGGATGTCATTCCCAACTGAAATGACTCTGTGATTTTATGATAAACATAAGGATTAGGACAAAGATAAGGGTATTGATGAGGATAAAGGTACTGATGGGCATAAGGGTAGGGACAGACCTAAGCATAGAGTAAGGATAGGAATAGGGATAAGGGTGAGAGTATAAATAGGGAGAAGGATAGAAGCAAAGATAGGGATAAGGGTAGGAATAGGGCTAAGGATAGAGATAGGGGTAAGGATTGGGCTAAGAGAGGGGTATGGACAAGGATAGGGACAGCGTTAAATATAGGGGTTAGAGTAGGGATAGAGCAAAGGACAATTCTAAGGATAGGGTCAGGGATAAGAATAAGGCAAAACAGCCTCATTAGTAAAGCTCATCCAGTACAGTATGTTAAGTGTTGAACTTTGAGTTTATATTCATGAACTGCGATTTGTCAGTGGGACTGCAGACTGCAAGGTGGCTAGGAAGCAGCTCCCATAAACCACACTCTGCAGACCACCCTCCTTTCAGAGGCCGAATATCATTCAGGTGGAGTAAGGGCCAACAACGACTCCCTCGCAGCTGAGTACCGCAGCCTCCCCTAGCCGCAGGGCACGCCCCCGGCCTCCATGCAGGCCCCGCCCTGCGCAGCGGCATCCCCGCTCTGCGCCTGCGCGCTCCCGGCGGCGCCTGCGCGCCTGCTCCGCGCGTCCTCGCGGCCTCTCCTCTTTCGGCGGTCTGGCCATGGCGGCCGGGGAGGTGGCGGCGGCGGAGTCCGCCGAGCAATTCCAGCAGCTGCTGCAGCAGAAGGACAGGTGGAGCTGGGCACCGGTGGGGACGGGGAACCGAGACCGCGGGTGGTGGGATGCGGCTGTGGAGCGCTGAGGGAGCGGGGCCTGCCGCCGGGGAGACCCCGCGCTGGGGGTGGCCTGATCCGGCCTTACCCGGGAGGGCGCCGGCGGGGCTCGGTGGGATAAAGGTGCCGTTGGATTTTCCCCAGTCTTCCCTCAGATGTGTCTGCGGGATCCCTTGGCATCTTCGGGCGAGCTCCGTGAAAAGCCTGTGTCTGCCGAGGCCCCGTGCTGCCTCAGGCCTGAGTGGAACCTTCGTGGGGAAGTGAAAAATCCACATAAGACTGGAGAAAGGCTTCGGGTTTGCTTCTCGGCATGTTATTTTTTTAAGCACCGGTTTCCTCGGGCTCCAGGGCTGCTCAGGCGTCCGGGAGCAGCGGTGTTGAAGCTGGAAGCCTGCAGCGGGCCCTTCCGCAGCCCCAAAGCTGTACGGGATGGGAAGCCTAAATGGGCAGATTGGCAGGAAAACTGTGTGAACCAGAGCTTTCAGGCAGCTTAAGGATTTTGTTTCTCTCCTGACCTCTAAAGTCTCAACAAATCAAATGGTTACCCTACAACTTCTTGAACGAGAACTGTAGCATTAGGTGATATGTTGAGTTGTAATGCAAAAGCGAGTTGCCCATCTCTAGTGTAAAGGGGCTGGTTTGTCATTAGCTTGACTTTCTGCCTTGCTAGTGAGTACCAGGGCTCTTTAGGGATCTCATCGTGGACCATTGATTCTCTGTAGCCACTGGGCAGTGGCAATAGGCCAGCAGGACCAGAGCAGTGATTGTCCCTGTATACTGGGCACTGGTGAGGCCACACTTTGAGTACTAGATTCAGTTTTGGACCCCTCACTCCAAGAGGGACATTGAGGTGCTGGAGCAGGTCCAGAGAAGGGCAGTAAAGCTGGTGAAGGGTCTGGAGAGGGTGAGGAGCAGCTGAGGGAACTGGGGTTGTTCAGCCTGGAGAAGAGGAGGCTGAGGGGAGACTTCATGGCTCTCTACAACTCCCTGAAAGGAGGCTGGAGCCAGGTGAGGCTTGGTCTTTTCTCCCAAGGAGCAAGTGACAGGACAGGATGAAATGGCCTCAAGTTGTCCCAGAGGAGGTTTAGGTTGGACATGAGGAACAGTTTCTTCATGGAAGGGGTTGTCAAGGCATATACTAGGTTGCCCAGGGCATGGTGGAATCCCCATCCCTGGAGGGGTTTCAAAGCCATGGAGATTTGGTGTTGAGGGACGTGGCTTAATAATGATCTGGCAGTGCTGGATTAATGGTTGGACTCAATGATCTTAAAGGCCTCTCCAACCCAAAAGATTCTATGATTCTAGGAAAATAATTTACCTTGGCACAAAAAGAGGGTAATGTGGAGCAGTTATTTTCTGGCTGTCCCTACCAGGGAGTATTTTGCTCTTTTGGTTCTACAGTAAACAGACTCTTTGTTTTAAAGGTAGATTTTGTGCGTTTCAACCAATTATTTTCTTGTTAAACACTATAGAAACAAGATGTTGGGCTTTTTGCTTCTCTACAGAAAATGTGTGATACATCCTTCAGATTTTTCTTCTGCTACTAAAGTTTATGTACTAAAGAAAGTTAATTTTATATCTAGCCCTGCAGCTTTTCCTCCTGAATTTGAAGTATAAAATGATACAGGCTGCGAAACTTTGGGGCTTGCCTTTAGCTTTTTGTTACAAATCCTCTTCTGGAGATCATAGGAGAGGGCTTAGAAATATCTTGGTTGAGTCTCAGAAAAAGTCTGGTTAGAATCAGTTTCATGCTTCATCATGCTCCTGATTGTTTTCCTGTCTAAATGTTTTATAATCACACTTGCTATTTTTCAAGTGCTTAGATTCATAGAGTTGGAAGGGACCTTAGAGATCATCTAGTTCTAACTCCCTTGCCATGGGCAGGGAAACATTCAACTAGCTCAGGTTGCTCAAGGCCTCATCCAACCTAGCTCGAACACCTCCAGGTGTCAAGATACCACAAGTGTAGTCGAATTGTAACCTTAAGAGCTGTTGTTCTCTGAATGAATTTGGTGGTAAACTCAAGCACATGGTCCAAATTACAGTATGTTCCTCATGAAGAACATTTGTAACTGTACATTGCAGTTGCAGTTCAACAAATTCATTTGCTATCCTTGTAAAAGGTGTGGTAGATCTAAGTAAAAGACTAGATATTAGGAGGAAATTCTTTGCAGTGAGGGTAGTGAGACATGGGAGCAGGTTGCCCAGGGAGGTTGTGGATGCGTCTTTCTTGGAAGTGTTCAAGGCCAGGTTGGATAAGGCCTTGAGCAACCTGGTCTAGTCAAGGTGTCCCTGTCAGGGGGTTGGAACTAGATGACTTTTAAAATCCATTCCAACTCAAAGGATTTTATGGATCTGTGAAGCTGTTTCATCATAAAACTTGATTAAAACAAGTATTTTTTTGTCCATCCTTGATCCATTTTTAGCAGTTTGAGGTCTTACTGGTGTCAGTGAAGTGTGTAGGTTAAGAGTTACGTTGGAAGAGGTCTCCCAGTGGTGTTTCAAGTGAAGGGTGTAATAGAAAACCAATCCTGGAGCAAAAGTCTTGCTTACTCTTTGTCAGGACTTGGTCTGTCTTCTGAAATACCAAGCTGCTGCTGCTGCTTTTGTCGTGCTAAAATGTTCTCTCCGTTATGGCTGGGTCTTCTCATACATATAAATGACTTTTCCCCCTCTCCCAACCCACCCAATTCTTTTCACCTCATAACTTTGTGGCAAAATCACCTTGGTTACAGTGTGATGTGAAGGGCTTGTCCTCACTGGCTCCAAAGGCTTAATTAAAACATATCACTGTGAGTGTCTCAAGTTTTTCAAGGAGTTCATATCAAATCCTGTTAGTAAGAGTAAGTCAGCTTTAAGCAGGGTTTAACTCTTGGCTCTGGCCAGCCTGATCTAGTGTAGGGTATCCCTGCCCATGGCATGGGGGTTGGAACTAGATGATCCTTGTGGTCCCTTCCAACCCTGACTGATACTATGATACTATGAACTGCCGCTGTCAACACCCTCACAGCTCTTGGAATTGAAGGTTGGGCTTGATGATCTAAGAGGTCTTTCCCGATCTTAATGATTCTGTGAATCATAGAATCACAGACTGGTTTGGAATGGACCTTTCAAGGTCAGCTAGTCCACATCTCTGCAGTCAGCAGGGACATCTGCAACTAGAGAAGGTTGCTCCAGGGATGGGGTGTCTCCCAGCTCTCTGGGCAACCTGACCCAGGCTTTCAGCACCCTCAAGGTCAAATGTTTCTTCCTTCTCTCCAGTCTGAATCTCCCTTTTTGAGTTTCAGCCATCGCCCTTTGTCATGTCCCAACAGGCCCTGCTCAAAAGTGTGTCCCCAGCTTTCTTCTTGTCCCCTTTAAGTCCTGAAAGGAACCCAGAAGGTGTCCCTGGAGCCTTCTCTTTGTTGTTTATAACTGGAGATGATTTTCATTTGGGATTATTGCTGGTGGTGACTCATGTACAAGAGTGTTTGAAGAATGGCAGATGAGAGAAATGACCTTGAGCTGTTCCTGAGCACAGGTCTAAGTTTATAAGGCTGGCACTTGCAGAATAGCTTTGCTTTGTCATTCCTTTATTTATTTATTATTTTACCACCACATGAACTTTGCAACTGTTCACATCAAAGTTGTTTGCTTAAGCTCAGGAGGAACACCGTATGGTACCCAAACTGATGGGATTTCTGTTCGTGTGTGTGACTTCCCATCTCTAAATGTTGAGTGTGATCCATGCCAAACGTTCAAGGACATTCATGTGGAATGCTCCTTTACTATCAAACTGCAGGGTGATGTTTTCTTTTGTTTTTCCTTGTCTTAGAAGTGCTGGTTGGGTTTGGAGTGTTCTCTGAAAAAGCTTTGAAGTCCTTCTCTTTGCAGGTTCTTGGGTTTACTTTTTCCTCGGGAAGGCGTTGTAGGTGGTGAGGGAGTTTTTGTGTGTTTGTGTTTGGTTGGTTTGTGTGTTTTGTTGTGCGGTTGGTGGTTTTTTTGCACAGCAACTCCAACTTCTTCATTTAGTAATAAATGCTGTTTCTCTTCTCTTTTGAATAGGTCCCTTGTAGTTGTGCACTTCTGGGCACCATGGGCTCCTCAGTGCACTCAAATGAATGAAGTTATGGCAGCACTAGCAAAGGAACACACCCAGGTTTCATTTGTGAAGGTAAGTCATAGAATCCCAGCATGGGTTGGATTGGAAGGGACCTTTAAAAGTCATCTAGTCCAACCCCTCTGCACTCAGCAGGAACATCTGCAAGTAAAGCAGGTTGCTCAGAGCCCCAAACAACCCGATCTGCAATGGTTCCAGGGATGGGGCATCTCCCACCTCTATGGGCAATCTGGGCTGGGCTTTCACCACCCTCAGTGTCAAGCATTTCTTCCTTCTCTCCAGTCTGAATCTCCCTCTTTTGGTTCAAGCTATCACTCCTTGTCCTCTCACAACAGGCCCTGCTCAAAAGTCTGTCTCTAGCTTTCTGATGAGTCCCTTTAAGCACTCCAAAGCCACCAGAAAGTCTCCCTGGAGCTTTCTCTCCTCCAGGCTGAACAGCCCCAATTCTCTCAGCCTTTCCTGAGGTCTCTAGTCCTCCCATCACTGCTGTGACCTCCTCTTGTCCCTTCAATGGGTCTATGTCTGTGCTGAAGACTCCAGAGTTGTCCCCAGCACTACAGATGGGGTCTCAGCAGAGCAGAGGGGCAGAATCTGCTCTTGATCTGCTGGACACACGTTTTGTGTACTAAGAACTTGAAAAACTTCCTCTTCTGTGCTCTGGATTGTAGGTTTATGTTTGAAACACTTAGGTCTGTTACCACATTTTTAAACCAGTAACTTTGCAGTTACAGAGCTGGTCTTAAACCACCTTGTAATGGATCTATTTGTCCAGAGAAGTTGTGGATGGATGCCCTCTCACTGGAGATGCTCAAGGGACTGGGCCTTGATCAACCTGGTCTAGTGGAAGGTGCCCCTTCCCATGGCAGGGGAGTTGGAACTAGATGATTCTTAAGGTCCCTTCCAATGCAACCCATTCTGTGATTCTCTCATTCAATAAGTTTTTAGCCTATGGACAGAAAAGCACACACTTGGATGTATAAAAGGATGTATTTTCTTAGCAAATTATTCCATTGTGTAATTTCAAAGCATGCATTTGAATGCAGAATAAAATGAGAAGCAATAATCTGGCCAAGCTTGCCCCACAGTACTTGCAGGAGTTAAAATGTAGTAGCCCATCAATAGTTTATTGAAGAAACACTCCTTTCTTCCCCTCATAATTTGCAGAAGGCTGCAAATGTCACTCATGATGTACTGCCCCTCGAAATTAGTCAATAGAGCAAACAGCAAGAATTGCTGTGGGCAGAAAATAAGCACTGTAATCATGACATAACTGGGGTCAGTGATTTATGGATTTCAATATAGTGGGAGCTGCATATGATTGAAAATTTACTAGGTCACTAGTGCACCAAAAAAAAAAAAAAGGCGAAAAATATTTTTATTTGCAGCCTCAGGGCGTTGTCTGAAATGTGCAACAAAATAAAAACCTCTGAACCTGTTTTGACACCGTGTAGGCTGGGCTGGATGGGATGCCAACCCAGGGAGGCTCATTTAAATGCAAATGCATCCCAAACTTCTGTTTCAAATCCTTTTTAAATGCGTTGGGGTGGGGAGGGGGGAAGCCCAGAAGGGCATTCTAGAGAGGATTGACATCTGCAGTCAAACTTGAAAGAAGATTATGAAAATAATCTCTGGGGGAGGGGTTTGGGGGGCTTGTTTTATTTTATTTATTTATATATTATTATTGTAATCTGGGTATTTTCTTCCCTTCTGTTTTGTTGTTTAGCTGGAAGCTGAAGCTTTGCCTGAAGTATCTGAAAAATATGAAATTACTTCTGTCCCAACCTTTTTATTCTTTAAGGTAAGAGAAAATGGATTTGATATGTATATTTCCTTAATGCTAATACCTTAAGAACTTCCTCAGTAGAGCAACACTTATGAATCTGCTTTGAATCTATCCAGTGGAACCCAGAAAATGCTTCTTACACTTTAAATCTGATATTTCAGAGCTTCCTTAACTACTTTGTGGTTCTTGCATAGTTTGTATTTTAGTTGCCCTACCTCATATTCATAGATTCATAGAATGGTTTGGACTGGTAGGGACCTTAAAGATCATCTAGTTCCAACCCCCTGCTAAGGACAGGGACACCTTCCACTGGACCAAGTTGTTCAAGGTCCCATCCAACCTGGCTTTGAACACCTTCAGGGAGAGGGCATCCACAGCCTCCCTGGGCAATCTGTTCTCAAAAACATGTCAGTGATATTTCCTTGTTCTACAACATGGCTAAAAACCAAGGAAATAATCTTTTAGCAGAAGTGAGAAGTCTGGGTCATATTTGCCTATGATAGAGAAAATAATGTAGATTTTTAATAGTCCTCCTTTTTTATTAAATGAATATATTTTATAGTGTTAACAGTAGTTAGGGCCTGAAATTGTGCCAGGGGAGTACTCTAGGTGTGGCTTTACTAGAGTAGAGTGTGAGAAGAACCTTCCTCAATCTGTTGGTCATATTCTGTTGGCCTTGTGAAGAGTGGCTGAGGGACCTGGAGTTACTTAGTCAGTAGAAGAGAAGGCTGAGGGCAGATGTCAGCTCTCTACAACTCTCTGAAAGGAGGTTGGAGCCATCTGGGTTTTGGCCTCTTATCCCTAATATCAGGTCGCAGAATGAGAGGAAGTCGTCTGAAATTGGGCCAGGGGAGCTTTAGGTTGGACGTGATGAACAATTTCTTTCCTGCAGGAACGGTCAGGCACTGGAACAGGCTGCTCAGGGAGGTGGTGGAGTCACCATCCCTGGAGGTGTTGAAGAAATGTGTGGATGTGGCACTTGGGGACATGGTTTAATGACCATGGCAGTGTTGGGTTGACAGCTGGACTCGATCTTAGAGGGCTTTTCTAGCTGAAAAAATTCTGTGATTCTGTGAGCGGTGTGAGCCTTGGAACTAAAGGCTGTCTAAAAGATCAATACCCTAATCCAGCCTGCATCTGAAAATCTATACTTTATACGGTGACTCTACTATATTTTTATTACAGTACAAAGCCCGAGTTTAATCCTTTGACACAAACCTGTCTTTTGGTTCCCATAGAATTCTCAGAAAGTTGACAGATTAGATGGTGCACATGCCCCAGAGCTGACCAAAAAAGTGCAGCGCCATGCTTCCAGCAGCTCCATCTCTGTTGGCTCCAAGGAGACTGCTAAGGAAGACCTCAACGTGCGTCTGAAGAAACTCATCAATGCTGCCCCGTGCATGCTGTTCATGAAAGGGTCTCCAAAAGAACCTCGCTGTGGTAAGGGTTTCCTCAAGTTCTCATTCAGTTTTGGTCCCCTCGCTCCAGGAGAGATGCTAAGATGCTGGAGTGTGTCCAGAGAAGAGCAACAAAACTGATGAAGGTTCTGGAGAACAGGCCTGGTGAGGAGCAGCTGAGGGAACTGGGGTTGTTTAGCTTGGAGATGAGGAAGCTGAGGGCAGCCCTCCTTGTTCTTTACAACTTCCTTAAAGGAGGTTGGAGCCAAGTGGGACTTGGTTTCTTCTCCCAAGGAACAAGTGACAGAACACAAGGAAATAGCCTTGAGTTGCACCAGGGAAGATTCAGTGTGGACATGAGGAACAATTTCTTCCTCCAAAGGGTTGTGTGAACCATGGTACAGAGTAAGTTTTGTCCCCTCAGCTGTGTGATTACTGCCAATTATATCTGTGTGCTGTGTATGGATTCATTTGGACTGTGGTAAAACTTGTTTGTAAGGATCACAGAATCATTCTGGTTGGGAAAAGCCTCTGAGATCAAGTCCAACTGTTCTCTAACTCTACCACATCTGCTGCTAAACCATGTCCCTCAGCACTATATCTCTGTGACTTTGAAACACCTCCAGGGATGGGGATTCGACCACCTGCCTGAGGAACCTCTTCCAGTCTTTGAGAACCCTTTCAGTCAAGAAGTTTCTTCTGATACCCAACTTAAACCTCTCCTGATGCAACTTGAGGTCATTTCCTCTTGCCCTGTCACTTCTTCCTTGGGAGAAGAGCCCAACCCTCACCTGGCTCCAGCCTCCTTTCAGGGTGTTGTAGAGCGCCAGAAGGTCTCCCCTCAGCCTCCTTTCCTTTAGGCTGAAAAACCCCAATATCCTCAGCGGCTCCTCACCAGACCTGTTCTCCAGACCTCTCACAAGCTTTGTTGTCCTTCTCTGAATCTGCTTCAGCACCTCAATGCCATTGTGGGAGTGAGGGGCCCAAAACTGAACCCAGGATTCAAGCCATGGCCTTACCAGTGC
The DNA here is from genome assembly GCA_033816785.1 of Picus viridis. NCBI lineage: Eukaryota > Metazoa > Chordata > Aves > Piciformes > Picidae > Picus > Picus viridis. Next base: position 14,915,385 of record CM066586.1, on the reverse strand, counting down.
CCAGGAACAGGGGGACAGTCCTTGTCCTGGTCCTGCTGGCCACACCATTGCTTGGGCAAGGTGGCTGGTGGGCACCTGGCCACTTCTTGGGCCTCTGGGCACACTGCAGTTCATTAAGAGTATTTTTATTGGTGTGGAATCTGCAGTGGCATTTATGACCATCTACATAAGCACTGAAACCCTTCTGTTGGCAGTTTCATTATTCCTTGTCATGCTTGTGTGGCATTTCCTCAGAAACTCAGCCTAAATCTTTTGTTATAAAATGAAAGCTTTTCTGCCACTTCATCCCTAAACAGAACACTTCCAGCCTGCCGCCATAACCCTTCAGAACCAAACCCCACCAATCAATCTTTCTCCTTTGCATGTCATTGCCTACAGCTAAAATAAAGCTGGGGTTTTTCTCCCCAACCCCCCCCAACTCCTTCTAGTAGAAGTGAGTTAATATGGAATCACCATCAGCAATCAGCCTGTAGCTGTTTACTAATGAACTCCCAGATGTCTGAAGGATTTCAGAATGTGTTTGACTGCAGGCTGTACATGAACTTAACACTTCAGCTCTGGAAAGAAAAGCAACTTAGATGCCACACATACAAATGCTGCTATTTCCTACCTCCATAAATTGTAGATCAGGAGAATTGCAGCAAAAAATACAAATAAATCCGTATTTCAAGAACTAATAGGTGGGCTTGCAAGCTGAAATCAAAAGGTTATTTTTCCTTAGAACTTGGGTTCTCCTATCCATTTAAAGCTTATTTATTTTCTTTTACTCCTTTATTAAAGCCCTTAAGCCTTGTCTCTCCTTTTTAATATATTGCTGTTCCCCACTCCTGGAGGGTTTTCAAAGCTGTGTAGATATGGTGCTGAGGGCTGTGGGTTAGTGATGTTCTGGCAGTGCTGGGTTAATGGTTGGACTTGATGATCTAAGAGGGTCTGAACACACAAGATTCTATGATTTGGATAGAGGTTGTCATTTCTCTGCACACCATTTGATGGAGTTTTTTGAGGCAACTGATGGGATTTATAGGGAATTTGAATCCAAACCAGAAAAAATGGGAAAGATAATAACCACACAATATCATCATCCTATTGGAATAGATTGCCCAAGGAGGTGGTGGAGTCCCCATCACTGGAGGCACTCAGGAAATGTGGTCATGGTGCTTTGAGATGGGTTAATAGCCATGGTGGTGTTCGGTTGATGGTTGGACTCAATGATCTTAGAGGTCTCTTCCAGATGAAACAACTGTGTGATTCTGTATCAATGCTCTTGATGAGGGGATTGAGTGCTCCCTCAGAAAGTTTGCAGGTGACACCACACTGGGCAGGAGTAATTGATCTGCTCAAAAGCAGGAAAGAACACCAGAGCTTTTTGGAGCTCATTATCTAGAAGAATTAATAAGTTTTAAAGTGAATGAGGTTTAGTAGAGCCATGGGAAAGCATTGTTCAAAATTGCATGGAAATCCTCTCTTTGTGTTCACAGGTTTCAGCAAGCAGATGGTGGAGATTCTGAACAAACACGGTGTTTCTTTTAGCAGTTTTGATATTTTTTCTGATGAAGAAGTTCGTCAGGGACTGAAAACGTACTCAAATTGGCCAACCTACCCGCAGTTGTATGTAGCTGGAGAGCTCATAGGTGGACTTGATATTGTCAAGGTTAGAAATGGTGCAATTCTTCATCTTCTTGTTTGGCAGAAGGGTGGTTTTCTTCCCTTTAACGTCTGTCTTTTCAATCTCCATAGGAACTTGAGGCATCTGGAGAACTGGACACAATCTGTCCTAAGGCACAGAAGTTGGAGGACAGGTGTGATGTAGTCTGTCACTATATTATGGGTGTCTGGTTTTGAGTTTTGATATATGTATGTTTGTACAGGTGGGACCCCCTGGATAAATTCCTCTTCTTTGACTTGGTCCAATTACCCCCACCAGCTGGATAGCTTATAGACAGACTTGATATTGTAAAGGCATTGACATTTATCCTGGGGTGTGGCCACCAGGTGAAGGGAAGTACTCCTCCCCCTTTACTCTGTCCTAGGGAGGCTACATCTGGAGTACTGGGTCCAGTTCTGGGCTCCCCAGTTCAGGAAAAAGGGAGTCTGGACACGGAGTCCAACCTTCAATGCCCCCTACCCACCAGCCCTTGCTGAGCATTGAGAAGATTCCCTCTCAGGGTGTTCCTTCTCCAGGTTCAGAAGCCCCAGGTCTCTCAGCCTTTCCTCCTCACAGGGATGTTCCAGGCCCCTTAGCATCTTTGGAGCCTCCCCTGGACTCTCTCCAGTAGTTCCCTGTGTCTGTTGAACTGGGGAGCCCAGAGATGGAGGAGAACCTCCCTTGGCCTGCTGACTGCACTCTTCATGCACCTCAGGATGCCATTTGGCTTCTTGGCCATGAAGGCACACTGCTGGCTCATGGGCAGCTTGTTGTCTACCAGCAGTCCTAGGTGCTTCTCTGCAGGGCTGCTTTCCAGCAGGTTAGGCCCTGTTCTGTAATGGTCTGCTTTCCACTTTTGCATTTGGCTTTCCTCTTGAAACAAAGTTTGGGGTAATAACCAAGCTATTCTGTCTTGTCTTTTTCATGTAGGCTTAAAAACTTGATCAACAAAGCTCCTGTGATGCTTTTTATGAAGGGAAGCAAACAGGTGGGATAAAGTTCAGAATATGTTTTTTAAACAGTGAGAATGACTTTTTGTTTGTTTGCTTTCTTGCTTAAGTGGAAATTGACAGGGTTTTGGCTGTTTATTTGGTGTTTCTACAAGCTATGGAAAAACAGATCCTGTTCTGATTAGATAAACATTGTTAAAATGCTGTTTTACTGCAGAACCAGGGAATTTGCTGCCCTCCAAGGGAGTCTGTCAGTTGATCCATGATTCAGGAATGAGTGGAAGATCTGTGCACATCCTTTTGGTCTTAGTTGTTAATTATCTTTACAGATACTGGATTTTCATCTGATATTCTGTGTGTCTGCCTCTGATCTTAGCCTACTTGAGGTCTATGCTTTGGGCATTGCCCAAAATTTATTTCAGCATCATTTCTCTTCAAACTTCCCTCTGCTGACCTTCTAAATTTCTCTGACTTCAGTATGCTCTCACAACTCTACTTAAAAAAAGTTGCTAGATGGTTTTAAAACTAAAGTCAATTTCCACATGCCATTGGGCAGGGTAATTGATGTCCTGGAGGATAGAGAGGCTTCTCAGAGGGATCTGGCCAGCCTGGATTGATGAACTGAGGCCAGTGGGATGAGGTTCGACAAAGCAAGGCACTGGGTTCTACATTTGGGTCACAACCCCAGGTTTGGGGTAGAGTGGCTGGAAACTGCCTGTTGGAAAAGGATGAAGGGAAGTTGATCAACAGCAATTGAAGATAGTCCAGTGTGTGCCCAGGTGGTCAAGAGCACCACCAACATCCTGACTTGGATCAGCAGTAGTATGGTCAGCAGGACCAGGGCAGAGTGAGGCCATACTCTCAGTGTTCTCATTTATTTCAGTAGAGCAAGTAAAGACTGAGACAATCAGTGCTGTTCAAAGCTCAAAAAGTGTAAAGAAGACTGGAAAAAGGGATTCTTAGCAGATTTGCTCATCCAGTAAAGTCATCACTAGTGGTAACTTGGTAATAACCTCAGTGTAGCTCAAGGACTTGGGGATTGTGTAGAGTAAATATAGCAGATAGATATTAACGAACATCTGTTTTGCATTCTAGATGGCAAAGTGTGGATTCAGCAAGCAAATGCTAGAGATCCTGAATAACACTGGGTATGTAAGTGGGGTTTGATTGCATTTGGGAAGCCAGTTCTGCTTGAAAACCCACATTTTTATAGATTCATTCAATAGTTTGTGTTGGAAGGAGGAACCTTAAAAGTCATCTAGTTCTAACTCCCTCATTCTTTAGTACAAAGGTTGGGACTCTGGAACTGGTTGCCCAGGGAGGCAGTGGATGCTTCCTTCCTGGAGGTGTTCAGGGCCAGGCTGGATGAGGTCTTGAATAACCAAATCTAGTTGAGAGGCATCCCTGCCCATGGCAGGTGGGTTGTAGCAGATGGTCTGATGTCCTTTCCAACCTAAGCCATTCTTATGATGATTCTGTAATCCACAACCTCCCTGGGCAGACTGTTCCAGTTTCCTGTCTCTATTTTGATAAATGGAGAGTTTGGGAAATATTAATGGAAGGCTTCCCCAAACAGAATTTTCTAAAGAGTATTTTCAAGTATCTTTAAGTGTAAGTAACTCCTACACTCATTTGACACCAAGCCAAAGGTGATGTGTCCGTTGTTACACTGCTTTAGCACTGCTGCAGAGTGATTGTCTTCCTCTGACTGAGGAGTTGAATCCAACCCTGGAGCTTTTCTTTGCTGTGATTGTTGGCATGAAAGAAATCCTGATAAGCAGCTTGTCTTGGCGAGGTCCCTCTTGATCTCATTCCTTAATCTTGGAGCCTCTCATGTTATCTAGCCTCAGTTTTCTTCTTCAAAGGAGTTCTTGTACTGAGGGAGATTCCTATCATCTTCCTTTGGATTAAACTCCTGTTCTGGTTGTACTGCTGGTTAGAGGTTAAGCAGTTGTCTTGATAACCTGATGTTAGAATGGGCTTTTGAGGTAATACATCAATATCCAACTCGGAGACAAGTAGTAAGGACTCAAATCATCATTCTTTGTGGCTGGCTCTAGTCTACCTGCAGGAATTTACTTAACTTGCTGCCTGTTGAAGAGTGACAGCTCTTAAGACACAAGGATGTGTGATCCTAGGGCTGGAAGCCCTCTACTGTGGGGATGTGCTCAGTTGGGGCTGTTCAGTCTGGAGAAAAGGTGGCTCCAGGGAGGCCGCCTGTTGGCCTTTTGGTACCTAAAGGGGCTGATCAGAAAGCTGAGGACAGACTTTTGAGCAGGGCCTGTTGTGACAGGACAAGGACAAGGGGTGGTGATGTGAACTTGGGGGGAAATTCAGATTGGAAAGAAGGAAAAAATGTTTGAGGGTAGTGAGAGCTTGTCCCACGTTGCCCAGAGAGGAGGGAGATGTCCCATCCCTGTAACCACTGCAGGTCAGGTTGGGTAGGGCTCTGAGCAACCAGATTGCAGATGTCCCTGCTGACTGCAGGGGTTTGGACTAGCTCACCTTTGAGGGTCTCTTCCAGCCCAAAATATTCTAGGATGCTATGAAGTACACACCAAAACTCTTGTAAGAATTAAGCAGCAATTCACACAGGCGTTTAGTTGTTGTGTCTTCACACGAGCAGTATGTGAAGGTGGTGAAATAGCTGCAGCTGGGTGATTAAAACCTTCCAGAGTATATGTATGTGTGTGTCCATCCTTTTCTTATTTTTTTTTTTACACCTAATACTGAATTATTCAGAAAACATTTTGGCCAGTTAAAACCTGAGCTACACAGCTTGATTTTTTAGTGTGTTATGCTGTCACCTGCGTGTTTCTAAAGGATTTCCCTTGCAACTAGACTCTTTGTTTGGTTTGTTTTTACTTTGCAATTATTAATTCACTTTTTGACACCAGGTGTTGACTTGGCTGACATAAGGTGTTGACTTTTTAACTCTCATTACCTGTTAACTCTGAGTGATTTGGCAGCCAGCTTGCAGGAGTACTCATTTTCCACCCAAAACTATTTGCTGATTCAGGATATCTTTGTAGGGCTTTACATTGCCCAACTCCACAGCCTATGATGATGTTTTGTTTTCTTTTCTAGTGTGGATTATGAGACATTTGACATACTGGAAGATGAAGAGGTAATGAAGCTCCTCAATCACTGGTTTCATCATTGTTTTTACTCAAGTTGGAAGCTGACATTGAAGTTTATTTTTCCTAGGTGAGGCAAGGATTAAAGACCTTCTCTAACTGGCCAACATATCCTCAGCTGTATGTGAAAGGTGAACTTGTTGGAGGGCTGGATATTGTGAAGGTAAGACTGGGAGAGTCTTTTTTGAGGTGTATAGTGACCATTTGGTTAAACTGAGCTGGTTTTTTACCCATGACACAGAAATTCTTGAGTAGTGACCCTATAGTCATAGAATCATTACAATTGGAAAAGATCTCTTGAAGATCATCAAATCCAACCATCAACCCAACACCACCATGGATGAACTGTGTTCCTTGGCACCATCTTCATGGCTTTGAAACCCCTTCAGGGATGGTGAATCCAGCATCTCCCTGGGCAGCCTGTTCCAAAGCTTAGCTACTCTTTCAGTGAAGAAGTTTTTCCTAATGACTTGCTTGGGTTTACTGTGACTTCTTGTGATCATGAAATGGTATTCCCCAGGGCTTAGTACTGGGTCCAGAACTCTAATAACTCTATCAGTGATATGGATAAGGATATGAAGGCACCCTTGAGTTGGCATATGACACTAAGCTGGGAGGGTGTGTTGATCTGCTGGAGAGTAGGAGGCTCTGTAGAGGCACTGGGAAAGGCTGGGCCAATGGACTGAGGCCAGTGGGATGAGGTTCAACAAGGTCAAGTGCAGGGTCACAGCAATGCTCCAGGCTTGGGGCAGAGTGGCTGGAAACTGCCTGGTGGAAAAGGAGGACCTGGAGGTGCTTGTTGACAGTGTCTGAAGATGAGGCAATGCGTGCCCAGGTGGCTGAGAAGGCCACCAGCATCCTAGCCTGTGTCAGAAATAGTGTAGCCAGCAGGACAAGGGCAGGGATTGTCCCCCCACACATGGCCCCTGGTGAGGCCATGCATTGAATTCTGTGTTCAGTTTGGGCCCCTCACTCCAGGAAGGACAGTGAGGTGCTGGAGCATGTCCAGAGGATGGCAGCAAAGCTGGTGAAGGGTCTGGAGAACAAGTCTGGTGAGGAGCAGCTGAGTGAGCTGGGGTTGTTCAGCCTGGAGAAGAGGAGGCTGAGGGGACACCTTCTGGCTCTCTACAAGTGAGAGGTGGAGTGAGGTGGTCTCTTATTCTTAGTAACAAGTGACAGGACAAGAGGAAATGACTTCAAGTTGCACCAAGGGAGGTATAGGTTGGGTATTGCAACAAACTTCTTGACTGGAAAGGGTTATCAAAAGCTTGAACAGGCTGCCTAGGGAGATGGTTGAATCTCCATCCCTGGGGATGTTGAAAAGAGGGACAGATGTGCTGCTAAGGGACATGGTTTAGCACCAGGCTTGTTAGAGTTAGAGAATGGTTGGACTCCATGATCTTGAAGGTCTTCTCCAACCAGCAGAAATTGGTTGTTTCTATTGTATGTTGCTGTTCTCTTTGTGGTCCTTCCATGTTTCTACCATCTCAACACACAGTTGAAAGGAGCTCTCAACCCCTAACGTTCTCACGTGCCCAGGTTTTGCAGTGAAATATCTTTCCTGGTCATCACTCAGTTTCTGTTTTGATACAGGCCATTTTTACCCTCTAGCTGCATTTTTACAGGCTTCTCTTCCTAGTTTTACTTCTGGCATTGCTTTTTCTCCAAATAAGGTGGACGAGACACTTCGCTTCCCTGCAAACAGCCTCATTCCTGGAAGGAAGGAAAGGTTTATTATAGTTGTTTGAGCAGACCCTGAAGCCACAACAACAGCTCTTGCATCTCTTACCATGGCTTTTGATTTCAGTAACGGAGCAGGCACAATGCTCTAAACCTCAAACTCTCCTGAGCCCTTTCTTGTCTCAATGGTTTATAGCCAATTCCTCTGACACTGCGACTACAGGGAAGCTACAATCAATAAACCTCATTTAGTTCTAAAAATACTTAAGTTCTACACAGGAATTTGATTTAACAAGCGTGGAGGTTGTTTCAGTGATCAGGAAGTGTGGTCTTGGGCATTGTGGAGATGCTGTTTTGCAAATGCTTGCATTGTTGGAGTGTCTTTAGTTCACACTGATTTGGTGTGTAGGTGGTTGGACTTGATGATCTTAAAGGTCTTCCCCAGCCTAAACAGTTCTGTGATTCTACAAATGTTGTCGCTGCTTTGAAATACTTCTCTGACTACAGCATAGTATGCAATAAACTTGAGACAGTTGTTTCTCCTGACATGTGAGAAGATAGGCACCACCAGAACATCTTTTAAAGCTGTTTCCTGATGTTATCTAGGTCTTTAAGGTAACAGCAAAACAAAGGATGATTAGACTGGTTGGTGGGTCAGGATCAAGGACCTAACAAAATAAGTGGCTCTGTGTTGGAAAACAAAACAAAAACTCTCTCCTGGAGGACAGAAACCATCACTCCCTCAGTCACTTCTATGTCCCAGTTAGAACAGGCAGACCTCAAGAGTCACTGCATGATGGGGATTGAAAGGGGCTTCTAGAGATTATCCAGTCCAACCTCCCTGCTAAAGCAGGGGCACCCAGAGCAGCTTGCCCAGCATCACAATGGCCAGCTGGGGTTGGAATCTTTCCAGAGAAGGAGACTCCACAACCTCTCTGGGCAGCCTGCTCCAGGGCTCCAGCACCCTCACATGAAAGAACTTTCTCCGCCTGGTTGCCCCACGTGCTGTCCTGGGCAGCACTGACAAGAGTCTTGCCCTGCATGGGTCCTTTAGCTCTTGCTGAGCATTGAGGAGATCCCTTCTCACACTGCTCTTCTCCAGGCTCAACAGCCCCAGGTCTCAGCCTTTCCTCCTCAGTGATGCTCCAGTCAGCTCAGCGTCTTTAGAGCCTCCACTGGGATACTGTTTCTTGAACTGGGGAGCCCAGAACTTGGATCAAATACTCCAGCCACGGTCTCAGTAGGGCAGAGTAGAGGGGAAGAACTTCCCTCGACCTGCTGACCAAACTCTTGTTGATGCACAACAGGAGACCTTTGGCCTTCTCGGCCTCAAGGGCACATTGCTGGCTTGTGGTGAACTTGTCCTTCTTCAGCAGGTCACCCCTCAACTGTACTGGTGCAGGGAGTTGATCCTCCCCAGGTACAGGACTTTATACTTGCCCTGGTTGACCTTTATGAGGTTCCTTTCAGCCCAACTTCCCCACCTGGAAATCATCTCTTACTTACAACTCTTACAAATCTTTGACTCTCTTGTTTAGTTTAATGTGTGGTAGCAACAAAATCTATTGATGGATGTTCACTGTTGCATATTGTGAGAGATGTTGTTTGGTGTACCCCTGAAGTATATTTTGATTTAAATCTGGGAGGGATTTGATAGCTAAGTTGATATCCAGGGTTTTTGAAGGTGAAAAGGTGTGCACTGAAGACATTCCCAATTTTACTTCTCAGACATAAAATAGAATGGAATTAGTGAACTTCAATGTCATGGTCAAGGAGGACCTCTAGTGGGTCTTTTCGTAGTGCAGCCCTTAATAGCCAAGGAATCATTTCCTCATCCTTAATCTGTCCTCCTTGAAATCTTGTTAGCATCACCACTAAGTCTGCTTGGGGAATAATCACTGTCTGTGTTTCTTCACAGGAGCTAAAGGAAAGTGGTGAACTGCTGCCTGTTCTGAAGGGAGAAAATTAACAGAGGAGGACAACAAGGGGAACCAAAATACTTGGAACAATTTATTCATTTCTAGGTTACATTGGAGCAGTATTTAACTGTGAAGGGTTGGGGTTAGCACTGTGGAACCCAACAAGAGTCAGCTAAGCCAGCTTGTGTCCAATATGTGTCTTACAAGATTATGCCTACCTATGAAAATGTGTTTCCACTGAAGAGACAAACATGTCAAGGTCATCAAATTAAATTAAAATATAATGTTTAGGATCTCTGTGAGTTAAAATGGTGTTTCTGGGGAGGAAAGCAGACTCTGGAAACCAGCACTTTCAGGAGTGGTTTGAGGAACACTTTAAGCCGTTCTGCCACTGGCTGGGTTCAGGGGTCTTTCTTCACAGGGCTGGTGCTGCTGTGGGGTGTTGGGACACATCCAGCTCCACGATCTGGGAGTCTCTACTGGGCCTGCCTGTGGATTTTGCTGTTCTGCAGCTGTCTGGTTTTGATTGGGGTTTTGTCTGAGGAGCTGCAGAGCTGCTGGCTTCAAGCTGGTGGTGAATTAAAAACATGGGTGAGTGGAGGCTGCTGTGGTGTGGTGGCAGAGGGGACATTGCACCAGCACAGGTCAACCAGGAAGAGCTGGGAAAACACAAGCTACATAAAGCATGCTTGGAAACAATTCCAGCCTGTGGTCAAAACCTTAATTCAAGGAACTGCTGCCTCACAGGGGTAAGTCTTGTCCTTCTGAAGGAGCATCTGATCCCTCTGCCTCCAGAACAGGCTGCTGCTGGAGAGAGGAGGTGAATAAAAGAGGCAGTGTGGAGTCGATTAGCACTTGGGATGAGGTGAAGGTGAGGTAAGATCCATGGCAGGGGGGTTGGAAGTAGATGATCTTTAAGGTCCCTTCTGATCCAAACCATTCTAGGATTCCAGATGAATTTGGGGAGGTACAGGATGTGCTGGTAGAAGTTGTGTGGTCAGTAACTGATTATTGCATCAGCTTTCCACCTGCATACTCACATGCATGATCATGGAATCACAGAATGGTTTGGGTCAGAAGGGACTTGAAAGATCATCCAGTTCCAACCTCTGTGCCATGGGCAGGGACACCTCACTAGCCCAGGTTGCTCAAGTCTTCATCCAACCTGGCTTTGAACACCTCCAGGAAGGGGGCTTCCACAACCTCCCTGGGCAACCTGTTCCAGCATCTCACCACCCTCACTCCAAAGAATTTCTTCCTAATATCCAGTCTGAATGGTTGTAGAAGGCCAGAGATATGAAGGAGATCAATAAAAGGGATGAAACCTCAGATCTTGGCACTGTAGCCACCTGGTGTAAATTTCAGCTCCTTTCCCATTTTTTGGATTATTTTATAGAATACCAGAGTGCTTTGGGGTGGAAGGGAGCTAGTGCAGCTCCTTTGCAGTCAGCAAGGACATCTGCAACTAGAGCAAGTTGCTCAGGACCCCCAAACAGCCTGACCTGCAATGGTTCCAGGGATGGAGCATTTCCTACCTCTCTGGGCAACCTGGATCAGGCTCTTGCCACCTTCAGTGTCAAACATTTCTTCCTTCTCTCCGGTCTGAATCCCCCTCCGAGTTCAAACCATCACCCCCTGTCCTGTCACAATGTTGCCTGCCAAAGTGCATTTTGTGGAGCTCCTCCCATGGTCACTCCTGGCACATCCAAGGAAAACTTGAGTGCTCGGCATGGAAGAGAAGAAAGGCAGCAAAGTGTTGGAGCACCCTACAGATGGAGAGATAAGTGATGTCTTGAGCTTCTCTGGCTGCTGAAGGTGGCACATTCCATGTTCCTGGTGTAGAAGCATTTGACATCGATGTTTGGGTGCAATTAACTCATATTCTGCTTATTTGTGATTTTTCTCTCTTTTTTTTTTTCTTTTTACCCCCTTTTTGTCCCAAGATTTCAGTGTAGATTCTTTTCTCCCTGTACTTTAATATTAGGGTATAAAAGAAAATCAATCATGCCCTCTCTCTGCAGGTGTTCAAGGCGAGGTTGGATGAGGCCTTGAGCAACCTGGTCTAGTGGAAGGTGTCCCTGCCCATGGCAGGGGGCTTGGAACTGGATGATCTTTAAGGTCCCTTGCAGCTCAGGATGTTCTGTGAATCTGTAGTCAAAAGGGAAACTGGTTGGGGTTGTCCATGCTTGGAGCTCTTCAGGACTCAACTAAATTAAGAGAAATCAGTTTTGATTTAATTTGCTTTTAGATCAGGTTGAACCAGGGAACACACAATACTCTGTCTCAGCCTGGATTAGTTTGTAATCTGACATTGTAGTGAAATAGTGGGTGGTGAATGTGGTGCAGAACAGCAGGTACATCTCCCTTCCAGTGACCAACATGGGGGTCACAGAATTCATGAATCCCAGCATGGTGTGGGGTGTAAGAGATCTCTGGAGATCAAGTCCAACCCCACTGATAATGAAGAAACAGCCACAGCAGCTTGCTCAGAATCACAATGGCCAGGTAGGTTTTGAATCTCTCCAGAGAAGCAGACTCTACAATCTCTCTGTGCACCCTGCTTCAGGGCTCCAGAACCCTCACACCAAACAAATTTCACCTTCTGGTGAGGTGCAGCGGTTGGAGGTGGCTTGATAAAATGAAGCGGAGAGCAGACAGATGTCAGTATAGTCCTTACTCCTCCTTTGTAGGACACCCTCCATGCCACTCATCATTTGGGGCTTGTAACTTTATCCCTGTGGTAAGTGTTCATTGTCCTCTTGTCACCATGGTGGTGTGTGAAATATGTCTCCTATACAACAGTCCAACCAGACCCACAGTCCTACTGGTATTGCTGCTGGACTGACTTCACTGCTTGGACACAGAAATGGTTAACCTGAAGAAATGAGTTCCTGGTGTGGACTGGAGGTGTTCTGCATATGCTGAAGACCTCGGGTATAACAGGACCAATGCTGGGACTCTGAGCTTCAGCAGGGCGTCTATTTTGGGGTGCATGAGGATGAGTGTTATCAGCAGGTCAAGGTAAGTTCTCCTCCTCCTCTACTCTGCCCCAATGGGACCACATCTGAATTACTGTGTCCAGTTCTGGGCTCCTCAGTTCAAGAGAGACCGGAAACCAGCGGAGGGAGTCCAGGGAGGGCTATGAAGCTGTTATTCCGCAACTTGTCCACAGGGCGGCAGTGTCCACCGCGGAGTGGAGGAGGAGCTGGCTGCCTTGGTGATGTGCTGCTGAAGTGCCGCTTGAGGGCGCTTGTGATCCAAGAGCTGGTGGCTGCCGGAGCTCGGCGGATGGCCGGGTCCAGCTGCAGGGTCCTCAGCAAGCGCTCCTGGGTGTTGCTCTGTTGGAGTTTTTAAAGGCTGAAACTAACCTTGTAGGTAGCTGCTTGTAAAGGCAAATTTGGACTCTTTTCTGATTGTTTGTTTTTTTTAATGCTTACACATTGGGTGGTAATGATAAAAAAAAAAAGCTGCCCGTGGTTACTGGTGACCCCTCAAATGGTTGTTCTGAGGGAGTGCTGCACCACGAGCTGCCAGTTTGGAAACAGAGAGATAAATTATTAATCACATGCTCGGAGATTCTTTTGGTGGAAAGAGATCTTTGAGATCATCCAGTCCACCCCGGACTGCCAGGTCACCATTAAATAATGTCCCTCAGCATTGCACCTCTGTGGCTTTGAAACCCCTCTAGGAATGGACACTCCACCACTGCTCTGGGCAGCCAGGCCCTGACAACCTTTTTGGAGAAGGAATTATTCCTCATGTCCAAGCTGAACCTCCCCTGGTGCAACTTGAGGCCGTTTCCTCTTCTCCTACCACTAGGGAGTAGAGATCAACACCTGCCTCACTTCAACCTACTTTCAAGGAGTTGTAGAAAGCCAGAAGGTCTCACTTCAGCCTCCATTCTCCAGACTGAACAACCCCAGTTTCCTCAGCTGCTCCTCACCAATAGGTCTGGGGTTGTTCAGCCTGGAACAAAGAGGGAGAGAGGCCCATGTCCATGGTTGGAGCTGAGGAGGACTGGGAGCAGATGTGATGGAAACAGAGGTGGGGAGTGAAATGGAAGGCTGCAATGCATCCTGAGAGGGTTTCCTAGACCTTTGAGTGAGTGGTGAGAGCAGCCCCTGTGAATGTGGTGTCAGAGCTGATGGAGTGGCTGTGAGAGCCTGGCAGCATTACAGGAAGAAGGACTAACAGGGCTTTCATGCAGCTTGGGAGGTTATGTTGGAAATAAAAACCCTAACATTCTGCTGACTGGAGCTGTCAGGAAGACTGAGGCTCCTAAACAAGCTCAACCATGCTCAGGCTCCCTGCAGAATCAGGCTGGAGGTTCTGCCTGCTCAGCAGCTGGGACAATCCATCAGCTGAGCTAGCTCGACCCTAACCCCAGAATTTTAGGAAGGCAGCCTGATGCCCAGCACTGTGCTCCCAAGCCTTCTGCATCACAAAGATCTGCTGACTGCAGCCCAAATTCAGGTGTCCTTAAGAGATGGTGACAATTAACAGGAATAGGTGCAGGGCAAGGTGGAAGATCTAGTTTTCAGCTGGTTTGGGCTGGAGATGCTGTGTTGCATTTTATCAATGATGTAACTTCCAGGTTCAAGGTATAATATCCACTCTTGGATGTCTCTGGATGGAGAACTTTGCTCCTGAGCACCTGTGCAGCCCCTAGGTGAAGTGAAAAACTCCTGGTACTTGATGAAAGAGCACCCACAGCTTGGCCATGCTGCCAAAAAAGGGTGAAACCCCAGTTCCTTGCTGTAAGTTTCCCCTGCTTTCCCATTTTTGGAGTATTATACAGAATCATGGAATGGTTTGGGTGGGGTAGGACCTTTAAAGCTCATGCAGTACAGCTCCCCCTTCATTCAGCAGGAACATCTGCAACTAGAGCAGGTTTTTCTGAATCCTAAACAACCTGACTTGGCATAGTTCCAGGGATGGGTCATCTCCCACCTCTCTGAGTAACCTGTGACAGGTTGTCACCACCCTCAGGGTCAAACATTTCTTCCTTTTCTCCAGTTTGAATAATCTCCCCCTTGAGTTCAAACCATCACCCCCTGTCCTGTCCTAGCAGGCCCTGCTCTAAAGTCTGTCCCCAGCTTTCTGGTTTGCCTCTTGAAACATTGAAATGCCACCAGAAGGTCACTCTGGAGCATTCTCTTGTCCAGGCTCAACAACCCAAACTCTCTCAGCCTAGCCTTACAACAGCCCACCGCTGCTCTCTCCTCCTCCCACCGCTGCTCTCTCCTCCTCCCACCGCTGCTCTCTCCTCCTCCCACCGCTGCTCTCTCCTCCTCCCACCGCTCCCACCGCTGCTCTCTCCTCCTCCCACCGCTGCTCTCTCCTCCTCCCACCGCTGCTCTCTCCTCCTCCCACCGCTGCTCTCTCCTCCTCCCACCGCTGCTCTCTCCTCCTCCCACCGCTGCTCTCTCCTCCTCCCACCGCTGCTCTCTCCCACCGCTGCTCCTCCCCCACCGCTGCTCTCTCCTCCTCCCACCGCTGCTCTCTCCTCCTCCCACCGCTGCTCTCTCCTCCTCCCACCGCTGCTCTCTCCTCCTCCCACCGCTGCTCTCTCCTCCTCCCACCGCTGCTCTCTCCTCCTCCCACCGCTGCTCTCTCTCCTCCCACCGCTGCTCTCCTCCTCCCACCCTGCTCTTACAGGCCCACATCCTTCTGGAAGGGGACCAGAAGAATGCCACAGAAGTGTGGTTCTTTGTACACATGTGAAAGGTTCAGAGATCTTTGCAGTAAAGTTTGCTCTGTGTTCTTGGTTCTTTGCTTTTGAACCTGGATTTTGAGCCTCCAGGAGGACAGCAAAGGAAACCTGGGAAAGCACCACCAGGAAAGTCTTAGTATTTTGCCAGGACAACTTAAATATCCATAGCAATTATCTTTCCTTACAGTGAGGGCGGTGAGACACTGCAACTGGTTGCCCAGGGAGGCCGTGGATGCCCCCTCCCTGGAGCTGGCCAAGGCCAGGTTGGATGAGGACTTGAGCAACCTGTTCTAGTGGAAGGTGTCCCTGCCCATGGCAGGAGGTTGGAACCAAACCATCAAGTGACTTATCCCTTTCTTTTTGTTTTTTTTTTTTTTTTTTTTTTTTCTTCTCTTCTCCTTTCCTTGGTTTCTCTGTCTGTGTAACACTAGATGGAGCCTTCTGAGCACAGGAAGAGCAGAGGAGTTGGAGGAGTTCCAAGCAGCATTCTTCGCTTCCAGCAGTCTTGTACCATGGGTTAATGAAGCAATGAGAGAAACACGGTGAGAAATCTTTTCTTACACCTACAGAGCACAAAAACCATCTAAAATGCATCAAGACTAAGAGTTGGAGTAGTTATAGTGCTGATGAGTATGTATCCAGCATTGTTAAGGGAGTTTGGGAGATATGTGTAGAGGAAGGGCTGTGTTTGTGGCTTTCAGAACATGTTTGCATCCAGATAATCCCAAATTCTATCATGGAAGGGTTTGGAAGGGACCTCTGGAGATCATCCAACCCCTCTGCTACAGCAGGGGCACCCACAGCAGCTTGCCCAGGATCACAATGTCCAGCTGGGTTTGAAACCTCTCCAGAGAAGGAGATTCCACAACCTCTCTGGGCAGTCTCCTCCAGGGCTCCAGCACCCTCACAATAAAGAATTTTCTCCTTGTCTTCTGGGTTCCAGTTTGTGCCCATTCTCCCTTGTCCTGTCACTGGGCACCAGAGTGCATGTAGAATTGTTGGTGTACTTCAAATCTCTGGCATTCCACAGCCATTTAACTTGGATATTAGGAAGAAATTCTTTACAGTGAGGGTGGTGAGACACTGGCACAGGTTGCCCAGGGCAGGTTGTGGATTCTCCTTTCCCTGAAGGTATTCAAGGCCAGGTTGGATGAGGCCTTAAGCAGCCTGGTCTAGTGGAAGGTGTCCCTGTCCCATGGCAGCATGGCTGGAACTTGATGTTCTTTAAGGTCCTTTCCAACCCAAACCATTCTATGAGTCTGTGACTCCATGATTCCATGATTTTCAGGTCTCTCCTGTAGGACTGGCCTTCAGAACATGAATGTTTTGAGTCTTTCTAAGCACCTGGTTCTTGTTTTCTCTTATGGCTTTGGTGGCAGTGCTCTGGCTGGCTCCTGCTGTTTGAGTGACGTGGTGGTCATGTTGAGGAGCTCTTTCCACTGTTGCAGAAGCAGAGCAGTGTCAGCATTCCATGCACACACAGGCAGGCTCTGAGAGCTACCAGGGAAAGAGATTTTTACAGAACCTTGCTTTCCAAGAAGACAAAATTGCAGCACTGCTGTGAAACGAACCGTGGCGGCTTAATTATTCCGTGCAGATTTGGGGCTGCGTATGAATGATGAGTACACAGTGCTGATAGCCAGAGGGATTGCAGGAGACTGAGAAAATGCAAATATTAAACAAATTTGGGGCAAATGAGGGACATTTGTACTCAGAATGGTAACTGAGAGAGAAGTTCTTGCAGGAAACTTGTGCAGAGGGATGAGTGGCAGCACAGGAAGGAGCCTCTGAACCAAAAGATTGGCAGTTAAGAGCTAAGGGGAGTCACAGAATGGTTTTGGGTTAGAAGAGACCTTAAAGATCATCTAGTTCCAACCCCCACTGCCATGGGCAGGGACACCTGCCACTAGGCCAGGTTGCTCAAGGATGAAGGATGGTGAAGGGACTGGAACCGCTGTATGATGAGGAAAGGCTGAGAGAGTTGGGGGTGTTTAGCCTGGAGAAGAGCAGCCTGAGAGGAGAGATCTTATTAATGTTTATATATATCAAGAAGAAGACATCTCTTCCCAGTGGGGTTCTGTGATAGGACAAGAGGCAGTGGACACAAACTAGAACACAAAATTCCACATAAACATGTGCAGAGTTCCTGCCACAGGCTGCACCAAGGCTCTGCCTGAGACTTGCTCCTGGGCACACCAAGGGCACTGCTGCAGCTTGTGCCCCACCTTGGGCTGTAGCTGCAGAGAGGGGCAGTCAGGACAGGTGACTCTCAGCTGCCCAACAAGGTCCCTCTTGGGGACAGACTCTTCACTGGTGGCCAGTGACAGGACAATGGGCAGTGGGCACAAACTGGAACTCAGGAGGAGAAACTTCTTGGGTGTGAGGGTGCTGGAGCCCTGGAGCAGGCTGCCCAGAGAGGTTGTGGAGTCTCCTTTTCTGCAGGCATTCCAACCTCACCTGGCCACTGTGATCCTGGGCAAGCTGTTGTGTGTGCCCCTGCTTTAGCAGGGGGGTTGAATGCCTTCCAGAGGTCCCTTCAAACCCCCACCATTCTATGACACTGAATTTTCAAGCCTTGCAGAACCCTTGATGGGTTAATGGCCTAGTTCTGCAAATATTTATGCCTGCTGCTGTAATTTTGTGATCAGATGGATGGATCCCAGTGAATTTGCTTGAATTGCTTCGTTACAGCCTCTTTAGTAGAGAAACAGGAAGATAATTTAATCTTTCATCCTCCTACATGGGAGAAGGTACTCTTAAAATTCTGATCTTTAAGCAACTAGGATTATGCTTCATAAATGCATGAAAAAAAAAAAAAACAGCAAAAAAAAAAGAGGTGGAAATAAAGGACATTTTTACCTTGGTGTATTCCATCTTAAAGGTACTCTCCAACCAAAACAAATCTGTGAGTCTATGAGCTTTGCTCATGTACCATGTAGGACACGAGTTGAATCCCGTTACTGCAGAGGAGGTATGGGATGCAGAGAGGCTGCTGCTGGGGTGTTCAAACCAGTCCATGAAATCCCAGCAGGGTGTAGGTGGGAAGGGACCTGTAAAGCTCATCCAGTCCTAGCCCCCTGCAGTCAGCAGGGACATCTGCAACTAGAGAAAGTTGCTCACAGCCCCAAACAACCTGACCTGCAGTGGTTCCATCTCTCACGTCTCTGGGCAACCTCACCATCCTCAGGGTTAAACATTTCTTTCTTCTCTTCAGTCTTAATCTCCCTCTTTTGGCTTAAACCATTACCCCTTGTCCTGTCACAATAAGCCCTGCCCTGAAGTCTGTCCCCAGCTTTCTTCTGGTCCCTTTAAGCAATGAAAGGCCACCAGAAGGTCTCCCTGGAGTCTTCTCCAGACTGAACAACACTCTCTCAGCCTGGCTTCACGGCAGAGGGCTTCCAGCCCTCCATCATTGCTATCTCCTCCTCTGGCCCCACTCCAACAGGTCCATATCTCTGCTGTGCTGAGGATTCCAGAGCTGGCCCCAGCACTGCAGTGGGGTCTCAGAGGAACCCAAACAGATCACCTCCTTCCTAACAAAATCCATATCTTTTTCTTTCTAATCTGTTATGATAAAGTTTTCTCCCTCCCATGTGTCCTGAGATGCTGTGATGAGATTTTGGAGGCCAGCATGTTGAAGAGATCACTCACCCTGGAGATATTAATGACCACAGTTCCTTGGTTGTGCCGTGCACACACCTACTTTTTTTGCAATGTACCTCTCTTAGGAATGAAGATTTATTGAGGTTGAATTGACCTCCTCTGCCCCCAACACCTAAGATGTTCTTGCTGCAAATTGCCTCCCTGGCTACAGACCAATTCTTGCACCATTTCCTACTAGTATATTGGAGTGTTTTTTATTCCTACCTGGGAGGTGGCTGCTTCTTTTTACCTAAGGCTTGGTGAGAAGTGTTCAATCTCTGATCAGACTGTATTTATTTTGGCATTAGATGTTCTTGGCACTTTCTGTGCCTGTGAGCAAGGGTTTGCCTTTATGTCATGCAGATAGAACCCTGAGCTCTCTGTGCTACAAATGGAAGCGATTTCCAAGGACAGCTTTCAAGCGTGCTTTAAGCTGTTTGTGGGCAGCAGAAGGCAGCAAATGGGCCAGAAGGTCAGAGCAGATGTGTCAGGGATGATGGGCTGTTCTAAGGAATTTGTGGGATTTCAAGATTAGTTTTGTTTCTGTAAGCTTTATTTTCTCATTTTTCTTAAGTAATCTTAATGGTAACAGCGGTTGGGGGGATGGTTTGTGTCATGGATTTTGTGACTCTGGAGCTTTTCCTTTACATCATGCATTTTATTGCTCTTGGACTGTAGCAAATGGAATCAGAGAATTGTTATGTGTTGGAAAAGACCTTTCAGATCATGGAGTCCAACCACTCTCTAACTCTACCAAGGCTGGAGCTAAACCATGTCCCTCAGCACCACATCTCTGCCTCTTTGAAACACCTCCAGGGATGGGGATATAACCACCACCCTGGGGAGCCTTTTCCAGCTTGAGAACCCTTTCATGGAATAGGTTTCTTCCAATGTTCCGCCTAAACCTGCCCTGGTGCAACTTGAAGCCATAACACATGGCATTGTATCAGCTGGACCGTTAGAAATGTTCTAAGCAGACTGCTGGCTACTTTTCTTGTGTGGTTACCACCATGGCCTGAAATTGTGAGAGTGGAGGTTTAGGTTGGATGTGAGGAAAAATCTCATTCCTGAAGGAGTGGTCATGCATTGGAACAGGCTGCCCATGGTGGTGGTGGAGTCACCAACCCTGGAGGTGCTCAAGAAACGTGTGGAGAAGACACTTCAGGACATGGTTTAGTGGCCATGGTGGTGTTAGGTTGATGGTTGGACTTGATGATCTTAGAGGTCTTTTCCAACTGAAACAATTCTATGATTCTAAGTCTCCTCTGAGGAAAGGCTGAGGGAGCTGGGATTGTGTAGCCTGGAGAAGAGGAGGCTCAAGGGAGACCTTCTTGCTGTCTACAACTGCCTGAAGGGAGGTTGTAGCCAGGAGGGAGTTGGTCTCTTCTCCCAGGCAACCAGCACCAGAACAAGAGGACACAGTCTCAAGCTGCACCAGGGGAAGTTTAGGCTGGAGGTGAGGAGAAAGTTCTTCCCAGAGAGAGTTGTTAGCCATTAGAATGTGCTGCCCAGGGATTCACCATCCCTGGTGGTGTTCAAGAAACGTGTGGAGAAGACACTTCAGGACATGGTTTAGTGGCCATGGTGGTGTTAGGTTGGTGGTTGGACTTGATGATCATAGAGGTCTTTTCCAACTGAAACAATTCTATGATTCTAAGTGTCTTCTGGTGCATCTTGAAGCTGTGACACATGATGTTATATCAGATGGAGCCTTCAAAGACTTCTTAATGAACTGTTGGCTGTTTTTCATGTGTGGTTACCACCTTCTAGTGACACCAGACCCTCTGATAGCTCCATGCCACCCACACCACTGATCTTGGGTTGCTCAGTGGGTGTTGGTATGCTGGTGGTTGCTGGTTCCCAGCCTCCCCTCCTTGAGAATGACCTAAACCAGTCTGTCAGGCTTTCCTGCGTGCCTGGCTGTTCACCACCTCTTGTGGGCTGTTAATGAATATATTGGAAAACACCAGCCTGAAGACTGATCCTTAGGTCACCACGTTATTAACCTTTCTCCAGGCTGAGAATTGGCCATTTACTTCTCTTCTCTTTCCTATATCTTAACTTGTTTTAATCCATGACAAGGCTTTATTGCTCACCTAGTGACAGCTGTGTCACCTCCACAGCCTCTGCCTGGGCAGGGACTCCATCAAATGTCTTTGGAGCACATGAGCAGGCCATAGCTCCCAATCCTCCTTTAGATCACCTCTCTTTTCATAGAATCCTAGAATGCTTTGGGTTGGAAGGGAACTCAAAGATCAGCTAGTTCCAATCCCCCTGCCCTTGGCAGGGACACCTTCCACTACACCAAGTTGCTCAAGGTCTCATCCAACCTGGCCTTGAATACCTCCAGGGAGAGGGCTTCCACAATCTCCGTGGGCAACCTGTTCCAGTGTCTCACCACCCACACTGTACCTCTTTAAATAGAATAGAATAAACCAGGTTGGAAGAGACCTTCAAGATCATCACATCCAACCCATCATCCAACACCACCTAATCAACTAAACCATGCAACCAAGCACCCTATCAAGTCTCCTCCTAAACATAGGAATAGCGTGGCCAGCAGGAGCAGGGAGGTCATTGTGCCCCTGGACTCTGCTTTGGTTAGGCTACACCTTGAGTCCTGTGTCCAGTACTGGGCCCCTCAGTTTAAGAGGACATTGAGACACTTGAACGTGTCCAGAGAAGGGCAACGAGGCTGGGGAGAGGCCTTGAGCACAGCCCTGTGAGGAGAGGCTGAGGGAGCTGGGATCGTTTAGCCTGGAGAAGAGGAGGCTCAGGGAAGACCTTATTGTTCTCTACAACTACCTGAAAGGTGGTTGTAGCCAGGAAGGGGTTGGTCTCTTCTCTCTAGCAACCAGCACCAGAACAAGGGGACACAGTCTCAAGCTGCGCCAGGGAAAGTTTAGGCTGGAGGTGAGGAGAAAGTTCTTCCCAGAGAGAGCTGTTAGCCATTGGAATGTGCTGCCCAGGGATTCACCATCCCTGGAGGTGTTCAAGAGGGGATTGGATGTAGCACTTGGTGCCATGGTCTAGTCATGGGGTCTGTGGTGAGAGGTTGGACTCGATGATCTTTGAGGTCTCTTCCAATCTTAGTGATACTGTGGTACCTCCAATGATGGCGACTCCACCACCTCCCTGGGCAGCTCATTCCAATGGGCAATCACTCCGTCTATGAAGAATTTCTTCCTAACATCCAGACTAAAGTTCCCATGGTGCAGCTTGAAACTGTGTCCTATTGTTCTGGTGCTGGTTGCCTGGGAGAAGAGCCCAGCCTCTGCCTGGCTACAACCTCCCTTCTGGTAGTTGTAGAGAGCAATAAGGTCACCCCTGAGTCTCCTCTTCTCCAGGCTAAGCAACCTCAGCTCCCTCAGCCTCTCCTCATAGGGCTTGTGTTCCAAACCCCTCACCAACTTTGTTCATAGTATCATAGTATCATTCAGGGTTGGAAGGGACCACAAGGATCATCTAGTTCCAACCCTCCTGCCATGGGCAGGGACACCCCACACTAGATCAGGCTGCCCAGAGCCTCGTCCAGCCTGGGCTTAAACACTTCCAGGGACGGGGCCTCAACCACCTCCCTGGACAACTCATTCCAGGGCTTCACCACTCTCATGGTGAAGAACTTCCTCCTCACATCCAGCCTGAATCTCCCCACCTCCAGCTTCATTCCATTCCCCCTAGTCCTATCACTACCTGATGTCCTGTGAAGTCCCTCCCTAGCCTTCTTGTAGGCCTCCTTCAGACTGTTGCCCTTCTCTAGACACGTTCCAGCAAGTCAACATCTTTCCTAAACTGAGGGGCCCAGAACTGGACACAGGATTCAAGGTGTGGCCTAAGCAGTGCTGAGTACAGGGGCAGAATGACCTCCCTGCTTTGGTTTAATGGACTGGATGGTCTCCAGAGGTCCCTTCCACCCCCACCATGCTGGGATGCTGTGAAATCCAAGAGCTTCGGAGGGGCAAATGTGGTTTCAGAGCAGTGAAAGCTTACCTTAATTTTTAGGAGACATATAAAATACGATAGGCCTGTGGGAGAAGCAAAATGTGAGAGAGAAACATCAGGATTAAACACAGAGAATGACTGTCATGCATTATCAGGATCCAAATTTCATCTGTTCTGCTGAAGTCTCAGATTAAATCATGGCTTTATGCCTCTGCAAATGGTGCATCTGTTTAATGAGACACTCGGGTTCTAGAGGCCTTCATGGGCAGTGCTGGTTTCTGTTTTATTTTGATTTTTTTTGTCAGTGCTCTTAGGTGGAAAGCTGATATTTTAGGACCTTGATCTCTCAAGTCAAGAAGATGTTGATCTGTATTATGGTGAGGGTGGTGAGACACTGGAACAGATTGTCCAGGAAGGTTGTGGATGCCTCTCCCTGGAGGCATTTGAAGCCAAGTTGGATGAGAATCATAGAATCAGTCAGGGTTGGAAGGGACCACAAGGATCATCTAGTTCCAACCCCCTGCCATGGGCAGGGACACCCTACACTAGATCAGGCTGGCCAGAGCCTCGTCCAGCCTGGTCTTAAACACCTCCAGGGACGGGGCCTCAGCCACCTCCCTGGATAACCCATTCCAGGGCTTCACCACTCTCATGGTAAAGAACTTCTTCCTCACATCTAGCCTGAATCTCCCTATTTCCAGCTTCATTCTGTTCCCCCTAGTCCTATCACTACCTGAGATCCTGAGAAGTCCCTCCCCAGCCTTCCTGTAGCCCCCTTCAGATACTGGAAGGCCACAATGAGGTCACCTCAGAGCCTTCTCTTCTCCAGACTGAACAGCCCCAACTCCTTCAGTCTGTCCTCATAGGAGAGGTGCTCCAGCCCTCTGATCATCCTCGTGGCCCTTCTCTGGACATGAGGCCTTGAGCAACCTGGTCTAGTGAAAGGTGCCCTTGCCCATGGCAGGGGGGTTGGAACTAGATGGTCTTCAAGGTCCCTTCCAACCCAAACCATTCTATGAACCTATGAATTGTTTGGGTTTTTTTTTTCCCCACTGAATAACAGAGGTCTGGATTACACTAACCCACTGCTTGACCATGTCTTCTTCAGCATCTTCTCCACTTGGAGATCCATACAGCAGCCTCACTTAGGACTTTCAGATGAAGCATAAAAATTATGCTTTGATTTTTGGATGCTTTGGAATGATTTGTGGAAAATAATTAAATATTGTGCATAGGTAACAAAATAATTGTGGTCTAATTCTAGTGCCTATTGCCCTGCCTGGACAAGGTAGGCTACTTTGCTTGGATCAGCAATGGTGTGAGCATCAGGGGCAGGGCAAGGATTGTTGCCCTGTATTTGGCACTGGTGAGGCCACACCTTGAGTCCTGGGTTCAGTTTTGGGCCCCTCACTCCAAGAAGGACATTGAGGTACTGGAGCAGGTCTAGAGAAGGGCAGTGAAGTTGCTGGAGGGACTGGGGAATGGGTCTGGTGAGGGGCAGCTGAGGGACCTGGGGTCATTCATCATGGAGAAAAGGAGGCTGAGGGGAGACCTTCTGGCTCTTTACAACATTCTGTGTTGGGTGGTTGATGTCAACCACAAGAAGAAAATGGAGAACAGCATTAAAAAAAATAATAAAATCCCCTGGTGTGTTGTGTTCAGGAGGTTCAGGAAATTACTGGCTGAAGGAAAGATGATTTCAGGCTTTCAAAGCTCTCTGCAAGCAACGTGGTTTTCCTGTAAATAGAAAGTTATTTCTGCTAGAGGCAGAATTTGTCTCTTTTTGATGCTGAAAGCTCATTAAAATCTCATGTTAAACAATTAATGTTCCTGGGGACAAATTGTTTCATGTACTAGGGACTTTTTCTAGCCAGAGGAAAATACAATATGCCAGAAAATTACAGGGGCTGCAATAGATGTCATGCTTGGAAAATGCTCGCTGACATTCATCTCCAGCCCCAGTATTTTCTGTCAGGATTTGTATGTAGAGCTACCATCTGCCTGCTGATGGAACAGTCTGGAAAGGAACACATCTTCTCATGGTTTAGTTCTGATCTTGGATGAGGGAAGAGTGAAGATTAAGGGTGTTTAGGGTGAAGAATGAGGATTAAGAGTGTGTAGAGGCAGAACTAAGAGTAAAGTCATAGCATAGCTCTGGTTGGGAAAGACCTTTTAAGGTTGTCAAGTCCAACCATATCTAACTCCACCTAGTCTGGTCTTAAAACACAGACTTGTTTCATTTGGAAAAGACCTCTAAGATCATAGAGTCCAACTGTCAACCTGACACCACCATGGCATTAAACCATGTCCCCAGGTGCCGTGTCCCCAGGTTTCTTGAGCACCTCCAGCGCTGGTGTCTCCACCACCTCCCTGGGCAGGACTGGTTATTATAAAGAAATTCTTTCCAGTGAGAGGGGTGAGACACTGGAACAAGTTGCCCAGGGAGGTTGTGGATGCCCCCTTCCTGGAGGTGTTCAAAGCCAAGTTGGATGAAGACTTGAGCAACCTGGTCTAGTGGAAGCTGTCCCTGACCATTGCAGTGGGTTGGAAATTGATCATCTTTAAGATCCCTTTTGACCCAAACCATTTTATGATATATAGAGACTTATATTTTCAATTTTTTGTTTCTTTCCCCCCAAGTGTCACCTTACCAAGAAGAAACAGAAGAACCAAAATGGGAAGATGAAGATCTCTGTCCCTCCCTTCTGGACCAACCTCTTGGGCCCTTTATCCTTCCCCCACCCATTGCCAGACGTTTAAGAGGACAATGTGAGTAGCTTCTGAACTTGTCCTCACTCTCTCTTCTAAACTGGATTGCATATTCTGAGAGCAAAAGTTGTTTATTGCATCTACTTTATTAAACTTTTTTCTCTCAAAAGGGTAAACACTGTCATTAGGATGTGTCCTCATGTCACAAAAGGCTTTTTTTCCCTACCCCTTCTTATGAAGAAGATTTGAAGTCCCAACCTCCACCAGGCTTTTTTTTCCCCCCTTCCTGAGAGCTTTGCAAAGTCCTGGTCATTATCTCTGTAATAAGATTTCTGGCCCTTTAGACATTCAGAATGGGATGTGACAAAATCAAGTTGTCAGTCTGGAGTGATCTTAGTGGTGAGAGCAAAATATCATTTTTAGGCCTGAGGGTTTCTTTGTGGCTCTTGTGCTCTACAGAGATAAAGACACTTGTCTTTACGACAGGATCTTTGCAGGGTGAGATGAATAAATTGGTCTTTCTGTGCTTTGTTCTAACTCATTATTCCTTCTCTTTGGAAACTGCTCAATGGGAATGAGTTCAATAAGAATCTTTTAATCCTCATCAGGCCAATGTCACCTCATCCTCCAGATGTTTTGAGGAACCTTAGACACACAGAATCATAGAATGGCTTGGTTGGAAGGGACCTTAAAGATTAGCTTGTCCCAACATCCTTCCATGGGCAGGGACACCTTCCACCACACCAGGTTGTTCAAGGCCTCATCCGATCTGATCTTCAACTCCTCCAAGTAGGGCGCATCCACAACCTCTCTGGGCATCTTGTTTCAGTGCCTCATCATCCTTACTCTAAATGCATCAGGTTGCAATGGACCCTCAAAGGTCATCTTATTGAACTCCCCTGCAGTCAGCAGGAGTATCTCCAACCATACAACAAAGTTGGCGAGGGGTTTGGAACACAAGCCCTACGAGGAGAGGCTGAGGGAGCTGGGGTTGCTTAGCCTGGAGAAGAGGAGGCTCAGGGAGACCTTCTTGCTCTCTACAACTACCTGAAGGGAGGTTGTAGACAGGCAGAGGTTGGTCTCTTCTCCCAGGCAGCCAGTACCAGAACAAGAGGACACAGTCTCAGGCTGCGCCAGGGCAGGTTTAGGCTGGATGTTAGGAAGAAGTTCTATATAGAGAGAGTGATTGCCCATTGGAATGTGCTGCCCGTGGAGGTGGTGGAGTCACCTTCATTGGAGGTGTTCAGGAAGAGGCTTGGTGGGGTGCTTGGTGCCATGGTTTAGTTGATTAGGTGGGTTGGATTGGTTGATGGGTTGGACGCGATGATCTTGAAGATCTCTTCCAACCTGGTGTATTGTATTGTATTATTGTATTGTATATCAGGGTGCTCAGGGCCCCATCAGGTATGACCATGAATGTTTCCAGGATGAGGCCTCTACCACCTCTCTGGTCAACTTGTTCTAGTCCAAGAAGTCTCATATGCTGCCTAACATGAATAGCAGTGCTTTGGCTCCTTGTCTTCTAAATTTCTACAGGTTTTTAATTGATCATTTTATTATAGCTTTAAAAATGTTACTGGGCTCTTCACAGCAGTCATCTACTGGGGATGGTTTATGTGCAGCTTCTTCTGGGAATCAGTTAGAAATAGCCTGAGAGCCTGATGCTTATCTACTGAGGTGTTTATCTTTTCTGCTTGAACTCCTGGTGCTGCCTCACTGCAGTTTTCATAGAATCATAGAGTGACAGAACCATTTTGTTTGCAAAAGACCTTGAAGATCATCAAGCCCAACCCTTCCCTAACTCTAGCAAGGCTGGGGCTGAACCATGTCCCTCAGCACCACATCTATCTCTGCTTCTTTGAAACACCTCTAGGGATGGGGCTTCAGCCACCTCCATGGGTAGCCTGTTCCAGTCTTTGAGAACCCTTTCAGGGAAGAAGTTTCTTCTAATTTCTAATCTAAATGTCCCCTGGCGCAACTTGAGCCCTTCTAGTGGCCTTCAAGTACCTGAAGGGGCCTACAAGAAAGCTGGGGAGGGACTTTTTACAAAGGCTTGTAGTGATAGGATAAGAGGCAATGGATTTGAGATGGAAGAGGGGAGATTTAGACTGGATATTAGGAAGAAATTCTTTCCAGTGAGGGTGGTGAGACACTTGCACCGGTTGCCCAGGGAGGTCATGGATGTCCCCTTCCCGGAGGGGTTCATGGGCAGGTTGGGTGAGGCACTGAGCAACCTGGGCTAGTGGGAGGTGTCCCTGTCTGTGTCAGGAGGCCTGGAACTATATGATCTTTAAGGTCCCTTCCAACCCAAACCATTCTGTGATTCCTCTTGTCCCATTGCTTGTTACTAGAGAGAGGAGACCAATCCCAGCCTGGCTCCAACCTCCCTTCAGGTAGTTGTAGAGTGTGAGGAGGTCTCCCCTCAGCCTTCTTTTCTCCAGACTAAACAACTCCAGGCTATTATGTAGCTGTGTTGGGCAGAGTCCTCATCAGGTGCTGGCACTTACTGGATCTGACTTGTTTCTGCTCCATGCTCCTGAGAAATAGCATGTGATAGTTTTCCTGCTTCTCTGGATTTCATGTTATGCTTTGTTAGTTCTTACAGCATCCATGAAGTCGACATTTTTGGAAGCCTTTGACCTTCTCAGCTGAGATCCATGTTGCACTTCAGCTACAAGGAGGTGCAGTGAACTCTTCCAGCATCATTGCCCCACCATTCATCCATGCTCATCAGACACAGCCAGGTTTCTGTGCTGCTGTGCTCTTCTTCCTGAGGATTTAATGTAGTTGTGGTGCTGAGTGACATGGTTTAATGCTGACCTGGTGGTGCTGGATTAATGACTGGACTTGATGATCTTAAAGGTCTCTTCAAACCAAAATGATTCTGTGATTATAGATGAACTTTCCTTCCTAAAGGAACGGTACTGGTCAGATTTTTTTTAACCTCTATGCCTGGATGAGCTGATTTGGGCAGGCTGTGTTGGTGCTCTGGACTTGATTTTCTTCATGGTGGGGAAAGGTACACTGCTTTGTTTGCCTTGTCTTAAAAGAGCTCCTGACCAGCAATCACAGCACCTAAAAGACAAGGGATGAACCTGTGTTAAAATTACATTAATCCCATAAAGAATGGTCCATAAAGCTGTCCCCTCTCAGGCTGCTCATTTCCAGGCTCAACAGCCTCAGGTATTTCAGCCTTTCCTCCTCACTGATGCTGGGGGCAGCCATGGGGCAAGTCCCAGACTGGACTCAGCAGCAGATGGGAACCAAACTCAGGAGCTGGATTCTGGGAATGGATTCAAGAACAGAGGGTTGGGGATGGAAGGCAGAAGGCACAGTCATGGAATCTTGGAATTGCTTTGCTTGGGAAAGCCCTCTAAGATCCATGTCCATATGTGTCTTGAACATCTCCAGGGGTGATGTCTCCACCACCTCCTTGGGCAGCCTGTTCTAATGTGTGACCACTCTGTCAGGAAAGAAATTGTTCCTAATCTCCAATCTAAATCTCCCTGGCACGGTTTCAGCCCATTTCTTCTTGTTCCATCACCTCCTAGTAGGGAGAAGAGACGGACCCTCAGCTGGCTCCAACCCCTTTCAGGGAGTTGTAGAGAGCCATGAAGTCTCCCCTCAGCCTCCTCTTCTCCAGGCTGAACAATCCTAGTTGTCTCAGATGCTCCTCATCAGACCAGCTCTCCAGACCCTTCACCAGCTTTGTTGCCCTTCTCTGGGTGCTGTCCAGCACCTCAATGTCCTTCATGGAGTGAGGGACCCAAAACTGAACCCAGTATATGAGGTGCAGCCTCATCCTAGCCCTGTGCAGGGGCATGATCACTCCCCTACTCCTGTGTAGTCCTCCAGGCACACTGGCAAGTGGAGAAGGGGCTTGACCTGGGTGAGTTATTTGGAGATTTCCTTCCTTACACCACAGGGTAAAGCCAGACCAGATTGAAAACGACATCTCCATATTTCCACCTTTATGGTTTTTTTTTAAGGTAGACACCCCACAAAGATCATTTCCAGAAGCAGAGTGCTGTGTTAGCATGCTGCTTTAAATGCTTCACTTCTCCTTTTATTACCTGCAGGTCTAAGCAGGCTTTTCACAGCGCAGAGTCCGCTGACAAAATCATCTTCGGTCCTACAGCATGATGAAGAAAGCACACAGGAAGTGACACATTAAAAATGGAGTTTAGAGGGAAAAAAATTATCTTCTTATGTGTTCTTTTGTGGAACAAGCAGTTGCTGTGAATACACACACACAAAAAAATCTTTTATAGCTGCAAGAAGGCTTTTGCAGGACCTACACCAGCTTAGGATCATTAATGGACTTTAATAACCACAGCTACATTAACCATATACAACGGACATCCTGCTTAATTATTAACATGTTTACAAGAAGTTTGCAAATAAAGAGCTAATTGCTGCAGTTTTTCAGTGCTCTGAAACTCCTCAGCTCTGCTTTTTTAGGCATGAAGAGAAGTTTTGCTCTCCCCTTGAGTGGTGCCTCGGCGATGGGACCCAAGGTGTTTCGGTGGCACCAGGCTGGGAGGAGTGGCTGACAGCCCATCAAGCTGGCATTCAACAAGAACTGGACATGCTGGAGAGCTGAGGGAGAGCAACCTCATGAAGTTCAGTAAGGGCAGGTGTAAGGTCCTGCAGCTGGGGAGGAACCTGCACCATTACAGGTGAGAGGTGACCTGCTGGAAAGCAGCTCTGTGGAGTGCTGGTGGACAAGAAGTTCACCATGAGTCAGCAAGGTTCCCTCATGGCGAGCGAGGACAATGGTCTCCTGGGCTTCATTTGCAAGGGTATGATCAGCAGCTTGAGGGAGATGCTCCTGCTCCTCTGCTCTGTGCCAGAGAGGCAGTATTGTGACAAGTTCAGAAGAGACAGGCAAACGCTGGAGGGAGTCCAGCAGAGGCTACAAAGATGCTGATAGGTCTGGAGCATCTCTGTGAAGAGGAAAGGCTGAGAGACCTGGGGCTGTTGAGTCTGGAGAAGAGAAGCCTGAGAGGGGATCTGCTCAATGCTCAGCAAGGGCTAAAGGGTGTGTAGGAGGCAAGAGGATTGGGTCAGACTCTTGTCAGTGGTGCCCAGTGACAGGATAAGGGGAAACAGGCATGAAGTGGAACTCAGGAGGTTCCATCTGAAAATGAGGAGAAACTTCTTTGGTGTGAGGGTGGTGAAGCCATGAAGCAGGCTGCCCAGAGAGGTTGTGAAGTTTCCTTCTCTGAAGAGCTTCCAACCCCACCTGGCCCTTGTGATCCTGGGCAAGCAGCTATGGGTGACCCTGCTTTAGCAAGGGGTTTGGACTGGGTGATTTTGAGAGATGCCTTCCACCCCTCACCATGCTGGGATTCAGCTGTTTTCCTGTTTTAACAAGAAATGACTGAGAGAGTTGTGGCTTGCTGTCCTCTAGGAATATTCTACATGAAGAGTCTTCGGTTGTTTTCCAATACAGAGCCACCTGCTTTGTTAGGTCCCTCATCTTGACCCACTGCCCAGCCTCCCCTTGTTTTGCTGAAATTTACTGATTTTTTTAAAACCACCCCCACCACCCCCCATTACTTAAGAGGATTATTATGGAGTACACAAGTAGCATAATTAAATGTACGTCTTAATACCTGATTAGACTCTGGATTTAGAGCTGGAGCAGCATTATGCAGAGCTACAATGTATCTGGGTTAATAACAATCAAGTGATTAATGTAGAACATCTCATTCAAGCCTAAAGGAGAACAGGCTGAGATGATTAGCACCATGGCAAATATGCAGAAGTGCACAAAGCAGAATGGATGCGACACGACTGAGTAAACCAAGGGGAGTTTTATCAGCAGCCAAAACGTGAAGATCTTCAAAGGAGAAAAATGGTTGCTAGACAGCTTGCTGGAATTAGCCTGCAAGGCTCTGCTGCTGTTCAACAAGACCTGGACAATCTGGAGAGTTGGGGGATAGGAGCCTCATGAAGTTTGGATACGTCACCCAGGGAGGTGGTGGAGTCCCTGTCCCTGACGGTGTTCAAGAAACATGGGGGCATGGCATGCTGGGACATGGTTTAGTGGACATGGTGGTCTTAGGTTGATGGCTGGACCTGATGATCTTGGAGGTCTTTTCCACCCCAAACAATTTTATGATTCAGTAAGTTTAACAAGGACAAATGTAGCATCCTGCCCCTGGGGAGGAATAACCGTCAGCACCAGCCCAGGTGAGAGGTTCTCCTCCTGGAAAGCAGTTCTGCAGAGATGGACCTGGGACCTGGTCACTGTGAGCCAGCAATGTGCCCTTGTGGCCAAGAATCATAGAACTGATTCAGCTGGAAAAGACCAAGGAGCCTCAACCACATCCCTGGGCAAGCTGTTCTGGTATTTTATTGCTCTCTTGGTGAAGAATTTGCTCCTTATGTCCAACCTAAATCCACCCTGTTCCAGTTTAAACACCACCATGGCCATTAAACCATGTCCCCATGTGCCATGTCCACCCATTTCTTGAGCATCCCCAGGGATGGTGACTCCACCACCTCCCTGGACAGCCTGTTCCAATGCCTGACTAATTTTGCAGTGAAGAAATTGTTCATCATGTCCAAACTAAACTTTCTCTGGCACAACTTGAGGCCATTTCCTCTCACCCTATCACCTGAGAACAGGGAGAAGAGACCAACCCCCACCTGGCTTCAACCTCCTCCTGGGGAGTTATAGAGAGAGGTGAGATCTCTCTTCAGCCTCCTCTCCTCCAGACTGAACAACCCTGTTTCCCCTCAGCCATTCTCTCAGGAGAAGACAAATAGTCT
Source organism: Picus viridis (assembly GCA_033816785.1). Lineage (NCBI taxonomy): Eukaryota > Metazoa > Chordata > Aves > Piciformes > Picidae > Picus > Picus viridis. Next base: position 14,883,268 of record CM066586.1, on the reverse strand, counting down.
CCTGGGGTGTGACAAGCCAGTCAAGGGAGTTTCTCCTACTCCTGTGCACTGCCCTGGTGAGGCCACACCTGGAGTACTGGGTCTAGTTCTGGAGTCCCCAGTCTCACTGAATGGCAGCACAGCCTGATGGTATGTCAGCAGTTCCTCCCAGTTTGGTGCCATCATTTCATCTCTCCTTGTGGGTTGTGGTTTTTTTGCATTTCTTTCCTTTTTTTCCTTCACAGAGCAACGTGTTCTCCATACCAAAGACCCCTCAGATATTCCCAGTCATCAGAAGACAGGGAAATGAGATTAAATTTATCTTAACTAGATCTGGCTTCACTTCATGCCTTAACTTTCTTCTTTTGCCTTGCAGTCAGATCGTTGTATAAATCATGAAGTCTCTCTCTAATTCTTTTCAACTTGGTGAACTTACTTGGTGCCATTGTTGGTTACACAAAGCTCTGCTCGTTTCACATCTCCTGAGGCTTTTGCAAGAGTATCCAAGACACTGTGAGGAGTCATCTGTCTTTTTTCTCCAACACAATGGGAAGCTGATCTGATTTTCAAGGTAGACTGATGAACAGTTTCTTATTTAGAAGAAAGATGTATTGTGGGAACAAAGGAGATTATCTTGGGTAGCTCTGATTCATGAAGCTGACAAATGTCTGATTTCTCATTTGGGTTGAAAACATGCAATTAGAGTGCAGAAACCCTAGGAATATCACAGACTAGACCTAACCAGCCAAACTCCAGCGTGCTGGAGCATGTCCCCTACACTGAGCGCTGCTGAGGATGCACCTATTGGGCTCCTTACTTCAATAATGACATTGAGGTGCTGGTCCAATGTCCAAGAAGGACACTGAGGTGGTGAAGCATGTCCAGAGAAGGGCAACACAGCTGGTGAAGGGTCTAGAGACTGGGTCTGGTGAGGAGCAGCTGAGGGAACTGGGGTTGTTTAGCCTAGGGAATAGGAGGCTGTGGGGCGACCTCACTGCACTCTACAACTCCTTGAAAGGAGGTTGGAGTGACGTGGGTGTTGGTCTCTTCTCCCCAGCATCAGGTGGCAGGACAGGAGGAAATAGTCTCAAGTTGCCCCAGGGGAGATTTAGGTTGGCCATGAGGAACAATTGTTTTTTCCTGTGAGAGTGGTCAGGCACTGGAACAGGCTGCCCAGGGAGGTGGTGGAGTCACCATCCCTGGTGGTGTTCAAGAAATGTGTGGACACTCTGGGACATGGTTTAATGGCCATGCTGGCATTGAGTTGATGGTTGGACTTGGTCATCTTGTAGGCCTTTTGCAGCCCAAACAATTCTATGAATCTGACAACCCAGTTTCCCCTTCCCAGTGCTTCACAATTCTTTCTGAGCAGTGGGGACTTGGCATCAGGCATGCAAAGCATGCTGCTGTAGTTGACAGTAAGTGATGAAAGGCTAGAGAAAATGACAGAAGAGAAGGGAATTTCATTTGTCTCATTGTCCAAGAGATGTATTTCCAGTTATATTTATTCTTTGTTTCTTCTCAAAGTGACTAAGCTCTCCAACTTCAAGAAAACACACCTCAAGCTCTGCTGTCCCTTAATTGATTTTAGTTTCTGGTGAAGAATTATGTAGAAGAGGGCAAGTCACCTAGGGAGGTCCTGAAATCCAGGCACACTGGCACTGAATTCCTGATGTCAGGATGAGAACAGATAAGTGAGAGAACAGTGTCAGGTATGAATGATGACAGATCATCTAGCAGTGACTTCAGGGCTTCTTGGTGTTTGACCTCTGTTTTGTGTGTCCTTTGGAGACTTCTGAGGATCTCAAGGGCTTTGGGGATAAGTCATCTTACCTACCTGGATGGAGAAGGGCAGAGTATCAAGAAACATAGCTGTCCTCACTTGTATGTATGTCCATGTCCTTACCACTGCAGGAGGGGCTGAGGACTTCATAGAAGGGACAAAAGGAAACAGCCTGCTAGGACAAGTGGAAATGACCTCAAGTTGCAGTAGGAGAAGTTTAGGTTGGACATGAGGAACAATTTCTTCCCTGAAAAAGTTGTCAAGGCCTGGCCCAGACTGCCCAAAGTAGTGGTGGAGTCCCCATCTCTGGAGAGGTTTCAAAGCCTGGTGCTGAAGGCCATGGTTTTGTGTTGACCTGGCAGTGCTGGGTTAATAGTTGGATTCAGTGATCTTGAAGACCTCTTCTAACCCAAACAATTCTGTTTTGAGTTGACACAGAACAAAAAGTCAAAGCGCTGACCAGAGATGGTTCTGCTCCAGCTCATAGCAGGGCAGATATAAATAAGAAGGGACTTTAGTGTGTGGTTGCTAATTATCATTCAAGAAGCCAATATTTTAGTGATGTCAGTGCCCTCTTTTCACCTCCCAGTTAGATTTTATGAACCTTGTAGGAGTGAAATTTCTGAAGCAAGAAAAGTAGCAAGATGCAAGATTGTGTCCAGTTCTGGGCCCCTCAGTTTAAGAAGGACATTGAGACTCTTGAGCGTGTCCAGAGAAGGGCAACGAGGCTGGGGAGAGGCCTCGAGCACAGCCCTATGAGGAGAGGCTGAGGGAGCTGGGGTTGCTTAGCCTGGAGAAGAGGAGGCTCAGGGGTGACCTTACTGCTGTCTGAAACTACCTGAAGGGAGGTTGTAGACAGGCAGAGGTTGGTCTCTTCTCCCAGACAACCAGCACCAGAACAAGAGGACACAGTCTTAAGCTGCACCAGGGGAAGTTTAGGCTGGAGGTGAGGAGAAAGTTCTTCCCAGAGAGAGCTGTTAGCCATTGGAATGTGCTGCCCAGGGAGGTTGTGGAGTCACCATCCCTGGAGGTGTTCAAGAGGGGATTGGATGTGGCACTTGGTGCCATGGTTTAGTAGTCATGAGGTCTGTGGTGACAGGTTGGACTTGATGATCTTTGAGGTCTCTTCCAACCTTGGTGATTCTGTTATTCTACGCTGATTGGGTCTTTTTTGGTGCAGTTCAGAGGAAGGAGTCCCTGTGGGAGCAATGGAAACCATGCCAGGTCTATCAGTTCCTACAAAAACAAAAGTGTTCCATGCAGGGAGGAGATACTGGTTGGTTCTGATGGGTGCAGGAGAGCTTCCTTTGGAGCAGTGTGGGTAATAAGGTTTCCTACAGAGCACAGTGGGAATCCCTAAAGGAGTGATTTTCTCATGTATTCTCTCTGAAGGGCAGGTTGATCAGAAGTGGAGATAGTCTGGTTGATCCTCTATACAACATGACTTTTTTTACCTTCCTAAAGTTACCACAATGGAAAACTGAGCAGCTCTTCCCTTCTCCTCCTCTCATACGTGGCCTTCACTCTTTTGTCCTCTCTTCTTTTTGACTTTTAGGAGTTATTTTTCTACACTCTTTCAGTTTGTGGGGGTGTTTTGTTTGTGGGTTTGGGTGACTTTTCTGTTTGTTTTGTGTGGGGGGTGGTGTTTTGTTTGGTTAGTCTTTTAGTGGTTTTTGTTGTTGTTATTTTGTGCTCCTTATGGGTTTTTTATGGTTTATCACAAGGAGCAAAAATACTGTGGCTGCAGTGGGGTTTTGAAGATCATTCCATGCAGAACCTTTTTGTCATAGATTTGTTTGAGTTTGAAAAGCCCTCTAATATCATTAAGTCCAACCTTCAACCTGACACCACCATGGCCATCAAACCATGTCCCCAAGTGCCGTGTCCACATGTTTCTTGAATGCCTTCAGGGGTGGTGACTCTACCACCTCCCTGGGCAGCCTGTTCCAATGCCTGGCCACTCTTGCAGGAGAAAAATTTTCCCCAGTCTTCAATCTAAACCTCCCCTGGCACAATTTCAGGCCATTTCCTCTCCTTCTATCACCTGACACTAGGGGGAAGAGACCAAATCCTCCCTCACTCCAATCTCCTTTCAGAGAGCTGTAGGGGGTACTGTCTTCCCTCCGCCTCCTCTTCCCCAGACTAAACAAACTCAGATGATCTCCAGAGATCCCTTCTAACCCCATCCATGCAGGAATTCTGGGCTCTAAAAACCCTTACTGAAGCACCTGAGCAGCAAGTGGAGCTTTCTAAGGAGGATTGACTCCTCCACGTCTTTTCCCCTTGGCTGTAAACTCAAATTGCTGCTATTGATTTGCTTGTTTCTGGTTAACATATGAAAGTGCAATTCATTTGTAGCCATATCTATATTTTATCACAGCCTGCCCTTTCAAACACTGTTCTACTTAATATTGAAATGTTTTCCTTCTGGTCAAGCAGAGGGTTTGATATTCATCTGATTTTTCCCCTGACTGAGATGTTGGGCTTGCTGGAGAATGAAAACATCAATTTGAGGAGTAGCAGGAGTTTTTTTTTCCTTGTTGACACTGGAGCAGTCTTGGAGTGTTAAAAATCTAATCTCACTCTTTCTGGTTTAGATGTAGATTGAGAGAATAAATTGGTGTTTTCTACTCTGATGGCAGCCATAGGGACTTTTTACAAGGGATTGTTGTGATAGGATGAGAGGGGGAGTGGAGTGAAGCTTGAGGAAGGGAGATTTAGACTGAAGGTTAGGAAGAAATTCTTTACAGTGGGGGTGGTGAGACACTGGAATAGGTTACCCAGGGAGGTTGTGGCTGTGGATGCCCCTTCCCTGGAGGTGTTCAAGGCCAGGTTGGATGGGACCTTGAGCAACCTGGTCTGGTGGGAGGTGAACCTGCCCATGGCAGGTTGGAACAGGATGATCTTTCAGGCCCCATCCAACCCAAACTCTATGAGTCTCTGAATAGCTCAGAGTCAAGCTTTGAAGGAGGTGCTGGATAAGATAATGCAACCTTTGTTTTGCCCCATGGTGGAGTGTGCTACATGTCAGGGAATGGAGCTACAAAAACACTGGGCAGCAGCAAAAAATATAGGATGAAGCTCTCCAGGGATTATGCCTGGAAGCCTGGTTATCAGCACAGCCTTGAAGGAACAGAGAGCTGCAGAAGGTCTTGGTGGTTCTGGTGGGTGAAAAGCTGGACATGAGTTGGCACCATGTGCTCACACCTTGGAGCCAGCGGTGTCCTAGGCTGTCCCCAGCTAAGTGGGCAGCAGGTGGAGGGAGGGGATTCTGCCCCTCTGCTGAGACCTTACCTGCAGTGCTGGAGCCAAATCTGGAATCCTCAGCACAGGAGCGACAGGAACCTTTGGAGCAGGGCCAGAGGAAGCAACAGCAATGATCCTCAAAGGTTTGCAGAGGGACAAGTAGGTCCCATGAGACATGAGCTCCACAACTAGGTGGTCCTTATAGGTCACCCAGGATAATTCTGAGGTTGCTCAGTCTGGTTGACAGTTGATTAGGTGGTGTTGGATGATAGGTGGGATGCGATGATCTTGAAGGTCTTTTCCGCTCTGGTCTGGTCTGGTCTACTCTGGTCTGGTCTACTCTATATCAGGACATGACACTCACAGTGCAACTCCTCCAGTGTCTGAGGTGTTCCTGATTTTTTGCTTTTTGCAGAGGGAGCTGAGATCTTAGTTTGTTCCTTAGAGTTTGGATGGTGGAAAGGAGGGAGAAATATGAGCTGAACTTGTTGTCAACTCTCCTAAAAGCATTTTATTGTAGCTAAAATGTGTGATAATGGGACCCAGAACTATCATTAGAGTTAATTAAGGGTCTGTTTCCTTTTATAATGCGAGGAGTTGATTTTTCTGGAGTTGCTAACATGGCCATAAAACCTTGCTTTAGGCAAAATCTTGCTATTCAAGGTCACCATTTAGAAGCAATTTTTAAATGGAAGGGAAAAAACCCAAACCAGCCTCAGCTTCCTGTTGCTCCTGAGTTTCTCTATTAGACCAGAACATTCCTACTTTCAGGAAAATCCATGGAAATAATGTCTTTCCAACAGCAGAAGTCCACTTCAAGCCTGCTTTTGCTGTATGATCTCATGTGGTCCCTGCCACTCCAGCCCATGGTGATGTCCTCCTGTGGTACCCACACCTATGATGTGCCCCTGGTGGCCCTGCCATCCCATGAGTGATGGGGATTTTAGTTTGACACCAGAGGTTCCTGCAGCCTTGTACAGGGTCTCTGTCTTCAAGCTTATGCTTAAATGGAAGGGCCAAAAGAGCTGAAAGGTGCCAGCAGGGAGAACAACCATCCCAATGGAGAAGATTTGTCCTTGGATGTTTTGAAGAGCTGTTGGATGGCACCATGGGCTGTGAGTGTTCAAATTCTTTGAGAAACATAGGGCATTAATTATTTTTTCCTTCAGTTTTTTTGTTAACCCCCTCCTGGAACTGTTAATTACGTTTTTCCCCAACCCACTGTGCAAATTCATTTTTGTGGTCGTACCTTCTGCTCATGCAGGGTGCGTGTCCTCTCAAGGGCAGTGGTGGAACCAGAGCAGTGAAGGCTACAAGGAGTGTATGAGCACTCCCTTATATATGTCAGCTCCTTCCTGAAGGGGTGTCTGAGCACTCCCTTATATATTTCAGCTCCTTCCTGAAGGGGTGTCTGAGCACTCCCTTATATATTTCAGCTCCTTCCTGGGGCCACGCTCAAAATCCCATCCCCTGGACTGCTGTTGGTGACGACGCTCTCCATGGTGCTGGGACAGAAGAGCAGTAGATTCTAACCCAGACCCCTCTGCCTGGTGCAGAGGAAGATCGTCTCTTGGTTGTGTATCACTGATGCTGATAGAGATCAGCCTTGGATCTACAAGATGTGGTTCTTCCATTGCCCCACAGAGATTTGATTTCCCCTCCCCTGTTTTTAATGAGAACAAGGCCAACATTTTACTCTTTGCTGTCCCTCAGCTTCTGAGATGTCATTAGAATTGATGCTGTTGACAGAAAATTGTGAAAGCTGTTTGCATGATGAGATGATAACATTTATATTCCTCCTCCAGGTGTGAGATTTACTATTAATAAGCCATCAGGCAGCACGTTCACAGCAGTGGATCTTCCTGCTGTGCAGCCGGTAGAAAAGGGCAACTGGTTTCTCAGGGCTGACTTGCCCAGCATGGTGTGCTCTGTCCCCAAAACCATCACAGGCCTTTGTAACTCTTAGTGTTTGCTGCTGCTCAAGCTGTTAAACATCCAGAAAAAATCTGGCAGTGACTTCCCATCAGAGTGCTGCAGCCACTGGAGCGTCAGTGCTGATGGACTTCTTGAGTGTGGTTGCTCTACAGGAGTGATTAGTCTCAACTTGTGACTGGGTCATAACAACCTCATGGGTGCTCCAGGCTTGGGGCAGAGTGGCTGGAAAAGGACCTGGGTTTCTCAATCAACAGTGGCTAAAGTTGAGTCACTTTATACCAAGGTGGCCAAGAAGGCCACCAGCATCCCAGCCTGGATCAGCAATAATGTGGCTAGCAGCACCAGGGCAGGGATTGTGCCACTGTACTGGGCACTGGTGATGCCACACCTTGAATACTAGGTTCAGTTCTGTGCCCTTCATGCCAGGAAGGACATTGAGGGGCTGGAACATGTCCAGAGAAGGGCAGTGAAGCTGGTGAAGGGTTTAACAAAGAGGTCTGGTGAGTAGCAGCAGAGGGAACCAGGGTTCAGCATGGAGAAAAGGAGGCTGAGGGGAGATCTCCTTGCTTTTGATAACTTCCTGGAAGGAGGTTGGAGCCAGCTGGGTATCAGTTTCTTCTGCGAAGGAGCAAGTGACAGGACAAGAAGAAATGGCCTCAAGTTGCACCAGGGAAGGTTTAGGTTGGACATGAGGAACATGAGATTCTTCCCCCAAAGGGTGGTCAAGTCCTAGTCCAGGCTGACCAGGGAGCAGTGGTGGAATCCCCATCCCTGGAGGGGTTTCAGAGCTGTGGAGCTGTGATGCTGAGGGCCATGGTTTAGTGGTGACCTGGCAGTGCTGGGCTAACCATTGGACTTGACAATCTTGAAGGTATTTTCCGGCCAAAATGATTTGATGATTCTATGTTTTTCCAACAAGTAGCAGAACTGTGTGAGCAGCTACATTTGTCCCTCAGGTAAAAACATCACAGGAGAAACCAGCACTAGAGTCCCAACAGCATTTTTCTCTCTGTAGAACTGGGAGGAAAGAGAAGATCTAGAAACTTCAGTGGTGACACCAAAAAAAGTTACAGTAACAATTTTCTTTCTGTCTTCAGTCACTCTGCTTTGGAGGGAGCTGTGGAAACAGCAGGCTTTTCAAATGTGTTCTCTCTCTGGTTTGTGGTGGGTGAGATCAGGGAGCATTTGAATTCAGAGATCATTCCATGAAGCACAACTGGTTGGGGAGTGGAGGGAGAGAGAGTAAATCAGGAGATATGAGTGAAAAGTAAATGACTCTCTGGAAAAGGGGTGTGAGCTTGGAGATAAGATTTCCTCTGTCAGGGTGGGTTGTTTGGGCAGGAGGTGCCATGCAGAAAGGAAAAAAAAAAAGAATAATGAAAAAATGCTTGGAAGTCAGTATGGAGAAGAATGAAGAGGACAAGGGCTTGCTGTCACCCAAGGTTTAAATGAACTGCTGTTTTCATAGGCCTTGAGCTCCAGAGCTGTCCCATGGCCCAAAATATCATAGTATCATAGTATCAGTTAGGGTTGGAAGGGACCACAAGGATCATCTACTTCCAACCCCTGCCATGGGCAGGGACACCCCACACTAGATCAGGCTGGCCAGAGCCTCAGCCAGCCTGGGCTTAAACACCTCCAGGGACAGGGCCCCAACCACCTCCCTGGACAACCCATTCCAGGGCTTCACCACTCTCATGGGGAAGAACTTCCTCCTCACGTCCAGCCTGAATCTCCCCACCTCCAGCTTCATTCCACTCCCCCTAGTCCTATCACTACCTGATGTCCTGTGAAGTCCCTCCCCAGCCTTCTTGTAGGCCCCCTTCAGATTGTTGCCCTTCTCTAGACATGTATCTTGGCTGCCAAGTGAAGAGTCTGGAGAATGGGTCTTGTGAGGAACATCTGCGGGAACTGGGGTTCAGCCTGGGGAAGAGGAGACCTCATTGCTCTCTAAAAGCCCCTGAGAGAAGGTTGGAGCAAAGCGGAGGCTGGTCTCTTCTCTCTAGGAACAAGAGCTAAGACAAGAGGAAATGGCCTCAGGGTGCCCCAGGGAAAATTTAGGTTGAACAGGACAAATTTCTTTCCTGCAAGAGTGGTCAGGCATTGGAACAGGCTGCCCAGAGAGGGTGCAGAGTCACCATCCCTGGAGGTGCCCAAAAAATGTGTAGGTGGGGTGCTGAGGGACGTGGTTTAATGCTCATGGTAGTGCTGGGTTGGCTCAGTGATCTTAGAGGTCTTTTCAAATCCAAACTGTTCTATGAATCTTCAATTCTACCTGAGCACATCAGAGGGCATTGTGATGAACTCCTCAGCAAATACTTCATCCTTTTTTTCCCCTTTTCTTTTTCCCCCCTACCAGAGACCTGAGAGGGAGCTGAGAATCCATGAAGGATTGCCAGAGGTGCTGCTTAGTCCCATTTCCACTGAAACCAATAAGAAGAAAATCCCTCACAGGAGAAAAGCAGGTGAGAGATGTGAATCCCTCTGCATTGGGCAGGCAGCATTTCCCAGCCTGTCAGGTTTAGTGGTAGCCCTCAAAGATTTTTTAGTGCCATGAAAAGAAATGAAACCCAGGCTCTGTGCTGCATGTGGTACCTAAATAAGTAATGAAATGGAGGAAACCAAACAATAGCTAATAAAGATGCTTTCAGAGGTGCCCAGCTTGGTGGGCTCAGGAATGGGAAGTTGAAGGCTTCTTAGCTCTGTGTTACAAAAGCATATCAGTGACCTCCAAAATAGTTCTGCCACAAAACAAAATCCATTCTTCCCACCTATGGAATATCTTTAAGTAAATCATCTTCTGATGAGGTTGTTTGTCTTCATAACACCCAAGCTGTCACAGATAATACAGCTGCTGCTGATGCCTTTTGTACATACGAATCATGCCATGGAATCCCAGGCTGGTTTGGGTGGGAAGGGACCTTTAAAGGTCATCCAGTCCAACCCCCTGCAGTCAGCAGGAGCATCTGCAACTAGGGCAGGTTGCCCACAGCCCCAGACAACGTTACCTGCAATGGTTCCCAGGATGGGGCACCTCCCACCTCTCTGGGCAACCTAGGCCAGGCTCTCACCACCTTTCTTGCTTCCCTCCAGCCTGAATCTCCCTCTTTGAATTCAAACTGTCACCCCTGGTCCTGTCACAACAGACTCTGCTCAACAGTCTGTCCCCAGCTTTCTGACTGGCCCCTTGAAACACTGAAAGGCCACCAGAAGGTCTCCCCTCAGCCTCCTATCCTCCAGGGAACAAGCCCAGTTCCCTCTGCTGATACTCTCCAGACCCTTCCCCAGCTTCATTGCCCTTCTCCAGACCTTCTCCAATAAAATGTCTCTCATAGTGAGGGGCCCAAATCTGGGCACGGTTCCTGCCCTTAGCTTTGCTGCAGGGTAAATAGAAGCTAGAGCTTTGGGGAGAAGGCAGAATTGTTTTCTCCCCACTGCTGGCCTTTCTCCTGTGGCTTGGCCTCTCCTCATTGACATGAGTTTTCATTTCACATCAAATTCAAGAGAAGATTTGGGGAAGAGGCATAATTAATCAGATGTAGCAGAAAGGGAAAATACAGAAGACATATGTTAATGTCCTGGCTTCCCACTGAGAATCAGAGTGATATTTAATCCAAAGTTAAATACCATGTGGCTTTGACCTATTGCTAATGAGCTGATGTTTGGTTGAAGGCTGAAAGGCTCCTTGGGAGAAGTTTTAAACTAAAGTGAATTGTGAGAAAGTTCTTCACAGTGAAGGTGGTGAAATACAGGAACAGGTCGCTGCAGGATGTGGTTGAAGACCCAATCCTGGAGACATTCAAGACTAGACTTGATGAGACCCTAAGCAGCCTGATCTGGTTGGTGATGTCCTTGCTGACTGCAGGGGAGCTGGACAAGATGACCTTTGAGCATCCCTTTCCACCAAAGCATTCTGTGATTCTTCTTTTTGCTGCTTCACCATGGATGTGTGCAATGGCTGTGGGCTGAGGACATGTCCCCTCTTCCACCAGTCACCCTGTCCTGGTGCCACAGGATGGCTCTACTTGGGCTTTCAGCTTGTTTTGCTTTCTTTAAAGCATCCACAATCTCAGATCCCATTTTCAGAACGTTGCACTGAAGTTTGTGTTCAAACACACAAGATCTGAGCAAGTTTTCTTTCCACACTCTCTCTGTTATGGAAATAGCCCAAATCTACGTTTGGTTTGTTTTCAGCTTTGCAGCAGCTGTGCTTTGCCTGTTAGATCTGTCAAATTATGGACCTGAGCTTTTGAAGGCAAAGCTCTGTGTTCTCCCTGGGGATGGGCACAGGGAAATGCTGGCTGCATGTCAATTGGAAGGAATTCTTCTTGTCTTCTACATGGAGGGTCATTGGAAGCCCCGTAGGTGCTGTTCTGTGAACAAGAGTTTTGATGGATGGAAGGCACAGAATCCTAGAATCCCAGACTGGTTTTAGTGGGAAGGGAGCTTTCAAGGTCATTCAGCCCAACCCTGCTGCAGTCAGCAGGCACATCTGCAACTGGAGCAGTTTGCTCAGAGCCCCGAATGGAATAGAATAGACCAGACCAGGTTGGAAGAGACCTTCAAGACCATTGAGTCCAACCTATCATCCAACACCATCTAATCAACTAAACCATGGCACCAAGCACCCCATCCAGTCTCCTCCTAAACATCTTCAGTGATGGTGACTCCACCACATCCCTGGGCAGCACATTCCAATGGGCAATCACTCTTTCTATGAAGAACTTCATCCTTACCTCCAGCCTAAACCTCCCCTGGCACAGCTTGAGACTGTGTCCTCTTGTTCTGGTGCTGGTTGCCTGGGAGAAGAGACCAGACCCTGCCTGTCTACAACCTCCCTTCAGGTAGTTGTAGAGAGCAATAAGGTCTCCCCTGAGCCTCCTTTTCTCCAGGCTAAAAATAACCTGGCCTGGTTCCAGGGATGGGGCATCTCCACCTCTCTGGGCATCCTGGCCAGGCTTTCACCATGCTCAGTGTTGATTATTTCTTCCTTCTCTCCAGTGTGAATCTCTCTCTTAGAGTTCAAACCATTACCCCTTGCCCTGTCACAACAGGCCCTGATCTGTCCCCAGCTTTCTGATTGTCTCCTTTAAGCACTGCAGGGCACCAGAAGGTCTCTCTTGAGCCTTCTCTTCTCCAGGCTGGCCCCAGCACTGCAGGTGGGGTCTCAGCAGAACAGAGCAGAGGGCCAGATTCCCATCCCCTCCCTCCACCTGCTACCCACACTGCTGGGAATTAGCTCAGAATCAGACACTTGGTCACAGGTCAGGGTTGTCCAGAGAGGTTATGGAGTGTCTTTTTCTGGAGAGGTTCCAAACCCACCTCATCATTGTGATCCTGGGCAAGCTCCTGTGGGTAACCTTGCTTTAGCAGGGCTGTGTCTCCTCATTGTTCTCAAATGTGGCTTTCCATTAAAAACCCAAAGCAAACCTTCCATAGCAGTGTGGGTTGCACTCACTACTGCCTGTGCTTTGCTGAACATCCTCTAGGTGCTTCTCTAATTTCTTGTTTTCTTCTGCCCTCTATTTCACTGCAGATGCCTGGGGATGCAGTGATGATTCAGCCTCCAATTTACCTGATTCATCATCCTAAATCCACCGACAAAAATCTGCTTGTTTTAAACCCCGTAATACTGTGGAGGCAATTTGTTTTCTAGCCAGAATGCATTATGGCTTTTAGGGCTTCTCACCACTTTGAAACTGCATTGTCTATAGCATTACAGGTTTTTTTGTTATTGGGTTGTGGGGTTTTTATGTGCTGGAGAAACATAACCCTAGGAAATAGTTTAATCTCTCTAATTTTTTGTTCTTTATTCTAATTTCTGTTCTTTTTTTTAACCCCTTTTCTCTCTTTTTTTTCCCCTTCCTTCCCCCCCCTTTTCTCTCTTTTTCCCCCTTCCTTCCCCCCCTTTTCTCTCTTTTTTTCCCCCTTCCTTCCCCCCCTTTTCTCTCTTTTCCCCCCTTCCTTCCCCCCTTTTCTCTCTTTTCCCCCCTTCCTTCCCCCCTTTTCTCTCTTTTCCCCCTTCCTTCCCCCCCTTTTCTTTTTCCCCCTTCCTTCCCCCCTTTTCTCTCTTTTCCCCCTTCCTTCCCCCCTTTTCTCTCTTTTCCCCCCTTCCTTCCTTCCCCCTTTTCTCTCTTTTCCCCCCTTCCTTCCCCCTTTTCTCTCTTTTTCCCCCTTCCTTCCCCCCTTTTCTCTCTTTTTCCCCCCCTTCCTTCCCCCCTTTTCTCTCTTTTCCCCCTTCCTTCCCCCCCTTTTCTCTCTTTCCCTCTCATAGCGAGGGGCCCAAAACTGAACCCAGGATTCAAGATGTGGCCTCACCAGTGCCCAGTACAGGGGGGACCATCGCTTCCTCCTTTGGCTGGCCCCACAGTTGCTGATCCAGACCAGGCTGTTGGTGGCCTTCTTGCTGAAATGAGTTATCAAAATTCTTTAAGAGCTGGAAGCACAAGGAAAGTGATAAAATTAAGCCACTGAGCCCTTCTTTTTGCTTTTGGTGAATCCAGGGTGTGTTTGCAGATGGTTGGACTAAGCTCACCTTTAACCTTCTAGAAAATTCCAAGCCCCAACCCTTCACAAAAGGAGAGAGTTCATTTGCCAGTTGTGAATTTATGGCTGATTTGAATATGATGCTCCATCACCTTATGGCAATTCTTATTTCACAGCAGCCATGGCTTGCTCATTAGCTGTGATTCTTTGACCTTATCACCTCTGGAAATTACTTCAGTAATAATTACTTCAGTAATATTACTTCAGTAATAACCTCTTTGTGCTTAGGTAGCACAAAGTCAGGAAGTGACTCTGTATCTTGACAGGGAAAAAGGCAGAATGGAGATCACTGAAAGGTGTGGGTGATGTCTCCTTGATGCCCATCATCCTGCTGGAGAGTAGGTGGGGGTTAGAGGGGATCATCCAGTCCAACCCCCTTGCTAAGGCAGGGGCACCCACAGCAGCTTGCCCAGCCTCCCACTGTCCAGGTGGGGTTGGAATCTCTCCAGAGAAAGAGACTCCACAAGCTCTCTGGGCAGCCTGCTCCAGGCTTCCAGCACCCTCACACCACAGAAGTTTCTTCTCGTTTTCCTTTGGGTACTTTGTTATTTTCTTCCTTTGAACAACATGAACGGGGCTGGAATGCTATTTCTTATGGCCTGATGTTTTCATTTGTAACAACTGCATGGCTTTTAAATTCATAGAAGCCTTTTGGTTGGAAAAGACCTTTAAGATCATCAAGTCCAGCCATTATCTAACTACAACATGGTGCTAACCGTTGGCCCTCAGCACCACATCTGGAGGGACTTACATCTCTTGAGTATGTATTTCTCATAGGAAACAATGTGAAGGGATGAAGCTTCAAGGATCTGTTCTAAACTGTGTGTCAGGCATCAAGGATCTGGAGACGAGGTTGTATGAGGAGCAGCTAAGGGAACTGGGGTTGTTCAGCCTGGAGAAGGCTGAGGGGAGTCCTCGTTGCTGTCTACAGCTCCCTGAAAGGATCATCTTCTTGGCTGATGGTAGCAAGCAATAAAACAAGAGGAAAAAGCCTGGAATTGTGCTGGAGAGGTTTAAATTGGAGATTAGGAAAAAATTCTTTGCTGCAAGAGTGGTCAGGCACTGGAACAGGCTGCCCAGGGAGGTGGTGGAGTCACCATCCCTGGAGGTGTTCAAGGAATGTGTGGGCATGGTGCTTGGGGGCACGGTTTAATGGCCACGGAGTGGTGGGGTAGGATTGACAGCAGGATTCGATCTTAGAGGTAATTTTCAACCCAAACAACTCTATGATTCTATAAAGTTCAAACAGTTCAGATCTGTTGCTTCGCAGATAGCCCTGAAAGCAAGCAAAAGGCAAGGGAATGTTGCTGCAGCTGCAAGCAGCTGAGTGAGAAGCCAGGCTGCTTTCAGGGCTGCTGCTCCCAGCCTGTCACACATTTAGCACTGGTGCTAATGGGATTATCTGTTGGCCTTGCCCTGCTTCTTGCTCTAATTAATATCCCTCAAACGATTAGCTCATTAGAAGTGAGAGGATGATAATACGGGAGTAGAAAAGAACAATTTGTCAGTTCTGTTTAGCAAATATCATGTGTGCCAACAGGACAAACCTTTTGTTTCCCATTGTCCTGCTGTGAGCTGGAGCAGAACTGGCTCTGGTCAGGACTGGGAATTCCCAGCTCAGGCTCTGCTTAGGGAGCCACTTGCTGAAGTTCAGGGCAGGGCTGCACAGCCAGGAGTTGCTTCAAGCAGGGAGAAGCTGATGGAGAGAGTTCTGCCAAGGGCTGGGCAGCACAAAGGTTCTGCCTGGGACTTGCTTCTAGCCACACCAAGGATACTGACACACTTTGGGCTTCAGCTGCAGGGAGGAGCAGCCAGTACAGGGGACCTTCAACTGCCCAACAAGGGATTGCAGCCCATGGATGGTATCTGCAGGAGAAAGCTGAGGGATCACCAGGGTCAAGCCTCTTCTCCACTGGATGTTATCCCAGGATGATTCTGTCCCTTCTGCCTTCCATGTCCATCCCTGTGTTTCTGAATCCAGTTCCAGAATCCAGATCCTGAGTTTGGTTCCCATCTGCTGTTGAGTCCAGTCTGGGACTTGCCCAGTGCCTGCCCCCAGCATCAATGGAACCAAAGGTGCAGTCATTGCCATCAAGGCTTGGGTTCTATCTTGGTTTGTGTCTCTTTGTCTCTATTCCATGGGATTGTTCGTCTTTCCATCCCAGCTGGTTGAGTTTCTTTCCCACCCCATCAGTCTCTCTCCCTTCTTCCTTTTCTCTTCCTCCTGGGAAGGCAGAGTGGCTCATGGAGAGTCTCTGGCACTCTCCATGCACAGCCCTTGTCTTGTCTTCTGGTCCCTCTTTGGGCTGCTCCTGACTCCATTTCCTTCTCACCCAACATCTTTGTGCTGCTCCCATGAAGATGAATTGGACAATCCATCTTCCAGGCAGGAGCTCTGATGATTTGTAGAAAAATCTGTCATCACTGCTAGGATAGCCAATCTATCACACCCAGCCATCTCCTTTCTCCTTCATTTCATCCTTCTTTATTGCAATACTTTCACACTCTCTCTGTCTGGACTCTTCTCTCCCTCACCTGGACTCTTCTCTCCCTCACTTGAACTCTGCCACCCTGCAGATTACCTCAAGAACTGGGAAAATGGGAACATCATATCATTTAAAGCACAGCAGTGCAACTCTGCTTGCATGAGCAGGCAGGCAGATGATGGCCCATATTTTTCTTGCTTGGTGTCAATGGACAGCATGCCACTCAACTCATCAGAGCCTGCAGGACCTTGGATGTCCTGTTGTTGAGTGTAAACCTTTCTGTACCTGTCTACAGGTACAACTCTCACAAGACAGGAAGGCAAAAGGCTGCTGGATAGTACCCATCTTACTCCATGACACATCCAGGAGAGCATCAGCAACCCAGAGGACCATGTACATAGTCTGTGTGAGGTGATACAAGTGGAGGTGGTTCTGTCATCTAGAAGGCCAAAGATGATTGGAAATCTGTATTCTGGTGCTTCCTGAGGAGCCAAAGAAGGTCACCTTTGGCACTGAAGGTAACTTGTTTCGATCAGTGGGGCAGAGTCTAGTTGAAGTTCTGTGGCAAGAGGTGTCCCCAGAGGTCAGTCCTGGGTCCAGCCCTATTCAATATAGAATCATAAAACCACAGAATTGTTTGGCTTGGAACAGACCTCTAAGGTCATTGAGTTCAACCCAACACCACCATGGACATTAAACTATGTCCCCAAGTGCCATGTCCACACATTTCTTGAATACCTTCAGGGATGGTGACTCCACCATCACCAATGATCTGGATGAAGGGACAGGGTTACACGCCTCAGCAAGTTAGCTGATGATTCCAAGCCTGGAGGAGTGGCTGACAGCCCATCAGGCTGTGATGCCATCTGATGAGACCTGGACAGGCTGTAGAGGTGGGTGGGGAGAAATCTAATGAAATCCTCAAATGGCAAGTACAGGGTCCTGCATCTGGGGAAGAATGACCCCATGGATCAGTACAGGTTGGGGCTGATCTGTTGGAGAGCTGCTCTGGCAAAAAAGACCTGGGACTACTGATGGGCAGCAGGATGACCATGAGCCAGCAATGTGCTCTCATGTCCAAGAAGGCCAATGGTATCATGGGGTGTATCAAGAGGAGTGTGGCCAGCAGGTCAATGGAGGTTCTCCTCCCCCTGTACTCTGTCCTGGTGAGGCCATGTCTGGAGTCCTGGGGCCAGTTCTGGGTTCTGCAGTTCAAGAAGGACAAGGACTTCCTGGAAAGGTTGCAGCAAAGGACTACAAAGATGCTAAGGGGACTGGAACATCTCTCTGATAAGGAAAGGCTGAGAAAGTTGGGGCTTTCTAGCCTGGAAAAGAGCAGCCTGAGGGGGGGGGGGGGGTGTCTCATCAGTGCTGATCAATACTGCAAGGGTGGGTGTCAAGGAGGATGGGACCAGGTTTCTTCAGTGGTGCCCAGGGTCATCACAAGGGGTAATGGGCACAAACTTGAACATAAGCAGTTCCATCTAAATGTGAAGAGGAACTTCTTTAAGGATGATGAAGCCCTGAAGCAGGCTACCCAGAGAGGTGGTGGGGCTTCCCTCACTGGAGACATTCCAAACCCACCTGGACATGTTCCTGTGTGAGCTTCCTTAGGTAAACCTGCTTTGGCAACAGGCTTTGGACTCAGTGATCTCTGGATGTTCCTTCCAACCCCTAACATTTTGTGATTCTGTGATTGAAGGAGGGTGTTAAATAAGCTGTATGAAACAAGAGCAGCAAATTGGAGTCTCCTGATGGGCTTTTAGGAGCACCCCTAACCTGAATCCTATGTTAAGAGAACATGAACATGGAAAGACATAAATAATGCAAGGATTCAGTTCTGTGAAGAATTAATTTCCTCTTCAGAGGGAAGAGTCATCCCACAATTCCTTTTCATTTGCTAATCTCCAGAATCAAGGGACTTGCTGTCAGGAAAAGAAAATTATGGAGGTATCCGGCTGGATATCTTGTGGGGGATTTAAATGAGAAGGCTGACAGGCAATTGGAGACCTGGACAATGGTAGATCAGCTGCCAGGAACACCAGGCTGGCATAATAGGAATGCTTCACAACTATTCTGATTTCAGCTGGTACAGCCCAGCTGTTCAGATGGAACCTTCTGAGCTCCAGTTTGTGCCCAGTGCCCCCTGTCCTGTCACTGGGCACTAATGACAAGCATCTGGCCCCATCCTCTTGCTCCCAACAGGTCCTTTATCTCTTGCTGAGCACTGAGAATATTTCCTCTCAGGCTGCTCTTCTCCAGGCTCAACAGCCCCAGGTCTCTCAGCTTTAATGCTAGTTTTGCACCTACCTTAGAAGATGTGGTGGATGAAGAACCCTGGACAAAGAGCCCTTTTGGCTTTAGATCAAGTTCACATTGAAGCATTTTTTCCCTCTGTTAACAATTTTGCTGTGGCTTCTGTGATTTTTCTCGTGTATAGCATGGAAATTTTGGCTTCTCCATAGTGATTTTGCCTTCTCCTGTCAATAACAGCCTTTGGCAGAGCGTTTGAAACCTGACATCTTGTTGGACATCAAACAGATTTGCCCATGGATGAAATACATCTTTGGTCAAAACCTCCCTCACATAAATCAGGAGCCGCCCAGGTTGTTTAACTGCCCGATTTTTGAACTCAGCAGGGCGGGGGAAAGATGGAGCAGCCAACTGGTGGCAAGTCGCTTACTCGGTTGCTGTTTGTTATCTAAGTGGCATAAAGATAATGAGGGACTGAAAGCACCAACCAACTTTTGATGAATGTTTTTGATATGGTCTCTCAGATGGGAAAACATGGTGTGCATCATTTGCTGGTGTCTGTAATGAGCAGGAGAGATGACAGCAGTGATTACCTTAATGAATCAATTAAATGCAAAGCAATTGGAGTGGGATGGAGCTGGTGATGGCCAATTGTGCAACCACCGTGGGGAGAGCTACTCAGCAAAGCCTATCAGAGCTCAGCCAGTCTGCTGCCTGTGTAGATGAGGTGGTTTTGAGGAGGTGGAGAAGACAAGCAGGTGGTGGAGCCCAGTTTGGCAACCTGTGTGTTTCTGAACATGGTAATTACCTTTGTTACTTAGGTTGGAGCAGATGTGGTCCCTGACTTCTGGAAAGAGCAGAGATGGATTTTGAGGCACAGAAACGTGTTGCTAGATGTTTCTCTGTTCAGAAAGGAGAAATATCATAGAATCAAAGAATTGCTTCACTTAGAAGAGACCTTTAAGATCACAGGATTATAGAATCATTTTGGTTGGAAAAGACCTTTAAGATCATGGAGTCCAACCATTCTCTAACTCTGCCAAGGCTAAACTCTGTCCCTCAGCACCACATCTCTGCCTCTTTGCAGTACCTCCAGGGATGGGAAATTGAGATCCTGTTCCAGTGTTTGAGAACCCTTTCAGCCAAGGAGTTTCTTGTATCTAACCTAAGCTTTCCCTGGTGCAACATGAGGCTGTTTCCTCTTGTCCTATTGCTTGTTACTACTTACAAGAGACTGACTCCCATCTGGCTCCAACCTCCTTTCAGGGAGTGGAAGACAACCAGCCTATTTCAGGCTTGGTCTCTTCTCCCTAGTACCAGGTGACAGGGTGAGAGGAAATGGCCTGATGTTGGGCCAGGGAAGGTTTTAAGTTGGAGATTAGGAAAACTTTATTTGCTGTAAGAGTGGTCAGGTACTGCAACAGGCTGCCCAGATGGGTGGTGGAGTCACCATCCCTGGAAGTGTTCAAGGAAAGTGTGGAGGTGGCACATGGGAACATGGTTTAATGACCATGGTGGTGCTGGGTTGACAGTTGGACTCACTGATCTCAGAGGGCTTTTCCAATCAAAACAATTCTATGATTTTGTTAAAATAGCAATGTGAGTGTTGGCCAGAGCCTGGATAGTTCTCTCCAAGGCTCCCAGATTCAAAGCCTAGGTGAATTGGGAGCTTTTCAGGGCCTTTTCTCCTGTAGAAGTGATTTCTCATGTGCATTGAAATGGAAGTGTGCAGATGTTGCTTCTCCCTCTTAATGCTCTGATTGCTGTAATTCATCACACAGTGATGTACAGGAGAGGCTTATAGGGAAAATGTCAGAACTGCTCTGCAGGAATAATCAACATTCCAAGCAGATCTCATTTCAATTGCCATGCCGCTCCCTTTTTTGGGGCATCCCCAGCAGTGTAGGCAGCAGGTGGAGCCTTGTTGCCCCTCTGCTCCACTCTGCTGAGACCCCACCTGTGGTGCTGGGGCAGCTGTGGAGTCCTCAGCACAACAGAGATATGGACCTCTTGGAGTGTGCAGCCAGAGAAGGTTACAGCAATGATGGGAGAGCTGGAAGCTCTCTGCTGTGAGGCCAGGCTGAGGGAGTTGGGGTTGCTCAACCTGGAGAAGAGAAGGCTCCACGGTAACCTTCTGGTGGCATTTCACTGCTTAAAGGAATTGATCAGAAAGCTGTGGACAGACTTTTGAGCAGGGGCTGTTGTGCCAGGACAGGGGGTGATGGGTTTGAAGTCAAAGAGGGAGATTCAGACTGGAGAGAAGGAAGTAAGCTTGACCCTGAGGGTGGTGAAAGCCTGGCCCAGGTTACCCAGAGAGGTGGGAGATGCCCCATCCCTGGTACCATTGAAGTCAGATTGGTTGGGGCTGTGAGCAACCTGCTCTGGTTGCAGATGTCCCTGCTGACTGCAGGGAGTTGGACCAGATGAGCTCTAGAAGTCCCTTCCCACTAAAACCAATCTGGGACACTCAGAATACAGTTAGATTCTGTAGATATACCTATTGGTCACTTGGGAAGACAAACAGAGCAACCTGGTAGAGCGTGAGGTGTCTCTGCCCATGGCAGGGGAGTTGGAACTAGATGATCTTTAAGGTCGATTCCAATCCAAACCATTTTATGACTCCATGAACTCTTCCTAGTGTCTTTACCCAGCCCACTAGTCTTAAAGAGAAGTCAGAAGTTGGCTGCTGTTCTCTTGCAGCAAATATGGATTTTATGGATAATGTGACCTGTGAAATTTAGCTCAGTTCATGTCTCCACTGTCATTAGGCAGGGCAGTGGCAGCTCAGTGCTTTCCTGGTGTTAATCTTAATTGGGCAGCACTGACGGGGAGCAGAGCAGAGGGATGGCAGAATTCCCTCCCTCCACCTGCTGCCAACACTGCTGGGGATGAGCCTAGGGCACTGCTGGGTCTGAACTGTGATACTGCATTGCCAGCTCACACCCAGCTTTTCATCCATCACTAGCACAAAAGATGAGTCTGGTGCCATTGAAAGCAAACACTAAAGGAAACCAAAATTAGGTCAGACCTAATTAAGGCAGAAATTCTTTTGTATAAGCTTATTTTTTAATAAGGCAGATGCTGGGAATAGCAATTGCTGGAGATCTTATTGCTCTCTCCATAATTCCTGAAAGGAGGCTGGAGTGAGGTGGGGTTGGTCTCTTCTCCCTAGTATCATGAGTCAGGATGAGAGGAAATGGCCTGAAATCGTGCCAGAAGAGGTTTAGGTTGGAGATTAGGAAAACTTTATTTCCTGTCAGGCACTGGAACAGGCTGCCCAGGGAGGTGGTGAAGTCACCATCCTTGGAGGTCTTCAAGAAACCTGTGGTCATGGCACTTGGGGACATGGTTT
Organism: Picus viridis; assembly: GCA_033816785.1. NCBI lineage: Eukaryota > Metazoa > Chordata > Aves > Piciformes > Picidae > Picus > Picus viridis. The sequence goes on along the minus strand of CM066586.1, from coordinate 14,861,688 downwards.
GATGGCCATGCCAGTGTTGGGCTGATGGTTGAGTTTGATGATCTTTGAGGTCTTTTCCAACCCAAACAACTCTATGATTCTATGACTTGTCACACTTGGTACAGTTACTATAGTTCTCCTGCTTACCTACCCATGGTGTGGTGACAGAAGTTGTAAATCACCTCCAAACAGCTCAAAGTCAAGCAAATTGCTTTTCAAGTCAGAGGGAAACAAACTCATTTTATTCCCAGTCAGCCATACATGCAATAAAGAAATGCTTTGCATTTCAGATGAAACACACCTTGGGATGTACAGATAATGGTGGCTCACAGCTGCAGGTGGCTATGCAGCAAAGCAAGGTCACAGTTTTATGGGTGAGGCTCTCATTGGAATGCAGGAGCTGGCGTTTGTTGTGCAGGATTATCGTGTTTGCAAACAGCTCTGGGAGACATTGTCACAATGAGACTATATTAAACATATGGGGGTTATGATACAGAATGTACATAAAATAGCAATTTGTGGAGGGCTGGAGAAGTACATTGGATCTTGAGACTCTGGAAAGGATGACACAGCTCTTGGTGTTACCTGAAATGGAACCTGGTGGTTGTCCCTTGGGGGAAAGGTTGGTTGAGCTTTTGGCAGATGTGCAATTCACAATCAAGAATCCGGGGTTCAATTTTGCACCCCTCACTCCAAGAAGGACATTGAGGTCTTGCATAGGGACCAGAAAGGGCAGTGAAGCTGGTGAAGGGTCTGGAGAACACATTTGGTAACGAACAGCTGAAGAACCTGGGGGTTTTTGGGGTATTTGAGCCCTGGATCAAGCTTCCCAGAGATGTGGAGTTCCCTCCTCCAAAGAGCTTCCAAACCCACCTGGACTTTGTAATTCTGGGCAACCTGTTGTGGATGCTCCTGTGGGCAAGTTGGACTAGATGATCTCCAAAGGTTACTTCCAACTCCCACCATGCTGGGAGTCTTATTAATTAGTGGCCAGGACCCCTCAAAAATGCAGGACCATTTCTTTTCCTCCCAGCATAGTTTGTCTGGCAAGAAGAGTCTTCAAATTAATGGAGATAAATAACAGACCAGAGCTGGTTATTTGTTTCTGTGTACTTGGACTGAGATCATTTGTATCTGGAGTACGTGTGGGAGGTTTATTAAGCACTGGCTCTGCTCACACAATCATTCTGAGGGCTGGAGTGTGCTCGGTAGGATGAGGTCCACTCCTCAGGTCCCTAAAAAGCTGCTGAAGATTGAGCATAGATGCTTCAGGAACAAAACTGGAGAAGCTTTTAGAGACTTGGGAGGGTTGCCAGAAGAAGAACAGCTTGCTCTGGTGAGGAGCAATGAGTTAGGGGGTGCAGAAAGGCAGAAGAACATTGGGTTGTGCCACAAAATAACACTCCCCCAACACCCCACCCCCTAGCAGAACAGCAACTTGTTATGGCTGCTTCACGTTTTCATTGCTTTAAGGAGAGGCAAAAGGTGGTCAAGCAAAATAATGGAGAATCCCCATGGGTAAGTTCTCAACCCTCCATTTAGAGAAGCTATTAGGCACCTGTCAGAGCAATTAGCATGGAATGTAATTGCCATATAATTGCAGAATAATTGCAAGTGTGTCAGTGTTTTGGTTTGGTGGTTTGTTGGGGTTCTTTTTTGGGCTAAACCTAATCTCAGTTAATATGCTGCTGATGTTTCCCAGGTACCTGCAGAACACCCTTTAATGTACCGTTAAAATGTGTAAACAAGCATGCATCTGAGCTAGGTTTCTCACCTCATTTAGCAGGAAGGTGAGCACCAAACCTGAGGTTCAGCTCAGACACTCCAAGCTACCAGTCCATACCCAGTGGAGTAACATGATTGGGAGCTGCCAGAGCACAGGGGTTGCCAGCCTGTTAGAGTATCTCAGCATGGTGGGGATTGGAAGAAGCTCTGGAGATCGCCCAGTCTAACCCTCCTTGCTAAAGCAGGGGCACCCACAGCAGCTTGCCCAGGATCACAAGGAACAGGTGTGTTTGGAGTCTCTCCGGAGAAGGAGACTCCACAACCTGGGCAGCCTGTTCCAGGGCTCCAGCACCCTCACAACAAACAAGCTTTTCTTCCTGTTCACATGGAACCTTCTGGATTCCAGTTTGTGCCCAGTGCCCCTTGCCCCGTCACTGGGCACTGCTGATGTGTTTGGCCCTATGCTCTTGCCCCCCACAGGTCCTTCAGCTGCTGCTGAGCATTGGTTAGATCCCCTCTCAGGCTGCTCTTCTCCAGGCTCAACAGCCCCAAATCTCTCAGCCTTTCTTCCTCCCAGAGATGCTCCAGGCCCTTAGCAGACAGCAATGTCATGTTGCTTTGTAGGCTAGAAAATGTCCTTCTTGGCTGGACCTAGGGTCAAGGGAAAAGTAAGATGAACCAAACTGAGAAATATAGAAAAAGAGTTATGTAATATGGAAACAATTATGCCTTTGGAAGTTCTACTTTTTGGTGTTCATTTTACCTGGATGTTAGTAGGGAAGCTACACTTCTGTATCCATTTCTCAAATCAATATTTTTTGCAGCTAATTTCTCAGCTGAATAGTAAACCAGAAAATCTTTGCAGAAGGCAAAGTTGGTTCATCTGTTGCAAAGTTAAGCACAAACCTCAAATATCTGTTGGATTTTTCCAGGCTTGCTGATTCTTTACTGGTTGAATCATCATAGATGGGGAAGCCAGGTAGGGATTGTTCTCTTCTCCCAAGAAACAAGGGATAGCACAGGAGGAAATGGTCTCAAGTTGTTCTAGGGAAGGTTTAGGTTGGACTTCAGGAACAATTTTTTCCCCTGAAAGGGCTGTCAAGACCTGGCCCAGGCTGTGAAGCTGTGGTGCTGAGGGACATGGTTCAGTGGTGCATTTGGCAGTGATGGGTTAATGGTTGGACTCAATTCTCTTGGAGGTCTTCTTCAACCATAATGATTCTATGACTACTGTAAGTCATCATCAGGTCTAAGTTTCTCATTTGGAGGAAGGCATTGAGCCCTCTCCATTTCTGGAGACATTCAAAACCCCCTCCTGTGTCACCTTCTCTAGGAGAACCTGCCTTGGCAGAGGGTTGGCACTTGATGATCTCCAGAGGTCCCTACTGTTCTGTGATCTTTTGCTTTCCTGCACCTTCCTTCTCCTCTTCTCAGAACAGGTCTGTACTAGACCCAGCACTCTGGATGGCTGCTACATCGACAGTGCAGAAATAACAGTTCTGTCCCAGAATTCTGAAGCTGTTTCAAAGCCACCTGGGCTGCTGTGAAGTGATGGAAATTGAAGAAACCATTCCTGGAGTAAGTACTTTCATATTCTGTACTTCAACAGAAGTGATTCATTGTCACTTGATGGAATCACCGTCCCTGGAGGGGTTTTAAAACCGTGGAGATGTGGTGCTGAGGGCCATGGTTTAGTGGTGACCTGGCACTGCTGGGTTAATGGTTGGACTCCATGATCTTTAAGGTCTCCTCCACTCTAAATGATTCTGTGATTCTGCAATTATTAATCCCTGATGGTGTCCTCTGGTCAGCACTCCAAATGTCAATTACTCTGCTGCCTGCTTCTCTGAGGAAGACCTCAAATTCTTCATTTAGACTCCAAATAGAGCCATCAAATTCATCAGCAAAGCAGAAATCTCAAGTGCTGGCAATCCCTCGTTCTGCAGGCAGGAAATTATTTGGAATGAATTCTTCCATTACTTGAAGCATTTGAATGCTTTAATATTTACAATATCTTAATATTTGCAGCATTTTAATTTTTTTGGGAGCTTGCTTTCTAGAAGTATTTAAAATATTTGACCATAAAACATGTTCTTTCCCAATGCTAATAAAATCCAATGACCTATTAGTCAAATTCATTATAAGAGCAGTAAGTCATCTGTGGGGAGTTTACTTTTGCTTCCATTGTAAATAGAGATTTATGAGCTATTTCTCTGATGTGATGCATTTGCCTTTTAATGTTGGCTCTCATGAAGACTGTCTCCCTCTTCCTGAGCATCCAGCTTTCATAAAAAGAGATTAAAGCAGTGAGGAATTATTAAGATGAAAGAAAATGTTAAAAAAAAAATAAAATATTACCCATAATTTAAAATGAAGTAAAATAACTTAGCATAAAATAAAATAAACCCAATCCCAAATATGAGAAAGCAAAATGAAGTAAATATTAGAAATAAAAGGTGAAGCAGGTTGTTGTTTCTTCACTTGACAGCTCAGGTAAAAAGTTGAAACTGATAGGATTTTGGTGTAGAAGAAAATGGGGGTTGATGAAGCAGAAGAGTCTCTTGCCAGAGTCAAACAAAGTGTTGAGAGTCAAGGGCAGGGCTGGCCGCCAGGCAAGTGCCAGAGGTTTTTTGTGGACTCCTCTGCCTTCCCAAAGGGAAGAAGGGAAAGAGACTGATAGGGTGGGAAAGAAAACTAAACCAATATTAGCTGTTTGACTTCTCAGCTCAGTCTCTGCTCATTGCTGATATTTTCTGGACATCATCCTCAGGAGAAAGCTGAGGGATCACCAGGGCCAAACCTTTTCCCCACTGGCTGGTGTCCCAGCAGGACTCTGTCCCTTCTCCCATCTGTGCATTCCTGAATCCAGTCCAGAATCCAGCTCCTGAATCTGGTTCCCATCTGCTGCTGAGGCCAGTCTGGGACTTACCCAGACCCTGCCCCCAGCATCAGTGATGCCAGTGGTGCCATCATTGTTGTCAGGGCTTGGGTTCCATGCTGGTTTTTGTCTCTATTCCATGGCATTGTTGTTCTTTCTGTCCCGGCAGCTGGAATTTCTTTCCTACCTCATCAATCTTCCCCCTCACCTTCCTTTTCTCTTCCCCTTGGGAAGGCAGAGGCCTTCATGGAGAGACACTGGTGCTCCTCTGGTGGTCAGTCCAGCTCTGACCTGTGACATTTATTTACACAAAAAGACACAAACTCTGACATTTAAATGACATTTTATTTGTGTGAACACTTCTGATGTCGTAAGCTGGTTCAGACCACACTGGACAAGGCTTTTAGTGACCTTGTCTAGTGGAGGTCTCCCAGGCTATGGCAGGGTTGGTGGTGTTGGAACTAGTTGAGGTCCCTTCCAACTTGCAGAATCACACAGAATCACCAAGGTTGGAAGAGACCTCAAAGATCATCAAGTCCAACCTGTCACCACAGACCTCATGACTACTAAACCACGGCACCAAGTGCCATGTCCAATCCCCTCTTGAACACCTCCAGGGATGGTGACTCCACCACCTCCCTAGGCAGCACATTCCAATGGCTAACAACTCTCTCTCGGAAGAACCTTCTCCTCACCTCAGGCCTAAACTTTCCCTGGTGCAGCTTGAGACTGTGTCCTCTTGTTCTGGTGTTGGTTGCCTGGAAGAAGAGACCAACTCCTCCTGGCTACAACCTCCCTTCAGGGAGTTGTAGAGAGCAGTGAGGTCTCCCCTGAGCCTCCTCTTCTCCAGGCTAAACAACCCCAGCTCCCTCAGCCTCTCCTCATAGGGCTGTGCTCAAGGCCTCTCACCAGCCTCATTGCCCTTCTCTGGACACATTCAAGCGTATCGATGTCCTTCTTAAATTCAGGGGCCCAGAACTGGACACAGGACTCAAGGTGTGGCCTAACCAGTGCTGAGTCCAGGGGCACAATGACTTCCCTGCTCCTGCTGGCCACGCTATTCTTAATGCAGGCCAGGATGCCATTGGCCTTCTTGGCCACCTGGGCACACTGCTGGCTCATGTTTAGGCAGCTGTCAATCAGCACCCCCAGGTCCCTTTCTGTTTGGCAGCTCTCCAGCCACTGTGACTCCAGTCTGTAGCTCTGCATGGGGTTATTGTGACCAAAGCTCATGCCATTCTATGACTCTGTAATTTCATTATATCAATTTTTCACTCAGCTATGTGTTGTGCTTTTTTTTTTTTTTTTTTTTGGGGGGGGGGGGGTGGGAGGTGGGGGAGATTAAAAATGGCTGTATGAATCCAAAGGCCCTGCTCCATTTTAACTTCAAAGGCTATTTGGGCTGCTTCAAAGGATTTCTTTGCCAGAGAGAAGTCATGCTCTTGGAAAATAGTTGGGGGAAAAAAGAGACTTTGCACGTGCGCGCTGAAAAAATTCCTCCTCAGACGACTTGAGCAGCTGTGGGCAGTGCTGATTGGAGTGTGCTTGTAAAGACTTCTTCATTATGTAAGCTTAGGCTGGCAATGGTTGATGCCTCCAGGCTCTTCATCTCTATAACTACATTTAAATTAAAAAATAAGGCCAAACATTTTGCTACAACACATCCCTCACGCTCCCTGCTTAGCATTCTCCCGCTGTCACCGAGCTTGCCGAGGGAAAATTTAATTTATCTGCTTGCCCTTGTGGAATGTCTGCTTAAAACATCCTTCAGTGGGATTCTTTTAAAGAGTCTCGAGTTCACCACTAATCCCATCCCTGGCACTTCTGCTTAATATTATTTAATTATTACAGCACAGCCAGGGGTGAAATACGGTGTCGCCTGCTGGCGTGCGTTACCTGAGCCACCACCGGTGGATAAACAGCGTCTCCCGTCCGTGCAGCACCTGCCGAGTTCTGTGGTGAACGCTCCTCCTGATTTAATGAGCTTTGGGTGGAGAGAGAAGGGAATTAGGAGGGGGAAAAAAATAGAGAAAGAAAAAGAGTTCTCATCTTGATGCTATCTCTGGTAGGTCACCGCGCTGACGTGAAGAACTATTCCTTGGAGTGATGCGTTGGGCTGTGTCTGTGGGTGGCAGAGGCAGATGCTCTGTGGTTCCTGAAGAGAAAAACAAGGAATAACTGAACATAATTTACAGAAAATGGATGGAGGGTTTACTTTGGTTTGGAGTTTGGTTTATTTATTTAATTAATTTTTTTTTTTCTGCAGCTTGCTACAGTACTTGATCTTTAAGTATTATTGTATGGTTGGAGTGGGAAGGGACCTTTCAAGGTCCAGAGAAGGGCAACAAAGCTGGTGAAGGGTGTAGAGAACAGGTCTGGTGAGTAGCAGCTGAGGGAACTGGAGTTGTTTAGTTTGGTGAAAAGGAGGCTGAGGGGAGATCTCATTGCTCTCTACACCTCCTTGAGAGAAGGCTGCAGTGAGGTGGGGGTTGACCTCTTCCTCCTCATATCAGGTGATAGGATGAAAGGAAATGGTTTGAAATTGAGTCAGGGAGGTTAACGTTGGAGATGAGGAAAAATTTCTTTCCTGTTAGAGTGGTGTGGTGTTTTAGGCTGGGTGCTGGCCCGGATGCCACTGCACAGACCACACCTGGGAGGTCCCAAAAGGGTCCAGCCCAGTGGGTGGTCACAGGAAACCAGGTATTCCACCCACAATTCCCTGCTCCTCTATAAAACATCCGCGCGGGGGTCATCTCGCTCTCTTTCATCCCCTGCCGTTCCCTAGGTAAAATGGTGTGAGCTGCCTCTCTTGGGCCTGCCCAGGCCCATGGCTGGGTTGGGGGGAAGAAAGAGCCCTGGGGGGGTGGGGTGTTTGGTGTACCCCCAGGTGGGGATGGGACATACTTGGGTATGTTTTGGGATATCTCTCTCTTTGTCACGGTGCTTGTGGTTCTCTGTAAAACGTTCATTGTTTTTCCACTTAAACTTTCCACCATTTTTGCAATCCGGTTTGTCTGAGTCTTTCTTTGCCTGTGATGGGAGAACTGGTCTCCCAAACCACTACAAGCGGTCAGACATTGGAACAGGCTGCCCCAAAAGGTAATGGAGTCACCATCTCTGGAGCTGTTCAAGAAATGTGTGGACATGGCTCTTGGGGACATGGTTTAATGCCCAGGGTGGTGTTGGGTTGATGGTTGGATTCAATGATCTTAGAGGTCTTTTCTAACCTAAACAGTTCCCTGATTTTAACAACCCAGTCATAGAATCCCATCATGGTGGGTGTTGGAAGGGATCTCTGGAGATCATCTAGTTCCTGAAATGTGTGGTTTCATAGAATCATGGAATGATTTGGGTTGGAAGGGGCCTTTAAAAGGCATCTAGTCCAACCCCTCTGGAGACAGCAGGAACCTTTGCAACTAGAGCAGGTTGCTCAGAGCCTCAACCAACCTGTTCCAGGGATGGGGCATCTCTCACCTCTCTGGGCAACCCAGGCCAGGCTTTCACCACCCTCTCTGTAAAACATTTTTTCTCACTTCTTTCCAGTCTGAATCTCCCTCTTTGAGTTCAAACCATCACGTCTTGTCCTGGCACAACTTGCCCTGCTTCCTGATTGGCCACCTGAGGAACTGAAAAGCCTCTAGAATGTCTCCATGGAGCCTTCTCTTCTACAGGCTGAACAACCCCAACTCTCTCAGCCTGGCCTCACAGCAGAGGGCTTCCAGCCCTCCCATCATTGCTGTGTCTGCCTCTGGCCCCACTCCAACAGGTCCATGCCTCCCTGCTGTGCTGAGGACTCCAGAGCTGGCCCCATCACTGCAGGTGGGGTCTCAGCAGAGGGGCAGAATCCCCTCTAAACTTGTAATCCTCTTTGAACTTTTTGTGGGAGAAAAAGGAAACATGAACTTTACTGGAGTTTCTAAATATTCCCCCAATCTGGTAGATCTCCTGTGAATATTCCTGAAGTGCTGGGTGTCTGGGATAAAAGGAGCAGGGATATCATAAAATCAGAGAAGGTTTAGGTTGGAAGGGCCCTTAAAGTTCCTCTTGTTCCAACCCCCTGCCATGGGCAGGGACACCTTTCACAAGACCAGGTTGCTCATAAGCCTCCTCCAACTTGGCCTTGTCTGAGCCCAAGTGTTCACTTTCAGGAGGAAAAACATTTTCATTTGCCTGCCTTGCTCCTTGTTTCAGGTGCTGACGAGGTCTTTAACGGTGAGGAGATTTGTTTCTCCCATTTCCCTTGGCTGATCTCTCCTCTTACATCAAAATGACTTGATGACACATGAGAAAATGAAGTGCACTTGCTGAGCCTTTATGGAAGGAAAAACCTGCACACTGTTAAATGCTGTCTGTGGTGATAAATGGTCCCTTGGCAAGTGGCTGCTCTCCTTTTCCAGCCTTTTTCTCAGAGAACCTGCAGCAGATTGGCTGTAATTGCTCATTGCTCTCCATTAGTAGGATCTCCCTCCCGGCAACTCTTGAATAGTTTACATCTCTTGGGGCTGAAAATTACTATTTTAATTAAAAACAATTTGTTTCAAATGGGGGCTCCCCAAATCCCTACATGATGTTGGAGTAGCCTTGGGCAAAGAATGGAAAATGAAGAGTAGTAAATGGGTTTGGGGGGTTTAGAGTGAGGCTGAAAATAGGAATTGGGGTTTTCACACAATTTCCAAAGCTACGAGAATCAACCCTCAAAGAGCTGAAATGAAGTAGGACTGAGGTCTTGTATTCCAAGTTCTGTTACATTGAGGGAGTAGGGTGCTCAGAGATGTGGAGTCTCCTTCTCTGGAGAGATTCCAGACCCAGGTGACCCTTGTGATCCTGGACAAGCTTCTTTGAGTGCCCCAGCTTTAGCAGGGGTTGGACTGGGTGATCTTCAGAAGTCTCTTCCAACCCCCATCATGCTGGGATTCTGTGGAATATTACATTAATTCATTTCTCCAAGTTTCAGTTTAGCCTTCTTGTTGTCTTTGTTCTTGTGCAGACTGAGATAATTATTTCTGGGGAAAGGAAAAATGAGAGCAAATAAAAAGGACCTTGGACAGCCAAATGCTATAAAAATGCACTTTATGGAAGTGGAATTGATTAGTCAACAGCTGCTAGTGGTGTCTGCATGGTAAGAGCTAAAGGCAGCTGGACAAGGATTTTAAGAACAACTTCTTTCCCAAAAGGGTTGTCAAAGGCTGGCCCAGGCTCCCAAAGGCAGTATTTGGAGCCTCTATCCCTGGAGGGGTTTCAAAACCCTGGAGATATGGTACTGATGGACATGATTTAGTGGTGACCTGGCGGTGCTGGGTTAATGGTTGGACTCACTGATCCTCGAGGAAGGTGTCCCTGCCTGTGGCTGGAGGGGTTGAAACTGAATGATCTTGAAGGTCCCTTCCAAGCCAAACTATTCTATGCTACTCTGATTAATTTGTTTAGATTTATATATAATTTACATTTATATATAATTTAGCTACCTGAATAACATCTATCAATAAATCTATCTATCTATCTATCTATCTATCTATCTATCTATCTATCTATCTATCTATCTATCTGTCTATCTATCTATCTCTGCTGTCTCTTCAGTCTCACAAATATTGTATTTCTCCTTCAGCATCATCTCCACTTTATTTTATGGTCCTTCTTCCCTGGCAACCACTCTCACTAGTAGCCTGTTATACTCCAGAGTAGAGGAGGCAGATCCTCCCAGTACAGCATGCAGGGCTGTGATTTAAGGACCTCTTTGCAGAGAGAGTGGTTTCAGACTCTCCAACTGTATCAAACAGGCATTTAATTCATCTCTGCCAAGAAAGTCTCTTTCCCAGATCTCTCTTACTTACTCTTTCAGCAGTGGCATGAATCCTGTGTTTCCTAAGGTGCAGTGGAAAGTGTGACTCCTCGGCTCCTGGCTGAGATGTTAGGGTCTGTCGCCTTGCACCATATGATGTGTAACAAGATCTGCACATCTGCATCAATATTAATAGGAATGTATAGAGGATGAAATATTCATGATAATGTTCCTCAGCAATGCTCCTTGGTAGGGGGATGAAGCAGATGAAGCTGTGGAGGGTTGGCTTGCCAGAGGTACTGAGGTGTGGGAAGGTCCTTGGCATCCACACGTGCCAGCACATATCCATCCTGCTCGTGCCCTTGTGATGCTGAAGTTAAAAAGGCAGGAAAATGCCAAGGGGTTACTAAATAATCCTGCAGCATCTGAACAGTTCTGAGAGATTGCTGAGGTTTAAACTGTACAGAGTCATCTAATTGCTGAAAGCTGCTTGCCTGGAGTAGGTTCAGGACTGTCCCTGCCTGCAAGTTCATTGCCAGTGCTAAGGCTTTGGGCTGTGCTGGCCACCGGAGGAGTGCCAGAGGCTCTCCATGAACCCTTCTGTCTTAACAAAGGGAAGAGAAAGGGAAGAAGAGAGAGAGGTGGACAGCATGTGAAAGAAACTCAACCATCCGGGTTGTAAAGAAGAACAATGTCATGGAATAGAGACACAGAGACACAAACCAAGATGGAACCCAAACCCTGATGTCAGGGTTTGGCACCACTGATGCTTGGGGGCAGGCACTGGACAAGTCCCAGACTGGACTCAGCAGCAGATGGGAGTCAGATTCAGGAGCTGTATTCTGGAACTGGATTCAGGAACACAGGGATTGGGATGGGAGGCAGAAGGGACAGAGTCCTCCTGGGACACCAACCAGTGGAGAAGCAACTCAGCCCTGGTGATCCCTCAGCTTCCTCCTGCAGATGCTCCCCATGGGCTGCAATCCCTTGTTGGGCAGTTGAGGGTCCCTTGACCTGGGGACCCTTCTGCTTTTGGTGAAGCCCCACCTGGAGTACTGCATCCAGCACAAGATAACCATAGAACTGCTGAAGCAGGTCCAGAGGAGGTCACAAAGATGATCAGAGTGGTGGAGCACCTCCCCTATGGGGACAGGCTAAGAGAGTTGGGGCTGTTCAGCCTGGAGAAGAGAAGGCTCCAGGGAGACCTTAGAGCAGCCTTCCAGTACCTGAAGGAGGCTACAGGAGAATGGGGGGAGGTCTTGTAGTGATAGGGTGAGAGACAATGGCTTTGAGCTGGAAGAAAGGAGATTTAGACTGGAGATTAGGGAGAAATTCTTTACAGTGAGGTTGGTGAGACAATGGAACAGGTCTCTCTCTCAGAGAGATGGTGGATGCCCTCCCCGTGAAGGTGTTTAAGGCCAGGTTGGATGGCTCCTTGAGCAAGCTCTCCCTGCCCATGGCAGGAGGTTTGGAGCAGATGATCTTGAAGGTCCCTTCCAACTTCTCTGAACTTCTCTTAACCGAGAGAGTGATTCATCATTGGAATGGGCTGCCCGGGAGGTGGTTGAGTCTCCGTCCCTGGAGGCATTCAAGAGGGGACTGGATGTGGCACTTGGTGCCATGGTCTAGTCATGAGGTTTGTGGTTATAGGTTGGACTCGATCTTCGAGGTCTCTTCCAACCCTGGTAATACTGTGATACTGTGAACTTCATCTCCAGCAGTAGAGAAGTCCTCACCCCATTTATTGCCTTGAGCATAATATTGTTGCCTGGTAGGGCACAGACTTCACAAGTCACAAGACTTAACCATTCCCTCTAATTATTTTGGGGGGAGGGGGTTGTTCAGGCTCAAGGGAGAGCTCATTGCCCTCCACAGCTACCTGAAAGGTGATTGTAGCCAGGAAGAGGTTGGTCTCTTCCCTCTAGCAACCAGCACCAGAACAAGAGGACACAGTCTCAAGCTGCCCCAGGGGAAGTTTAGGCTGGAGGTGAGGAGAAAGTTCTTCACTGAGAGAGTCATTCATCATTGGAATGTGCTGCCCAGGGAGGTGGTGGAGTCACCATCCCTGGAGGTGTTCAAGAGGGGATTGGACGTGGCACTTAGTGCCATGGTCTAGTCGTGAGGTCTGGGGTGACAGGTTGGCCTTGATGATCTTTGAGGTCTCTTCCAACCTTGGTGATACTGTTCAACAGGACATCAATCCATACCCTTTGCTTCAAAGAGAAACCCGCGCCATGATTCATAGGCCCTAATTAGAGCTGACAGGCCATGTTGTAGCTGTTGGTACCTGTGCTATGAGATGTTGTTCCTGATACATGATGCTGCCACTTTCCTGCAGCCTTGAATGTGTTTCTCTTTCATTACACCTGGAGATGTTAGTTTATTATCGGTATTTGTCACACGCCTCCAGCACAGTGAGCAGGGAAAAACAAACTGAAGGAATTTGCATCTTTTTTTCTACTTGTTATGTTTTCATTTTTCTTTCTTCTTCTTCTTTTTTTTTTCTTTCCCCCAAGCATATCTGGAAGTTCCATGTAAAAATGAGGCAATGTTTTTTTCACTGTGAGGATGACAGAAGGCTGGAGTAGGCTGCCCAGGGGGATTGTGGATTCTCCCTCTCTGGAGATATTAAAAACCCACCTGGGTGTGTTCCAGTGTGATCTGGTACAGGTGACCCTGCTCTGGCAGTGGGGTTGGACTGGATGATCTTTTGAGGTCCCTTCCAGCCCCTAACATTCTGTGATCCTGTGACCTATGCAGGCATTGTACGAAACCCAGCACGACAGGGTTTGGAAGGGGCCTCATCTAGGAGATCATCCAGTCTTAGAGGGCTTTTCTAACTGAAACAATTCTATGATTCTGTGATATCAAGGCTCTGAATTCAGCTTGTTATTCATAGAATCATAAAATGGTAGGAGCTGGAAGGGACCTCCCCAGATCCTCTAGTCCAACCCTCCTGCTAAAGCAGGGTCACCCACAGCAGTTTGCACACCATCACAGTTTCAGGTGGGTTTGGAATCTCTCCAGAGCAGAATTGTTCCAGTTAAAAAGAACCTTAAGATCAAGTCCAACCACCAATGAAACACCACCATGGCCACTAAACCACGTCCCCAGGTTTCTTGAACACCTCCACGGACAGTGACTCCATCACCTCCCTGGGCAGCCTGTTGCAGTGCCTGACCACTCTTGCAGCAAAGAAACTGTTCCTAATACCCCAAGTAAACCTCCCATGGTGGAACTTGAGGCCATTTCCTCACATTCAATCACCTTTCAGGGAGTTGTAGAGGGCAATGAGGCCTCTCCTCCACCTCCTTTTCTCCAGATTAAACAACCTCAGTTCCCTCAGCTGCTCCTCACCAGCCCTGTTCTCCAGGGCTTTCACCAGCTTTGTTGCCCCTCTCTGGACATACTCCAGCACCTCAAATGTAGCTTCTTCACACCTATAACCTAGAGTACTGCCCCCAGTTCTGGAGCTCCTATTACAAGAGGCATATGGAGGTGCTGGAAGGTGTCCAGAGAAGGGCCACAAGGATGATCAGAGGGCTGGAGCACCTCTCCTATGAGGACAGACTGAAGGAGTTGGGGCTGTTCAGTCTGGAGAAGAGAAGGCTCTGAGGTGACCTCATTGTGGCCTTCCAGTATCTGAAGGGGGCCTACAAGAAGGCTGGGGAGGGACTTCTCAGGATGTCAGGTAGTGATAGGACTAGGGGGAAGGGAATGAAGCTGGAGGTGGGGAGATTCAGGTTCGACGTGAGGAGGAAGTTCTTCACCATGAGAGTGGTGAAGCCCTGGAATGGGTTATCCAGGGAGGTGGTTGGGGCCTTGTCCCTGGAGGTGCTTAACACCAGGCTGTTAAGGTGATGAGGCTCTGGGCAGCCTGATCTAGTGTGGGGTGTCCCTGCCCATGGCAGGGGGGTTGGAACTAGCTGATCCTTGTGGTCCCTTCCAAGCCTGACTGATACTGTGATAACACAACAAATAATTATTTCATGTCCTGCACATTGTTCTACAGAGCAGCCAAGAGCTGTGCTTTCAGTTCCTGTCGCTCTGAAAATATCTATGAGAAAAACAAATGGAGCTTCTCATGCAGCAAGAAACATTTTGTGAGTTTCAGTGTTGGTTATTAAAAACCATCCCAAAAAAAAAACCCCAAAACAAACATGAAAAACCAACCAACCAAACCCCCTCCCAAAAAAAAAAAAAACCCCAAACAAAAATACCCAACCCTCCTTTGAAGCTTGAAATTTAATTTCCATTCAAGAAAGCTGCTTGCTTTAGAGGTTAAACAAGCAAGGAAGCCTGTAAAATTAATGGGATTAATTAAAATGTGCATGTATTTGGGAGGTCTAACAAAGATTTCCTCTTTCAGAGCACACAGAATCAATTTTCCTGGATTTCCTGGGAGATTTTTAAGGAGTCTTGCAGCCTTGTTTGTAAAAGGAAGCCAGGGACTTCTGACTCTGTTTCGAGCAAAGGCTCGAGTCGCTGTACTCCAGTGCTTCTGTAACACGTTTCTGTTCATTAGATAATTATCACACCAAATAAATACCTTATGAGGAGGAATTTCCATCTGTTGCCTTTCCAGTGAACGGCCTGAAATTGTGCCAGGGGAGATTTAGGCTGGAGGGTAGGAATAATTTCTTCATTGCAAGAGTGGTCAGGCAGTGGAACAGGCTGCCCAGGGAGGTGGTGGAGTCACCGTCCCTGGTGGTGCTCCGGGAATGTGTGGAGACTTTGGGACATGGTTTAATGGGCAAGCTGGTGTTGGGTTACAGTATCACAGTATCACCAAGGTTGGAAGAGTCCTCAAAGATCATTGAGTCCAACCTGTCACCACTGACCTCATGACTAGACCGCGGCACCAAGTGCCACATCCAATCCCCTCTTGAACACCTCCTGGGATGGTGACTCCACCACCTCCCTGGGCAGCACATTCCAATGACGAGTGATTCTCTCAGTGAAGAACTTTCTTCTCACCTCCATCCTAAACTTCCCTTGGTGCAGCTTGAGACTGTGTCCTCTTGTTCTGGTTGCTAGAGAGAAGAGACCGACCCATTCCTGGCTACAACCAGCTTTCAGGTAGTTGTAGAGAGCAATGAGGTCTCCCCTGAGCCTCCTCTTCTCCAGGCTAAGCAACCCCAGCTCCCTCAGCCTCTCCTCACAGGGCTGTGCTCAAGGCCTCTCCCCAGTTTCCTTGCCCTTCCCTGGACACGTTCAACTGTCTCGATGTCCTTGATGGTTGCACTTGAGGATCTTGGAGGTCTTTTCCACCCAAAACAATTCCATGATTCTATGATAATTTTTATTCTCTAGTTTTCAGGAATGTTTTACTGCATACAGATAAAAATCTCATGACTGGAGCAGCCCTTGTACACTGGAGATCATCAGGAACAAGTCTAATGGCACCTTCCTGCTGTTTTTCACAGGGTGCTGCCAGCCTTGAGATTGTTCCTGGGAAACTGCTCTTCTCACACTTACCAAAGATCATCTGGTAGCTGTGTCAACAGAATTCCCCTCTGGGCCAAAGCACCAAAGACTCAAGCTTGTGGCAGCTCCAGCTGTAGAGGTACAATTTTAGCTCTAGTATAACCAGTGCAGCAGAGCTGGGTGAAGAAAACCTCATGATTCTGTGATTCTATGATTCTAAGTTCAACAAAGACAAATGTAGAGTCCTGCACCTGGGAAGGAACATCCCTCTACACCAAAAGGGTTGTTAAGGCCTGGCACAGGCTGCCTAGGGCAGTGATGCAGTCCTCATCCCTGGAGGGGTTTTAAAGCATTGGAAATGAGGTGCTGAGGGGCATGGTTTGGTGGTGACCTGGCAGTGCTGGGGTAATGATTAGACTCCAGGATCTTGAAGATCTTTTCCAACCAAAAGGATTCCATAATTCCAAGTGTGTTCTTTCCCTGTTCTTACAGTTTCCTGTAGGCATCCATCTCTGAAGCCCATTCCCCCCCCCCCCTTTCTTTATTTTTCCTCTCATTTGGGAAATGGAGGTAAGGATTGGAAACTATTCCTTCACTCTCAGGGGGACATTTCAACTATGGGATCTGTGGCCGTCTGCAGTAGACAGCTCTCCTGTCTCTTATACTTCTCTTGTTGCAAAGCATTTGAGTGCCAAGAGTAATTCAATCATCTGCTATTTGGGACACATCTCCTGCAGTGGTGGGAGGACATTAGTTTTTCTCTTCTAATGGGTGGTGAAATAACCCATGGAAACGAGAGCAGTGAGAGAACAAGAATAGAATAGAATTAACCAGGTTGGAAGAGACCTTTGAGACCATTGAGTCCTACCTATCATCCAACACCATCTAATCAACTAAACCAGGGCACCAAGCACCCCATCCAGTCTCCTCCTAAACACCTCCAGTGATGGTGACTAGAGCAGCCTCCTTCCAAATACCAATAAAAGTCCTTCTGGGGGGACAGAGGAATCAAGGGGTTCAATGCAGATCACAGAAAGGGGGGTGAGTGTTGGAAGTGACTTCTGGAGATCATCAAGTTCAACCTCCCTGCCAAAGCAGGGCCCATGTAGGGAAATCCCACAGGAACACATTCAGATGGGTCTTGAAAGCCTCCAGAAAAGGTGGTCACCTATGTGTTTTCTGTTGGGTGGAGGAGAAGCAGCTTATTCTCACTCTGCGTTTCATTCTGATGACAAAAACAACCCAGAAAACCATTTTGCATTAATTTCATCCTCTTTACTTTTCCAATTTGGCTACTGAAGTGAAAAATCAATTATTCCTGCAGCTCTGATGGAGGAGTTGGGTTGAGTTCTTGATTTGTTTGCCAAGGTTGCAGTGAAAAACTGTATTTCTGAGGCTGGATTAGTAAATCAGGTGCCATGTTGTTTTATGTTCTGTACTGCCAGGCTCTGGACTAGGTTGCATTGTTTTGCTGTGACAAAATATCCACAGCAAATGAGACTTGGATTCTGGGAACTGGATTTTTGGATGAAGGAACTGGTGCCCCCTCCCTGGAGGTGTTCAAGGCCGGGTTGGATGAGGCCTTGAGCAAGCTGGTCTAGTGGAAGGTGTCCCTGCCTATGGCAGGGATGGTCCTTAAGAACCTTTCCAACCCAAATCATTCTATGATTCTGTGGAAGAGAACCTGAATTTGGCAGGTTCCAGTTGGCATTGAAGTTGTTCAGATGAGACATCAGCTGACAACAGGTCAGATGAGTCAGGCTAAGCCCTCTTCCCCCCCCAGGAGATGATTCATGACAGTCATCATAAATAGGTACAGACTCTTCTGATTGATGTTTCTGAGCCCACATTCTCTGAAGGCTGTTTTGTGAGGGCTTTGTTGCACCTTCCTGCCAAGGTACAGACACAAAGCTGTTCAAGATGAAATGGTACCATGGAATCATAGAACCGTTGATGATGGAAGAATCCTTTGAGATTATGAAGCCCAGCTGTTCATAACCCCCTCCGCTACCGCTAAGCTACTACCACTAAACCGTCACCCTCAGCACCACATCCACACATCTTTTAAATACCTTCAAGGATGGTGACTCCACCACCACCCTGGGCAGCCTATTCCAGTGCCTGAGAACCTTTTCTGGGAAAAAACATTTCCTAATATCTAATCTGAACCTGCCCTGGCACAACTTGAGGCCATTTCCTTTTGTCCTGTCACCTGTGGCATGTGAGAAGACACCAACCTCCACCTGGTTCCTACCCCTACATGGCTCCAATCTCCTCTGGGGAGTCCTTTGGGGGAATTGTAGAGGTAGATGAGGTCCCCTTTCAACCTATTCAGAAATAATCTCAGGAGACGATAAATAGCAAAAATGCTCTGAATGCTCCTAGGACTACACAGGCTCTTGGAGATCCTCTGAGAGCTGCAGAAGCTCTTGGGGATAGAATTTGTCACCATGGTTTTTTCTTTTCTGGTGTTCCTCTGTATTTCAGTTGTGAAGCAGACTTTGTGGAGTCCCAAGCAACCTGATCAAGTTGGAGATCAAATTGTTTGTGTGCCAGGAACCTCCTTCTCCATGACCTTGATCAGGTTGGTTAGTTCCTCTTTGGTGGCTTTACTCTCCCTGTTTGTCTCCAGCCATCCTGGAGAGGTGAAAGCACTGAGGCCTAAGTGTGACTGTGGGTATCTGCCATCCATCCACCCATCCTCTGGCTAGAATGAGTTCTTCCACAAGCCTTTTGTCCCTTGCTCTGGCTCTCATACATTTGAACTACTGCATTCCTTTGGCTGCCTATAGCCCAGCCCACCAGCACCCACCAGACTCTGCCCATTGCAGCCCTTCTGCCATCCTTCACCCTTTAAAGCCCCTCACTCTGGGGCTCATCATCCACCCCCTTCCAGAGCAGGATCATAGAATCTGGCACAGGTCACACAGGAATACATCCAGATGGATCTTGAAAGTCTCCAGAGAAGGAGACTTCACAACCTCTCTGGGGAGCCTGTTCCAGTGCTCTGTGACTCTCACATTGAAGAACTCCCTTCTCATGTTGAGCTGGAACCTCCTGTGCTGTAGTTCCTATCCATCACCCCTTGTCCTATCCCAGGGTGCAACTGACCAGAGTCTGTCCCCTCCCTCTTGACAACCAGCCCTCAGATATTTATAAACATTTATTAAACCCCTTCTCCAGGCTTCTCTTCTCCAGGCTTCTCTTCTCCAGGCTTCTCTTCTCCAGGCTTCTCTTCTCCAGGCTTCTCTTCTCCAGGCTTCTCTTCTCCAGGCTTCTCTTCTCCAGGCTTCTCTTCTCCAGGCTTCTCTTCTCCAGGCTTCTCTTCTCCAGGCTTCTCTTCTCCAGGCTTCTCTTCTCCAGGCTTCTCTTCTCCAGGCTTCTCTGTCACCTTTGCCAACCTGGTGCCAACTGGCAGCTGCAGGAATGTAAAAGTTGGACCAGATGATCCTTGACGTCCTTTCTAACATGGAATTTGAAGATTCTATGTCCCTGTTGACTGCAGGGGGATTGGATAAGATGACCTTTGAGGGTCCCTTCCAACCCAAAGCGTTCTGTGATTCTGTGGTTTGTTCCTAGTCAAGTGAAAAGTGAATTACAGTGTGGTTTTTATTTACTTGAATACTGTGTCCAGTTCTGGGCCCCTCAGATTAGGAAGGATGTTGACTTGCTGGAATGTGTCCAGAGAAGGGCAACAAAGTTGGGGAGGGGTTTGGAACACAAGCCCTGTGAGGAGAGGCTGAGGGAGCTGGGGTTGCTTAGCTTGGAGGAGACTCAGGGGAGACCTTCTTGCTGTCTACATCTACCTGAAGGGAGGTTGTAGCCAGGAGGGGGCTGGTCTCTTCTCCCAGGCAATCAGCACCAGAACAAGAGGACACAGTCTCAAGCTGCACCAGGGGAGGTTTAGGCTGGAGGTTAGGAAGAAATTCTTCACAGAGAGAGTGATTGCCCATTGGAATGTGCTGCCCAGGGAGGTGGTGGAGTCACCATCGCTGGAGGTGTTTAGGAGAAGACTTGATGTAGTGCTTGGTGCCATGGTTTAGTTGATTAGGTGGTGTTGGATGATAGGTTGGACTTGATGATCTTGAAGGTCTCTTCCAACCTGGCTTATTCTATTATATGCTATGCCATGCTATTTATTTACTGAAAGGTGACCTTGCAATATCTGGGTAATGTTGTATAAGAGAAAAAAAAAACCACAACAAAACCAAACAGCAACAACAAAAAACCCCCAGTTCTGGTGGAGCAACTCTCTTAACTGCACTTGATCTGTACTCACAAGTGTGGGTTTAGGGAAGTCTGCCTGTTAAGGTCTTCCTTGATGCTTCTGCACACAGATCCCAGTTGCCTCTAACCAGCTTATTCCATCCCTTGTTCCACTGCAGTCTTAAATAAATTAAATTGTTTGCTCTCTACTTAAACTCTCGAGGATGAACCACAAATTCTTGCTAAAAATTGAGCTTTTTGGATTTAGAAGGATTCAGCTAGGAGTTAGAGACATCACTCAAATTTCTCCAAGGTTAAAGGTGTCACCTACCTGCGCTGCTCACTGAAATGGAAATTATCTGCATGTAGAAGTAATTTATTCAGCCTGACTCTTCCTATAATGCCTTCTAGAGCCCCTAAAACCACAAAAGGTTTGCAAGACATAGAAAATAGGATAATAAGAGGGGATAACACAGCCTGGTGAAGCTCCTGTGGAGTTGTAATGAGGGGAATCTTGAAGCACTCATCTCTAGCCTTGCTTCTGGGTTAAAATAGGTTGTGATCATGCCCCTGTACTTGGCATTGTTGAGGCTGCACCTTGAATCCTGTATTCAGTTTTGGGCCCCCCACTCCATGAAGGACATTGAGGGTCTGGAGCAGGTCCAAAGAAGGGTAACTAAGCTGCTGAATGGTCTGGAGAACAGGTCTGGTGAGGGGCAGCTGAGGGAACTGGGGACATTCAGCCTGGGGAAAAGGAGGCTGAAGGGAGACCTTCTGGCTCTTTACAACTCCCTGAAAGGAAATGACCTGAAAATGTGCCAGGGGAGCTTTAGGTTGGAGATCAGGAAAAATTTCCTTTCTGCAAGAGTGGTCAGGCACTGGAACAGGCTGCCCAGGGAGGTGGTGGAGTCACCATCCCTGGAAAGTGTTCAAGAAACCTGTGGGCATGGCACTGTGGGACATGGTTTGATAGCCATTATGGTAATAGGTCAATGGTTGGACTTGGTGATCTTAGAGAGCTTTTCTAACTGAAGCAATTCTATGATTCTGTGATATCAAGACCCTGATTACAGACCTGACCTGCTCATTATTTACAGAATAATAGAATGGTAGGGGTTGGAAGGGACCTCTAGGGATCATTCAGTCTAACCCCTCTGCCAAATCAGGATCACCTATGCAGGCCACACAGGAATGCATCCAGGTGGGTCTTCAAAATCTCCAAAGAAGGAGAATCCACAACCTTTCTGGACAGCCTGCTCCAGGGCTCCAGCACCCTCACACCAAAGAACCTTCTCCCTAAATTCAAGAGAGACCTACCTGGAGCCAGTTCTCATCCTTGTGAAGGAAAGCTGAATATCCAGCCATGGCTTTGTATTATCATCGTGTAGTTGCTCCAGGAACTGACTCATTTTGGTTAGGAGAAAGCCGTAAGTGTCAGGTCCCTGTTGATATATGATAGAGCCACCTAATTGTGTAATAGCACTTAGGAGTGTTCAACACCTCTTCACTCTTCTGTTAAACTCTTCCTTTTTTTTCCCCCTTCCTTCAACCTGCATCTCATGGACAGTATTTTCTTCCTCAGGTCTTGATAGGCTGGGAAAGCAGACAGCAGCACTTTCTAGTCTTCTACTATCACAATCCATCCAAAATCTGATTATTGATCACTGTGAATTGAGATTTGGGGCTGTTTGCTGAGTTTCTACCCATCTATTTAAAACAGGTTTGAGAAAAGAGAGAAGTTAGTAGAATCCTAGCATGGTGGATGTTGGAAGGGACCCCTGGAGATCATCCAGTCCAAACTCCCTGCTAAAGCAGGGTCACCTGCAGCAGGTTTCCCAGGATCATGCGGTCCAGGTGGGTTTAGAATCTCTCCAAAGAAGGAGACTTCACAACCTCTCTAGGCAGCCTGCTCCAGGGCTCTAGCACCCTCAAGGTTGTGAAGTTCCAGTTCTTCTTTAGATGGAACCACCCTGAGATTCAGACTGGAGAGAAAGAAGAAATGTTTGACAGTGAGTGTGGTGAGACCAGAGAGGTGGGAGATGCCCCATCCCTGGAGCCATTGCAGATGAGGTTGTCTGGGGCTCTGATCAACCTGTTCTAGTTGCAAAAGTTCCTGCTAACTGCAGGGGACTAGACTAGATGAGCTTTGAACGTCCATCTGAACATGAGGAAGAACTTGTTTGGTGTGAGGGTGCTGGAGCCCTGGAGCAGGCTGCCCAGAGAGGTTGTGGAGTCTCCTTCTCTGGAAAGATTCCAAACCTACCTGGACATTGTGATCCTGGGCAAGCTGCTGTGTGCCCCCTGCTTTAGCAGGGAGTTTGGACTAGATGATCTCCTAGATGAAGTTTCTTCCATCCCCACCATGATGGGATTCTGTGATTCTTCTTTCAGATCGTGACAGGTGCTGAGCTCCCTTTGCTGGTGAACTTCAGCTGCAAGAATGGGTGATTCATTCCTGCTTTCATCACATGTAACCATTCCAACTTCATTTCTCCAACATCTTCTCTCTGATGAAGGACTTCAAAAACAGTTCTCCTGGTCATCCATGTCGAGGCCATTGCCTGGAACAGCCTTTTCCACTTGCCCGTCAGCTGCTGCAGGTTTGTAAAGGAGATGTTTCCCTTTCCAACACTCAATGAGAGCATTCTTATGTAGATGCTTATGCAAATCACCCCATTTTCCCACTGTGCTTCCCACTAATCCCAGTCAATAGGACACAGAGGGTTATTGATACAGCCTTGAAATTAATTGGAGAGTGGTCACAAATGAATCATTATTTGAACTTTCTTTACTGCCCAGAGAGAGCAACTTAGTGCTTGATATCCATATTCATATGGATAGTGTGAGACCTAGAGAAGTAAATAGGGAAGATGTCAGAGTAATATTTATGTAAGCTCAGCAGTCAGGGCAATGACTTTCTTTGAGCATCCTGAGCTTTGAACAGGACTCTTTGAACCAGAAAAGAACTGCAATTTGTTCCTCTCCTTTGGGTAACAAGACTTTGAGCCAAGGAATTTATGGATGTGATGGGCTACGCCCATCCTGGAAGCAGGGTGGGGAGGGCTTGTGAGAGCTTTTGCCCTCCCTGGAGGGTGTTTTCCCCCTGGGAAACTAAATTAGTCTGTTCTACTCCCCCTCCCTGCCTAGTAAGGCTATAAAAAGGAGGATACTGCAGCCATTAGGTCTCTTGGCCCCTGCCTTTTGCCTGGACAAGGGCTGCCACTGGTTCCCCTGCTTCTCTGCCATGTGGTCCTCCCTGCTGCCCCCACACCTTGCAAAGGACTGGTTTTGTATTTCATATTTCTTTTTTCCCATCCATCCTTGTTCCTTACCCTTGTGAACCCTACCTGTTATTGTTACATAGATATATATATATATATAGTTATATAGTTATATAGTTATATAGTTATATATATATATATATGGTTTGAAGAAAACTCTTGACCTCTCTACTTCCAAGCCGAATCCAAATTATTTCTGAGTGGATTTGCTCCTTCCCTTTCTTTTCCTCTCTATTGGGAAAGAGGAGGGAGGAGCGGGGAGGGATTCTCAGCCTGACCCCTATCTGAGCTCTTAAGGCCCAGTTAAGGCTCAAACCACCACAATGTAGTTTACAGCAGTTTTGTGGCTGTATCAGAGAGGTGGTGGAGTCACCATCCCTGGAGGTCTTCAAGAAACGTGTGGACGTAGCGCTTTGGGACAGGGTTTGATGGCTGTGGTTGTCTTAGGTTGATGGTTGGGCTTGATGATCTTAGAGGGGTTTTCCAACCCAAACAATTGTATGATTCTACAGTTCTAGAAACTGAAACCTGAAACTGGGGCTGAGGAACCTGAGATGTGGAAGATGCCTACAAGTGGAGTGTCATGGTGTGCTGGACAAGGTGCTGTGGCTGTCCTGCTCTGAGCATCTCAGTCCACTCCCCTCAGAGCGATGTCTTGCTGTGAGCATCCTTCTCTGCTCCATCCTGGAGCTGGCCTAATTGCAACCAAAACAGAGACAAATGTGAGAGTTGAAGGCTGGCTGTAATGCTACTTCCTGCAGCTAAATTGTGTTAAAGCAAAAAAAGAAAGAAAAGAAAAAAAAAAAAAAAAAAAAGAAAAAGAAAAGCAGCCAAACAGAAAAGTGATTTTGCCTAAAGGCTCCTCTGAACAATATATGTGGTAAATGACATCAAACCTTAAAGCTGTCCCATCCTGAGAGCCCATGGGGATTGGCTTCCCTAAAAAAAAACACATTAGAAGATACACACCAGATGTGCTTCAGCTGTGATTTGTATTCTGCAAAGTCTTCTCCTTCTGTCTGAAAGTTTATTAAAGCCTTCTCTGTTTTGGGCCACAAGAAGGATGTTGAATGGCTAGAGAAGGCCCAGAGAAGGGCAGTGAAGATGGGGAAAGGTCTGGACAGCTGGCCTAGTGAGGAGTGGCTGAGGAGGGAACTGGGGACATTCAGCTTGGAGAAAAGGAGGCTGAGAGGAGACCTCATTGCTCTCTACAACTCCATGAAAAGAGGTTGTAGCCAGGTGGAGATTGGTCTCTTCCTCCAGCAATAAGCAACAGGGCAAGAGGAAATGGCTTCAGGTTGCCTCAGGGGAGGTTTAGATCAGACATGAGGAACAATTTTTTCATTGGAAGCATGGTCAGGCATTGGAACAGGCCACCCAAGGAGTTGGTGGAGTCACCATCCCTGGGGGTGTTCAAGAGTCATGTGGACATGGTACTTTGGGATATGGTTTAATGGCTGTGGTGCTGGTAGGTCAGTGGTTGGACTTGATGATATTAGAGAGCTCTTCCAACCCATAGTATTCTATGATTCCTGTTTCCCCCCTCTCTTCTCTCCTGGTTTATGTGGATGCTGAGGATTTTAGGTGACAGCCACCAAGAGTGATGTATTTCTAACTCATTTCTGATTCCACACCTTTCAGTCACTCTTCTCTTGAATTTTTGTGCAATTCCCAAATTGATGTTGAAAAATCAGTTCCTCAAGTGTTAACTGACTCTCTGCAGAGGCTTGTAAATGGGACACAGAGAACAAATGTTGTCCAAGGAGGACTCTTTAGGTCTGTCCATCTAACTGTACAAGCCACTGGAGAATCATCTGGCTGTAGGCAGAGCCCTAATTAATCCCAAGGCACTACTGGAGAGAGTCCAAACAAGGCTGCAAAGATGCTGAGGGGCCTGGAGCAGGTCTGTGAGGAGGAAAGGCTGAGAGACATGGGGCTGTTGAGCCTGGAGAAGAGCAGCCTGAGACTGGATTTTCTCACTGCTCAGCAAAAGCTAAAGGACCTGTGTGGGGCAAGAGGATGGGGCCCGACTCTTGTCAGTGGTGCCCAGTGGCAGGACAAGGTGCAATGGGCACAAACTGGAGCCCAGGAAGTTCCACCTGAAGATAAGAAGAAACTTGATTGGTGTAAGTGTACTGGAGTCCTGGAGCAGGCTGTCCAGAGAGGTTATGAAGTCTCCTTCTCTGGAGAGATTCCAACCCCAACTGGCCAATTGCCATCCTGGGCAAGCTGCTGTAGGTGATCCTGTCCCTGGCAGGGAGGTTGGAGCTAGATGATCTTTAAGGTCCCTTCCAATGCAACCCATTCTAATATTCTAGGGTTCTAGAGGCTCCCAAGGCCAAACAAGGTGTCCCTAGAGCCTTAGCCAGGCCAAACACCCCTTGAATGCTAGGAGCTTGTAGGAGAATGCTAGGCGGCAATAACTGCGCACCTGAAGCCAACATGGATTTAGGAAGGGCAGGTCCTGCCTCTCCAACCTGATCTCCTTCTATGATCAGGTGACCTGTGGATGTGGGGAGGCCTGTGGATGTGGTCTACCTGGACTTCAACAAGGCCTTTGACACTGTCCCCCACAGAAAACTGCTGACTAAGCTGTCAGCCCATGGCTTGGGCAGCAACACTCTGTGCTGGGTTAGGAACTGGCTGGGGGCTGAGCCCAGAGAGTGGTGGTGAATGGTGCCACATCCACCTGGAGGCCAGTCACCAGTGGCATCCCCCAGGGATCGGTGCTGGGCCCCATCCTCTTTAATATCTTCATTGATGATCTGGATGAGGGGATTGAGACAGTCATCAGCAAATTTGCAGATGACACCAAACTGGGAGCAGATGTTGATCTATTAGGGAGCAGAAGGGCTCTGCAGAGGGACCTCAACCAACTGGACAGATGGGCAGAGTCCAACAGGATGGCATTCAACAAATCCAAGTGCCAGGTGCTGCACTTTGGCCACAACAACCCCATGCAGAGCTACAGGCTGGGGTCAGAGTGACTGGAGAGCTGTCAAACAGAAAGGGACCTGGGGGTGCTGGTTGACAGCTGCCTAAACATGAGCCAGCAGTGTGCCCAGGTGGCCAAGAAGGCCAATGGCATCCTGGCCTCCATCAGGAAGAGTGTGGCCAGCAGGAGCAGGGAAGTCATTGTGCCCCTGTACTCTGCATTGGTTAGGCCACATCTTGAGTCCTGTGTCCAGTTGATTCTATGAATCTAAAGGACATGGCTAAGTGCTGGATTTAGCAGTTGCTGGGTTTATGGTTGGACTCAATGACCTTGGATGTCTATTCCAAATATAGTGGTAACATGATTAAAAGAAAAGGATAATTTCCTGGCTTTACAGCTGCACATCCTCATTGTTTTGCTGATGTTCAGTAATGATTAGACTTTGGTTTTCTAGATAATGGACTTTCTAACATGCTTTAGGTAAAGAGAAACAGTTAGATTTGGAAGGGTAGAGTTCCTTCTCTCAGGCGTTCCAGAGGGGATTGGACTTGGTGCCATGGTTTAGTCATGAGATCTGTGGTGGCAGGTTGGACTTGAAGATCTCTGAGGTCTCTTCCAACCTTGGTGATTCTGTGATTCTGTGAAATCAGGTGTTTCAAAGACCAGAAAATATCATTCAATCATGCAATGAAGGACCACTGAGCAGTCCAAACACTATGTAAAGAAACCAGGTCCTGAACTATTCAAATAGTCAAATCAGAGATAAAGCCTGAGGAAAAGAGCATGGGGAAAAGATGATGATTGAGAGGTAATTACAATGGTAGAACTGAGCAGGTTATGAATCAGGTCAAGGTATTTCAGCAGCTGGATTTGGGTTGGTTTTTTTGCAGGAATGTTTTCTTCCAAGGGAACAAAAAGTACAGAAAAGAAAAATGCTGGGGAAAGAAACATCCAGGGGATTATGATGGATTTGGAAAGAATGTTGAGAGTGGAAAAATGCATTTCCCCTTCAAGACTGAAGAGAAAAAAAGGAAATAAGAGGTCAAGTGATTAATTATAACTGGAATTACTGAGAATTAACAGAAGCATAATGGTTCACCATCACTATCAAAATACTAATATGCAGGAAAATTTACAGGGATGGAGAAAATAAAGATACATTTTTTTCCCCACAAGGGACACAGAATTCCTTCTTCATGGATGATGCCATCCCATTACCTTCTGAATCATAGAATCACAGCAGCCTAGCAGGGTGGGGTTTACAAAGAATCTCTGGAGATTTACAGAATCAGCAAGGTTGGAAGAGACCTCAAAGATCATCAAGTCCAACCTGTCACCACAGACCTTATGACTACACCATGGCACCAAGTGCCACGTCCAGTCCCCTCTTGAACACCTCCAGGGATGGTGACTCCACCACCTCCCTGGGCAGCACATTCCAATGATGAATGACTCTCTCAGTGAAGAACTTTCTCTTCGCCTCGAGCCTAAACTTCTCCTGGTGCAGCTTGAGACTGTGTCCCCTTGTTCTGGTGCTCATTGCCTGGGAGAAGAGACTAACCCCCTCCTGGCTACAGTCACCCTTCAGGTAGTTGTAGAGAGCAATGAGGTCTCCCCTGAGCCTCCTCTTCTCCAGGCTAAACAATCCCAGCTCCCTCAGCCTCTCCTCACAGGGCTGTGCTCAAGGCCTCTCCCCAGCCTCCTTGCCCTTCTCTGGACATGTTCAAGAGTCTCAATGTCCTTCTTAAACTGAGGGGCCCAGAACTGGACACAGGACTCAAGGTGTGACCTAACCAGTGCTGAGTCCAGGGGCACAATGACTTCCCTGCTCCTGCTGGCCACACTATTCTTGATGCAGGTCAGGATGCCATTGGCCTTCTTGGCCACCTGGGCACACTGCTGGCTCATGTTCAGCCAGCTGTCAATCAGTATCCCCAGCTGTTTGGCAGCTCTCCAGTCACTCTGACCCCAGCCTGTAGCTCTGCATGGGGTTGCTGTGACCAAAGTGCAGCACCTGGCACTTGGATTTGTTAAATGTCATCTTGTTGGATTGTAAAGTTCAACCTCCCTGCTAAAGCAGGGTCACCCACAGCAGCTCTTTCAGGATCACAATGTCCAGGTGGGGCCGGAAACTCTCCAGAGAAGGAGCTTCCACAGCCTCTCTGGTGAGGCCACAACTTGAATCCTGGATTCAGTTTTGGTCCTCTCACCCCAAGAAGGACATTGGGGTCCTGAAGTATGTCCAGTGAAGGGCAAAGCAGCTGGTGAAGGGTCTGGAGAACAGGTCTGGTGAGGAACAGCTGAGGAGGATGGAGTTCTTTAGTCTTCAGAAGAGGAGGCTAATGGGAGGCCTCATTACCTTCTACAACTCCCTGAAAGCAGGTTGAAGTGAGGTGGAGGTTGATCACTTCTCCCTAGAACAAGTAACAGGACAAGAGGATATGGCCTCAAGTTGTACCTGATGAGGTTCAGGCTGAACATTAGGAACAATTTATTCCCAGAAAGGGTTCTTGGACATTAGGACAGGCTGCCCAGGGAGATGGTGGAGTCACCATCCCTGGAGGGATTTAAAAGGCACATGGATGTGGTGCTGAAAGGTGTGGCCTCATGGTAGCAGCTTAGCAGCGGTGTTGAATTGTGAGCTCTAGGTGAGGGGTTGGACTTGTTGGTCTCCAAGGTCTCTTCCAACATCGACAGCTCTATGATTCTAATAACCCAGGCAGTGCTGTGATCAAAGATTCATTTGTTCCCAGGCAAGCACACCAGCTTGTACCTCACAAGCTTAAAAGCCTTTACTAGAACAGCAACCTTCTCCATTTGGAGTAATGAAAATCTCGCCACGCTAACTTAAGGCGATTGGAGGCAATTCTCAGTTGTTAAATTTAATTTCCCATCAATAAACCAAATGATCTAATTCAATTTCAGGTTCTTAATAAAAATGGGTTCCGATGCCATTACAGCCACCATCTCTAATATCTGAGACTCAATAGGATTACAGGCTGTGTAAAGACAATTTCTGCAAACAGATGGATTTTCCATGCAGATAGGGAAACACAAAGAGATGTTAGTAGCTGTGTCAGCTTCAAACTCACAGTATCACCAAGGTTGGAAAGGACCTCAAAGATCATCAAGTCCAATCTGTCACCACATGACTACTAGACCATGGCACCAAGTGCCACGTCCAATCCCCTCTTGAACACCTCCAGGGATGGTGACTCCACCACCTCCCTGGGCAGCACATTCCAATGATGAATGAGTCTCTCAGGGAAGAACTTTCTCCTCACCTCCAGCCTAAACTTCCCCTGGGGCAGCTTGAGACTGTGTCCTCTTGTTCTGGTGCTGGTTGCTTGAGAGAAGAGACCAACCCCCTCCTGGCTACAACCACCCTTCAGGTAGTTGTAGAGAGCAATGAGGTCTCCCCCTGAGCCTTCTCCTCTCCAGGCTAAATAACCCCAGCTCCCTCAGCCTCTCCTTGTAGGGCTTGTGCTTGAGGCCTCTCCCCAGACTCATTGCCCTTCTCTGGACACATTCAAGTGTCTCAATATCCTTCTTAAACTGAGGGGCCCAGAACTGGACACAGTACTCAAGATGTGGCCTAACCAGTGCAGAGTACTGGTGGGTAGGTTTGGTTGGCTTTCCCTAGATTCTCTTCAAAGCTTTTTGATTGAGTCTGGCAAGGTTCTAGCTGTCATTTATTTATTTATATATTTAGATACTTGCTTTTATTATCTGTATAAAACCCCCTATTGTCAGCTCAATTGAACCAATTGTGTTTGTGCCTGTGAAAATACAGCATCCCATTTATGACGAAAGGCAGGGTTTGTTGGGGTTTTTTTGGGGGGTAAAGAACAGCATTAAGTTTCCATTCTTCTGACTTTGGAAAGTTTTCTTTCAGCTGATGTTGGCAGCTTTATTCTCTTTGAAGACAAACGAACTTGGAGAGTTTCATTTCAAACTCAGTGTTTCTCCTGTGAGATGTGGCATCCTCAGGAATCCTAGATCTGTGGAATCTCAGAATGGTTTGGTTTGGAAGAGACCTTTGAAATCATCCAGTCCAACTTGCCACACAGCACAGCCAGGTCACCGCATGTCCATGACTTTGAAACCCCTCTAGCATTGGGGATTGCCACCACTGCCCTGGGCATCCTGGGCCAGGCCTTGGCAACCCTGTTAAGGAAGAAATTGTTCCTCTTGTCCAACCTGGACAACCCGTGGTGCAATATGGATGTTAGGAAGAAGTTCCATACAGAGAGAGTGATTGCCCATTGGAATGTGCTGCCCATGGAGGTGGTGGAGTCACCTTCATTGGAGGTGTTCAGGAGGAGACTTGATGGGGTGCTTGGTGCCACAGTTTAGTTGTTTAGGTGGGTTGGATTGGTTGATAGGTTGGACGCGATGATCTTGAAGGTCTCTTCCAACCTGATGTATTGTATTGTATTGTATTGTATTTGAATTGTATTGTATTGTATTGTATTGTATGAGGCCATTTCCTCTCATCCTATCACTTGTTGCTTGGGAGAAGAGACCAACCCCCCACTCACTCTAACCTCTTTTCAGGGAGTTTTAGAGATCAAAGAGGTCTCCCCTCAGCCTCCTTTTCTTCAGGCTGAACACCCCCAGTTCCCTCAGCTGCTCCTCACCAGACCTGTTCTCCACACCCTTCACCAGCTTCGCTGCTCTTTGCTGGACCTGCTCCAGCTCTTCAATGACCTTCTTGGAGTGAGGACACAAAACTCAACCCAGGATTCAAGGTGTGGCCTCACCAGCGCTGAGTACAGGGGGACAATCCCTGCCACGCTGCTGCTGGCCACACTATTGTTGAACCAGGCCAGGGTGCTGGTGGCCTTCTTGGCCACCTGGGCACATGCTGGCTCATCTTCAGCTACTCTCAACCAATCCCCTCAGGTGCTTTGCCACCAGGCAGTTTCTAGCCTCTCTGCCCCAATCCTAATGATGCCATTAGTCCTTCTGCCCATCTCACATGGACCTTGTGGGAAGGAGAGCTCCCCACTGAGCTTGCAAAGATGTCTGTGAGTTCTAAATTGCATCTGGATGCTGGCAGGGGAATAGAGAAAAATATGCCTTACTGCCCCCCTCTTTTTCATATATATATTTTTAAATATTCTGTTTCCTCCTGTTCCCAGAAATGTACTTTTCTTGTGGAGGGGTAAGTGCTAAAAGCATTCTTAGCCTTGGTTCAATCTGAATAAGTAATGATGGGTATCTTGTAATGAGCCCCCTTCTATAATAGGGAACTTCTGAAGGACTCTCCTTGTCTCTCAAATGTGTCATTTCACATCTGAGACAAAAAAAGGGTCCTCAAGCTCTTTTGGAGTTCCTAATTTAGATAATTTTGAGTCCATCTCCCTGTTTCACTGGAGGCTTTTAGAGAACTGAGGCTCCTTATAGTATATGTGACATTGAAATTGTACCTGGAGCATCCAGGTGGTACTGATGGACGTTCTTGGTGTCTGCATGTCACCCTGAGAAGATCTACCTTTCACCTTTGTTTCTCAAGGCCCTTTCATGTGGGGTTTTTATTAGAGCATTTTTCTCTTAGGATTTGCCATTAATATTTGATAATTGGAGTGATGAAGCCTCTGTGTCTTTTCAAGTCATCTTTACACTGTGATCCAACCCCTTTCAGCACATACTGATCAATGGGACCTGGGGCACAGTTTGTGTTCAGAAGGTGTAAATGCTCAGAGAGGAAACATGTTCCTTCTCATCAGTAAACTGTTTGGCTGAGTGCTGCTAAAATATCAAACAATGCTGTACATGTGGGAAGGCTCTGCAGAGGGATCTGGACTGGCTGGATTGATAGGGCAAGGCAAATGGGATGAGGTTCAACAAGGTCAAGTGCTGTGTCCTGCATGTGGATCACAACCCCATCAACACTCCAGGCTGGGGGCAGAGTGGCTGAAAACTGCCTGGTGGAAAAGGACTTGGGCGTGCTGGAGGACAGCAGTTGAAAATGAGCCAGTGTATTGCTAGGTGGCCAAGATAGGCCAAGAAGGCCACCAGCATCCTGGCATGGACCAGCAATGGTGTGGCCAGCAGGACCAGGGCAGAAATTGTGCCCCCAGATTGAGCACCAGTGATGCTTCATGTTGAGTTTTGGTTTGGTTTTTGATGCCTCACTCCAAGGACATTGAGGTGCTGGAGCATGTCCAGAGAAGGGCAACAAAGCTGCTGAAGGGTCTGGAGTACAAGTCTGGTAAGGAGCAGCTGAAGCACCTGGCATTGTTCAGTCTGGAGAAAAAGAGGATAAGGGGAGACCTCTGCTCTCCACAGCTCCTTGATGGAGGTTGAACCCAGGTGGGAGTTGGTCTCCTGCTTAACAGGTGATAGGAGAAGAGGAAATGGCCTCAGATTGCACCAGGGGAGGTTTAGGTTGGACATGATGAACAATTTCTTCCCCAAAATGGTTGTCAAGGCCTGGCTCAGGCTGGCCAAGCAGTGGTGGAGTCCCCATCCCCAAAGGGGTTTCAAAGCCCTGGAGATGTGGTGTCCAGAGAAGGGCAACGAGGCTGGGGAGAGGCCTTGAGCACAAGCCCTACGAGGAGAGGCTGAGGGAGCTGGGGTTGCTTAGCCTGGAGAGGAGAAGGCTCAGGGGAGACCTCATTGCTGTCTACAACTACCTAAAGGGAGGTTGTAGCCAGGAGGGAGTTGGTCTCTTCTCCCAGGCAACCAGAACCAGAACAAGAGGACACAATCTCAAGCTGTGCCAGGGGAGGTTTAGGCTGGAGGTGAGGAGAAGGTTCTTCCCAGAGAGAGTTGTTAGCCACTGGAATGTGCTGCCCAGGGAGGTGGTGGAGTCACCATCCCTGGAAGTGTTCAAGAGGGGATTGGATGTGGCACTTGGTGCTATGGTCTAGTCATGAGGTCTGTGGTGACAGGTTGGACTTGATGATCTTTGAGGTCTCTTCCAACCTTGTTGATTCTATGATTCTAGAGGACATGGCTAAGTGCTGGATTTAGCAGTGCTGGGTTTATGGTTGGACTCAATGACCTTGGATGTCTATTCCAAATATAGTGGTAACATGATTAGAAGAAAAGGATCATTTCCTGGCTTTACAGCTGCACATCCTCATTGTTTTGCTGATGTTCAGTAATGATTAGACTTTGGTTTTCTAGATAATGGACTTTGTAACATGCTTTAGGTAAAGAGAAACAGCTAGGTATGGAAGGGTAGAGCTCCTTCTCTCAGCCTGTATTTGCATTATGCTTTTAATCTTCCAGTGGGCAAAACTGATGGGGAGTGAAAAACACATTCTGAGTATTTTGGTATCAAAATAAAAAAGGTGCTGTGTGTATTTATCCTGTTGGGTCCCATCCATCATTCATCCTACGTGACCTTTCTAGAGAGAACTTTGATTTCTGTCTTTAAAATGTATTCTTACAGCGTTATAAATTCTGGTCTTCAGCTGGGAATCGCGTGGTGAAACACAGAGCTTGGGTGATGCATGAGTTCAGCTAGTCCATAATGATCTGTTCTGGCTCCAAAAAAATCCATTGATCTTTCAAAAAAACCCCACAAAACTCATTTAATTTAATAAGTGCTAAAGCACCAGGGGGTTTTCACTTGGGGGCAGTGCTGCCGTGGGGTTAAGTAAGATCAAAACCAGATGCATTTGGTTGGAGCGGTGGAAGGAAGTCTGTTTCTAGCTGGGGTTGAAGGCTGTGAGTTCAAGGAGACTTGTTACCTTGTTCTTGACTTGTGCTCATTATGTTTGTATGTCTTTCTGATACAATGGCACAATCTGGCCTGGGTGGGTAGTAGTGTGGTCAGCAGGAGTAAGGAAGCTGTTGTGCCTCTATAGTGGGCACTGATGAGGCCACACCTTGAGTCCTGGGTTCAGTTTCGGGCCTTTCACTCTAAGATGGACATTGAGCT
This sequence comes from Picus viridis, assembly GCA_033816785.1. Classification (NCBI taxonomy): domain Eukaryota; kingdom Metazoa; phylum Chordata; class Aves; order Piciformes; family Picidae; genus Picus; species Picus viridis. The sequence goes on along the minus strand of CM066586.1, from coordinate 14,827,581 downwards.
ACTTGAGCAGGTCCAGAGAAGGGCAGCAGAGCTGGTGAAGGGGCTGGAGAAGAGGTCTGGTGAAGAGCATCTGAAGGACCTGGGTTGTTCAGTTTGGAAAATAAGAGGCTGAGGGGAGACCTCATTGCTCTCTGCAACTCCCTGAAAGGAGGTTGGAGCCAGGTGGTGTTGACCTCTTCTCCTGGACAATATGCAACACGACAGGAGGAAATGGCCTCGAGTTGCCCCAGGGGAGGTTTAGGCTAGACATGAGGAACAATTTTTTTCACTGAAAGAGTGGTCAGGCATCGGAACAGGCTGCCCAGGGAGGTGGTGGAGTCGTCATCCCTGGGGGTCTTCAAGAAGTGTGTGGACATAGCACTTTGGGACAGGGTTTAATGGTTGTGGTGGTCTTAGGTTAATGGTTGGACCTGATGATATTAGATGGGTTTTCCAACTCACACAGTTGTATGATTCTACAGTTCTAGGACCTGAAACTGGAGCTAAGGAACCTGGGACATGGAAGATGCCTACAAGTGGAGTTTCATGGTGTGCTGGACAAGGTACTGTGGCTATCCTGCTCTGAGCATCTCAGTCCACATCCGTTGGAGCCATGTCTTGCTGTGAGCATCCTTCTCTGCTCCATCCTGGAGCTGGCCTAATTGCAAGCATAACAAAGACAAATGTGAGAGTTGAAGGCTGGCTGTAATGCTGCTTCCTGCAGCTAAATTGTATTAAAGCAAAAAAACCCAAACCAAAACCCCCAACCCCTCCCCCCCCAAACAAAAAAAGTGACTTTTTTTTTTTCCCCTAAAGTGAAGTGGTGGAGTCACTATGTCTGAGGTGTTCAAGAAACAAGTAGATGTGGCATTTCTAGTGGAGGTATTGGGCAGAAGGTTGGACTTGGTGATTCTAGAGGCCTTCTACATGCTCCAAATTCTATGAACCTATGATTTCCTTCCGGTTGGGCACAGTATTCAGCTGGGGAGATCCTACCTATTGAGATGCACTAAAATCATTCTGAGGTTTGTTAACATCAGGAATGTAAGAGAGGGCTGTACAGATAAGACTCCATGCATTGAGATTCCACCAAACCTGCTGGGCTGGAGTAAGACATTTCTAACTGTCCTTCCCTCCCTTGAAATCAACCTTTCCAGTGAAGAGAGGAACCTCCAAAGAAGCTCTGCTGCTGTGGTGAGTAAAAGGCTTGGCTTATTTTTATTTCTCTGGTGAAAAGGTATTTTTAACTACTGTGAACAAAATTATTTCCATGCTGAAGGAAATTCGATTCACACAGCTGACCTATGAAGCAAAGGCCAAGTGATCTACCAATGATGCTCTTTAATGTGACCTTCATGATGTAGACATTTTTGTCAGTTATCCTGAGCCTCTACACAGCCCAATTTTGGAACAAACCCAGTTAAAATCACTTAGCTGCAGTGTGACCTTTAAAGCACTACAAGCTTTGGAGTCATGACCAGCTAAGCACATCATCTCTAGCAGAAACAAATCCTTTACAGTGAGCATGGTGAGACACAGAAACAGGTTGCCCAGGGAGGTTGTGGGTTTCCCCTCCCTGGAGGTGTTCAAGGCCAGGCTGGATGAGCAACCTGGTCTAGTGGGAGATGTCCCTGCCCATGGTAGGGGGGTTGGAACTAGATGATCTTCAATGTCCCTTCCATGAAGTTTGTGAAGTTCAATAAGGACAATTGTAGAGTCCTGCATCTGGGGTGGAATAACACCAGGCACCAGTACAGACTAGGGGTTGTCCTGCTGGAAAGCAGCTCCATGGAGAAAGAACTTGGAGTCCTAGTGGCCAGCAAATGATCCATGGGACAGCAATGTGCCCTTGTGGCCAAGAGGGCCAATGGTATCCTGGGGTGCATCAAGAAAGGTGTGTCCAGCAGGTCTAGGGAAGTTCTCCTGCCCCTCTACTCTGCCTTAGTGACACCACATCTGGAATACTATGTCCAGTTTTGGGGTTCCCAATTCAAGAGAGACAGAGACCTGTTGGAGAGAGCCCAACAAAGGTGAAAACAATGATGAAAGGACTTGAATGTCTCTCCTGTGAAGAAAGACTGAGAGACCTGGGGCTGTTTAGCCTTGAGAAGGGTGAGAGGGGATCTTAGCAATGTCTATAAATACCTGAGGGGCAGGTGTCACAATGAAAGTGATAGTCTCTTTGTGAGGGTGCCCAGCGATAGGACAATGGGCGACAAACACAAACTGAAACACAGGAAGTTCCACCTCAACATGAGGAGAAACTTCTTTGCTCTGAGGGTACTAGAACCCTGGAGCAGGCTGCCCAGGGAGGTTGTGGACTCTCCTTCTCTGGAGACTCAAAATCTGCCTGGGTGCATTCCTGTGCAGTCTGCCCTAGGTGAACCTTCTTTGTCAGGGGGCTTGAACTTGATTATGTCCAGAGGTCCCTTCCAACCCCTAACATTCTGTGATTCCAACCCAAACCATTCTACAATTCTATGAAATAAACTCAGGTCTAACGAAGTTGAGTATTTATGTATGTATTTATTTATTTATTTAAAGCCAGCCTTTATAAAGAACCCCAAAATAGAAATGCAATTTTAATTGGTTATTCATTCCCCTAGTTTAATTATGCAATGTTCCTCCAGCACTAAATGTTTTAGTCTGGAGTGATTGTTAATTTATGAATGTCTTCTGTATTGATTTTTAGAGCAAAGCTATTTAAGCAACATCACCTTTCTTCCAGCTTTTTATCTTTAGCAGGCTCAGGGTATTTGAATTTCTTATCTTGCAGCTTCAGTTCATGGATTTATGAGAGCAAAGGCCAAACATAATTACATTAAAATATGAAATAAGCCTAATAATTGCAGGCAGATTTCTATAAAGCAGCAGCCAAAATGGTGCCAGAAGGGATCTGTAAGGAAGAGTTGTCAGGGTATTCACAAGGATTTCACTTTTGGGTTGTATTTTTTTAATGTAAATGGATGTTATTGCACTGTGTCAGAAATCTGGGTTCTAAATGATGGAAAAGAAAAAACGCTGTGCAAATTGTTTTGTTGGAGGAAGGGCTGAGAGCTCTGGGGCTGTTGAGCCTGGGGAACAGCAGGCAGCGAGGGGATCTTCATGGCTGTATTCCAAAACCTGACCTGTGGGAGGAGGGTTGGTTGTCTTTCCTTCCTCACAGAGATATTCCAGACCCCTCCACTGAATTGAATGGAATAGAATAGAATTAACCAGGTTGGAAAAGACCTTTGAGATCATCCAACCTATCACCTAACACTATCTAATCAATTAAACCATGGCACCAAGCACCCCATCCAGTCTCTTCCTAAACACCTCCAGTGATGGTGACTCCACCACCTCCCTGGGCAGCCCAGTCCAATGGCAAATCTCTCTTTCTATGAAGAACTTCTTCCTAACATCCAGCCTAAACCTCTCCTGGCGCAGCTTGAGACCGTGTCCATTGGACTCTCTCCAGTAGCTCCTGTCTCTCTCAAACTGGGGAGCCCAGATCTGGACCCAATACTTCAGATGTGGCCTCACTAGGGCAGATTAGAGGGGGACAAGAGCCTCCCTCGACCCACTGGCCACACTCTTCCTCATGCACCCCAGGAAACCATTGGCCTTTTTGGCCATAAGGGCACATTGCTGGGAGCGCTGGTGGACAGGTTTCCCCATGAGCCAGCATTCCCGGTACTCCAGATGTGTCCTCACCAGGGCAGCTGCAGTAACTGCAGAAAATTAAATTCCCACTGAGGTGGTTTTCTGTGACAGGGTGACCTTGGCAACCACAGAAAGACAAAACCACCCTCGTTTCTTACTGCTTTCCAACTGCAGACACAGTATCACAACCAGGTGGGATTTCACTTTATATCCTTTCTTGCAGGGAGGAGAACTTAGAGCCTGATGACTGTAGGCGTTTATAGGCATGAGTTCATGCACCGGTGTCCTTCTTGTCATGCTCCAGAGTTTGCATTTCCCTCTTTGGTGCCCCCTTTTTTTTGGTGTGTGTGTAATTATAATCAGCATAGTTATTTGTTTTGTGATATTTAACAGCTTGTCTAGCTCAGTTTGATTGCAGTGCAGCAATAACCAGGAGAAGTAATTAACTCAAGGCACATTTCCTAGACCATTCATTAGCTGCAGCTTTCCCTTGTCTCAGAATAAACCTCAGAGTAGACCCCATGGTATTTTTCTCCCCTCTCCATCTTCCTTTATTTCATACATTCATAGAGTGGCTTGAGTTGCAAGGAGCCTTGAAGATCATCTAGTTCCCACCTCCCTTCAATTTCCCTCTTCCCTAGGGAGGTGTGAGCAGAGATGGGCAGGGTTCTGCACAAGGACTTCAAGGGTTGAGGTTAGTGTTTCCAAAATCATAAAATGACAGAATCATAGCACTGTTAAAGTTGAGCACTGTTAAAGTTGGAAAAGACCTCAGGGTCTGTGGAGTGCAACCCTCAGAGTCAAGGACACCACAGTGCTGGGAGTCTGCTGGCTTATCCATACGAGTTTGCCGCTTTAGCTATAACTTGAAAGGAGTCTGAAGTGAGGTGGGAGTCAGTCTCGTCTCCCCAGTATCAGGTGACAGAATGAGAGAAAATGGTCTGAAATTGTGCCAGGGGAGGTTTAGGTTGAATGTTAGGAACAATTTCTTTCCTGCAAGAGTGGCCAGGCATTGGAACAGGCTGCCCAGGGAAGTCACCATCCCTGAAGGCTTTCAAGAAACCTGTGGGCATAGCACTAGGGAGTCATGGTTTAATGGCCATGGTGGTGTTTGGCTGAAGATTGTACTTGATGACCTTAGAGGTCTTTTCCAACTGAAACAATACCATGATTCCAAAAAGAAAAAAATGAAACCTTCAGGTATGGGAGAGAGAACAAACTTTCATAGCACAGGAGGGGGAAAAAAAGAGTATTTGTTGCAATATGTATTTTGCCATTCAGCACATAAATAAAAGATGAGAGAAGGGGAGGGCAAGGTGCTGGTTAACCCTCTAATCCAGAAAACAAGGCTTTTGTTGGGACTTGGGCTCCTGCAATTCCCAGAGCTGTTCCATCATTTAGTGCTTGTGTTGTTCCTTGTCACAGATGGTTACTGCAGGTGTCATCAGCTGCCTTGTGAGAGGCACGATGGAAATTGGCTTTGTCTTGGGACACGTTAAATAAACACAGAGAGAGGCTGTTAATGGGGGGAATGGAGTGTGGAATGGGATAGTCCACTTGCTCCATCCCAAATAAGAGAGGGCTGAGTGGAGGTGTTCAGGTGGATCTCCAGATGAAGAGACCCAGGGAACTGCTCAGCAGAGCCCAGGGGAAGCTTCAAAGATGCTGAGGGGTCAGGAACATCTCTGTGAGGAGGAAAGGCTGAGAGCCCTGGGGCTGTTGAGCCTGGAGAAGAGCAGCCCCAGAGGGGCTCTGATCAATGCTCAGCAAGAGCTAAAGGACCTGTGGGGGGCAAGAAGATGGGGACAGACTCTTGTCAGTGGTGCCCAGTGACAGGGCAAGGGGCAATGGGCACAAACTGGAATCCAGGAGTTTCCATCCAAACAGGAGGAGAAACTTTTTCGTGTGAATGCACTGGACCCCTGAAACAGGCTCCCCACAGAGGTTGTGGAATCTCTTTCTCTGGAGAGATTCCAGTCTCACCTGGACATTGATCCTGGGAAAGGTGCTGTGGGTGCCCCTGCTTTAGCAGGAGGGTTGGACTGGGTGATCTCCAGAGGTGCCTTCCAACCCCCACCATGATGGGTTGCTGAAATTCTTTGTTCCCTTGCAGCTCACTTGGATGCACACAGAGATGAGCACAGGGGGGACCATGCTGTCCCTAGCACTTTTGGGAGGCACTCAGGGATCTGGATTGAGGTTTTTCTGGAACATGATGAATGGCAATACATTTCCCCAGGGGGTGATGAAATCACTTTACATGGAGGTGTTCAAGAAACATGTAGACATGGCACTTGGGGACATGGTTTAGTGGCATGGTGATAATCTTAGAGGTCTTTTCCAGCCCAAACAACTCCATGATTCTGGAGACTCACAGTGCTGCAGGAGCTCAGGGCTGGAGGATGTGGTGTCCTGCTGTAGCACCTACATCAGTAAAGCCCCCACAACCTGCAAGGCCACAAAATCCACCCAAATCAACCTTCAAACACATCAGTCCAGAAAGTATGGTTTTAGTAAGTGCACAAGGATCTGAATTTGTGGTGTGGTTTAGGGAAGGTCTGGTTTCTACAGGCATTTGTATGTGCTGAGTGGTGCTGTATCTCTCTACAGCTCCCTGAAAGGAAGATGGATCTAGGTGGGGTCACAGAATCACAGAATTGTTTGAGCTGGGTGAGACCTTTAAGGTCATTGAGTTCAAATTTCAACCCAACACCACCATGGCCATTAAACCATGTTCCAAAGTGCCATGTCCACACATTTCTTGAATGCTTCCATGAGCAGTGACTCAGTGTCTTCTCCCAAGGAACAAGTGATAGCACAAGAGGAAAAGTTCTCAAGTTGCACCAGGGGAGGTTTAGATTGGGTATGAGGACCAACTTCTTACCAAAAAAGGCTGTCAAGTCCTGGCCCAGGCTGCCCAGGGCAGAGATGTGGTCCCCATCCCTGGAGTGATGGATGTTGCAGCAGGTTAACTTTGGCAGTGCCACCTCACAGTCTATGGGGAATGCACTGGGATCTCCCCCTCTACTTGCTGGACACCCATCACACCCATCCTGGCCTCACCACATAGCTCCATGCCGTTGCACAGCCCAACAGCTCTCACTTTTATCATCACTGCAGAAGGTAGGTGTTCTGAAGCTGATGATAATTCATCAAAAGCCAACATTAACCTTAGCAATTTACTTTGTTCTGCTTGCCTAGGCAATTAAATTTTAAACAAACCCATTTTTCTCAATGTTGACCCTGCAGTTTGACTGTTAGAAGAAGCAGTGCTACAAATAAAACTATACTGAGGAGATAATGAAGCTGGGCTAAAATCCATTTTCAAATTCAGATGATAAAAGGTCACCTATTAAGCAAGCTAATCTTTTTTTTTATGCTTGCCTCAGTGAAAAAGTGTCTTTTTCTGCTCTGAAACTCATATCTAAACTAACCTGAGATCTGAGAGTGGGTTTGGGTTCTTTCACTGCTATTCCAGAGGACTACAATCATAGAATCACAGAATGGTTTGGAAGGGGTCTTTAAGCTCATCTTGTTCCAACCCTGCAGCCATGGGCAGGGACACCTTCTACTAGACCATGGCCTTACCCTACCTGGTCTCGAACACCTCCAGGGAGAGGGCATCTAAAACTTCCCAGGGCAACCTCTTCCAGTGTCTCACTAAGGTGGAGATGTCTTGAGTGTGTTTGAATGGGAAATAGAATCTTCAGTTGTCCCATTTTTCTCCCCTTCACACACCTACAATAATGCTTCAGCACATCAACTCTCCTATCATGTCTTAAGTGTGACTTATCATAGGCTGCCCAGGGAGGTGGTGGAGCCACCATCCCTGGAGGTGTTCAAGAAACATGTGGACATGGTACTTGGGGATGGGATTTAGTGGCAATAGTTGTGTTAGGTGGATTGTCAGACTTAATAAGCTTAGAGATCTTTTCCAACCCAAACAGTTCTGTGGCTCTAAAGAATCAGGGAATGGTTTGAGTTGGAGAAGACCTCTAAAAGTCATCTAGTCCAATCACCTGCAGTCAGAAGGGACATCCTCAATCAGAGAAGAATGCTCAGAGCCCCAGCCAACCAGAGCTGGAATGGTTCCAGGCATGGGACATCTCCCACCTCTCTGGGCAACCTGGGCCAGGCTCTCAGTACCCTCAGTGTCAAACTTGTCTTCCTTTCCTTCAGCCTGAATCTCCTTCTTTGAGTTGAAACTCTATGTTTAATAGTCAGCTACATTTAAACCATTACTTGTGCAGTATAACCTGCTGCCAGCCAGCCTTCATGATCTATTGCAGATGTGGAAGTCACCATAAATAAAATGGATGGAGATGCTTGAAATAGCTTTCAGGTGAGTTAGAAGACCGCTGCCACCCCAAGGAGCATGATGGGATGCCAAACTAGAGTTATCATTCTATGATGTGAAACTATGTATGCAAATTTCAGTGGATTTTAATCACTAGGAACCAGCACCAGAACAAGAGGACAGTCTCAAGCTGCGCATGGGGAGGTTTAGGCTGGATGTTAGGAGGAAGTTCTACACAGAGAGAGTGATTGCCCATTGGAATGGGCTGCCTGGGGAGGTGGTGGAGTCACCATCATTAGAGGTGTTTAGGAGGAGACTTGATAGGGTGCTTGGTGCCATGGTTTAGTTGATTAGGTGGTGTTGGATGATGGGTTGGATGTGATGATCTTGAAGGTCTCTTCCAACCTGGTTTGATCTATTCTATTCTTCACCTTTCCATGATGTGCTGTGTGGACACTCAAGCACACGTTCCTCAGGGGTCACCAACAACACAGAAACCCCTCCTTCACAACTTTATTAGCATTAATATGAAATACTGTGTCTAACATAGCCTTGTTTTGTTTTAATCTGAAAACAAACCTGATACATATCCCTTGGAGCTTCAAATCGATAACCTAAAGTAATTGCTTCTCATAAATGGGTTTCTGGACTGATGCTGACATTTCAAAGTCTGACTCTTCTCCTGCTAAATAAAAGTAATGATAGCCAACCCGATGATAAGCAAGGTCCAAGCTTCTGGAACTTACCATTTTTTAAGGTAGAAAACCAGGGATTGGGGCTTGCAGGTTCTGTTCTGTGATAGAAATGGCTTGTGTAACAATGGAGAAGTTTCTCTCTTTCACTCATACAATTGTTTGAGCTGGGAGAGACCTTGAGGATCATCAGGTACAACAATCAAGCTAACACCATCATAGCAAATAATCCATGTCCCCCAAGTGCCATGTCCACACATTTTTTGAACAGCTCAAGGGATGGTACCTCCACCACCTCCCTGGGCAGCCTGTTCCAGACCCTGACCACCCTTGCAGGAAAGAAATTTCTCCTCTGACCTCCCCTCACACAATTTCAGGCTGTTCCCTCTTGTTCTATCACCTGATACTAGGGAGAAGAGGCCCACCCCACCTGGCTCCAACCACCTTTCAGGGAACTGTAGAGAGCAATGAGGTCTCCCCTCAGCCTCTTTATCACCAAGCTGAACAACCCCAGTTCCCTCAGCTGCTCCTCACCAGACCTGGTCTCCAGACCTTTCACCAGCTTTGTTGCCCTTTGCTGGACCTGCTCCAGCCCCTCAATGTCCTTCTTGGAGTGAGTATCCCAAACCTAAAACCGTAATTTGAGCTGTGGCCTTAGCAGTGCTGAGTACAGGGACACCCCCACTTCCCTGGTTGTCCTGGCCACACTATTGCTGAACCAACCCAAGATGCTGGTGGCTGCCTTGCCTTGACCTGAGGAGATTGCACACCTGAATTTAACTCTTCATTGAAGAAGTATCACCATGTTTGCCTTGCTGGTGAGTTGAAACATCTTCTTAATGGTTACAAATTGCTCTGATAGTTCAGCATTGAGAGCTTTGGTCATGCAGCTTTGTTAAGGATCGGTTGTTTCTCGAGCAGTGAAGCCTGTTGTGAGTCTTCAGGAGGTTCTTCCTCCTTGCTTGTTCAGCCAGGAATGGATTTTAAAATCTTGTGATTTATATATTGTATACACATGTGTGAGGGCAAGGATGGAGGGAGGCAGTTTTGCAACAACTGTGCTACACCCTAGAACCTCCCCACGTGATGGGAGCACCCTATACTAAAGTAAGGCCTTGACCATCAGCCTGAGAGGTTCTTTTATGGTCTTTTTCTTAAGGTGCCAGATTTACATGGAGACTAGGAGGTTTATTTTAGGTTGGAATTCCTTCTTCCTGACTTCAGCATAGCTTGATCCTCACAGATCCCTCAGCAGACCAAAAGATTAATATCTGTATTCAAAGACTCATAGAATCATGGAATGGTAAAAGCTTAGAAGGGACCTCTGGAGATCATCCAGTCATAGAATCATAGAATAGAATCATAGAATCAATAAGGTTGGAAGAGACCTCAAAGATCATCAAGTCCAACCTGTCACCCAACACCTCATGACTACTAGACCATGGCACCAAGTGCCACGTCCAATCCCCTCTTGAACACCTCCAGGGATGGTGACTCCACCACCTCCCTGGGCAGCACATTCCAATGGCTAACAACTCTCTCTCGGAAGAACTTTCTCCTCACCTCCAGCCTAAACTTCCCCTGGTGCATCTTGAGACTATGTCCTCTTGTTCTGGTGCTGGTTGCCTGGGAGAAGAGACCAACCCCCTCCAGTCCAATCTTCCTGCTAGGCAGGGCCATCCACAGCAGCTTGCCCAGGACCACAATGGCCAGGTGGGTTTGGAATCTCTCCAGAGAAGATGCCCTCTCTGCGCAACCTATTCCAGAGTCTCACCACCCTTGTAATAAAGAGCTTCTTCCTAATGATCCAGTCCAAACCTACTGTCCCTCAGTTTAAAACCACTCTCCTTTGTCCTATTGCTAGACACCCTTATGAAAAGTCCCTCTCCAGCCTTCCTGTGGGATCCCTTCAGGTATTAGGAGGCAGCTATAAGGTATTAGAAGGCAGCTATAAGGTACTGGAAGGCTGCCCCCACAGTCTTCTCCTCTCCAGGCTGAACAACTGCTTGAAGATCTTAAAGATCTTTTTCCAACCTCAGCACTTCTCTGAAGCATCTCTTTTTTTGCTTGTAGCAACCAAGAGCAGATTCTGAGTGCCAGCTGCTTGATTCATGGGCTGTGCTATGGTGTTTCATTGACTTCCAATCTCATGATGGGTTCATGGCAGCATTTTTCAGCTGAAGGGAAGTGTGTAGCTAAAACACAGGAAATATTGGTTTGTATTCCAGGCATACATTTTTCTGATACTGAAAGGTTCCTCTCTTTTTTTTATTTTGGGGTTTGCAATTTTAATGGACCTTGTTTTAGTTAATTATTGATGTTGGGTGCCATGTATTTTTAGGTCAGGAACTTAATTTTCACATTTTGCTGTCAAAATCCATTATTTCCAAGTGGCATCAACAAGGCCATATCCAGCATTTGACCTTGCTGATTAACTGAAGCTTTGAGATTTCTAAATTTTTTTTATTTCAGTTTGCTTTGGAGAGTTCTGGTTCCACTTTCCATCTCCCAGGGATTGTATGAAAAATGAAGCTCATTAAGCTGCCCAGAATATGGAAATGAGCAGCAGGTCAAGGGAGGTTCTCCTCCCCTTTTAGTCTGCCCCAGTGAAGCCATTCCTAGAGCACTGGGTAGTGTTCTGAGCTCCCCAGTTCAAGAGGGGCAAGGAACTACAAAGATGCTGAGGGGCCTGGGGCATCTCTGTGATGAGGAAAGACTGAGACTCCTAGGGCTCTTGAACCTGGAGAAGAGGAGCCTGAGAGGGGATCTGATCAATGCTCAGCAAGAGCTGAAGGACCTGTGGGGGTGCAAGCAAATGGGGACAGACTCTTTTTGGTTGTGCCCAGTGACAGGGCAAAAGGCAGCAGGCACAAACTGGAACCCAGGAGGTTCCACCTGAGCAGGAGGAGAAAATTAATTGTTGTGAGTGTGCTGGAGCCCTGGAGCAGGCTCTGGAGAGCTCTCTCTCGCCCATCTGGCCCTTGTGATGTTGGGCAAGCTGCTGTGGGTGCCCCTGCTTTAGCACAGAGGTTGGACTGGATGATCTCCAGAAGTCCCTTCCAACCCCTACCATGCTGGGCTTCTTTCCTCTTTTTTGACTCTTTATATATTTTCCCTATAGATGCAAAAAGAACTGATTTGTAAAGAGATGCATAGCCTTTGTTAGCTGAAAAAAACACCACCAAAAACATTCCTCCCCTTTCATCCAGGCTCTGCTGCTGAGCTGAGTATAGGTATGCTCATTAATATTGAGGCACATCTTCTTTCTTCTAAGCTTTGCCTAGATCATCAGGAATCAAGATTTGCTTTCCTGGGCAGCCTGTGAAGTGCAGTCTGATCTGTTAATGGTCTCACCCCTTGGCTGATCAAATTACCTATTAGGTCCTTTCCTCTATACAGCTAATTGGCCATCTCAGTGGTCTGCATGCAAGAAGCCTGGGCAGAAATACCTCCATGCCACTGCCTGAAGTCCTCCTCATCTCACTTTCTGTATTCTGACTGTCAAATCCATCCTGGGATACCAAATTTGCCTTAGAAGCATTCAGGGAAAGGAAGTGGTGGGAGTGCCTGTGAATTCCAATGCTGCTCTGGAAACATCATGAGCTTTCACCTTGTAGGACATACAAGAAAGCTGAGGAGGGAGGTTTTACAAGGGCTTGCAGTGATAGGACAAGGGAGAATGGATTGAAGATTGAAAAGGGCAGATTTAGACTGCAGATTAGGAAGAAATTCTTTACAGTGAGGGTGGTGAGACACTGGAACAGGTTGCCCAGGGAGCTCGTGGATGTCCATTCCCTGGAGGTGTTCAGGGCCAGGTTGGACAAGGCCTTCAGCAATCTGGGCTAGTAGAAGGTGTCCCTGCCCATAGCAAGGGGGGTTGGAACTAGATGATCCTTAAGGTCCCTTCCAACCCAAAGCATTCTATGAACCTATGAAAGTCACATCACTAACTTGGAGGCTGTAAGTCATAAATCAGGAGACTGCTCTGTTTTAAAAGGTATAAGGGACAAACTGTTCTGAGTCATCTGTACAGCACCAGCCTGCCTCTCCTGATGAGCCATCACTGGGGTCCACAGCAGCAAGAACCAAAAGAGAAGAGTGAGGTTGTTGGTCTTTAATGTGGTTGGCTCTCTGAGCCGTGTAAAATGCTTCATTGTATTACACATTTGTAGCCTTCATCAGCTGAAATGAAGCCTGCTGCCTTCTAAAAGCCTTATTTAGTCAGTAACCATGAAGACTGCAGCCCCTCCAGCCTTCTATCATCACCAGTTTCACAACATTATCATTAATGGTGAGAAACAAGGTTTGACTCCTTTAATCTATGCAAGAAGGCTGCTTCAGCACCAGATGCTGTCACAAGGCATTAACGTGTCTCCTGCCCAAAACATCAGTACCACAGAGATATTTGCCTTGCATAAGCAACTGCATTTATTAGGCCCTTAACAGAGATGATGTATCCCATTTTATACTAAATATCATATATTAGCACAGGGACATCATGCTCCATCCCTGAAACCATTGCAGGTCAGGTGGTTGGGGCTGTGAGCAACCTGCTCTAGTTGAAGATTCAGAGATTGCATCAGATTGGAAGGGACCCTCAAAGGTCATCTTGTTCAACCCCCTCCTGCAGTTAGCAGGGACAGCTCCAACTAGATCAGGCTGACCAGGCACATCAAGTCTATTCTTGCATGTCTCCAGGGATGAGGCCTCATCCACATCCCTGGGCAACCTGTTCCAGTGTCTCACCACTTTCGTTGTGAGGAACTTCCATCTAATGTCCAACCTAAATCTACCCTGCTCCAGTTTCAAACCATTGCCCTTCATCCTGCTAAAGCAGACCAAGGGATCTTTTGCCCTTCTGCTCCACTGCAAACTGAAAAGAGTTTGGAACAAGGTGGGGGTGGTCTCCTCCTCCAAGGAACAAGTGACAAGAGGAGAGGAAATGGTCTCAAGTTGTGCCTGGAGAGGTTTCAATTGGGTATTAGGAAAACCTTCTTCACTGAAAGAGGGCTTAAGACCAGGAAGAGGCCGCCTGGAGCAGTGGCAGAGTCCCCATCCCTGGAAGTATTCAAAAAGCAAGCAGATATAGTGTTGAGTGGTATGGTTTAGTGGTGACTTGGTAGTGTTTTGCCCATGGTTGGGCTCAGTGATCTTAAAGGTCTCTTCCAACCACAATGATTCCATGATTTCACTTGACACTTCAGTGCTTCCTTTGAAGTCTCATGTAATTCACTACTTTTCCCATTTAATTTCTTCTTGAGATGAAGTTTTCATCATTGAAAGAGGATGTGGGTTGGAGTAGAGTAGAGTAGAGTAGAGTAGAGTAGAGTAGAGTAGAGTAGAGTAGAGTAGAGTAGAGTAGAGTAGAGTAGAGTAGAGTAGACTAGACTAGAGTAGACTAGACTAGACTAGACTAGACTAGACTAGACTAGTAGACTAGACTAGACTAGACTAGACTAGACTAGACTAGTAGACTAGACTAGACTAGACTAGACCAGACCAGACCAGACCAGACCAGACCAGACCAGACCAGACCAGACCAGACCAGACCAGACCAGACCAGACCAGACCAGACCAGACCAGACCAGACCAGACCAGACCAGACCAGACCAGACTAGACTAGACTAGACTAGACTAGACTAGACTAGACTAGACTAGACTAGACTAGACTAGACTAGACTAGACTAGACTAGACTAGACTAGACTAGACTAGACTAGACCAGACCAGACCAGACCAGACCAGACCAGACCAGGCTGGAAGAGACCTTCAAGATTATCGCATCCAACCTATCATCCAACCCACCTAATCAATTAAATTATGCAACCAAGCACCCCATCCAGTCTCCTCCTGAACACTTCCAATGATGGTGACTCCACCACCTCCCTGGGCAGCACATTCCAATGGGCAATCACTCTCTCTCTGTAGAATTTCTTCCTAACCGCTAACCCAAACCTCCCCTGGTGCAGCTTGAGACTGTGTCCTCTTGTTCTGGTGCTGGCTGCCTAGGAGAAGAGACCAACCTCTGCCTGTCTACAACCTCCTTCAGGTAGTTGTAGACAGCAATAAGGTCACCCCTGAGTCTCCTCTTCTCCAGGCTAAGCAACCCCAGCTCCCTCAGTCTGTCCCCACAGGGCTTGTGTTCCAAACCCCTCACCAACTTTGTTGCCCTTCTCTGGGCACCTTCCAGCAAGTCAACATCTTTCTTAAACTGAGTGGAATCAACCTCCACTCTGCTGCTCTTCTGCTAGTGCCACATTTGGGAGATAAAATATAATCCATGGATCAAATGGACTTTTTAGTCTTTATTTTGCTATGGAACTGAAATGAAATTATGCACTAGATTAAACTGAGCCCTTGTTGCTTCCTCATGCTTTGAGGAAAATTCACAAGTAATGAAAATGTGTTGGGGAAGATAAATTTCTATTTTATCCTCTTGATTATTTTGTCATTTCAAACTCCTGCCTTTAGAAATCAGTTTATTTAAATGTGGCATTATTCCACCTCAGGGATGAGAGCTGAGTTTGCAGGATGCTGGAATTAAGCCTGCGTTGTAGGCACCAGAAGGCTGGATGCTTTCAGACATCAGCAACCCCTTAATTCGCCAAAACCACAGGAAAAATATTCCACAGGTGGTTGTGCATTTTATATTTTCTTGATATCATTTCATTTAAAAAAAGAAACAAAAAAATTTGGAATCATTAAGTTTTTAGCAGCAGTCCTCAGAGACCCTTTTAGGAGAGAAATTCTTCTGTGAGAGATTAGTGGTTCTGATTGAGATGGATTATTTCCAGCACATGACAGTTTAAGAGCTTTTTTTTCCCCCTCTTTTAGGTAGGAAAGCTTTTAGGATGTTAGAAATTGGTGAGACTTCAATAACAGGCAGCCAAATTGCCCTTCCTACAAATGGACACCTATGTTGTCTATTATTGCTGGAGAGGCTTGCCAACAGCATGCTTCTCTCCGCTGTCTTTATGGGGCCAATTTTTCTCTCTTAAAATATAAAAAGTTCTTGGCAGGATGGTTCTGAGCATCACTGCAGAACCACACTGGTTAGTGCTAAATTAAATCCTGGGTTTCTGATTGGTTTCACAGAACGGCAGGGTCTGGAAGGCATCACTGGAAATCATCCAATCCAACCCCCCTGCTAAAGCAAGGGTGCCCACAGCAGCTCGCCCAGGATCAAAGTGTCCAGGGGGGTTGGAAGCTCTCCAGAGAAGGAGAGTGCACAACCTCTCTGGGCAGCCTGCTCCAGGGCTCCAGCACCCTCACATCAAAGAAGGTTCTCCTCCTGTTCAGGTGGAACCTCCTGGGTTCCAGTTGGTGCATATTGCCCCCTGTTACTGGGTACCACTGACAGGACTCTGGCCCCATCCTCTTGCCCCCAACAGCTCTTGCTGAGCAGATCCCCTCTCAGGCTGCCCTTCTCCAGGCTCAACAGCCCCAGGGCTCTCAGCCTTTCCTCCTCATATTGATGCTCCAAGCCTCTCAGCATCTTTGTAGCCTCCACCAGACTCTCTAGCAGCTCCCTGTCCCTCTTGAACTGGAGAGCCCAGAACTGGACCCAGAACTGTAGGTATGGCCTCTTCAGGGCAGAGAAGAAAGGCTGAAGAAGCTCCCTCAACCTTCTGGCCACACTCTTCATCTGGGAGACCATCTGCCTTCTTGGCTACAATGGTACATTACTGGCTCATGGTGACCTTGTTGTCCACCAGCACTCCCAGGTCCTTCTTCACAGAGCTGGTTCCCAGCAGGTGAACTCCCAGCCCATGCTGGCAACTTTATTTTTTCCTACCACGTGCTTTATTTTTAGGAGATGAGTTATGAAACTGAAAGGCGTTGAACTCCTTCTCAGACTCTCACACAATGACACAGATTTTCTGGAGGGAAAGTCATCTGCTTTAATTACCATTTTGGGCCTGGGCTAGGGGAAGGGGAGGGAAATCAGCTCAAAATGCCAGGCAGAATTCCAAGTTTATTTCAAATTCTCTTTAATGCTCAAAAGCCTTTTAGAAATCTTTAGAAACTTCAGATGAAAATCCATTTCATCATTAAACCTCTGCCTGTACTACAAATGAAGAGCTTTTCATCCTCCTGAAGTAAATGGATTACTTAAGGACCTTCTTTAGAACATGTAGTTCTGGGCTTCTGCCTGGTGTCCTCCAGCAAAGATGTGGTGAGTATCTTATCAGGATAAGACAGAATCATAGCATGGTTTCATTTGGAGGAGACCTTTAAGACCATCAAGTCCAACCATTAACCCAGCACTGTCAGGTCACCACTAAACCATGTCCCTCAGCACCACATCTGCACAGCTTTGAAAACCCCAGCAGGGATGGGGACTCCACCACTGCCCTGGGCAGCTAGGTCCGGGGCTTGACTGCCCTTTTGGGGAAGAAATTGTTCCTCATGTCCAAGGTGATCCTCCCCTGGGGCAGCTTGAAGCAATTTCCTCTTGTCCTGTTACTTGTTCCCTGGGAGGAGAGGCCAACCCCAACTTGGCTCCAACCTCCTTTCAGGGTGCTGTAAAGAGCCAGAAGTCTCCCCTCAGCTTCCTTTTCTCCAGGCTGAACAACCTCAGTTCCCCCAGCTGCTCCTCAGAAGATCAGAACTCTATCTTGCCCTTCTCTGGACCTGTTCCAGCATCTCAATGTCCTTGGAGTGAGGGCCCCAAAATTCTTGTGACATTAGATTTCACCTTGTGAATATGCCCTTACCTGCAGCACTGTTTAGAAGGTTCTGTGGCTTTATCAGTGGTGGTTGGAGTAACTCTGTGTCTTCCAGCACTCATCAAATGCCTTCAGTAAATGTTGTTCCTCACATGCTCTTCCTCCTGTGCATTTCAAGCAGAGTGTCTTCTAAATATTAATGATCCTGGAGTTTTGTGCTGCTTTCCAGTATGTGGTAGCAGAGGGCTTCTCCAAAACCCAGCTCATTAGGTGCTGGCCTGTAGCCAGAGGGGAAGAGTGAGCACATGGTGGCATGAACACAGAGCGCAGCAGTATCCAGCTTTTCTATTTTCACATTTGGCTTCAGATCAGAACAAAGACTTCTCTACATAAAATTCAATGCACAACCCAGTGCCAAAAAAATTCTCTGGAGGCCTGAAATAGGAGTTAGAGTAATGAAGGATGTGTTGACTTGTTATTGAGTGTGATAGCCTAAAAGCAAAGTTGCTGGGACCCACAGTCTTTCTACCACTGAAGGAACACTGTGCATGGATTTTGGTTCTTCTCTCCCCAGGTATCTGCTGCTGTGCTGCTGGCCAGCTCTCAGGAGAAGTTGCTGGGCCTGATGGACCTTGACAGAGTGAGGATATCACCAGAGTAATCTCCTGAGACTACCTGGGCTGTCCTCAGGATCTGGTTTGATGTTCAAGCGCTGGGTCTTGCAGCTGGCTCACAACAACTCCAGTTTCAAGTGTAGTGTTCCCCAGGCTCAATTTTGAGGCCAGTTTTATCAATCTCTTTATCAGTGATCTGGAGGAGGGGATTGAGTCCACCCTCAATAAGTTTTCAGAAGCCACCAAACTGGATGGGAGTGTTGATCCTCAAAGGCAGGAAGGCTCTACAGAGGGATCTGGACAGCTTGGATTGATGGGCCAAGGTAAGTTGTGTGAGGTTCAACAAGACCAAGTGCTGGGTCCTGCATTTGGGTCACAATAACCCTATGAAGGCTCCAGCCTTGGGTCAGAGTGGCTGTAAACTGCCTGTGGGAGAGGACCTAAAGTTTGTAGTTGACAGCAGCTGAAGATGGGCGAGTATCTAGCCAAGAAAGCCACCAGCATGCTGCTCTGTATCAGGAAAAGTGTGGCCAGAAGGACCAGGGAATTGACTGTCTCCCTGTACTGGACACTGGTGAAGCCATACCTTGAATCCTGGGTTCTGGTGTGAGCTCTTCACCCCAAGAAGGACACTGAGGAGCTGGAGTGCATCCAGAAAAGCACAACAAATCTGGGGAAGGGTCTGCACAGCAAGTATCCTAAGTAGCAGTAAGTACACTTACATACCTAAGTAGCATGTACTTACATATGCTCTTGCTAAGTATCTGATGAGGAGCAGCTGAGGGAACTGTGGTTATTGAGCCTGGAGAAAAGAAGGCTGAGGGGAGACCTTCTGGCTCTCTACAGCTGCTTGAAAGGAGGCTGGTAGGGATCAGTCTCTTTTCCCAAGAAATAAGTGGCAGGGCCAGAGGAAACAGCCTCAAGTTGCACCAGGGGAGGTTTAGGTTGGACATGAGGAACAATTTCTTTCCTTAAAAGGGTCTCAAGTCCTGGAAGAGGCTGCCCAGGGCAGTGGTGGAGTCCCCATCTCTGGTGGGGTTTCAAAGCGGTGTAAATGTGGTGCTGAGGACACAGCTTAGTGGTGATCTGGTAGTGTTGGGTTAGTGGTTGGATTTGATCACCTGGAAGGTGTCTTCCCACCAAAATAATTCTGTGGTCTGAGGCAAAGTTCACTGTTGTATCTTCTGAGTACACACACACACATTTTACCCAAAGCAACTCAGGAATGTGAATTAATTAACAGAAGTTCTAAGCAATATCTGTACAGCACATGGAACTTTGCCACCTTGGAAATCTTTCCTTTTATTACAGAAGGACTTTAAGTCAAAGCTTAGTAGAGCTTGAGACTATGCTCAGGCCAGTGACAACACTTCTTGTCTGATATCAGCTGCCTGATGAATTAATGTGGTGAGGGAAAGCTGCTGGTGTGTGGTCAGGATGGTTGGTCAAAGTCAGCACTGATGTTGCATGTCCAATCTCAGATTAAATCATCCATTTAATAACTCATGTCAGACACTATGCTGCTTGTTCTCTTCAGCCCTGAGCACCAGAGTATGTTCAGATATATGAGCTGCATCCCCAGCAGCATGGGCAGCAGGTGGAGGGAGAGGATTCTGCCCCTCTGCTCTGCTGAGTCCCACCTGCAGTGCTGGGGCCAGCTCTGGAGTCCTCAGCACAGTAGAGACATGGACCTGTTGGAGCAGGGACGGAGGAGGTCACAGCAGTGATGGGAGGGCAGGAAGCCCTCTGCTGTGAGAACAGGCTGAGAGAGGTGGGGTTGTTCAGCCTGGAGAAGAGAAGGCTCCAGGGAGTGTTTCTGGTAGCATTTCAGTGCTTTAAGGGGCCAGGAGAAAGCTGGGGACAGACTTTTGAGCAGGGTCTGCTGTGACAGGAGAAGGGGTGATAGCTTGGACTCAAAGAGGGAAATTCAGACTGGAGAGAAGGAAGAAGTGTTTGACACTGAGGGTGGTGAGAGCCTGGCCCAGGTTGCCCAGAGAGGTGGGAGTTGCCCCATCCCTGGAACCGTTGCAGGTCAGGTCGTTTGGAGCTGTGAGCAACCTGCTCTGGTTGCAGATGTCCCTGCTGACTGCAGGGGTCTTGACTATATGACTTTTAAAGGTCCTTTTAACCCAACCAGCCTGTTACTCTATGAATCTGGGTTGTGCATGGTTGTGCATGCCAGGTGTGTACCCCCTAAGTGACCACGCCCAGGCTGCTTTCCCCATTAAACCACCCCCTGGAAATCTGCATCCTTTGAAGGCTCAGCAGATTTTGACTGAACTCTGGTATGCCATTTCAGGAACTTAATTTATGCAAATAGGCACTGTAGCAAGCCCTGCCTTGTTCTCAGATTTGCTTCCCTGCAGCAAAAAGACTTTATTTTGATTTATGTTACCAGTTTAATTGCAAAAGAGATATGAGACACCCCTCCACACACCCCCCCAAAAAAAAAAAGGCAAAAATCAAGAAAAATAATTCTGAGCATATTCTGTGGAAGACCAAATTCCTTCCAGGAAGATGGTGGGGTCACCATCCCTGGAGGTGTTCAAGAAACACATGAACGTGGCACTTTGGGACATGGTTTAATGGCCATGGTGGTGTTGGGTTGATGGTTGGACTCAATGAGCTTAAAGGGCTTTTCCAACCCCCAAAATTCTGAGAGTCTATGAAATCTCTTCTGGCTGGCCATGTGTGATGTTAATCAGATCAACAAGATCATTCCAACATCCTGCTCCCAACGTAAGAAGGATTCAGTTAAATTTGCCCTGATTGTGCAGCAATGCATCCCTAATGGGACTTCACCCAGGCCTTTGAGATCCAGAGTGCAATGCTAAAGATTCCAGACCCTGCATTTGTGGGCGAAATTGCTGCTGATGTGAAGCAGTTGAAGGAGATAATTGTGTGGGTCTTGGTTCTGTAGGCAGTCTTTCATTTGATTACAAAGTTCTCTCCAAATCCCCCCGAGGTCAATAAGCTCCTCACTGAATTTGGAATTACTTAACATCACAGGATGGTTTTGGTTGGAATAGACCTTTAAAATCAAGTCCAGCCTTCAACCTAAGAGCACCATGGGCCATTAAACCGGGCACTGACATGTATTGTCCACAATACCCCTCCAGGGATGAAGACCCTGCCGCCTACTTTGTGCCATTTTATGCTCCCATGTCCATGAGAAGGCAAAGGGTAAAGGGTGAAAGATGGTAGGTTTATGTTGTATGTAAGGGAGAATTTTTTCACTGCAGTGGTGGTGAGACACTGGCCCAGGCTGCCCAGAGAAGTTGTGGACACCCCATGACTTGGTTGATGCTTTGAGCAGCCTGATCTAGTTGAAGATGTTCCTGCTGCTAGGGTAAGACAAGAGGTAACAGGCACAGATTTGAACATGGAGAGCTCCATCTAAACATGAAGAGAAACTTCTTTGGTGTGAGGGTGCTGGAGCCCTGGAGCAAGCTGCTGTGGGTGCCCCTGCTTTAGCAGAGGGGTTGGACTGGATGGTCTCCAGAGGTCGAAACCAAACCCTTACATGGTTCTATGGACACCAGACAGAAATTATTGGCATGAGACCTCCTTTTTTGAGTGTTTTGGCTCCATGGATTTCTTGTTTCTTTCACATTTTATTGATTTTCACTCTATACAATTGCAAAAGCCAAAACATGGCCTAGCTGGTATATTTTAGGAGGACTGCCAGCTTGAGTTGCTGCATGCAAATGAATGTTTGGCCCTCAGAAGATGTGAAATGGTTTGTTATTTCCATGTCCCTGTGGAACAAAGGGCATGTGGAAGAGAATTTATTCTTGCTTTTAGTCTCTGGCTGAGAGGGATCTGGAGTGAAAGCTCCCTGTGGAGCTGGGTGCTGGGTGAGAGCTCTGCAGGGCTGGTGATTGACAGCTGATTCCTAGAGCACCACATCATCCATGCCACCTCTGAGGAGGAGCTGCACTGCCCTGTCAACTCTCCTCACCTGGTAGAGCGGCAATAAAGCTTCAGGGAGTAGAGAACAGTCCTGGGGCTGTTGAGCTTGCAGAAGAGCAGCCTGAGAGGGGATCTGATCAATGCTCAGCAAGACCTAAAGAACCTGTAGCGGGCAAGAGGATGGGGCCAGACTCTTGTTAGTGGTGCCCAGTGAAAGGATAAGGGGTAATGGGCACAAACTGGAACCCAGGAGGTTCCATCTGACCAGGAGGAGAAAATTCTTTGTTGTGAGGGTGCTGAAGCCCTGGTGCAGGCTGCCTGGAGAGGTTGTGCAGTCTCTTGCCTGGAGAGATTCCAATCCCACCTGGCCATTGTGATCCTGGGCAAGCTGCAGTTCATGCCCCTTCTTTAGCAGGCAAGTTGGACTGGATGATCTCCAGAGGTCTTTTCCAAGCCACACCATGCATGGGACTCTGGGATTATCTTCTGACATAAAGGGAGATAAAATAACTGCAGTGCTGAATGGCAGGAGGCTCTTTGGCCCTCAAGTCATCTCTTGCACCTCCATTTCTATCCAGCCTACTGAGATCACACAGCCAAATTCCTGTAGCTGGCCCTGAAGAGATGTTTGCTATTCTGTACATTATTCATCAACATGGAAATGAGATTATCCTTGACATTTCAGGAGTGCCAGGAGCAGGGCAGTGCATGGCTGTTGACTTTGTGAACTCAAAGGTTAGCTCAACATTTCCTGACAGCCAAGAGGAGCCAATTGTTCTTCGCAGCACAAGGAGCAGCTGTTTATTACTGGAGATCTGGTTCTCTTGGAGTTGTTTATTTTCCTCCTTGCACATGTTTTAGAATGAGCACAAAACAAATGCTTTTTATCCCTGTGATGATTTTGCTGGTGTTTCAGAGCAGTGCAGGTCTTATCAGAGTGCTCAAGGTGGATTTCCTTGATGATATCCCCAAGCCAAAAGGGGAGAAAATGATGTCCCCACAGACAATGAACACTGAGACAATACAAATATGAACTTCTGGAAGTGGTTTGCTCACAGCTATTGTAGTCAGGTGTTAGATTGCAGCTGAAAGGAGCTTAGATGGGTGGTCAAGGCTGGTGTTAAAATGTTTGTGATAGGATTTGATAGATTTATTTGCAAGGTCACTATCTGTTTGGTTTTTTTTTCCCTTGACTGAATGAATAATAGCAACCAAGAGCAGCAGCAGAATAACTTGACTAGCTGAGAGCTATGGATGACAGCACATGGAGCTGGAACTCTAGAGGGAGAGGAAATCTCAGTCTCTGATCCAAGCAGCTCATCTCGTTCAGCAATGTGTTATTTTGTTGAGATTAGAATGGAGCAGGTTTGATGCTCTGGGGTTTGGTTTTGTTATGTTTGTTTGTTTTGTTTAGGGTTTTTGGTCTGTTTTGTTTGTTTGTTTTGAGTTTAGTAGTGCCTGAAGACTTGGATTTAGAAATATTGGTCAAAACCAACCAGCTTTATCAAATCGTGGAATGCTTTACATTGGCATGGACCTAGTTTGACTCTCAGGGACTAAATCAACATGTTGAATCACAGAATCAATCGTGTGGGTTAGAGGAGACTTTTGTATTCATCAAGTGCAACCATTAACCAAGCACTGTTAGGTCACCACTAAACAATGTCCCTCAGAATCGGAATCACAGAATCACCAAGGTTGGAAGAGACCTCAAAGATCATCAAGTCCAACCTGTCTCCACAGACTTCATGACTAAACCATGGCACCAAGTGCCACGTCCAATCCCCTCTTGAACACCTACAGGGACAGTGACTCCACCACCTCCCTGGGCAGCACATTCCAATGCCTAACGACTTTCCCAGTGAAGAACTTTCTCCTCACCTCCAGCCTAAATCTCCCCTGGCACAGCTTGAGACTGTCCTCTTCTGGTGCTGGTTGCCTGGGAGAAGAGACCAAGCCCCTCCTGGCCACAGCACCACATTTCCATGGCTTTGAAACCCCTTCAGGAATAGAGACTCCACCACTGTCCTGGGCAGCCAGGTACAGGGCTTGACAATGCCCTTGGGGAAGAAATTGTTCCTCATGTCCAACCTAAGCCTCTCTTGGTACAACTTCAGGCTTTTCCCTCTTGTCCTATTCCTTCTTCCTTGGGACCATCTCCAGTTCCTTCCAGCCCCCACCACACTGGTTTTCTGGGATAGAATCATAGAATATTTCTTTGGTTGGAAACCAGCCTCTAAGATCATCAAGTCCAACCATCAACCCAACACCACAATGGCCATTAAACCTGTCCCCAAGTGCCATGTCCACACTTGTCTTGAATATCTCCAGGGATGTGGACTCCACCCCAGGCAGCCTGTTCCAATGCTTGACCACTCTTTCAGGAAAGAATTTTTTTCCTCATCTCCAATCTAAACCTCCCTGTACAATTTCAGGCCATTTCTTCTCAGGCTATCTCCTGATAGTAGGGAGAAGAGACCAATGCCCACCTCACAGCAGCCTCCTTTCAGGGAGTTGTAGAGAGCAATGAGGTCTCCTCTCAGCCTTCTCTTATCCAGACTAAACACAGACAGTTCCCTCAGCTGCTCCTCACCAGCCCTGTTCTCCAGAACCTTCACCAGCTTCATTGCCCTTCTCTGGACCTGCTCCAGTCCTTCAAGGTCCTTCTTGGAGTGAGGGACCCAAAACTTATAACCCAGACTTTGTGTTCAAAGGACACTGCTGTCCCTCAAGGGCAGAGGTAGAAGTGCCTTACATGCTCTTTTATCTGAACTCTTCAAGAAGCTACAAACCTCTTTGTCTTCTTTCTTTTCTCCTGAGGAATTAGGTGATATATTTAGATGATAAGTTCTCCAGCACAGGGTAGGAGCCTTCCCTACAGCTGATGTGAAAGCTTCCTTCAAAAACTGCTGTGAAATAGAGAACTTGAGAGAATTATTCTGTTCCAACTCTGCAGCAGCAGCTTTTTAGTCTGCCTCAGCTCCCGCATTTGCAAATGAGGTTGGCTTTGGAGTAACAAAACCTAAGCATGTATTGTATTTAAAAAAAGAAAGGGGAAAAAAAAAAAAAAAGGCAGGGAAAACTAAGTTTGATATTTAAGGTTTTGTGCATTTTCCCCTTCGATCCAATTCTGTACATTTTAAGCTGCAGCCTTCTTCTAACAGCTTTGTGTTCTGTGATACATTGCACCTATGGAAACAATATCTGGCTGAGCTTCAATCATATATTCAGCATGTCAAAGAGGATGCATCCATATTCATAACCTACAGATCAGCCTTAAATCTTGCTGCTTGCTTTTCAATTTGCCCACTGAACTCTGATTTCCATTTTTCTTCTCTCTTTGCTAGACATCCACGGAAAGTCTTATAATGTCATGCCTTGATGTGGTCATAGAATGGTAGGGATTGGAAGAGACCTCTGGAGATCACCCAGTCCAACCTCTCTCCTAAAGCAGGGGCACCCACAGCAACTTTCCCAGGATCACAATGTCTGGGTGGGTTTGGAATCTCTCCAGAGAAGGACACTTCTCAACCTCACTAGACAGCCTGCTCCAGGGCTTCACCACCCTCACACCAAAGAAGTGCCTCCTCATCTTCAGATGGAACCTTCGGAGTTCCAGTTGGTGCATATTGTTCCCCTATCACTGGGAACCACTGACAAGAGTCTGGCCCCATCCTCTTGCCCCCCACAGGTGCTTTAGCTCTTGCTGAGCATTGATCAAATCCCCTCTCAGGCTGCTCTTCTCCAGGCTCAAGAACCCCAGGTCTCTCAAGATTTTCTCCTCACAGAGATGCTCCAGGCCCCTTGGCATCTTTTGGACCTCTACTGGACTCTCTCCAGAAGTTCCCTGTCCCTCTTGAACTGGGGAGCCCAGAGCTGGACCCAGTGCTTCAGATGTGGCTTCACTAGGGGCAGAATAGAGAGGAAAACCTCCCTTGACCTCCTGCCCACTCTCTTCGTGCACTCTAGGAAACCATTGACCTTCTTGGCCACAAGGGCACATTTACTGACTCATGCTGGTGAGGTGTTTGGAGCACAAGCCCTATGAGGAGAGGCTGAGGGAGCTGGGGTTGCTTAGTCTGGAGAAGAGGAGGCTCAGGGGAGACCTTATTGCTCTCTACAACTACCTGAAGGAAGGTTGTAGCCAGGTGGGGGCTGGTCTCTTCTCCCAGGCAATCAGCACCAGAACAAGAGGACACAGTCTCAAGCTGTGCCAGACTGGATGTCAGGAAGAAGTTCTTCATAGAAAGAGTGATTGGTCATTGGAATGTGCTGCCCAGGGAGGTAGTGGAGTCACCATCACTGGAGGTGTGTAGGAAGAGCCTGTATGGGGTGCTTGTTGCTATGGCTTAGTTGATTAGATGGTGTTGGATGATAGATTGGACTCAATGATCTCAAAGGTCTTTTCCAACCTGTTCTGTTCTATTCTCTATTCTATTCTACTCTGTTCTACTCTATTCTACTCTGTTCTGCTCTGCTCGAGCTTCTTGTTCTCCAGCACCTCCAGATCCTTGTCCATGGATGGTGCTTCCCAGCAGGTCACCCCTCACCTGTACCGGTGCAGGGAGTTACTGCTCCCCAGGAGCAGGACTGCTGCACTTGTCCTTGTTGAAATGTTGCTGTTTGCTGTGTGATCTACAACCTGAATCTGCCTTTAGTACCAAAACTGATTGTGAGTCACTGTTGTACTCATAATGTCAGTGTGGAGAAGTCACAAGGCCTTTCCTTCACACTTAATTGCTTTCCCCTGTCTGATGGTTATGCATTTATTTGTTTCCACTTGTACCATTTCATGGCTTTTTTTTTTATGCCTGGTGTAAAAATGATTTTTCATTTTGTGCACTAAAACCCAGACTGCTGCTTTCAGTAGAAATTACTGAGAATTCAGCCTCAGCATCTTGATTACTGTTGTCACACTCAAGAATTTAATTGAATAGTTTATTTTGTACGTGGCAGTTTATTGTCTAACACTCTGGTGGAAGCAGCTTTTTCCTTGGCTCTCTTTATTAATAAGAGCAAGTACCTGACACTCTCCCTAGATTCTGAACACTTCCATTGAAAATTAACAGCCAACATTTAGGTTGCCTAATTGGCCATTATTTCTTTTAAAAGCATTAATGCTAGCTCAATGCATTTGGAGTTTCACTGGGTAATTCTGGAGTGCTGTTCCTTCTCTTTAGTACCGAAAAAGTTTGCTTAGTGCTACTAGGGAAGCGGTTGTGCCCCTGTAACTCAACACTGATGAGGTCACACCTTGAGTACTGGGTTCAGTTTTGGGTCACTCACGCCAGGAATGACATTGTGGTGCTGGAGCAGGTCCAGAGAAGGGCAAAGAAGCTGGTGAAGGCGCTGGAAAACACGTCTGGAGAAGAGCAGCTGGGGGACAAGGGGTTGTTCAGCTTGGAGAAAATGAGGCTGAGGTGAGACCTTCTAGCTCTCTACAAGTCCCTGAAAGGAGGCTGAAGCCAGGTAGGTGTTGATCTCCCAGGGAATAACCAACAGAACAAGAGGAAATGGCCAGAAAATGTGCCAGGGGAGGTTTAGGCTGGACATGAGGAACATGCCCAGGCCAGTTTGGATGTGGCATTGAGCAACCTGGTCTAGTGGAATGTGTCCCAGCCCATGGCAAGGGAGTTGGAACCAGGTGATCTTTAAGGTCCTTTCCAAACCATTCCATGATTTTATGATGACATGAAGGAGAGCTCAGCTCTTCCTGAGATCTTCTCCTGGCTTCATTTATGCCATAGGATGGCACAGGGTTTGCTGGAAAGGACAGGCTGAATACCTCCAGGACTTGCCTAGAGAAGTCCTTGGTCCAGCTGAGCCAATGCTGTGGATGACCAGGCAGAGTGAATCCAGCTGAGCATTGCCAGGAGAGGCAGAAGCTGGAGCTTAGATGGATGGGCTAGGAAGCTTGTGCTCCAACCAAGGTTTTAAGTGCAGAAGTGAGTTGAAAAGAAACAAATAGTTTCATGGTTCACAACACATTAATTTTTGATGCTGATATACTTCATCTGTGCCACATGGACACCAGAGGTTTGAAAGGATTGTGGAACGGATGCCTGGAAGCAGAAGGCACATCAAGTTGGTTCCTTTAGTGGAACTGAATCATTCTTCTTCTTTATTGTACTTT
Source organism: Picus viridis (assembly GCA_033816785.1). Classification (NCBI taxonomy): domain Eukaryota; kingdom Metazoa; phylum Chordata; class Aves; order Piciformes; family Picidae; genus Picus; species Picus viridis. The sequence goes on along the minus strand of CM066586.1, from coordinate 14,799,642 downwards.
CCTGTTCCATTAAATGTAAATGGACATGAAAGGTGTAATTTCCCTGGAGACTGAAATGATCCTCTTGTCAAGCCTGGCCCCACATCCTGTCACTCCATTTCCTTTTGCCTCCTTTCCTCATGTATCTGTCTGAGCTTTCTATTGATAGTTACATAATTGCCTGAAGCTCTGCTAATTAATAATTAGCATTTACTCTTGTCTTCTGCTGCTTGAACCAGTTTTATCTGTGTGGGCTCTGGCAGAGCTGCTGCCTGGAAGGGTGCTGAGCTGGGTGTCTCAGAACTGTCATCCTTCATTAAAGAATGCTCTGCTGGGCCATCTTCAGAACTGCATTTGGTGCCTGGGCTCCTCTGTGAAAAGGATCCTACTGAAAGCCTGTCCACTGTTGCCTCTCCTCCTCAGCTCTGACCAAACTATGGCTCCATGACATACTTTTCCTAATGAGTGAAGCCCTTCCTAGGCCAAGTCCTGGGACCTGCACTTGAGTCACACAAGCCCATGAACACTCCAGATTTGGGGCAGGCTGACTTGAAACTGACAAGCAAGATGATCCAGTGTGTGCCCAGGTAGCCAAGAAGGCCAAGTGTGGCCACCAGGGCAGGGATCATCCCTTGTACTGGGCACTGGTGAAGCCACACCTTGAGTCCTGGGTTCAGCTGTGTTCAAGAAGGACGTGGGAAATGAAGCTGGAGAGCAGGTCTGGTGAGTAGCAACTGAGGGAACTGGGGTTGTTTGTCATGGAGAAGAAGAGGCTGAAGGGAGACCTTCTGGCTCTCTACAGCTCCATCAAGGAGGCTGTAGTGAGGTAGGGCTTGGTCTCTTCTCCCAAGGAACCAGTGATAGGATGAGAGGAAATATCCTCAAGCAACAGCAGGGAAGGTATAGTTTGGACATGAGGAGAAATTTCTTTCCCAAGAGTGTTGTCAAGGCCTGCCCCAGGCTGCTCAGGGCAGTGGTGTGGACTTCCTATTCCTGGAGGGGTTTCAGATCTCTGTGGATGTGGTGCTGCAGGCTGCAGTTCAGTGGGGACCTGGCAGTGTTGGGTTAACAGTTGGACTTGGTGACCTTGGAGGTTTTCTCCAACCTTACTGATTCCATGATTCTATATTAGCTGTGTAGAAAAGTGCACTTTTTCATTACTCTTGACTCACTTCATTTCCCAAATTTGTATTATGATTTCTTAGTGAAAAGGTTCAGAGAGTCCACTGTGTCTGAGCTAAGCTGAAAATCCTTGAGAAGACAAAGTTCCTCTGACACTAAGTCTGCTCAATCCAATTTAATTCCCCACTTCAGGATTCCTTCTGCTCTGTCAACGTAGGGGCTGATATCTCCAGTCACTCAGCAGCAAGTGATGGCAGAAGCCCTGTGGAAATAAGGCTGAGAAGAGCATCTGTTTCTCTGAGAGACTGACTTTGGAAGGAAGACTTCCAAAAGTTTTATTTCTTGGTGTGGTTAATCTTCTCTACAAGATCTCTAGAAGACCATCTCTAGATGGTCTCTTCACCCAGGCAACCAGCACCAGAACAAGAGGACACAGTCTCAAGCTGTGCCAGGGGAGGTTTAGGCTGGAGGTTAGGAAGAAGTTCTTCCCAGAAAGAGTGATTTGCCATTGGAATGTGCTGCCCAGGGAGGTGGTGGAGTCACCATCATTGGAGGTGTTTAGGAAGAGACTGGATGGGGTGCTTGGTGCCATGGTTTAGTTGATTAGATGGTGTTGGATGATAGGTTGGATTCGATGATCTCAAAGGTCTTTTCCGGTCTATTCCATTCCATTCCATTCCATTCCATTCCATTCTCCACTCCACTCCACTCCATTCCATTCCATTCCATTCTGCTCTATTCCATTCCATTCCATTCCGCTCCATTCCATTCCATTCGCTCCATCCATTCCATTCCATTCCATTCTGCTCTATTCCATTCCATTCTGCTCTATTCCATTCCATTCCATTCCATTCTGCTCTATTCCATTCCATTCCATTCCATTCCATTCCATTCCATTCCATTCCATTCCGCTCCATTCCATTCCATTCCATTCCATGCTCTATTCCATTCCATTCCGCTCTTCCATTCCATTCCATTCCATTCCATTCCATTCCATTCCATTCCGCTCCATTCCATTCCATTCCATTCCGCTCTATTCCATTCCATTCCGCTCTATTCCATTCCATTCTGCTCTATTCCATTCCATTCCGCTCTATTCCATTCCATTCCATTCCGCTCCATTCCATTCCATTCCATTTCCGCTCCATTCCATTCTGCTCTATTCCATTCTACTCTATTCTGCTCTATTCCATTCTACTCTATTCTATTCACTTCTGCGCTATTCTATTCATGGCCAATAAGGATAGTCCTCCTCTGACAACTGCACCATCCATTTTTTGTCTTGCAACAGTGCTACAATGTGATAACCTAAGGATTGAATTCAAGGAGCTAAGTTGACAAGAACCTGCTGGTTTTGGAGGGCAATTTTCTTCTAAAGCAGGTGGTGGCTGGATCAGACAAGCACTAGTGCGGTGGCCTGTGTTGGATTGGCTCAGCTGCACTATGAAGCCATTCATAGAATGGTCTGGGTTGGAAGAGTCCATAAAGATCATCTGGTTCCAACCCTGCCCCATGGACAGAGACACTTTCCACTAGACCAGGTTTCCTTGAGAAAAGTCTGAGCAATACTTTGAGGAAAGTCTAAGCCACAGCTCAGGGCACTGAGTTATGAGTGTTTTGTCCTCAAAAGCATGAGCTTGAGAGAAAACAGTCCCAATAGAATGGAATAGAATGGAGTAGACCAGACCAGACCAGGTTGGAAAAGACCTTTGAGATCATCGAGTGCAAACTATTATCCAACACCATCTAATCAACTAAACCAGAGCACCAAGCACCCCATCAAGCCTCTTCCTGAACACCTCCAATGATGGTGATCCCACCACCTCCCTGGGCAGCACATTCCAATGGCCAGTCACTCTTTCTATGAAGAACTTCTTCCTAACATCCAGCCTAAACCTCCCCTGGCACAGCTTGGGACTGTGTCCTCTTGTTCTGGTACTGGTTGCCTGGGAGAAGAGACCAACCCCCTCCTGGCTACAACCTCCCTTCAGGGAGTTGTAGAGAGCAAGAAGGTCACCCCTGAGCCTCCTCTTCTCCAGGCTAAGCAACCCCAGCTCCCTCAGCCTTTCCTCACAGGGCTTGTGTTCCAAACCCCTCCCCAACTTTGTTGCCCTTCTCTGGACACATTCCAGCAAGTCAACATCCTTCCTAAACTGAGGGGCCCAGAACTGGACACAGGACTCAAGGTGTGGCCTAACCAGTGCAGTGTACAGGGGCAGAATGACCTCCCTGCTCCTGCTGGCCACACTGTTCCTGATGCAGGCCAGGATGCCATTGGCCCTCTTGGCTACCTGGGCACACTGCAGGCTCATGTTTAGCCTCTCATAGACCAGTACCCCCAGGTCCCTTTCTACCTGGCTGCTCTGCAGCCACTCTGACCCCAGCCTGTAGCACTGCATGGGGTTGTTGTGGCCAATGTGTAGAACTTGGCACTTGGATGTGTTCAATCTCCTGCCCTTGGACCCTGCCCATCTGTCCAGCCTGTCGAGGTCCCTCTGCAGAGCCCTTCTACCCTCTAACAGGTCAACTCCTGCCCCCAGCTTGGTGTCATCAGCAAATTTACTGATGATGGACTCAATGCCCTCATCGAGATCATCAATAATGAGCATGGGGCCCAGCACTGATCCCTGATGAGATGCATGAAACAGTGACCTTATCTCTAGAAAGAGGGACTGCTTTTCTTCTGGAGGTATTCAAGAAATGTGTGGACATGGCACTTAGGGACATGGTTTTATGGCTGTGGTGGGCTTAGGTGAATGGTTGGACTTGATCTTAGCGGTCTCTTTCAACCAGAGCAGTTTTTCTCCAGAGAGATTCCAAACCCATGTGGTCATTTTGATCCTGGTCAACCTGCTGTGGGTGATTCTATGATTCTGTGATATGAAACGTCATTTTTTTTTATATGGAAACAACCTTAAAAGATGTTGTGAGGAAAAAGATCTTGAGATGCAGCTCGTGCAAACTCTGAAATTCATCCAACTTTAAGTGAATCGCTCACATGGAAAAGGTGTTGTAAGGTTTATTTATACACACATAAACACACATCTGTCATTGTCACCATAGTCTATACGATGTAAAAAGTGACTTCAAGTGGTCTTCAGAACCTTGTCAGAGATGCTTTACATTTAAATGAGATGCACTGGATGGGTGTCTTCAGGGTTTTTTTTAAGTAAGTTATGTACAAACATTCTCTGCTATGGAATGGAATGGAATGGAATGGAATGGAATGGAATGGAATGGAATGGAATGGAATGGAATGGAATGGAATGGAATGGAATGGAATGGACCGGACCAAACCAAACCAGACCACGTTGGAAGAGACCTTCAAGATCATCGTGTCCAACCTATCATCCAACACTACCTAATCAACTAAACCATGCAACCAAGCACCCTATCAAGTCTCCTCCTGAACACCTCCAATGATGGTTCCAGTATTTCACCATCCTGATTGTGAAGACCTTCCTCCTAATGTCCAACCTAAATCTACCCTGCTCCAGTGTCAAACCATTGCCACTGTCCTATGACCCCAAGCCCTTCTAAACAGTGCCTCCCTAGTCTTCCTGTAGGTCCCCTTCAGATATTGAAATGTAGCTCTAAGGTGTGCCTGGTGCCTTCTCTTCTCCTGGCTGAACAGCCCCAAGTCTCCCAGCCTGTCCCCACAGGAGAAGTGCTCCAGCCCTCTGATCATTTTTGTGGCCTCATCTGGACCCACTCCAGCAGGTCCATGTCTTTCTTGTGTTGGGGGCCCCAGAGCCCATGACCCATCTTCTACAGTTAATTGGCTCAACTCTTTGCACTGCACTGGGAGCCCCTCTTGTAACCTTTACAGATGATCATGGGCAGCATCCTTATGATGGTCCCATGATGCTGTTTATGGGTTCACACATCACTAATTATTTCCAGAGGTGTGGCTTGTCTCTGTTTTGAAATGAGTTAATGTCTTCACCCAGTCACTCCCAGTTGAAAGCAGTAAGTTTTAATTGGGTTATGATTAGCCACTTTAACTACCTGGATCTGAGGGCAGAGATATATCATGCCTTTGGTTAATTGGGAAATTGATTGTTCCTTGGGTGGGCATCCCTGGTGGGAAAGATGATAACCTTCAGCCTGACAGTGGATCAATAGTTCAGGGGTTTGATTGCTTTGTTTTAGAACAATCAGACCTCACTTTACCTCCTCCCTCCCTCTTCTCTTGTGGCCAAGAAGGTCAATGGCATCTTGGCATGCATCAAGAATAGTGTGGCCAGCAGAAGCAGGGAAGTCATTGTGCCCCTGGACTCTGTATTGGTTAGGTCACACCTTGAGTCCTTTGTCCAGTTCTGAGCCCCTCAGTTTAAGAAGGACATTGAGACTCTTGAACATGTCCAGCAAAGGACAACAAGGCTGGGGAGGGATCTGGAACACAGCCCTGTGAGGAGAGGCTGAGGGAGCTGGGGTTGCTTAGCCTGGAGAAGAGGAGGCTCAGGGCTGACCTTGCTCTCTACAACTACCTGAAGGGTGGTTGTAGCCAGGAGGGGGTTGGTCTCTTCTCCCAGGCAACCAGCACCAGAACAAGAGGACACAGTCTCAAGCTGTGCCAGGGGAGGTTTAGGCTGGAGATGAAGAGAAAGTTCTTCTCAGAGAGAGTCGTTAGCCATTGGAATGTGCTGCCCAGGGAGGTGGTGGAGTCACCATCCCTGGAGGCATTCAAGAGGGGATTGGACATGGCACTTGGTGCCATGGTCTAGTCATGAGTTCTGTGGTGACAGGTTGGACTTGATGATCTTTGAGGTCTCTTTCAACCTTGCTGCTTCTGTGTAATTCTGTGAGTTGTAAGGGATCTCAACTAGTTCCAACACCACCAACCCTGCCATGGCCTGGGACACCTCCACTAGACCAGGTCACTAAAAGCCTCGTCCAGTGTGGTCTTAACCAGCTCACAACATCAGAAGTGTTCACACAAATAAAATGTCATTAAAATGTTCCCCCCCCCCAAAAAAAAAAAAAAAAAAAAAAAAAAAAAAAAAAAAAAGAAGAAATAAATAAAAGGGGGTGGTGGTGGTGGTGAAACAGGGAAAAAACAGATATTTGAGGAGATGACCTGGGAGTTTAATACAGTTGGCATTGCATCTCTTCTTGGTGCTTCTGGCTTGGGCTGCTGAAAATCAAAATATGAAGCAGAAATGACAACTTCTGCCTATAAACTTATTTTTTTTTATTTCCTTAGGGATCTCTCCAACTCAGAATTTTTATCATCTCTTGCCTTCAGGAGCTGTTGACAGATGTAGATATATCTTTAGAAACGGCAGAATTTGCTGCCGAGGATGTAATTCCCCCAGGCAGCTGCCGGTGACCCCTCTACCTACCCCTTCCATCTGGATTTCAACTTGGTGAGTTGTGTTATTGCTGCTGTTATTGAAACTCAGCTCCTGTCTCTGAAACACACCAAGCTGTGCTGCTTCCATCTGTATTGGAATATTTCATGTGCCTATGTGTAAAGAGCAGGAGAAGAAAGCAAAGGGGACTTCTGTGCCACTGAGGAGCCAATTGACCTGTGCATGATTGGGCAAGCTTTAAGGCAAACCCTTCCTGTACCAGCTTTAAAGCTTTCCCAGTACTTGGCTCTCACCCTTCTTGGGGTGGCATTCTGCTGACTTCTGCTGTGGAATTGTCCAAAAAATTGCCAAGTTTGGTAAGGAAATGGGTAAATCATGTGAAATTCAGGCTGTCCACAGAGGTTGTGGAGTCTCTGGAGAGATTCCAACCCCACCTGGCCATGGTGGTCCTGGGCAAGCTGCTGTGGGTAACCCTGCTTTAGCAGGGGGTTGGACTGGGGATCTCCAGAGGTCCCTTCCAACCCATATAAATAGAATAGAATAGAATAGAATAGAATAGAATAGAATAGAATAGAATAGAATAGAATAGAATAGAATAGACCAGACCAGGCTGGAAGAGACCTTCAAGATCATAATGTCCAACCTATCATCCAACACTACCTAATCAACTAAACCATGCAACCAAGCACCCCATCAAGTCTCCTCCTAAACACCTCCAATGATGGTGACTCCACCACCTCCTCGGATAGCCCATTCCAATGGCCAATCACTCTCTCTGTGTAGAACTTCTTCCTAACCTCCAGCCTAAACCTCCCCTGGTGCAGCTTGAGACTGTGTCCTCTTGTTCTGGTGCTGGTTGCCTGTGAGAAGAGACCAACCCCCACCTGGCTACAACCTCCCTTCAGGTAGTTGTAGACAGCAAGAAGGTCACCCCTGAGCCTCCTCTTTTCCAGGCTAAGCAACCCCAGCTCCCTCAGCCTCTCCTCATAGGGCTTTTGTTCCAAACCCCTCACCAACCTTGTTAGATACAATACACCAGGTTGAAAGAGACCTTCAAGATCATCGTGTCCAACCCATCAACCAATCCAACCCACCTAAACAACTAAACCGTGCAACCGCCCAAAACTGGACACAGGACTCAAGGTGTGGCCTAACCAGTGCAGTGTACAGGGGCAGAATGACTTCCCTGCTCCTGCTGGCCACACTGTTCCTGATGCAGCCCAGGATGCCATTGGCCCTCTTGGCTACCTGGGCACACTGCAGGCTCATGTTCAGCCTACCATCGACCAGTACCCCCAGGTCCCTCTCTGCCTGGCTGCTCTCCAGCCACTCTGACCCCAGCCTGTAGCACTGCATGGGGTTGTTATGGCCAGTGTGTAGAACTTGGCACTTGGATGTGTTCAATCTCATGTCCTTGGACTCTGCCCATCTGTCCAGCCTGTCAAGGTCCCTCTGCAGAGCTCTCCAACCCTCTAACAGATCAACTCCTGCCCCCAGTTTGGTGTCACCTGCAAACTCACTGAGGATGGACTCAATGTGATTCTGTGAAATCAATCACCAGTGTGTGTTAAATACTCATTCAGTTCCATGTTCTTGTGAATTGCTTCCTTGATGTACATCTCCATGTCTTTTGTCTTTTTTCTTTCAGCAGAAAATATTTAAGATGCCATCATGTGCACAGTTTGAATGCTTCCTTTATCTGAGTTGAAGTTTCTGAAGGTAAGACATCCTTAAATTAGAATCATAGCACCACAGACTGGTTTGCATTGGAAGGGACTTTTCAAAGTCATCCAGTCCAAACCATTGCAGTCACCAGGGACATCTACAACCAGAGCAGGTTGCTCAGAGCCCCAAACAACCTGACCTGCAATTGTTCCAGGGATGGGGCATCTCCCACCTCTGTGCATACCGGGCCAGGCTCTCACCTCTCTGTGTCAAACCTTTCTTCCTTCTCTCCAGTCTGAATCTCCCTCTCAGAGTTCAGACCATCATCCCTTGTTGTGTTAAACAGGCCTTGCTCAAAAGTCTGTCCCCAGATATCTGCTTGTCCCCTTTAAGCACAGCAAGACCACCAGAAGGTCTCCCTGGAGCCTTCTCTTCTCCAGACTGAGCAACCTAAATTCTCTCACCTTGTCCTCACAGCAGAGGGCTTCCAGCCCTCCCATCATTGCTAGCCCCACTCCCACAGGTCTCTGTCTCTGCTGTGCTGAGGACTCCAGAGCTGGCCCCAGCACTGCAAGTGGGATCTCAGCAGGGTGGAGCAGAGGGGAAAAATCCCCTCCCTCCACGTGCTGTCCATGGTGCTGGGGATCAGCCCAGGAAATGGTTTGATTTTTTGGGCTGTGAACTCAGGTTGCCAGCTCATGTCCAGCTGTTTCCACACTGTTATCTTGTCAGCAATTCAGTGACTTCCCAAATCCAAGTCATTAGCAGAAATGTCTCTGCAGTAAACTTACCTCAAAACTGATGTCCAACAGCAGAATGTTGTTGGTCTTTAGGTAAAAATAACTGATGCAGCTGCTTTATAAAACCCAAGCTCATCCCAGCTCCTCTAAGGACCTGGTTCAGTGCATTTGAGCAGTGTGAATGCATGGCTGGTTCTTCCCATTAAGTCTGTGCTCCTCACCATGGCTAGAGGTTTCTTCAATATTTCAGGTGGTGAAATCCCTCCAGACCTTGTCCTCCTGAAGGAGCAAGCTGGAGGTGAGGGCAAGGAGCACAGTGATGTAAACTCCAGTAACCTCCTTCCAGCAAATCGAACTTTCCAGTTCAAGTGGAAGGATGATTGCTGAGACTGGTAATGTTTTGTCCTTCTTCCTATACAACAGCCCTGAATTATGCAGCTGGACTTTCAGGTATCTCAGTGCCTGGAATGGGTAAGAATGGCCAGGGACCAATTACTGTTCAACCATAGGCTGTAATGGCCTCTTCATATTCAGCTTTTTACAGCCCAGTACCATGACTGGTTTGCACAGGCCAAATCCATTAGTCTGTGGCAGAAAAATTGTTCCAGTCTACTTTTTAGGTATGTGCAGGAGAACTCTCCCATTAACAGCTTATGTTTCATCAGAGCTAAGAGCTGGGCTGGCCACCAGAGGTGCACCAGAGGCTCTCCATGAAGCCCTCTGCATTCCCAAAGGGAAGAGAAAGGGAAGAAGGGAGTGAGACTGTTGGGGTAGGAAAGAAACTCAACCAGCTGGGATGGAAAGAAGAACAATGCCATGGAACAGAGACACAAAGCAATATGGAACCCAGCCCTTAATGTCAATGATGGCACCATTAGCACCACTGCTGCTGGGGGCAGGCACTGGGCAAGTCCCAGTGGGAAAGCAGATTCAGGAACTGGATTCTGGAACACAGGGATGGGAAGGTAGAAGGAACAAAGTCCTTCTGGGAGAGAAGCCAGTGGAGACAAGAGGCTTCTTGGTGCACCCTCAGCTTCCTCCTGCAGATGCCATACATGGGCTGCAATCTTTTGTCGAGATTGGAGTCCCCTGTTCTGGCCACTCCTCCCTGCAGCTGCAGCCCAAGGTGTGGCACAAGCTGTGGCAGTGCCCTTGGTGTGGCCAAGAGCAAGTCTCAGGCAGAGCCCTTTTGCAGCCCAGCCCATGGCAGAACCCTTCCCATGAGCTTGTCCCTGCTAGAACCAGCCCCTGGCTGTGCAGCCCTGCCCTGAACTTCAGCAGGGGGTTCCCTGAGCAGAGCCTGAGCTGGGAAGTCCCAGCCCTGCCCAGAGCCAGCTCTGCTCCAGCTCACACCAGGATGTCTGTGGACGGGAATGTGCGAAATCAAAGCAACCCAGAAGATGCTTACTGCTTATCACTTCTTGTCAAACACTGCTACTCTGAGTCATTTGAATGCTTCAAATCACAAAATCACACCTTTTGCAATTTATATGCCACTCTATTTATGTATTTTATCATTTCTACTTCAGTTTGAACATTAAAGTCCCAGAATCCCAGCATGGTGGAAGTTGGAAAGGACCGCTGGAGAGCACCCAGTGCAACCCCCTTGCTAAAGCAGTGTCACCCACATAAGGCTGCCCAGGCTGACAATGTCCAGATGTTCACATGTGGAAAAATGATTTAATTCAATAGATACTGGTTTGGGAAAAAAAAATCCCAGATGGAGAGTTCAGTGTTTGACAGCACAGAATAGAACCTGCCTCATCTCTGCAATCTCCTCAGGTAAGATGAGCTTCCTTCAGTGAAATGTTCATTTTGAAAGCTATTTTATGGGCATATTAAAACCCTTCTGGATGTTGTAAATTTTTATATCTTATTAGTTGCAAGTGGTTAACTGCTAGCACTTGAATCAGGCTGAGCATTCTGTGAAATATGGGGAATATCAGCTCAGATATGGAAGCTATCTGTGGATAGCTGGTGAGGAGAAAGTTCTTCACCAAGAGAGTCATTCGCCATTGGAATGTGCTGCCCAGGGAGGTGGTGGAGTCGCTGTCCCTGGAGGTGTTCAAGAGGGGACTGGATGTGGCACTTGGTGCCATGGTCTAGTCGTGAAGTCTGTGGTTACAGGTTGGACTCGATGATCTTTGAGGTCTCTTCCAACCTTGGTCATACTGTGATACTGTGATACTGGTGGGATGTCTGCAGGGGCCTCCAGTGAGCTGTTTGAGACCAAGCCATTAGTGACTGTAGGACCTCTATACATGGCATCCTGCACTGAGCTAGAGCGGAAGTGCTTCTGGTCAGGGCTGGGATTTCCCAGCTCAATCTCTGCTCAGGGAGGCATTTTCTGAATTTCAGGGCAGGTTTGCACAGCCAGGGGCTGCTTCTAGCAGGGAGAAGCTGATGGAGAGAGTTACTAACAAGTGTAGACATGAGGCAAATAGTCTATCTTCCATCAAAGTCATAGACAGCCATGAAAAATACCCATTCCAGGTGTAGGATCTGCAGAGCCAGGATCTTTCAGCCATTCTGCTGAAAGAATTCCTAACACAATATTTTTCTTATACAATATTTTTCTAATATTCATAAGTTAGAATATTATCTTCTAATATTTCATAACCCAGTTTCTGTTTCATTGCCATTGTGCTCCCAAAGACCTCTTTCACTGGTCCTCTCTTGCTGCTAATTACAGATCTCTAATCAGATAAAAGAATTGCCTGTTGTTGGAGGCATAGCTCTGGTGATGAAAGGGTAGAAGACTTTGATGTGAAATAAACAGTGAAAATATGAGCATGAGGAACATAAATGAGATCCCACAGGAGAGGCAAAATTACTGTCACTTTAGATCTTCTAGTCTTGAAGTACTGTGTGTTGTGTAATCAGCACTACAGTCCCAGAATCCCAGCGTGGTGGGGTTGGAAGTGACCTCTGGAGAGCATCCAGTCCAGCCCCCTGCTAAAGCAGGGGCACCCACAGCAGCTTGCCCAGGACCACAAAGAACAGGTGTGTTTGGAGTCTCTCCAGAGAAGGAGACTCCACAACCTGGGCAGCCTGTTCCAGGGCTCCAGCACCCTCACAACAAACAAGCTTTTCCTCCTGTTCACATGGAACCTCCTGGGTTCCAGTTTGTGCCCATTGCCCTTGCCCCGTCACTGGGCACTGATGATGAGTCTGGCCCCATGCTCTTACCCCCCACAGCTCCTTTAGCTCTTGCTGAGAATTGGTCAGATCCCCTCTGGGGCTGCTCTTGTCCAGGCTCAACAGCTTCAGGTCTACTCAGCCTTTCCTTCTCACAGAGATGCTCCAGGACCCTCAGCATCTTTGTAGCCTCCCCTGGACTCTCCCTAGCAATTAGTTCCCTGTCCCTCTTGAACTGAGAAGCCCAGAGCTGGATGCAGCAGATGTGCCTTCACTGAGGCAGATTAGAGGGGAAGGAGAACCTCCCTTGACCTGCTGGCCACATTATTCTTCATGCATCCTAGAGACTGTTGGCCTTCTAGGCCATGGGGGTGCATTTTCTTCTTAGCAGTGAGGAGATTTCATTTGAGTCTTAGGTTCTGGATGGTGAGTCAAAGTGGACCATTACAGATGCTGTTAGACATCTCAAGTGGTGTGAGTCTGGGTGTGTCCTCACACAGGTTATATGAAATGGAATCTTGGTCCCTGGCCTGTGTGCAGCTGCTGAGTCTTGTGCTGCTGATTTTCTAAAGAATTGCTAGTATTTTTTTTTAATTCTCCTTTGTTTTGGTGCAGAGAAACTTTTCAGCTCTGCTGCCTTGTAGATATTAAGAGCTTCATTTGCATTTGGGGCCATTCAGTATCACCAGAGTTTGAGGTAGTCTTCAGAGAAGCTATGTGTGAAACTTTGACTCAAAGCTAAAATAAATGTGCAGAAAAAACATGGGCACTTTGAAACCCACCATAATTTAGAGCATATTGTGTGACTGGATTGCAACCTAATCCATCATCTTTTTTTCCCCCCTACTTGTCAGAAAAGGTCACACCAGGCAGTAAACAATCAATGTCTCAAACCAAGAAGTTCAACCAGTTTTTCATGAGCTGTGAAGGTTAAATGAGGCACTTGCTAAGATCTATTGAGTCATCCAAGCTTTACATATTTTATAGTATGCTTAGTGGCACACTCATTACCATTACCATTAATGGTTTATGATTAATCAGAAGCACTTGGTTTAGATCCTACATGTGGAATTCCTACCATCCATCTCATCTTCTGGGGATTATCCTGAAGGAACTGCTCTATGGATGATCTTTCTGTAGTGTGGAGCTGATAAATTAGGAGCAGCTCTGCCAAAGTTTACAGACTGAGAAAGAAGAAAGGTAATATTTGTGTGTAGCACCACAGCACGTGGCTTTGCATGAAGGGTTGGTAAAGTCATTTGTGCTGTGGCTCTTAGAAACATCAGTCTGGGGACAGGCTGTGAGAGTTGGGGTTGTTTAGCCTGGAGAAGAGAAGGCTTTGTTGAGACCCTAGAGTAGCCTTCCAGTGCCTGAAGGGGCCTAGAAGAGAGCTGGGGAGGGACTTTTTTCATAGGATGAGGGGCAATGGATCTGAGCTGGGAGATCTAGACTGCATATTAGGAAGAAATTCTTTAGAGTAAGGTTTAGTGGTGACCTGGCAGTGCTGGGTTAATGGCTGGACTTGGTGATCTTAAAGTTCTCTTCCAACCAAAATGATTCTTGCAAAGGGCTATAAGGAGGCTTGGATGTTTGCTGTATGAGATGGCAGATGGGGGTGTTGCTTTAGTATTCAGAGTATTCCCTATTAGACCTTTTGCCAAATGCAGGGTTCAGTGGGAATTGGGAAAGCAACTGGGAACTGGTGACATCTTTCTCTGAACAAAGAGCAAAATCATGGTCCAAGGAGAAAGGCTCTGTGAGAGGCAGATGACAGGTCTGCGAGCAGTATCTGTCCCTGGCTGCCAACATCTCCTGCCTTTCTGAGATCCACCAGCCTCCAGCATTTCCCAGACTGGGATTTTAGCAGGACAAAAAACCCCAAAAAACCAACCAAACAAAAAAGGGCAGGAACTGCTGTGACTGGAGAGAGAGTCCAGCAGACAGCAGCTCAGCAGTTCCTGCCTCTTGGGGAGGAGATGGCTCTTGATCATCCCACCCTGCACTGAGCATGGGCTTTGAGTACCCAGAGGGGTGCTGGATATGGCCAGTTCCCCCAAATGCCAGTGTGGTGGTGTTCCAGAGGTGGGAAAGTGCCATGTTGTCATGTAGGCAGAGTGGGCAGCTGAGGGAGAGGGGACAGTTGCAGAGAAGATGAGAAGTACTGCATCTCGGCTTCTCTGTGGCGCAGCTTGAGTCACCGTGTTTGATAGATGCCACCCAAGAATGCTGTAGGATGCGTTTCTATCAGCTCTACAGTGAGAAGGTGCTGGAGATGCCTGAGGCAAGCACTGCACTGCCAAAGTAGGTCCCCTGCCCTCCCTGTGCTGCAAGCTGCCTTGCAACCATTTATCAACACAACAGGACCTCTGGGGAGCAAGACGATGGCAGCTGCTTTGGGATAGTTCTTTGGGGGAGGGGATTGAGAGGTAGGGTTATGAGGGTGGGTTTGGAGTTGGTTTTTGTTGGGCTGGGGGTTTTGTTTGGGGATATATTTATTTGATTTGGGTTGTTTGGTTGGGGTTTTTTGGGGAGGGGAGAGTGTGTTCTTGGTCGGTTTTGGATGCTTTTGTTTGATGTGTTTTTTGTTGTTGTCAGGCATTGAGTCAGTCATCAGCAAATTTGCAGCTGACACCAAGCTGGTAGCAGGAGTTGATCTATTAGAGGGCAGAAGGGCTCTGCAGAGGGACCTCGACAGGCTGGACAGATGGGCAGAGTCCAGCAGGATGGCATTCAACAAATCCAAGTGCCGGGTGCTGCACTTTGGCCACAACAACCCCATGCAGTGCTACAGGCTGGGGTCAGAGTGGCTGGAGAGCAGCCAGGCAGAGAGGGACCTGGGGGTACTGGTTGACAGCTGCCTAAACATGAGCCAGCAGTATGCCCAGGTGGCCAAGAAGGTCAATGGCATCCTGGCCTGCATCAAGAATAGTGTGGCCAGCAGGAACAAGGAAGTCATTGTGCCCCTGTACTCTGCACTGGTTAGGCCACACCTTGAGTCCTGTGTCCAGTTCTGGGCCCCCAGTTTAAGAATGATATTGAGACTCTTGAATGTGTCCAGTTGAGCACAGCCCTGTGAGGAGAGGCTGAGGGAGCTGGGGTTGCTTAGCCTGGAGAAGAGGAGGCTCAGGGGAGACCTTCTTGCTGTCTACAACTACCTGAAGGGGGGTTGTAGCCAGGAGGGAGTTGGTCTCTCAAGCAACCAGCACAAGAGGGGACAGTCTCAAGCTGCACCAGGGGAAGTTTAAGCTTGAGGTGAGGAGAAAGTTCTTCCCAGAGAGAGTTGTTAGCCATTGGAATGTGCTGCCCAGGGAGGTGGTGGAGTCACCGTCCCTGGAGGTGTTCAAGAGGGGATTGGACGTGGCACTTGGTGCCATAGGTTAGTCATGAGGTCTGTGGTGACAGGTTGGACTTGATGATCTTTGAGGACTTGGGTTGGGGCTTTTTTTGCTGGGGTTAGGGCTTTGGGTTTTTCAGGTTTTTGTATGTTTTTTTGTTGTCATTGGGTTTGTTTGGGGTTGGTTTGTTTGCTTTTAAAGAGAGAGAAACAGTTTAGCAAGAAGAGAGAGAATGAGTGGGAAGGCAGAAAGTTCATCTATCAGCATTGGCTCTGATGTAAGACAATGGCCTTAAATGGGTTTCAGGATTTGCTAAACTTGCTGATCCCATTATCATCCAACCTAAACTGCTGCTCTCTAGTTTGAAGCCATTGTCCCTCATCCTATTACTATGGGCCTTTGTAAACAGTCTCTCTCCATCCTTCTTGTAGCCTCCTTCAGGTACTGAAAAGCTGCATGTCCCTCAGCACCACATCTACACAGCTCTCCAATACTTCCAGGGATGGAGAATCCACCACTGCTCCCTGGGCAGCCTGGGTCAGACCTCGACGACCCTTTTGGGGGAAGAAATTGCTCCTCATGTCCAGCCTAAACCTCCCTTGGGGCAAATTGAGACCACTTTTTATCATAGAATCAGTCAGGGTTGGAAGGGACCACAAGGATCATCTAGTTCCAACCCCCCTGCCATGGGCAGGGACACCCTACACTAGATCACGCTGGCCAGAACCTCATCCAGCCTGGGCTTAAACACCTCCAGGGACGGGGCCTCAACCACCTCCCTGGATAACCCATTCCAGGGCTTCACCACTCTCATGGTGAAGAACTTCTTCCTCACATCTAGCCTGAATCTCCCCATTTCCAGCTTCATTCCATTCCCCCTAGTCCTATCACTACCTGAGATCCTGAGAAGTCCCTCCCCAGCCTTCCTGTAGGCCCCCTTCAGATACTGGAAGGCCACAATGAGGTCACCTGGGAGCCTTCTCTTCTCCAGACTGAACAGCCCCAACTCCCTCAGTCTGTCCTCATAGGAGAGGTGCTCCGAGAAGAGACCACCCCTCCACCTGGCATCAGGCTCCTTTCAGGGAGTTGTAGAGAGCCAGAAGGTCTTCCCTAAATCTCCTTTTCTGCAGGCTGAACACCCCCAGTTCCCTCAGCTGCTCCTCACCAGACCAGTTCTCCACACCCTTCACCAGCTTTGTTGCCTTTCTCTGACACTCTTCAGCACCTCAATGTCCTTCTTGGAGTGAGGACTCAAAACCAAACCCAGGATTTGAGGTGTGGCCACTCCAACGCTGAGTGTTAATGTCATGCAACAACTCGGTCCTTAAACCCATGAGTAGCTGCTTCCTCCTTACTCAGATTTTTTGCTGTGATAAAAATCAGGGGTTTTTCTTTGCCAGCTGTCAAAAGCTTGTGGTTGATGTCCTTGCTGGTATAGGAGCCAGAACATTTTGCAAGCCAGGTTAGATGTAGCAAGCTGGCCTAGTAGAAGGCGTCCCTGCCTGCTGCTGAGGGAGTTGGAACTAGATGATGTTGAAGGTCCCTTCCAACACAAATCATTCCATGGTTCTATGCCTGCTGCAAATGAAGTCAGTGAATATTTTCCCACATGCAGATCCTGTGGCTTGCCTGTGAGCTGAAAGCACTCAGTTCTGCAACTTCTCTGGGGTTTGGCCATTTGTTAATTTATTTTTTGATTTTTTTTTCCCCCTCCTCTCTCATTTTGCTGTGATAAAGGAGGTAGCTGAGCAGGCATTAGGAGATGTGGATGATTTTATAGGACTGCTTGCTATTGTAATATTATTCTGCTGCCAAGGATAACAGTGTAAATCTCAGCACAGGGCCACAGATTGTAACAGGTTGGAAGGGACCCTCAAAGGTTATCTTGTGTCTGCAGTCAGCAGGGACACCTTCAACTAGATCAGGCTGCCCAGGGCCACATCAAGCCACTGATCTTGAATGTGTCCAGAGACAGGACCTCAACCACATCCCTGGGAAACCTGTTCCAATATTTCACCACTCTCATTGTGAGGAACTTCCTGCTAATGCCCAACCTCAATCTGTCCTGCTCCAGTTTCAAACTCTTGCCCTCATCCTACCACCACAGGCCCTTCTAAACAGTCCCTCCCCAGCCTTCCTGCAGGTCCCTTTCAGATGTTAAAATGCAGCTATAAGGTCTTCCCAGAGCCTTCTCTTCTCCAGGCTGAATAACCCCAACTGTCCCAGTCTGTCTTCATATCAGAGGTCCTCCAGGCTCTGATCATCTCTGTGGCCTCCTCAGTACCCATTCCTGCAGAGATATACACAGCACTCTAGGTGGGGTCTCACCAGAGCAGAGCAGAGTGGCAGAATCACCTGTTTTGACCTGCTGTCCATGCTTCTTGTGATGCAGCCCAGGATGTCATTGTCCTTCTGGGCTGCCAGTGCCCATTGCTGGCTCATGTCCAGCTTCTCATCCACCAGCACCCCCAAGTTCTTTTCAGCAGTGTTGCTCTTAATTCCATCATTCCCAGCCTGAATTCTGTCTCAGAGAGGTAATATATAAGTATGTATGTATATATATATATATGATTTGCATCCTAACCTCTGTGTGCCTCCCCACCCCAGCAACCCAGCAGCTTTCCTGTGCTGCTGCATTCTCAGAGGAGACTTTTTAGGGATAAATACGTGCTGAAGTCCTTGCAGAATGGAGCCTTGAATGTGAAGCAAAGCAAAACCAGGAATATTGCCACCATCCTTCCTGTTTAGAAAGAGTTGGTGCTGAATTCTCTCTGCTGAGGCAGAAATACCTCCCTGGACCAGCAAAAGGCACTTGGCATCCTAGGCTGCTTCAAAAGTAGCCATTCTGATGGAGCTTTTGGAACGTAAGCACTCGGGAGAGCATTGTACCCGTGGAGGTGGTGGAGTCACCTTCATTGGAGGTGTTCAGGAGAAGACTTGATGGGGTGCTTGGCTGCATGGTTTAGTTGTTGGGTGGGTTGGATTGGTTGATGGGTTGGACGAGATGATCTTGAAGGTCTCTTCCAACCTGGTGTATTGTATTGTATTGTATTGTATTGTATTGTATTGTATTGTATTGTATTGTATTGTGTTGTATTGTATTGTCAGCAGATGCAGAGAGGGGATTCTGTCGCTCTGCTCTGCTTGGTCCTCACCTGGAGTGCTGTGTCCAGCTCTGGATCCACCAGCACACGAAGGACATGGACCTGATGGAGTGGATCCAGTGGAGGGCCACAGATGATCAGAGGGCTGGATCACCTCTCCTAAGAGGACAGGCTGGGAGAGTTTGGGCTGGTCAGTCTGGAGAAGAGAAGGCTTCAGGGGAGACCTTAGAGCAGAGTATCTGAAGGAGACCTACAGGAAGGCTGGGGAAAGGCTGTTTAAAGGGGCCTGAGATGACAGGAGAAGGGGAAATGGTTTGACACTGGAGTAGGGTAGATTTAGGCTGGACATTGGGAAGAAATTCCTCACAATGAGAGGTGAAGTGTGGGAACAGATTGCCCAGAGATATGGTGGAGGCCCCATCCCTGGAGACATTCAAGATCAGGCTTGATGTGGCCCTGAGAAACCTCATCTAGTCTCAGATGTCCCTGCTGACTGCAGGGGACTTGGACAAGTTGACCTTTAAGGGTCCCTTCAAACCCAATGCATTCTGTGATTCCCTGCCCAGGTCTTGGCTCTGCATTATCTAGTCTGTCCTGCTCAGAAGTAGGACACAATTTTGGGGGACTTCAAGGTGAAATTGAAGTGACTGTGCTCAGAACAGAAATGCAGAAGCTTCCCTTTTGAGAATGACCATCAAAAGGGCTGGAGGTATTGTTTATGGTGTAAACTCCTCACCCCCTCTTCAGGATGGATGAAAAAAAGCCCTGCTGCCTCAAATCCCAAGTTGGTAGTGTGTCATATCAACCAACAACAGCCCAAAACCAACAATGACAAGAATAACTCCCAGCAGAAGCTCCACTACTGAAGCAGGAGCTCCAAGAAGGCCCTTAGAGATTTGGTTTTATTCTGCTTTATGAGGCAGGAAAACAGGCAAGGAGATGAAGAATGCCAGCTGAAAAGTCTCTAAAATAAATGATAAGGATTAGTTCTCTCAATCCAAACAGCTGGGTAGGGTTGGCCATAGAGTGGAAAACCAATGTGGGGAGCAACCTGTGAGTCCCAGGGAGCCTGTGGATGTGCCACTGATGTTCATTGCATCTAAAGAGGACACAGTCTCAAGCTGTGCCAGGGGAGGTTCAGACTGGATGTTAGGAAGAAATTCTACACAGAGGGAGAGATTGCCCATTGGAATGTGCTGCCTGGGGAGGTGGTGGAGTCACCATCACTGAAGGTGTTTAGGAGGAGACTTGATAGGGTGCTTGGTTGCATGGTTTAGTTGATTAGGTGGTGTTGGATGTGATGATCTTGAAGGTCTCTTCCAACCTGGTCTGGTCTGGTCTGGTCTATTCTATTCTATTCTATTCTATTCTATTCTATTCTATTCTATTCTATTCTTCCATTCCATTCCATTCCATTCCATTCCATTCCATTCCATTCCATTCCATTCCATTCCATTCCATTCCATTCCATTCCATTCCATTCCATTCCATTCCATTCTCCTTGCTGTGAATCAGGAAGGGATTTACTGTGAACACAATTCACAGTATGGGAACGAGCTTGCACTACCAGCAGCTAATAAACTAATGCAGCAGCCCTGATTTCCATAACAAATCTCTGGTGTTTCTGCCAAAAATGTGTCACCTCTTCAGCTCTGCAGACAAGAGTTGGTTACAGTTAGCTCAACAAATCTTTGCTTAGTCACCTGAATCTGGCTTGCAGGGATAGTCATTCCCCATGCCCCGAGGGGAAATGAAAGTGACAGATATTTAACCTCTCTGAAAAAAAGAGATGTTTCCTCTTTCTAGGGAGCCCAGAATCTCAATGGATTGAGGCTTGAGGAAACTGGTCTAGTAGGAGGTGTCCTTGCCCATGGCAGGGAGGTTGCAACTAGGTGATTTTGAAGGTCTCTTATAACCCAAACCATTCTATGGTCCAGTGAATGATTGCTGGCATAGAGTGGTGGAGTACACATCCCTGGAGGGGTTTCAAAGCTATGGAGGTGTGGTGCTGAGGGACATGGTGTAACAGTGACCTGGCAGTGCTGGGTTGAACTAAATGTTGATGGGTTTAAGGACCACAGAATCGTGTCTGAGCACTTGGACCAGGGCAAGGTGATCCAAACCTTTCCAAAGCAGACTCATATTAAGCAAGTTAATTTCTGGAAGAAATACTAAGCAGAGCCTTTGTGTAGCCCAGCCCTTGGCAGAACTCTCCCCATCAGCTTCTCCCTGCTAGAAGCAGCCCCTGGCTGTGTAGCCTTGCCCTGAACTTCAGCAAGTGCCTCCCTGAGCAGAGTCTGAGCTGGGAAGTCCCAGCCCTGACCAGAGCCAGCTCTGGTCCACCTCACACCAGGACATCATCTCAGTAGACACTATAGAAACCTTTGTTCTTTGTTATCCCTTCTTGCTCCTGGCTCTAGTCATGTTTGAAGGTGGCAAAACCCCCTTATTCTTTCCTGCAGCAGTGGTCAGACATTGCAACAGGCTGCCCAGGGAGGTGGTAGAGTCACCATCCCTGGAGGTGTTCATGAAGCATGTGAACATGGCACTTGAGGACATAGTTTAATGGCCATGGTGCTCTTAGGGTGATGGCTGGACTCAATCTTAGAGGTCTTTTCCAACCCAAACAATTCTCGAGCCACGTACTTGCTGCACCAGCTAATTGTTTGAGGAATTATTCATAGTATGTGCTTGGCAAGATTCATGGAGGCTTCCATGGGAAACTGTTGATCTTCAGGGATTTGCCTCCTTTATATTCACAGAGCTCATTTTCCATAAATATCCAATTTTCTAACTATACTTTCCTGGTCTGAGCTAGAAACATATTTCTCATGAAGAAAACTTTTCTTTTTACTTTTTGCAATTGCATTGTGAAGTATCACAGAATGGCTTAGGCTGGAAGGGACCTTCAAGATCATCCAGTTCCAATCCCCCTGCTATGGGCAGGAACAGAGTAGAGTAGAGTAGAGTAGAGTAGAGTAGAGTAGAGTAGAGTAGAGTAGAGTAGAGTAGAGTAGAGTAGAGTAGAGTAGAGTAGAGTAGAGTAGAGACCAGACCAGGTTGGAAGAGACCTACAAGATCATCGAGTCCAACCCATCATCCAACACCACCTAATCAACTAAACCATGCAACCAAGCACCCCATCAAGTCTCCTCCTAAACACCTCCAGTGATGGTGACTCCACCACCTCCCCAGGCAGCCCATTCCAATGGTAAATCACTCTGTCTGTATAGAATTTCTTCCTAACATCCAGTCTGAATCTCCCCTGGTGCAGCTTGAGACTGTGTCCTCTTGTTCTAGTGCTGGTTGCCTGCGAGAAGAGACCAACCCCCACCTGGCTATAACCTCCCTTCAGGGAGTTGGAGAGAGCAATAAGGTCACCCCTGAGTCTCCTCTTCTCTAGGCTAAGCAACCCCAGCTCCCTCAGCCTCTCCTCATAGGGCTTTTGTTCCAAGCCCCTCACCAACTTCGTTGCCTTTCTCTGGACACCTTCCAGCAACTCAACATCCTTCCTAAACTGAGAGGCCCAGAACTGGACACAGGACTCAAGGTGTGGCCTAACCAGTGCAGTGTACAGTGGGAGAATGACCTCCCTGCTCCTGCTGGCCACACTGTTCCTGATGCAGGCCAGGATGCCATTGGCCCTCTTGGCTGCCTGGGCACACTGCAGGCTCATGTTCAGCCTACCATCGACCAGCACCCCCAGGTCCCTTTCTGCCTGGCTGCTCTCCAGCCACTCTGACCCCAGCCTGTAGCACTGCCTGGGGTTGCTGTGGCCAATGTGCAGAACCCGGCACTTGGATGTGTTCAATCTCCTGCCCTTGGACTCTGCCCATCTGTCCAGCCTGTTGAGGTCCCTCTGCAAAGCCTCTCTGCCCTCCTGCAGATCAACTCCTGCCTCCAGCTTGGTGTCGTTCGCAAGTATACTGCTGATGGACTCAATGCCCTCATCCAGATCATCAATAAAGATGTTAAAGAGCATGGGGCCCAGCACTAGAGAAAGTTGCTCAAGGCCCTGTCCAGCCTGACCTTGAGGGCCAGTAGAACAATAGCAATGTACTGGGGTTAATAGCGCTTAAGACAGCTGCTTGTCTCCTCAGCTCTCAGCATTTTGAACTCTCATCATCAGTCATCCTCAGTGTGTTCCTCCCCTGAAAAGGCAAAATACAGTGGCTTTGTGGGTCTCTGTATCTGGCCTTGTGGGTCTTTGCTTCATCATTCTTTTACTTTATGGTTCTTGGATGAAGCTGAAGCATGGTTAAAGTAGAATGTCTCCTGTGCTGTGCCCTCCTCAATTTAGGCATCACTGGTGGATGTAGGTGGTTGCACAACCTGAAGTCTCACCCCAGCTGGGCACCACTGAGAAGAGTCTGGCCTCATCCTCTTGCCCCCCACAGGTCCTTTAGGTCTTGCTGAGCATTGATCAGATCCCCTCTCAGGCTGCTCTTCTCCAGTCTCAACAGCCCCAAGTCTCTCAACCTTTCCTCCTTGCAGAGATGCTCCAGGCCCCTCAGTGTCTTTGGAGCTTTCCCTGGGCTCTCTCCAGTATTTCCCTGCATCTCTTGAACTGGGGATCCCATAATTTGACCCAGCACTCCAAATATGGCCTCACTGGGGCAGATTAGAGGGGGAGGAGAACCACCCTTGACCTGCTGGTCACACTCTTCTGAATGGCTCCCAGAAGGCCATTGGCTTTCTTGGCCAGGAGGGCACATTGCTGGCTGATAGTGAACTTGTCCCCCAGCACTCCCAGGTCCTTGTCTGCAGAGCCATGCATACTGTGAAATGTCACACAGGGCATCATGTTTCTGTGTGAAGAGTGGTCCAGGAGCCTGTGCCCAAGCCCTCCAGCTCAAGACAGCCAAGAGCTGAAGCAGGAAGTGTCTGATGGGCAATTTCTGTAAGTGGAGCTTTTGTCAGAACTGCAGAGCAAAGAGAAAAACATATTTTTAGGACTTCAGTGGCTGCATCTGGAGCTGATGCAGCCTGTCAGATCAGATCTCTCATGTCAAGCTACAATCTGACTTCAGATGTCACAACCCAGCACATCAGCTGCGAAGCTGCCAAGCTTGGTCTTCATGTGAGAGCTCTTCAAGGAGGACGCTTATGGGAAGAGCTTTTATTTTTGGATCCACTTCTCATGGCCTGTTTCAGACCAGCTACTTCTTCTAAAAGCTTTACTGGCTGAGGATGTGTGTGGTGTTTTTACATCTCCGTGTTGCAAGACTGTTTCAAGGACCAGACTAATGGCTGATGCCTTTCAGGTCTTGTTTATCTCCAGTTGTCATTTCCTGCTGGCCTCAGGTTTTTGGTCACTCACTGTGTCACCTGCTCAAGACAGGGTTCATTCTGGTGGCACAGGCTGGCTTGCAAAGTTCTGGAGGCATGAAGATCAGGGTTTAGTTTAGATAAAAGCATTTGGCAAGTCCTTGGTGCATCCTGTCCTCACTGTGGGTAAACTCACAGTTTTCAATCCACAGAGGCTGCTTTTACCACCCGAGGACCCCTCCCAAAGCTCCTCTTGAAGCTGAGCTGTGTGTCAGTTCTGTAGATAATGCACTGGGGCAAGCTGATGCCAGGGAGAAGTGCTGATTTGGCAAGCAGAGAGAGCTTACCGGCAGAACATTTTTACTCTGCTGTACACAGCTGGAGGATGTGTTGGCCATGTCTTGATGCAGAAATGTCTCCTCCTGACTGCATGGGAAGGTCTGCAGAGCAAGTTGGGCCCTGTGGTTATCTGGGCCCTGCTTTGGGGGGATAAAGCTTATCTCTGGTCTTCTATCAGCTTTGTGCTGTGCATTCATATAATCATAGAATGGTTTGGGATGGAAGGGACCTTAAAGATCATCTAGTTCCACCCCTCCTGCCAAGGGAACTTGAATGACAGTTCAGGTTGGTGCTGCCACTTGGGTTTTGGTTCTTACAAATGGTAAAATAATGATTCCCTACTAATTGTGTGTGCATATTGTCCTGCTGTGAGCTGGAGCAGAGCTGGCTTTGGTCAGGGCTGAGACTCCCCAGCTCAGGCTCTGCTCAGGGAGACACTTGCTGAAGCTCAGGGCAGGGCTGCACAGCCAGGGGCTGGTTCTAGCAGGGAGAAGCTGATGGGCAGAGTTCTGCCAAGGGCTGGGCTGCACAAGGGCTCTGCCTGAGAGTTGCTCCTGGCCACACCAAGGGCACTGCCACAGCTTGTGCCTCACCTTGGGCTGCAGCTGCAGGGAGAAGAGGCCAGGACAGGGGACCCTCAACTGTCTAACAAGGGATTGCAGCCCATGGATGGCATCTGCAGGAGAGAGCTGAGGGATCAGCAGGACCAAGTCTCCTCTCCACTGGCTGCTGTCCCAGAAGACTCTGTCCCTTTTGCTTTCTATCCCTATCCCTGTGTTCCTGAATACATTTCCAGAATGCAGTCCCTGCATCTGGTTCCTATCAGCTGCTGAGTCCAATTCTAGGACTTGCCCCATGCAGCCTGGTCCCTCACATCTGGTTGATGCAACCTGGCTTATCTCATCTATTTGAACAACAACAAAAAGAGCCTAATTTCATCCCTGGGAATCATGGTCATGGGGGGAAAAAAAGGGAGGATATTTCTGCAGGATACATTTTCATAGTGCTGCTGACTACACATCTCTGCTGTCCCACTTCTGTCACCAAAGATCAGACCATTCCTGAGGTGAAAATGTCTTTAAAAACCTCTTTCTCTTTACACTTCACGCTTGTGGCTGTCCCTAGTGCCAAGTCCATAACGTGTTCCCGTTATGTCATCAGGCCAGAGTTCAGAGCCTGGGTGCGTGATAGAAAAACGATGTCCCCTTTGTCAAGCACCAACATCTGCCCTAGGAGAAAACACTAAGTTGGTTGCAAGTAGCACTTTTTACAACCTATTTCCTGCACAGTTAATTAACCTTCAAAACCAGAGGCTGAATGACGTATTTTCCTTGGCAGAAGTAGACTTTGAGGACCATGATTTAATTAAGGTGACTAAAGGGAGGTGGTTGGCAGGAGAAGGTGTTTGCATCTGCATCTTCTGGCCAGCTTTGGGCATGTAGAGTTTAACAGGAGTAAATAATTGTATTTGGCACCTGCTTAGCACATCACTTCTCCAGCCCTGCTTCTAGGAATTAAAACCATCAACTTTATGCTTTACTATATATATATATATATAAAAATATATATAGTTTTCTTTAAATATATTATTGATGGCACCTTCTAAACTGAAATTGCATCCCATTTGTCGTGAGGCAATTGGAAAGTTTCACTCTATTAAGGCTTGATTGCTGGAGGGGACAGTAGCTGCTTGTTTGAGCTCCATGATGCATCCCACAGGGCAGAGAAATTTGCTGGAAATATGGAAAGTTTAGCTCTCAATAAATGTATTCAATTCCTACATCCTGTTCGGGATCGTGGCTCACTTGCACTCTGATGTTATTTTCTTTAATGTTCTGGAGGTGGTGGTGTCTCCTGTGCCTTTCCTTTGGGTACTGAAAAGGTACATCAGGAGGACAGTGTTTATTTAACAGTGTTTATTTGATCTTCTTAATCTCTCTCAATCAGCAGCGTGGGATGTTGTTGTGCAGACAAGACCTCTTAATGTAGCCCTGTGTTACAATATCCACAGGGCAGGAAAGACTAAACCTTCCTGAAGACTGTTAAAACCTTGTCAATGGTCTGGACTGGTGACCAGAGGAGTGCCAGGAAGCCTTCTGCCTTCCCAAAGCGGAGAGAAATAGAGTAATGCCACGGAATAGAGACACGGAGACACAAACCAGTATGAAACCCAAGCCCTGATGGCAATGAGAGTACCATCGGCATCATGGATGCTGGAGGCAGGTACTGGGCAAGTCCTATACTGGAGAGACTGAGGGAGGTGGGGTTGCTTAGCCTGGAGAAGACGAGACTCAGGGGAGACCTTCTTGCTCTCTACAACTACCTGAAGGGAGGTTGTAGACAGGCAGAGGTTGGTCTCTTCTCGCAGGCAACCAGCACCAGAACAAGAGGACACAGTCTCAAGCTGTGCCAGGGGAAGTTTAGGCTGGAGGTGAGGAGAAAGTTCTTCCCAGAAAGAGTAATGTGCCATTGGAATGTGCTGCCCAGGGAGGTGGTGGAGTCACCATCACTGGAGGTGTTCAGGAAGAGACTTGATAGGGTGCTTGGTTGCATGGTTTAATTATTAGGTGATGTTGGATGATAGGTTGGACATGATGATCTTGGAGGTCCCTTCCAACCTGGTCTGGTCTATTCTATTCTATTCTATTCTATTCTATTCTATTCTATTCTATTCTATTCTATTCTATTAATAATAAAGGAAATGTTTCATCAGTTTGAGGTACTTTAATGAAGCCACAAAATAGCAACCTGCTTTGGACACAGCAGCAGATGGGAACCAGATAAAGGAGCTGCATTCTGACACTGGATTCAGGAATACAGGGATGGGGATGGAAGGCAAAAGGGAGAAAGTCCTCCTGCAACAGCAGCCAGTGGAGAAGAGGCTTGGCCCTGCTGATCCCTCAGGTCTCTCCTGCAGATGCCATCCATGCAATCCCTTATTGGGCAGCTGAAGGTCCCCTGTCCTGGACACTCCTCCCCACAGCTGCAGCCCAAGGTGAGGCACAAGCTGTGGCACTGCCCTTGGTGTGGCCAGGAGTAAGTCTCAGGCAGAGCCCTTGTGCAGCCCAGCCCTTGGGAGGAACTCTGCCCATCAGCTTCTCCCTGCTAGGAGTAGCCCTTGGCTGTGCAGCCCTGCCCTGAGCTTCAGCAAGTGCCTCCCTGAGCAGAGCCTGAGCTGGGGAGTCCCAGCCCTGCCCAGAGCCAGCCCACAGCAGGTCTGAACCCTTCCTAGCCCGGTGCAGCAAATCACAACGTTTTTTGCCATGAGTGTTGCTTCTGGTGATCAGTTCCTTGCTTATTTGTGACCATTTGCCAGGCAGATATTTCTCTCCCTGTTTAACATCCAGTTGGGACTCAGCAGTTGAGGCACAGACAGCTGCTGCTGGTTAACTGAGGGGTGAGCTTATTGCTCTCTACAACTACCTGAAGGGAGGTTGTAGCCAGGCAGAGGTTGGTCTCTTCTCCCAGGCAGCCAGTACCAGAACAAGAGGACACAGTCTCAGGCTGTGCCAGGGGAGGTTTAGGCTGGAGGTTAGGAGGAAGTTCTATACAGAGAGAGTGATTGGCCATTGGAATTGGCTGCCCATGGAGGTGGTGGAGTCACCTTCATTGGAGGTGTTCAGGAGGAGACTTGATGGGGTGCTTGGTGCCATGGTTTAGTTGTTTAGGTGGGTTGGATTGGTTGATGGGTTGGACGCGATGATCTTGAAGGTCTCTTCCAACCTGGTGTATTGTATTATTATTTTTGTATGTGCTCATGGTGGCTTCCTCCTTGCAGGAGCAATCCACTTCCCAACCCTCTCCTTTTGTGGAATTATGAACTCCAAATCTCCCCTTGACACACCTGTGGAGAGCCAGTGGGAAGCTGGATGTGGGCTGTTGTCTGAGTGAATCACCATCATCTGCCTGGCGAGAGATGTTTCTCAGGGAGGTGAGGAGTCCATGCAGCTAAAAGCCTGCTCTCAGACAGGAAAAATGACTCTTTAATAGAAAAGTGAGGCTCAAACTTTACTTTCTTGCCAGCCAAGCTGTTGAGTTTGCTAGTGAGGCTGCTGCAATGAGTAAACTTGCTGAACTAAAGTCAAAACTCTTTCTTTTGAGCTAAATATGAGGAAGAAATGTTTGACACTGAGGGTGGTGAGAGCCTGACCCAGGTTTCCCAGAGAGGAGATGCCCCATCCCTGAAGCCATTGCAGGTCATGTTGTTTGGGGCTATGATTAATCTTCTCTAGTTGCAGATGCCCCTCCTGCCTGCATGTGGATGAGACTGGATGAGCTTTAAAGGTCTCTTCCAACCCAAAAAATATTTAACAAATCCAAGTGCCAGGTGCTGCACTTTGGCCACAACAACCCCATGCAGTGCTACAGGCTGGGGTCAGAGTGGCTGGAGAGCTGCCAAACAGAAAGGGACCTGGGGGTGCTGATTAACAGCTGCCTAAACATGAGCCAGCAGTGTGCCCAGGTGGCCAGGAAGGTCAATGGCATCCTGACATGCATCAAGAATAGTGTGGCCAGCAGAAGCAGGGAAGTCATTGTGCCCCTGTACTCAGCACTGGTTAGGCCACATCTTGAGTACTGTGTCCAGTTCTGGGCCCCTCAGTTTAAGAAGGACATTGAGAAACTTGAACATGTCTAGAGAACGGCAATGAGGCTGGGGAGAGGCCTTGAGCACAGCCCTGTGAGGAGAGGCTGAGGGAGCTGGGGTTGCTTAGCCTGGAGAAGAGGAGGCTCAGGGGAGACCTCATTGCTCTCTCCAACTACCTGAAAGGTGGTTGTAGCCGGGAGGGGGTTGGTCTCTTCTCCCAGTCAACCAGCACCAGAACAAGAGGACACAGTCTCAAGCTGTGCCAGGGGAGGTTTAGGCTGGAGGTGAGGAGAAAGTTCTTCCCAGAGAGAGTTGTTAGCCATTGGAATGTGCTGCCCAGGGAGGTGGTGGAGTCACCATCCCTGGAGGTATTCAAGAGGGGATTGGATGTGGCACTTGGTGCTATGGTTTAGGCATGAGGTCTGTGGTGACAGGTTGGATTTGATGATCTTTGAGGTCTTTTCCAACCTCGGTGATTCTGTGATTCTGTGATTTCATGAAAAAGGATTTTTTTTTTTAAGTCAAAAAGGGAAAATTCAATTTTAAATGAAATGAATTTGGTTAACATGGGATTCTTTCCCCCTCTCAAAACTACAGGAAAGCCATTGCAGAATACTATTTCATGAAGATGTGAGTGGATTAATATTATTAGTAATGAAAATTCAGCTAAAGAAAGGTATATTTATACTGACACATATAAGCAAGTACCCGTGGAATTGCAATGTCTGATCACACCAGAGAAGTGGATGGTGCATGGTGGGTCAGAGCTGCACCTCTTTCATCATCTCCTGTCTAAGAGTTTGATTTCTGAAGGAGTCACAATTTGAGGCATGAAGCCCAAACTGTGGAGCAATATAACCAGTGACCTCATCTAACAAATAGCTGTATTATTTCTGCTGCTGCAAAAAGAGCATTTGCAGGATGCCAGGCAGATGGGGAAAAGATGCTCGTTGCTTGGCTGAGGTAGGTTTTGGGGTCATATTTCAGACTCTGTTCTCTCCCAGTTTGCCTCTGATGGTCTCAAAGTCCCCGCCTGGGGCCATGTGTTGAGTTGCAACAACCACGCAAAACTTTACAGCCTTAGGGCAGAGTGGGTGGAGAGCTGCTTGGAGGAGAAAGACTTGGGGGTGTTGATTGATGGTTAGTTGAAGGTGAGCCAGTATGTGCCCAGGTGGCCAAGAAGGACAACAGCATCCTGGCTTGCATGAGTAATAGTGTGGCCAGAAGGTCTAGGGATGTGATTGTCCCCTGTACTCAGCACTGATGAGGCCACACCTTGAATCCTGGGTTCAGTTTTGGGGCCCTTCCCTCTAAGAAGGACATTGAGATGCTGGAGCATGCTCAGAGAAGGGTGACAGAGTTGGTGAAGGACTTTGAACACAAGTCCATTGAGAAGCAGCTGAGAGAACTGTGGGGCTGCTTAGCCTTCAGAAGCCCTCAGCAAACTCCTGGCCAAGCTGTCAGCCCATTTTTTGGACAGGATCACAGTGGGTTGGGTTAGGAACTGGCTGGAGGGCCGAGCCCAGAGAGTGGTGGTGAATGGTGTCACCTCCAGCTGGCAGCCAGGCACTAGTGGTGTGCCCCAAGGATCAGTGCTGGGCCCCATGCTCTTTAACATCTCTATTGATGATCTGGATGAGGGCGTTGAGTCCATCAGCAGTAAATTTGCAGGTGACACCAAGCTGGGGGCAGGAGTTGATCTGCTGGAGGGTAGAGGAGCACTGCAGAGGGACCTCAACAGGCTGGACAGATGGCCAGAATCCGAGGGCATGAGATTGAACACATCCAAGTGCTGGGTTCTACACATTGGCCACAGCAACCCCAGGCAGTGCTACAGGCTGGGGTCAGAGTGGCTGGAGAGTGGCCAGGCAGAGAGGGACCTGGGGGTACTGGTCGATGGTAGGCTGAACATGAGCCTGCAGTGTGCCCCGGTAGCCAAGAGGGCCAATGGCATCCTGGCCTGCATCAGGAGCAGTGTGGCCAGCAGGAGCAGGGAGGTCATTCTGCCCCTGTACACTGCACTGGTTAGGCCACACCTTGAGTCCTCTGTCCAGTTCTGGGCCTCTCAGTTTAGGAAGGATGTTGACTTGCTGGAAGGTGTCCAGAGAATGGCAACAAAGCTGGGGAGGGGTTTGGAACACAAGGCCCATGAGGAGAGGCTGAGGGAGCTGGGGTTGCTTAGCCTGGAGTAGAGGAGACTCAGGGGAGACCTTCTTGCTCTCTGCAACTCCCTGAAGGGAGGTTGTAGCCAGGAGGGGTTGGTCTCTTCTTGCAGGCAACCAGCACCAGAACAAGAGGACACAGTTTCAAGCTGTGCCAGGGGAAGTTCAGACTGGATGTTAGGAAGAAATTCTACACAGACAGAGTGATTGCCCATTGGAATGTGCTGCCTGGGGAGGTGGTGGAGTCACCATCATTGGAGGTATTTAGGAGGAGACTTGATGAGTTGCTTGGTTGCATGGTTTAGTTGATTAGGTGGTGCTGGATGATAGGTTGGATGCGATGATCTTGAAGGTCTCTTCCAACCTGGTTTGGTCTACTCTATTCTACTCTATTCTATTCTATTCTATTCTATTCTATTCTATTCTATTCTATTCTATTCTATTCTATTCTATTCTATGGGAGTAGGCTGAGCGGAGACCTCATCAGGTCAGGTTTGATGATCTCAAAGGTCTCTTCCAACCTCAACAGTTTCATGATTCTATGATTTCTGCTGCTCCCCAGCACTGTTTGTTCCTCTTTCATGTAATCTTGCTGAAGTTGAAATCTGGGTATGCAATGGAAGCAGAGATGTTCTCATCTTCAGGAAATAAAATCATCTCTCGGCTACACACAGGCACGCCCAGCATCAATTCAGAGGGTGGCTTCTCTCCACTCCTTGGTTTTCATCTTCCTCCCCATGCAAACAAAGCAACAGCGAGCCCAGGAGTACAAACTGCTGTGAGGAAGCCAAAACAAACATCACTCACTTGAACCCAGCCTAAAGTTAAGCTTCAAAAAGCCCAGAGTTAAAACCCCACTGGATTTTTTGTGTTCAAAGGAGGAAGATTTCCCCTTCTAGTGGCTTAAATCCTGTTGGCAGTGCTGAAAGTTTGCAGGCTGCATCTTCCACCAGTTGATTTGAGTCCTGGTCTCCAGTGTGAGAGAAGAGCTTTCCTTGGTGAGAGTTCAAGTGAATAAAAACCATCAAATAAATGCAACTGAAGACATTTCCCAAGTTTAAAATTCAGCTATTTTTCTCCTCTCCTTACTTTCCCTTTTAGCAAAATCAAATCAATTTTGTTTCTTTCTGGGTTGGTTTTTTTTTTTTGGTTGTGGTTTTTGGTGTGTTCTGCTTTGTTTTGTTTTTCCTTCTGGGCTGCTGATGGTGCCCACAGGTGCTCAGCAGGAATGTCCCTCTGATTGTGAGCTGGAGGGAGCTTCTTCCATACAGCTCCACACCCCACAGGCAACTAGTGCCAGGCCATTTTCTTCTTGCCCCTTGCTGGGAGAAGGTTCACACTGCTGTGTTTCCCTGCCACTGAGCACAGCATGGCCCTGGGCTTCCTTGGAGCAACCCTAATGCAGATAACACGATGCTTCATGGAGAGGAGCTGCAGTACAGCTCTGCTCTGCTGAGCTTCCAGAGGTCAGGGATTCCCACAAGAGCAGAATAAATTAGAGCAGCCTTGAAGATGTTGTAATTCATGGTCAGGCTGGCTGAGAGTACCCATGAGACCTGGTAGTATTTCCAGTGTGCTCTGCCAAGGAGAGCCCAGTCTCAGGATGTGTTCAGCTGGTGCTCTTTGCTCTCCAGCTTTGGGTGAGTGTAGGAAAGAAGATGTAGAACAGAATCATAGAAACACAGACTGGATGGTGTGGGAAGGGACCACTAAAGGTACTCCTGTCCAACCCCCTTCAGTCTGCAGCAAGGGCAGGATGCTCAGAGCCCCAGGCAACCTGACCTGCAGTGGTTCCATGGATGTGGCATCTTCCACCTCTCTGGGCAACCTGGGCCAGGCTCTCACCACCCTCAGTGTCAAACATTTCTTCTTTTCTCCAGTCTGAATCTTCCTCTTTTAGTTTAAAGCCATCACCCCTAGATCATCAAGTCTAACCATGAATCCAGCACGGCCGAGTCCCCACTAAACCATGTTCCTCAGCACCACATTTCCACTGCTTTGAAACCTCTTCCAGGCCTTGACAACCCTTTGGGGAAAGAAATTGTTCCTCATGTCCAACCTCAACCTCCCTGGGGCAAGTTGAGGCTGTTTCTTCTCGTTTTATCACATCTTCCTAGGCAGAAGAATCTGATCCCCACCTGGCTCCAGCCTCCTTTCAGGGAGCTGTAGAGAGCCAAAAGGTCTCCCCCTCAGCCTCCTCTTCTCCAGATTGAACATTCCTATTTCCTTCTGCTGCTCCTCACCAGACCTCCAGACCCTTCACCAGCTTTGTTGCCCTTCACTGGACCTGCTCCAGCACCTCAATGTCCTTCTTGGAGTGAGTGGCTCAAAACTGAACCCAGAATTCGCGGTGTGGCCTCACCAGTACCAAGTACGGGGGCACGATCCCTGCCTTGGTCCAGCTGGCCACACTATTGCTGAGAGAAGCCCTTGGGCACAGCCCCACCTAGCCTTTGTTTTGCTGTAGCTGCATCTACTTCGCTCCACCAGCCTTTGTATTTTCATTTTTTTGGCAGGGTGCTGTAGGAAGCACATCTGCAACCAACAAATCATTGCTGGGCTTGTGGTCCAATTTGCCAACGACAGGAAGATTCTCTCTCCAGCAGGAATGATATTTATAAAGTCTGAGAGGATTAGCTTGGCATCTTTTAGCAATTCAATAAAGCATTTTATGATCAATTTCAGCTAGCCCCAGCGTTTCTGCAGGTGATTGGTCTCTGCTTCTGACAGGAGGTTGGGTGGATCTTTGCTGATGTGAATGAGAGCTGAAGGGCCTCACCACCTGACAGGGATTAGGTGGTTGCAAACGACAATCAATTGCTGCAAAGTCCAACTTCTGATGAAACTCCAACAGCAGCAACAGACAAGTGTTCAGCCAGGATAAATCAGGGGAGCTCCACTGGGTTTAGCAAAGCTAGCTTACATCACTGGGAGGTGTCATCTGCTCCTGAGATGCTTTTGAGATAGCAACAAAAGGATTTTTGTTTGTGTGTTTCTGAGCCCGTGTGTTTGTGTTTTTTCTGAGCCTCTTGAATTACCAGAAGAACAGGCCAGGCATGAAAACCAAAATGCAGAATGATCCAGAAAGTCTTTTAAATTCTGTAGATTTACAGAATGGTTTGGGTTGGAAGGGACCTTAAAGATCATTTCATTTCAACTCCCCTGCTGTGGTCAGTAACACCCTTCGTTAGGCCAGGGTGCTCAAGGTCTCGTCCAGCCTGGCAGATGAGGTGAAAATCAGAACTTGTCAACAGTGTAATGAAACACATTTCCAAATTTCCATCTAATTTAGAGAGGCTTCACTTAGAATCATAGAATCATTGAAGATGGAAAAGGTCTCCCAGTCCAGCACGCCCAACCGTGATGATCCAACTCCACCAGAGTCTGGTGCCAGACCACATCCCCCAGCACCTTCTGAGACTGGAGATTAGGAAGAAACTTTTCACAGTGAGAGTGGGGAGACACTGGAACAGGTTGCCCAAGGAGGTTGTGGATGCTCCCTCCCTGGAGGTGTTGAAGTACAAGCTGGATGAGGCTTTGAGCAACCTGATCTAGTGAGAGGTAGCCCTGCCCATGGCAGGGAATGGAAATAGACGATCTTTAAGGTCCCATCCAACCATTCAATGATTCTTCCAGCTTAGGGGTGCCTGTGATGATTCTTCATCCTGGCTTTAGAAAAAGAAATCAGTCATAGCTAGGTGGTGTTTTAAGATGCAGCTCTCGCTCAATACAGCCCATAAGATGATGCTGATGTATATATTCAGCAGGAACTGATAGTGATTTCTCACCCCTGAAGATTCAGCCACTCATAGCTCAAATTTGGAGACTAGTAGCATGCAGAAGGATAATTTAATCAATGAATTAATCAAAAATGGAGCAGTTTTAGGGATACAAAGAGGAATATATGTTACTGCACAAGTGCTTCTGGTGTTGCCTCTGCATGCTGTGAGTAAACTACTGTGTTCAGTGCGTTTGCTTTCTCTTCTGGAGGTTCTTGATATCCCAGAATCCCAGCATGGGGCTGTCAGAAGGGACCTCTGGAGATCATCCAGTCCAACCCCCCATGACAAAGCAGGGCACCCCCAGCAGCTTGCCCAGGACCACAATGGCCAGGTAGGGTTGGAATCTCTCCAAAGGAGATTCCACATCCTCTCTGGGCAGCCTCCTACATGACTCCATAAAGAAGTTTCTCTCTGGTCAGATGGAAACTCCTGGGTTCCAGTTTGTCCCCATTGGCCCTTGTCCTTGGGCACCACTGACAAGAGTCTGGCCTCATCCTCTTGTGTCTGCCCTCTCCCCCCCCCCAATTTTAGCTCTTGCTGAGCACTGAGAAGATACTCTCTCAGGCTGCTCTTCTCCAGGCTCAACAGCTCCAGGTGTCTCAGCCTTTCCTCTTCACAGAGATGCTCCAGGCCCCTCAGCATCTTTGAAGCCTTCGCTGGACGCTCTCCAGTATTTCCCGGTCTTTCTTGAACAGAGGAGCCCAGGTCTGGACCCAGCACTCCAGATGAATCCTCACTGGGCAGAGTAGAGTGACAGGATTTGGTCCCCAGAGTTTTGGAGTTGATGGACACAGCTGCTGACTGCTGCAGGGAATTTTCCATCTGAATCAGGTAGGGGATAGTTAATGCTGCCTCCTGTGGGAGTAGATACACGATGGTGTGGGCATTAGTAGCTGCATAAAGAGAGGATTTCAAATGTTCTACTCTTTATTTCCCTATAAAAGTTTCATATCTGAGGTGGTATCAAAGATGCTCTTCTGGCTTTTGAATCTTTTTGGACTTGTTTGGTATTTGGATGGTGTGTGTGCAGTGTCAGTAGTTCAGTATCTGGAGGAGCAGCATTTCAGCAGCTCAGCCTAAAAAACTCAACTATTCCTTTTGTAGCTGTCAGAGTGTGCTTGGTAGAAGGTGTGCAGAGCAACAAGATGATTTTGCTCATGGAAGGCTCTTTAGGAACTCATTCTGATGGGTTATCCAACTGAATGTTTCTTGTTAGTGTAGGGGATGTTTAATCTCCTGCACACAAGGTCTTTCTGAGGAACAAAATAGATGAACTCCTCAAGGGTTAAAGTCTTTTAAGAAGAAAATAATCCAACAGCAGCAAAAGCACAATAAAAACACTGCAGCAAGAGGAACAGACACTGTCAGCTCATCCTAAGCATGGTGAGATGGATTGAGAACAGGCTACACAGCAGAGCTCAGAGGGTTATGAGCAACAGTGCAGTCCAGTTGGAGACCACTAGCAGCTGATGCTCCCCAGGGGTCAGTACTGAGTCCAGTCTTATTCAACACAGAAGCATAGAATTGTTAGGGTTGCAAAAGCCCTCTAAGATCATTGAGTCCATCTTTCAACCCAACACCACCACGGCCATTAAACCATGTTCCTAAGTGCCATGTCCGTATGTTTCTTGAACATATGGTGACTCCACTGCCTCCCTGGGGAGGCTGTTCCAATGCCTGATCATTCTAGCTGACCCTGCTCTGGCAGAGAGTAGGACTCGAGGGATCTTTTAAGGTCCCTTCTAACTCCTAATGTTCTGTGATTCTGTGAGGATAGAGTGGACCCTCAGCAAGATTGCTGATGATACGAATGTCCCACACCACCTCCTGGTCTCCAAGCCGGTGACACATGGGTTTGATGGATGAACCACTAGATCGATACAGAACTGGCTTGATGGCTGCACCCAAAGAGTGGCTGTCAATGGGTCCATGTCCCAGTGGAGGCCAGTGACAAGCAGAGTCCCTCAGGGATCAGTCCTGGGACCAGGCTTGGTCAACATCTTTGTGGGTACCATGGACAGTGGCATCGAGTGCACCCTCAGCAAGTTTGCTGATGACACCAAGCTGTGTGGTGCAGCGGACACGCTGGAGGGAAGGGATGCCATCCAGAGGGACCTGGACAGGCTGGAGAGGTGGGCACAAGCCAACCTCATCAGCTTCAACAAGATCAAGGGCAGGGTCCTGCAGCTGGGTCGAGGCAATCCCAGGCACAAATCCAGGCTGGGCAGGGACTGGCTGGAGAGCAGCCCTGAGGAGAGAGACTTGGGGGTGCTGGGGGATGAGAAGCTCAACATGAGCTCTCAATGTGCACTTGCAGCCCGGAAAGCCAATCAGATCCTGGGCTGCATCAGGAGAAGTGTGGCCAGCAGGTAAAGGGAGGGGATTCTCCCCCTCTACTCAGCTCTGCTGAGACCCCACCTGGAGTACTGCCTCCAGTTCTGGAGCCCCTAGTACAGGAGGGATCTAGAGGTGCTGGAAGGTGTTCAGAGAAGGGCCACGAGGATGATCAGAGGGCTGGAGCACCTCTCCTATGAGGACAGACTGAGGGAGTTTGGGCTATTCAGTCTGGAGAAGAGAAAGCTCCAAGGTGACCTCATTGTGGCCATCCAGTACCTGAAGGGGGCCTACAAGAAGGCTGGGGAGGGACTTCTCAGGACATCAGGTAGTGATAGGACTAGGGGGAATGGAATGAAGCTGGAGGTGGGGAGATTCAGGCTGGATGTGAGAAGGAAGTTCTTCCCCATGAGAGTGGTGAAGCCCTGGAATGGGTTATCCAGGGAGGTGGTTGAGGCCCTGTCCCTGGAGGTGTTTAAGCCCAGGCTGGCTGAGGCTCTGGCCTCAGGCTGCTCTAGTGTGGGGTGTCCCTGCCCATGGCAGGGGGTTGGAACTAGATGATCCTTGTGGTCCCTTCCAACCCTGACTGATACTGTGATACTACTACCAAAGAGGGAGGAATGACTGACACCCCCTCAGGGTGTGCTGCCATTCAGCAAGATCTGGGCAGGCTGGAGAGCTGGCTAAAGGGGAACCTTATGAAGTTCAACAAGAATAAATGTAGAATCCTACACCTGGTGGGGAATAACCCCATGCAGCAGTAGACATGAGGGGTTCACCTGCTGGTAAAGAGCTCCATGGAGAAGGACCCTGAAGTCCTGCTGGACAACAAGTTTTCCATGAGCCAGCAGTGTGCCCTTGTGGCCAAGAAGCAAATGGTTTCCTGGGGTGAAGTAAGAAGAGTGTGGCCAGCATGTTCGAGGGAGGTTCTCCTCCCCTTCTGCTTTGCCCTACTGAGGTCACAGCTGCAGTACTTGGTCCTGTTCTGGGCTCTCCAGTTCAGGAGCAACAGGGACCTACTGGAGAGAATCCAAGGGAGGGGACTGGAGCATCTGTCTGATGAGGAAAGGCTGGGAGACCTGGGGCAGTTTAGTCTGGAGAAGACTGGAGAAGGGACCTTCTTAATGTTAATGAATATGTGAAGGGTGGGTGTCAAGAAGAAGGGGCCAGATTCTTATCAGTGATGCTCAGTGACAGGATAAGGAGTAATAGGCACAAACTGGGACCCAGGAAGTTCCATCTGAACAGGAGGAGAAACTTGTTTGGCATGAGGGTGCTGGACCCCTGGAGCAGGCTGCTCAGAGATGTTGTGG
Organism: Picus viridis; assembly: GCA_033816785.1. Lineage (NCBI taxonomy): Eukaryota > Metazoa > Chordata > Aves > Piciformes > Picidae > Picus > Picus viridis. The sequence continues at coordinate 14,761,461 of CM066586.1, read as the reverse complement.
AGTCTCCTCTTTGGAGACTTTGAACACTCATCTGGTTACATTCCTGTGTGACCTTCTCTAGGTGATCCTAGTTTGGCAAGGATGGTGGACTGAATGATCTCCAGAGGTCCCTTCCAACCCCCACTGTTCTCTGATTCTATGCTTTTTGCTCAGGAGATATAACCCAGTTCAACTTTTAAATCAATTCAGCTCATAGGATTCCATGGTGGCCAAATAGGAGAGTATGCTCCTAGAGTAAGGAGGATGAAGAGTAGGCAAGAGGGAGGCTGTCCCCTTAACAGCGAGAGAGGGAACAGAGAATAACTGGATTGTTTTTCCAGTGAGGGACAGAGCTGTGGTTTTGTTTTGTGCTTCTGGTGTGTGGTTTGTTGTTGTCTTATTTTTTTTCTCCCTGAGGGAAATAGCAGATGGTTTGAAAAAGAGAGAGGAGGTTTGGCTGAGGTTTGAGTGCTCTCTGGTTGGGGAGTTTGGCAGGCTCCTGGTCATCTGCTCTGTCTGGGAGGACTCTTAAGAAATTCATCACTACAGGAGGGAGGGAAAAAAAAAGGCTCATTTAGTTCCCCAGCACAGCTTGTAGCCTTGTGAGGGACAGCAGTGATGTGTGAGCAGAGCCAGGAGGAGTGGGGCATGGCAAGAGCAGGCAGCTGGCATTTCCTTTTCTCCTGCTTTTGCATTTGGGTTGTTTTCTGAAGAATAAACAATTCTTGCAATTGCAAGTTCAAATAATATAAGATACCAGTTTCCTTCCCAGCCTTGAATAGATACTCAGAGAGCAACTTCAGTTAAGCCAGAGCTGGGAAGTGTCTTTTCAAAGAGACAGCCACTTTAAAGTGGTTTACCTGAATGACAAAGGTTTTCTGATGGTAAAAATCGCTGTTCAGCCTAAGGGTACTTTGAATGTAGCTCCTGGTTTTGATACACAAAAATGGAATGATTTGTGTGCTGCAACAGAAAGAATCCTCATTTTTACCTCCTGGCTTGTTGCTGGGCTCCCCAGTTCAAGGGAGGCTGGGAACTACTGGAGAGAGACCAATGGAGGCTCCAGAGATGCTGAGGGCCCTAGAGCATCTCTGTAAGGAGGAAAGGCTGAGAGAGCTGGGGCTGTTGAGCCTGGAGAAGGGCAGCCTGAGAGGGGATCTGATCCATGCTCACCAAGAGCTAAAGGACCAGTGAGGGGCAAGAAGATGAGAGCAGACTCTTGTCAGTGGTGCCCAGTGACAGGACAAACTGGAACCCAGTTTGGGTTCCACCTGAAGGTGAGGAGAAACTGGTGTGAGGATGCTGGAGCCCTGGAGTAGGGTGCCCAAAGAGGTTGTGGAGTCTCCTTCTCTGGAGAGATTCCAACCCCACCAGGGTGTTGTGATCCTGAGCAAGCTTCTGTGGGTAACCCTGCTTTAGCAGGGGTGTTTGACTGGATGATCTCCAGAGGACCCTTTCCAACCCCCTCCATGCTGGAATTCAGGGATTCTGTGATTGTTGGCCAGTGTAGGTATTGCCTCCACTTCCCAGCCCAAGGAAGAACACCTCTGCCCACTTCCTTATCACCATGTTTGACAGATGAGATCTTGTGTTCCTCTCACTGCTGATGCCAGTGCCATGGGCAGGGACACTCCCCACTGGACCAAGTTGCTCCCAGCCCTCTCCAATGTGGCTTTGAACACTTTCAGGGATGAAACATTCACAGCTTCTCTGGGCTACCTGTTCCAGTACCTCACCACCCTCATGGGGAAGAATTTTTTCTTACTTCTAATCTAAATGGAGTCTCTTTCAGTTTAAAACCATCACCCCTTGTTTTATCGCTATGCTCCCAGAGTCTACACTTATATTTCCTCAGGTAATATCTTTGGAGCTGTTTCCCTGACTCTCTGTCATTTTAATTTCTTCACTGGATAGTAATTTTTTTCCTATCCTGTTAAACAAAAATATTTCAGCTGCTAAGATCCTCATGATAGCCAAGAGAAAACAGCTTGTCTGGGCAGCAGATAAGAATATATCTTCTTTTGTTGCCTCCAATTCCCTTAAACATTAAGAAAAGGGATTGGGGAAGGAAGATGTAAGAATATTTCCTGCAGGCCCTGGTTATGAGGGTGAGCATTGTTTGTGCCACGGGGGGTTTGTTTGTTTGTTTGTTTGTTTTATTAAGGAGGAAAAATGGTTCACAGTTTACAAAAGATCAGAACCGTGTGGCAAGATTGGATCTTAAAGCCAGAGGCACGCAGAGATCTACAGATAGTTCTATTTTGTATGTCTAAGTGATTCCTCTTTCCAGAGCTGTTTCATAAAGAGGGGGATTATTGTGACATGTCACAACAGCATGGTTTCAAGTCTGACAGCTCATGCTGTCAGCATGGGGTGTGATGGGTGTGATGCTTTCCGTGCTGGATGTGATGCTCTCTGTGGCAGATCATATAAAAGCCTGGGGAGAATGGAATGGAATGGAATGGAATGGAATGGAATGGAATGGAATGGAATGGAATGGAATGGAATGGAATGGAATGGAATGGAATGGAATGGCATAGAATAGAATAGAATAGAATAGAATAGAATAGAATAGAATAGAATAGAATAGAATAGAATAGACCAGGTTGGAAGAGACCTACAAGGTCATCACGTCCAACCTATCAACCAATCCAACCCACCTAAACAACTAAGCCATGGCACCAAGCACCCCATCAAGTCTCCTCCTGAACACCTCCAATGATGGTGACTCCACCACCTCCCTGGGCAGCACATTCCAATGGGCAATCACTCTCTCTGTATAGAACTTCTTCCTAACATCCAGCCTAAACCTGCCCTTGCACAGCTTGAGACTGTGTCCTCTTGTTCTGGTGCTGGTTGCCTGGGAGAAGAGATCAACCCCCTCCTGGCTACAACCTCCTTTCAGGGAGTTGGAGAGAGCAATAAGGTCACCCCTGAGTCTCCTCCTCTCCAGGCTAAGCAACCCCAGCTCCCTCAGCCTCTCCTCATAGGGCTTGTGTTTCAAACCCCTCACCAACTTTGTTGCCCTCCTCTGGACACCTTCCAGCAAGTCAAAATCCTTCCTAAACTGAGGGGCCCAGAGCTGGACACAGGACTCAAGGTGTGGCCTAACCAGTGCTGAGTCCAGGGGCAGAATGACCTCCCTGCTCCTGCTGGCCACACAGTTCCTGATGCAGGCCAGGATGCCATTGGCCCTCTTGGCTGCCTGGGCACACTGCAGGCTCATGTTCAGCCTACCATCAACCAGCACCCCCAGGTCCCTCTCTGCCTGGCTGCTCTCCAGCCACTCTGACCCCAGCCTGTAGCACTGCCTGGGGTTGCTGTGGCCAATGTGCAGAACCCGGCACTTGGGTGTGTTCAATCTCCTGCCCTTGGACTCTGCCCATCTGTCCAGCCTGTCGAGGTCCCTCTGCAAAGCCTCTCTACCCTCCAGCAGATCAACTCCTGCCCCCAGCTTGGTTTTGTCCACAAATTTACTGATGATGGACTCAGTGCCCTCATCCAGATCATCAATAAGGATGTTGAAGAGCATGGGGCCCAGCACTGATCCTTGGGGCACACCACTGTTGCCTGTCTGCCAGCTGGATGTGGCACCATTCACTGCCACTCTCTGGCTCTTTTGCTCTACCCATGCAGCTCTATCTAGGGTTTGTAAACCTCGCCATAATTCTTTCTTAATATTCAGGGATTGGTTTTGGTGGGGTTTTTTGGAGCAAAGAATCTGTTCTCCTGCTTTATGGAGATGTTTTTACCATCTCAGTATCACAGAATCACACACAAAAACATAGAGCTGTTGAGGCTGGAAGAATCCTTTGAGAGCTCAATTCCTCACCTGCAGTTCACAATCCTACCACTGCTGCTAAACCACATCCCTCAGCACCACATCCATGTACCTTTTAGATACCTCCAGGGATGGTGATTCCACCATCTGCCTGAGCAGCCTATTCCAATGCCTGACAACACTTTCTGGGAGGAAATATTTCCTCATATCCAACCTGAAACTAACTTGGCAAAACTTGAGGCCATTTCCTCTTATCCTCAACTTTCTCTTGCAGATGCCATCCATGGGGCAATCCCTTGTTGGGCAATTGAGGATCCCCTGTCCTGGCCTCTTCTCCCTGCAGCTGCAGCCCAAGGTAAGGCACAAACTGGCAGTGCCTTTGGTGTGGCCCAGAAGCAAGTCTCAGGCAGAGCCTTTGTGTAGCCGAGCTATTGACAGGAACTCTCCCCATCAGCTTCTCCCTGCTAGAAGCAGCCCCTGGCTGTGCAGCCCTGCCCTGAACTTCAGGAATTGCCTCTTGCTGGGAAATCCCAGCCTTGCCCAGAGCCAGCTCTGCTCCAGATCACACCAGGACAAATGTGTGGACTCTGGTCCTTGGTGTGGTACTTGTTAGTGCAATTAAACCAGCAAATATAATGAGAGAAAAAAAGGATGCTGAAGTGTGGTGCTCCAAGCATTTTCCTGTTGGCATGGGACTAGAGCATTCCTGAGGGTGAGCTCCGCAGGTCTGAACAACAAAACTACCTGTGGCCATTCTAGCTTCTGAATGTGCTGGTTATTTTGAGTCACTGTCACTCATGTTTTGTCCATCACCCAATTAATTCCTTCCCTTTTAAGTGCATTTGTTACTATGGAGACAGGAAAATAGTTCAGGAGAGGGCAACTTGGCCTATGGATGGGGCTCAGAAGAAAATCAGTTGGTGGAGGGGTTGGAAAATGAGGTGTTGAATGGTAGATGAAGAGGTGTCTTACATAAGAATTAGATATTTGCAACACAAGAGGATGAAATTCATGTCTCCTTTTGGAGGTTTATTAGAGTAACCTGGTCCAGAGGAAGGTGTCCCTGCCCATGGCAGGGTGTTTGGAACGAGATGATCTTTAAGGTCCCTTCCAAACCAAACCAAACCAAACCATGCTGTTCCTATGAATTTATAACCATACCAAATGGAAGAGATGACTCCTTGTTTTCTGAAGGGAAGTGGATTTGAGGCTGTTGTTGAATTGTCTGTAGCTCTGAGCAGGGTGGGAGCAGAGCTTTCTGAAAGCCAAGCTGAGACCTGAAGCTTTAATTAGAACAGAAAGGAACTGAAGTGTTTTTGATGCATATCTACTTTGAGGCATCAACGACTCTGGGTGGAACAGCTGCTGCACAGCCATTTGCCAAAACACCTCCATTTAATTGGACAAATGCTGCAGCATTTGCCAAATCATGGACAAGGCAGACTCTGATTCCAGATACAAGGTCTTGCTTGCTACACCAATCACTCTGGGGTCAAAGAGCTCCCATATAAATTGGAAGCAAAGCACTGTGGCTAAGTGACTTAAACCAGCTTTGTTCTGCTACAGGAGATGCTGAGTCTGAGCACCAGGAGAAAAATAGTGTGAAATGTTAACACAGCTGAAGCAGGAAAGCACCAAAACTGTGTTAAGATGTCTTTATTCATGACTTTCAATGTGACAAGTGACAAATCATTGGAATCCTTGAAGTGTCAGTAAATTCTTGCAAAGCAGCACAGAAACCCAGCATGGTGAGGTTGGAAGGGACTGCTGGAGATCATCCACTCCAACCATTTCTGCTAAAGCAGGGACACTCACAGCAGGTTGCCCAGGATCACAATGGCCAGATGGGGTTGGAATCTCTCCATAGAGGGAGACTCCACAATCTCTCTGGGCAGTCTGCTACAGAGCTCAAGTACCCTCACAACAAAGAACTTTCTCCTGTTCTGATAGAAACTCCTGGGTTCCACTTTGTACCTGTTACCCTTTGTCCTGTCATTGAGCACCACTGAAAAGAGTCTGCCCCCATCCTCTTACCTCTAACAAGTCCTTTAGCTCTTGCTGAGCATTGATCAGAACCCCTCTGAGGCTGTTCTTGTCCAGGCCAAACAGCCCCAGGTCTCTCAGCCTTTCCTCCTCACAGAGATGCTCCAGGCCATTCAGCATCTTCGAAGCCTCCTTTGGACTCCAGCAGTTTCTTGTCTCTTTTGAGCTGAGGAGCGCAGAACTGGACCCAGGACTCCAACTGTGGCCTCAGGAGGACCGAGTAGAGGGGAAGGAGAATCTTCCTCAACCTGCTGGCCACAATCTTCTGAATACACCCCAGAAGACCATTGGCCATCTGGGCCATAGGATCTGCCTTAGAAATTTCCCAATGAAGGTACCTAAGGATGGAAGCCCCTTGCTAAACCCCCTGAATTGTGTTATCTATACTTTATTTAGCAATATGAAGCCTGCAAACCCAGTATGCTGGCCATTCATCAGGATGGTGGCACATTTCCTAAGTTTTTAAGGCCAAGCTGGGCTGATTTTGTGGTGCAGAAAGGTGGTGATATATACCCTGGCCTTCCAAGCTGGAGTCTGTGATTCTGTGAGCAGCTGAGGAAACTGGGGTTGCTCAGCCTGGAGAAAAGAAGGCTGAAGGGAGATCTTCTGGCTCTCTACAACTCCCTGAAAGGAAGCTGGAGCCATCTGGGGTTCAATCTCTTTGAAGGAACAGGCAATAAGACAAGCAGAAATGGCCTCAAGTTGCACCACGGAAGGTAGAGGTTGGATGTGAGGAGCAATTTTTTCCTCAACAGGGCTGTCAAGGCCTGGTCCAGGATGCCCAGGGCAGTGGTGGAATCCCCATCCCAGGTGGGGTTTCAAAGCCCTGGAGATGTGGTGCCAAGGGACATGGTTTTGTGGTGACCTTGCAGTGTTGGGTTAAAGGTTTGGGCTCTATGAGCTTAAAGGCTTCTTCCAACCCCAAACGATTTTGCAATTCTGTGTTGTGGTGTTGAGTCTCCTCACGCTTCATCGATTTTGTCTGTCTTTATGGGAAGCTCTGCCTGGAAGGTTTCTTCTTTCATTATTGTTTAACAGCACATCTCTGCTGGAGTCACAGGCTCTTGCTAAAAAGAGTGCAGAAGGCAAAACATCACTTGAAAAGATATTTTACCTTTGGTTTGTCCATCTTCATCATGTGAGGCTCTCTGCCAGGCAGCCCTGTGTGCTCTATCATAGAATCATAGTATCAGTCAGGAAGGGACCACAAGGATCATCTAGTTCCAACCCTCCTGCCATGGGCAGGGACATCCCACACTAGATCAGGCTGGCCAGAGCCTCACCCAGCCTGGGCTTAAACACTTCCAGGGACGGGGCCTCAACCACTTCCCTGGACAACCCATTCCAGGGCTTCACCACTCTCATGCTGAAGAACTTCCTCCTCACGTCCAGCCTGAATTTCCCCACCTCCAGCTTCATTCCGTTCCCCCTAGTCCTATCACTACCTGATAGCCTGAGAAGTCCCTCCCCAGCCTTCTTGTAGGACCCCTTCAGACACTGGAAAGCCACAGTGAGGTCACCTCGGAGCCTTCTCTTCTCCAGACTGAACAGCCCCAACTCCTTCAGTCTGTCCTCATAGGAGAGGTGCTCCAGCCCTCTGATCATCCTTGTGGCCCTTCTCTGGACACCTTCCAGCACCTCCAGATCCCTCCTGTACTAAGGGCTCCAGAACTGGAGGCAGTACTCCAGGTGGGGTCTCAGCAGAGCTGAGTAGAGGGGGAGAATCCCCTCCCTTTACCTGCTGGCCACACTTCTCCTGATGCAGCCCAGGATCTGATTGGCTTTCCGGGCTGCAAGCGCACATTGAGAGCTCATGTTGAGCTTCTCATACACCAGCACCCCCAAGTCTCTCTCCTCAGGGCTGCTCTCCAGCCAGTCACTGCCCAGCCTGGATTTGTGCCTGGGATTGCCTCGACCCAGATGCAGGACCCTGCCCTTGATCTTGTTGAAGCTGATGAGGTTGGCTTGTGCCCACCTCTCCAGCCTGTCCAGGTCCCTCTGGATGGCATCCCTTCCCTCCAGCATGTCCACTGCACCACACAGCTTGATGGCATCAGCAACCTTGCTGAGGGTGCACTCGATGCCACTGTCCATGGTACCCACAAAGATGTTGAACAAGACAGGTCCCAGGACTGATCCCTGAGGGACTCTGCTTGTCACTGGCCTCTACTGGCACATGGACCCATTGACAGCCACTCTTTGGGTGCGGCCATCAAGCCAGTTCTGTATCGATCTAGTGGTTCATCCATCAAACCCATGTGTCACTGGCTTGGAGACCAGGAGGTGGTGCGGGAACCTGGTCTATCTGGTCTTAGAACTATTTGGTTGGAGATTTTTGTGTCTTCCATGGGGATTTTTGGTTTTGAGAAGTAAATTGGGTCAGCATGGTGATTTGAGGTGAAGCAACTCACTGGTATCACATATTGAGTCCTATCAACGATGCAAATTCATGGCATCATGCCCTTTCTACCTGTCTTTTGGTCCATTTTCCTGTTGCTCCTAAGGAAAGTAAGTTCATATTGATGTTTTAAGGTTGTATATAACTTATCTCTCTGTTCTTAACTAAAACAAAATGTGTGTGTGTACAGGTAGATGCATGGTGCCCCACCCTGTAAAGAAATGGAGCTTGTGAATAAAAGATATATATTATACTGGGGTTTTTACTTTATTAAACATTGAAGCATCATCTTAGATCTTTATGATCAAACGGTTCATTTAGTTGAAATCAAGGGATTGGTAAATCAGCAAGAATACTTAATGTTGTAGATGTACTCAACACCTTAAAGTTAGCCTAAGAAACAATGTAAAGGTACAAAGCTGTCTTTCACCATCCCTGGAGGTGTTCCAAGAGGGGATTGGACGTGGCACTTGGTACCATGGATTAGTCATGAGGTCTGTGGTGACAGGCTGGACTTGATGATCTTTGAGGTCTCTTCCAACCTTGGTGATTCTGTGTGATACTGTTCTGTGTGAAAAGAATCCTAGAATGATCTGGGTTGGAAAGGACCTTACAGATCATCTGGTTCCAACCCTCCTGCCATAGGGTGGTCGTGGGCAATGTCTCCTCAACAAGGCTGTCGCTCCAATGCTGCTCAAAATCTAACTCTGCTCTGGTGAGACCTCACCTGGAGAGCTGTGTCCAGCTCTGGGGCCCTGGAAGATCAACCAGTTCCAACCCCATGCCATGGGCAGGGATACCTTCCACTAGACCAGGTTGCTGAAGGCCTCATCTAACCTGGCCTTGAACACTTCCAGGGAGGGCACATCACAAACTCCCTGGGTAGCCTGTTCCTGAGTCTCATCACTCTTTCCATACCTCTTGAAATGCTTTGGTTCAGTATCTATGCTAGATATTAAATATCATCTCATAAAATAGGTGGCTACAGAGAATTCCAACAGACACAATATCAAGGTAAGAGAAAAATAATAAACCCACCCCAGTCTCTTTTCTAAATGCCCTGTGGAACCAGGGTACAACACAGCAAAAATGACTCTTTGCCAATAATCGCCTTTCTTTCTTGGTTCTTTAAAGCAATCTAGGCAAATCTCTGCTGACTTCATTCCACTGGTTATGGGATTTGTGTCTCTGCTAACTGCAAAATTTAATTCAGTGCTGAGTTGTTGCAGATGTAGAAATCAAAACTGCAGCACGTCACCGAGATTGGGCTGCTTCTTATTAGTCTGAGGTGAAAAAGAGTCTAATTCAATCCAGTTCACGGGCATCAATGCTACATTGGGGCTTACTAAAGAGAAAAATGTGATTTTAATACCAAGGAAAAGCTGCAACATCAAGGAAATTATGCAAATGCAACTGTGGAACATGAAAAGAATCACCTCTATGTTCCAGGGGAAGCTGGGAAGGTCAAACTGGATGGTATTTCTCCTTCTGTCAGCAGCGCGGTCCAATATGCAAGCACAAAATAGGGAGCTTGGCGGTCCCACCAGAATATGAAGTTTGTAGGTGCTGAGTACATGGAACTTCTTGTCATAGAATCTTAGAATTGTTTGGCTTGGAATGCCTTCTAAGATCACCCAGTCCAACCATCAACCCAACACCACCATGGCCACTAAACCATGTCCCCAAGTGCCATGTCCATGCATTTTCTTAACAGCTCCAGGCATGGTGACTCCACCACCTCCCTGGGCAGCCTGTTCCAATGCCTGACCACTCTTGCAGCAAATAATTTTGCCTCATGTCCAACCTCATGTCTTTTGGCTCAATTTCAGGCCATTTGTTCTCATTCTATCACCTGATACTATGGAGAAGAGGGTGGTGAGATACTGGAAGAGGTTGCCCATGGAGGTGGTGGAAGCCCCATCCCTGGGTTTTTTTAAGGCCAGGTTGGAGGTGGTTCTGAACAAACTGATCTAGTCTGAGGTGTCCCTGCCCATGGCAGGGGGCATGGAACTAGATGATCCTTGAGGTCCCTTCCAACCCTAACAATTCTATGATTCTGTGACTCTCACCTGGCTTCAACCTCCTTTGAGGTAGCTGTCACATGAAGGAAGATGGTCTGCAGTGTGTAGTCGGTGTGTGCACCCACATCCTTATGATGTACTCTGTTCTGTGTATTCATGACCAAGAAACCATGGTTTGCAAGAAAGCTTTGAAAGGCAGTGAGATCCTAAGTGTGGTGTTGAGGATTGTGGATGAACTATGCATGGGCATAGAGCCCTCTCTTTACATCCTCTGGATGCTGTTTGTACTGTTGCAGGAAGGTGCAAAACCATCTGAAGTGTTGCCTTGGTGAGAAATGAGAGGTTCTTCATCATGCTGAGGGGCCTGGAGCATCTCTGTGAGGAGGAAAGGCTGAGAGACCTGGGGCTGGTGAACCTGGAGAAGAGCAGCCTGAGAGGGGATAATCAATGTTAGAGTAAGAGCTAAAGGATGGGGGGACCCAAGTTTCTTGGACGTGGAAGCTCTTCTGTGCTTCTGCAGATGCCAACTGAGCAGGTCTGAGCAGGGCACAGGACTAATTCCACACAAGGGATAATGGGACTTTTTAACCTTGAAATTTAAGCTAAGCCTGAGCCTAAAAGTATCAAAATAAATTCTTGTCTGTGGTTTGAAATGGTCCTTAAAAAAGCAGTGATGTTCTTAATGCTTTCTCCTTTCAAATTTAAAGATTCAGCTTTTCCCCTTAAAAATCCCCTGGGATCCCTGCCCATGAAGCTGACTTGGTGAGGACGATATTTGGGATTTTATGGCTTTGCCTTTTTAGCCATTTTCCCAATGCAAAATTTGGTTTATGGTCTCCTGTCAGACCCTGTGGACAGGGAATAATAATCAGGTCCCAACATTTTCTTGCTTTACAGCTTCACCTAAATCTTGATTAGAGTTTGCAAGTAGTGAAATAACCTTTGGCTTGAGGCACTGAGGAGGTGATGCAAAACCCTCCCACCACTAAGGGAAGGCTGAGGTCCAGCAGATGCTCAACCAGGCTCTTCACTTCCCTTCAACTCTCTTTTTGCAGGCATTGTTCATCCATCACTCCATTTAAATCCCTTTTTCTCCTTAGGGACTTGCTACTGGTTCAACCTTGTTTGCCTGGATGATCAGTGGAGGAAATAAGGGAAGATGTATGTGCTTGAGGCCCTGTCCCTGGAGACATTCAAGATCAGACCTGATGTGGCCCTGGGCAACCTGATCTAGTTGGAGATGTCTCTGCTTACTGGACAAGACCATTAAGGGTTCCTTCCAGCCCAATGCAATCTGTGAATCTGTGAACCCGTGCTTCAACCAGAAACTGGAGGAAATCCTGAGAGGCACAGGTAAGGCTGGAGTATATTGTCCTCTAGCATGAAGATTACAAGGGAAATGTTTTTTTCTTGTTGGAAAGCAGCTCTGTGGAGAAGGATCTGGCAGTGCTGGTGGACAACAAGAAGGCCAGTGATCTCCTGGGGTCCGTGAAAAGCGTGGCCAGCAGGGTGAGGGAGGTTCTCCTGCCGTAGTGCAGCCACACCTGGACTGCTGGGTCCAGTTCTGGCACAAACTGGAACCTAGAAGGGTCCACCTCAAGATGAGGTGAAACCTGTTTGTTGTGAGGGTGCTGGAGCCCTGGTACAGGCTACCCAGAATGGTTGTGGAGTCTTCTTCTCTGGAGAGAGTCCAAGCCTGCATGAGTATTGTGATCCTGGGCAAAACTGCTATGGGTGTCCCTGCTTTAAGCAGGGAGGTTGGACTGGATGAACTCCAGAGGTCCCTCCCAATCACCACCATGCTGGGATTCTGTAGCTTTGGTCTGCTGTATTGTACAGTGCCATGTCTAACAGAGAAACTCCAATCAATGGGATACAGATTTTGTGTTCTTCCTTGCTCTACACTTCACACCCACCTTGCCCATGCCTCTGGTTGGCTCGGACTCTGCTCCAAATGTCAGATGTAGTGATTGAAGATTCCCAAAGCCACACAGGGCTCACACTTGCCTGTGAGTAGCTGGTTGCTGTGAAAAGGGTGTTCATGGTAGAACATCTCTCTGATCTCTTTAAGCTGACAGAAACCATTACTGCTGCTTTTGTGTGGTGGTGACAATGTTGGAAATGACATTTGGTGATGTCTTGCCACCTTCAAGTCTCTGCAGTCTGTCTGTCTTTGTGCTTGTGCTTTGATTTTACTCAAATATATTTATCATAAATCCTTGTAAATGTCAGGGGCTGCTGTTAGTCATCTGTCTCAGATCTTGCATTGAAAGCTGAGAGAAATCCACCCCCAGGACATTTTGAGGGGGTGGAAATAAAGTCTTTGCATGGAGGGGGAATTGGGGAGGGTAAGCGAGCAAGTAAACACCTGAGGCAAAGCCATGTGTGCTAGTAATTAAATTGACTTAGAATTACAGCATTGTTTCAGTTGGAAGAGCCCTCTAAAAATCATCAAATCCAACCATCAGCTTAACACTACCATGGGCATCAAACCATGTCTCAAAGTGCCACATCCACACCCTTCTTGAACACCTCCAGGGATGGTGACTCCACCACCTCCCTGGGCAGCCTGTTCCAACTCCTGACCACTCTTGCAGAAAGAAATTGTTCCTAATCTCCAACCTAAAGCTCCCCTGGCACAATTTCAGGCCATTTCTTCTCATTCTACCACCTGATACTAGGGAGAAGAGACCAGCCTCCGCCTCACTCCAACCTCCTTTCAAGGAGCTGTAAAGAGCAATGAGGTCTCCCCTCAGCCTTCTTTCCTCCAGGCTGAACAACCCCAGTTCCCTCAACTGCTCCTCACCAGGCCTCTTCTCCAGACCCTTCACCAGCTTCATTGCCCTTCTCCACCTCCCCAGGGAGGTGGTGGAGTCTCCATCCCTGGAGGTGTTCAAGAGGGGATTGGACATGGCACTTGATGCCATGGTTTAGTCATGGGCTCTATGGTGACAGGTTGGACTTGATGATCTTTGAGGTCTCTTCCAACCTTGGTGATTCTGTGATTCTTTGATCCTGCTCTAGCCCCTCAATGTCCTTCTTGGAATGAGGGGCAAAAAGCTGCATTTGAGGTGTGGCCTCACCAATGCTGAGTACAGAGGGCCAATCGCTGTCCCATTCCTGCTGGCCACACTATTCCTCATCCAGGCCAGGGTGCTGGTGACCTTCTTGACTTCTGGGTACTCACCTTCAGCTACTGTCAATGAGCAGCACCAGGTCTTTTTCCAACAGGAAGCTTCCAGCCACTCTGCCCCAAGCCTGGAGCATTCATGGGGCGGTTGTGACCCAAGTGCAGCACTCAGCACTTGGCCTTGTCAAACCTCATACAGTTGGTGTTGGCCCATCAATACCCTTCGAGCAAACTTGAAGGTTTTGCTTCATTTTAGATCTCAACCTGGGGAAGGAGCCAAGCTGCAACAAGCAACCATACACAGCCAAGAATGGCTGAAACCAGTCCTTGGTCTAATTACCATGGGACATGTTTCCTGTTGAAAAGAATCATAATTAGCAGTAGGTTGAACTTAAAACCTCTGGCATGGTAGTTATTAAATTCCATGACATTTCAGCTTGATTAACTCTCTAAGAGATATGACTCGGGGCTGTTGCCGGCAGCCTTCTAAGGTGGATGGAAGATCTGATGACCTACCCCACCAACAGTCCCAATTATTCAGTCTGAAGAAAATGTATTATAAAACCTCATTAGCAGAAAAAAAACCCCAACCAACCATCTGATACAGCCATTGCTTGATCTTTTTCTCTTTTAATGTTGGCTGAGATGAAGGAGTGAGATGGAGAACACAGCATCCTCCTGCCCCAGAGGTTTGTGACAGAGCAACGAGAGGTTTCCTGAGCTCTAGCTCTACCTCTGCCCTGACAGTGAGATTTTACAGGAGTTAATTATGACTTGTGTACAGAATATTCATTTATTGGTGGTTATTATTTTCTTTAACCTTTTAATTTATCTTTCCATTACCATCACAATATAAATCACTGTTCTGGGTTCAGTTTTGAGCCCCTTGATGCAAAAAAAAGACAATTTAGTGCTGCAGCAGGCCCAGAGAAGGGCAACAAAGCTGGTGAAGGGTCTGGAGAACAGGTCTGGTGAGGAGCAGCTGAGGGAACTGGGGTTGTTCAAGCTGGAAAAGAGGAGGCTGGGGGAGACTTCTTGGCTTTCCAGGGAGGTTTTAAATGGGTGGGGGTTGGTCTCTTCTCCCGTAGAACAAGTGATAGAACAACAGGAAATGGCCTCAAGTTGCACCAGGGCAGGTTTAGGTTAAACATGAGAAACAATTTCTTCCCTATTGTGTTGCCAAGGCCTGGAAGAGGTTGTCCATTGAAGTGGTGAAGTCCCCATCCCTGGAGGGGTTTCAAAGCCATAGAGATGTGGTGCTGAGGGACATGGTTTAGTTGTGAACTGGCAGTGCTGGGTTAAGAGTTGGACTTAGAATCATAGAATCATAGAATCAATAAGGTTGGAAAAGACCAAAGGTCTACTCCAACCAAAACAATTCTGTGATTTCCATTTCCATCACCATTGCCATTTCCATTCCCACCAGCAATCAAGGATTTCAGACGACCACATGATTTAAAGTGGACCAACATCTTCTCATATACTTTGTTAAGTTTCCAGCACAAAAGCAGGATAAGGGTAAAAGATTTGGATCCCCAGTTGCTAGCATTTCCCTAATTTATGTTGTAAATATTATTTATACATTTTGAATGAAATAAGTGGAAAGCTATCAAGGCCCAATGTGATCTCACAGCCCAGAAGCCAGCCATGTCCTGGGCTGATCTCCAGCAGCATGGGCAGCAGATGGTGGGAGGTGATTCTGCCCCTCTGCTCTACTGAGACCCCACCTGCAGTGCTGGGTCCAGCTCTGGAGTCCTCATCACTGCAGAGACATGGACCTGTCGGAGCAGGGCCAGAGGAGGCCACAGCAGTGATGGGAGGGCTGGAAGCCCTCTGCTGTGAGGCTAGGCTGAGAGAGTTTGGATTGTGCAGCCTGGAGAAGAGAAAGCTCCAGGGAGACCTTCTGATTGTTTTGTAGTGCTTAAGGGGGCCAGAAGAAAGCTGGGGACCTACTTTGAGCAGGCCCTGGGGTGCCAGGACAAGGGGTGACGGTTTGAACTCAAAGCGGGAGATTCAGACTGGAGAGAAGGAAGAAATGTTTGACCTTGGAGAGTGGAGGTTGCCCAGAGAGGTGGGAGATGCCCCATCCCTGGAACCATTGCAGCTGAGGTTGTTTGGGACTCTGAGCAGCCTGCTCTAGTTGCAGCTGTCCCTGATGACTGCAGGGGTTTAGACTGGATGAGCTTTAGAGGTCTCTTCTAACCCAAACCATTCCATGGTTCTATTGTTCTATGGTTTAATGGCTTGAGGTGTTGGGTTAATGGTTGGACTTGATGATCCTAGAGGTATTTTCCAACTAGAACAATTCTATGATTCTAAAAGTCTTTTTTCTTCCTTTTCTTCTCCTTCTTCTTCAACTAATAAGAGCAACAACAATAATTTCTTCTGGCATCTATTTTTTCCCAGTTAGAATGGCCATTTTTCACCATCAGCACCTTATTTCCACCCTCAAAAGCTAAGAGATAATCTAAGCATGATTAGTGATAATTAGTTTTGCTGCTTTAGTACCTCAGATCCTGGCTAAGGAGTTGGTAGATAATTAGTATTTAACCAATTAAGCTTTGTGCAAGTTCCTGAAGACAGCTCTATGATGGATTTTTTTTGTCCCTGGCAAATTCAGTGAATCCAGTCATTTAACAGCTCTAAGTAGAGGAGCTGGTCAAAGATGTCTGGTTTTGTTTTAATTTTAATAGCAACTCCAGGATTTCACCTTTCCCCCCAGCTGTCTTCCCAGCTCCCTCTGATTTCTCATTAGACCTTGTTAGATTAGAGTTGTTAGATTATGGCTTGGACTCCTGGTGACCCCACAGTGTTTATTTCCACTTATCCTTAATGTAAAATAGTAGAAATACTGCTCTGTGAATGTTCATAGAATCATAAAATCATAGAATTGTTTCAGTTGGAAAAGCCCTCTAAGATCATCAAAACCAGCCATCAGCCCACCACCACCATGGGCATCAAACCATGTCCCAAAGTGGCACATCCACACCCATGTTGAGCACCTCCAGGGATGGTGACTCCACCACCTCCCTGGGCAGCCTGTTCCAGTGCCTCACCACTCTTGCAGGAAAGAAATTTCCCTTAATCTCCAACCTAAAGCTCCCCTGACACAATTTCAGGTCATTTCTTCTCCTTCTATCACCTGATACTGAACTGATACTGCACCCTGGCTGCAGTCTCCTTTCAGGGAGTTGTAGGGAGCAATGAGGTCTCTCCTCAGCCTCCTTTTCTCCAGGATGAACAACCCCAGTTCCCTCAGGTGATTCTCTCCAGCTCCTTTACCAGCTTTGTTGCCCTTCTCTGGACCTGCTCCAGCACCTCAATGTCATTCTTGGAGTGAGGGACTGAAACCTGGACCCAGGATTCAAAGTGTGCCCTCACCAATGCTGAGTGCAGAGGGGCAATCACTGTCCTACTCCTACTGGCCACATCGTTCCTGATGCCAGGATGCTGGTGTCCTTGGTCATCAGTGTGGCAGTCCTTCCATGTTTACCTCATAGTCTATGGCTACATCCTGCAGTTGCTGTAGCACCTTGGCTTGAGTCCTCTGTGACAAGCCAAGAAGGTGCTCCCCTTTCTGGAAGTGCAAGATGGTTAATAATTGGTTTGTGATTATTTGAGGAGGAAAACAAAATTTCATGGCTGAATAATTCCATCTGTGTTTCTGAACGCAGAGCTCTTGTGTGATGAGAGACCTAAAACAAGTTAATTTTGTTTTGATTGCTAATTGATGTACTAATTGCTACTGATTCCCCCCCGCCCCCCCCCCCAAATTGCATGAACTCCAAGGGAATTTTAGCCTCCTTGTCTAATGATCCTTTCTTGCAGTTGACACGATGGCCAGCTACTGGAGGTGCCTGGATGGTTTGGTTTTGAGATGTCTTTGAGCATGAAATGATAACCCAAACCATCAGTTTGGACCTCAGGTTTCTCCCATTCCCTGAGTTGAATCCCTCACATGGTGACAAGGGACAGAACTCTTCTGGTGGTAGGTGAAGGTCACCAGTTTTGAGGGACTTGCTATATCTCATGCACCAGTTTGCATTTGATGGTCAGGTATAGCGCTATGAGAAGAATTCTCTGAACATTGGCTTCTTCTGTATGAAGATTTTCTTTCCAGACTTCCCAGCTCAGGGATTTTGTTATCCACATTTAGGCTTTCTGCCCTTCTGCTCTGCTCTGCTCTTCTGGGATGCCACTTGGAGTTCTGGGTCCACCTCTGGAGCCCTCAACACAAGAAGGACACAGAACTGTTGCAGTAGGTCCAGAGAGGGCCATGAAGATGATCCAAGGGCTAGAGCACCTCTCCTGTGAGGACAGGCTGGGAGAGCTGGGGCTGTTCAGCCTGGAGAAGAGAAGGCTCTCAAATACTTGCAGAATTTGAAGGGGGCTACAGGAGAGCTGGGAAGGAACTTTAGGCAAAGGCATGGAGTGACAGGAGAAGGGATGTTGGTTTCACACTGCAAGAAGCTGGATTTATATAAGACATGAAGAAGAAATTCTTTCCCATCAAGGTGGTGAAGCACTGGAACAGGTTGCCCAGAGAAGTTGTGGAGGCTTCAGTCCTGGCAGTGTTCCAAGCCAGGCTGGATGGAACCATGAGCAGTCTGGTCTAGTAGGGTTGGAACAAGATGATCTTTAAGGTCCCTTCAAACCCAAACCCTTCTAGGAAGCTGTGCTAACTCAGTAACAGCACTTTAAAGGCAGGTGGAAATGAGAAGTTCTTGTCCTGTGGCTCATGTGGTGTTGATCAGCCCTGAGGTAGTAAGAGATAAAAGCTGGAAGCTGAGGGGGCAGTTTAAGGAGTGTTTGCAGTTTTGCTTGGACTGTGTGGAAGCTGGTCTTGCTGATGAATGGGTCTAGGGAAAAAATTAATGACTGTATTTGTGAAAATCTGAACTCTTTATGAAAACCTCAAACATTTATGAAATTACCTCAGAAAAAAAGCCCAAAGCAAACTAGAAAATATTTTGAGTAAATTCATGACCAGTTTGTCCTCTTCTCTGTATCATTCCACCTTCAAAAGTATCCCACCTGAAGGACTGCCAGAGGAAGCCCAAGGTAGGAGCTTTTTGTGTGTGTGGTTAACCACCCTGTTTCTACAGAAACTGGTTTATCTCTCCTGAGAGCAAACTCCTCTTTTATCTGCAGTTCCATTTGCTCTGAACTTACTTTCTGCATGCAGGCTGAGGGCAACACACCAAGAGACTGCTCTAATTAAGATATGCTGGAGTTAATTGTCAGGCTTGCTTTCTGATACTGACAGGAGCCTGCTATAATTATTATGCAGTTAGGGTAACTGATGTGTAGTTAAGGCGGTTCCTGCTTGCAAAGAGCCAGCCAAAGGTAACAGTGTAAGCAGGGAAGAAATTACCCTGAATCCCAGCATGGTGGGGGTTGGAAGGGGCACCCACAGCAGCTTGCCCAGGGTGATAACTTCCAGCTGGGGTTGGAATCTCTCCAGAGAAGGAGACTCCATAACCACTCTGGGCAGCCTGCTCCATGGCTCCAGCATCCTCACACCAATGAAGTTTCTCTTTCTGTTCAGATGGAACCTCCTGGGTGCCAGTTTGTGCCCGTATTCCCTTGCCCTGTCACTGGGCATCACTGGCAAGAGTCTGGCTCCATCCTCTTGCCCCCCACAGGTCCTTCAGTTCTTGCTGAGCATTGAACACTTCCCCTCTCAGGCTGCTCTTCTCCAGGCTCAACAGCCCTGGGTCTTTCAGCCTTTCTTCCCCACAGAGATGCTCCAGAACCATCCTCAGCATCTTTGTTCCCTTCACTGGATTCTCTCAAGTAGTTCCCTGTCTCTTTTGAACTGTTCATGATTTGGGTTGGAACCTTCAAGATCATCTAGTTTCAACTCCCCTGTCATGGGCATTGACACCTCCCATTAGACCTGGTTGCTCAAGGCCTCATCCAACCTAGCCTTGAACACTATCACTAATTCTTTCAATAAGAAGTACTGAATTTATTAATATTTACACTTTTATTTCTTTGGCTAAGAGAAGAACAGTTGATGGCCCCTCCCTGGAGGTGTTCAAGAGTGTGTGTGGCTATTTTAGGGTTTTGCAGCAGAAGTAAGTTTTTAACTTCTTTTTAAAGGAGAAAACAGTGGGTAGAGCAAGAGAGTGTGCCATTGAGACTTTGAGATTTGCCTTTTTTCCGGTGACAAAGTCCTCTGGCACTTGTGAGACAAGTGTCCCGTCTGCAGAAGGCTCACCTGGTCAGTGAAACTCTTCAACAGGAAGACGCCAGGATAGGATAGGATAGGATAGGATAGGATAGGATAGGATAGGATAGGATAGGATAGGATAGGATAGGATAGGATAGGATAGGATAGGATAGACCAGGTTGGAAGAGACCTTCAAGATCATCAAGTCCAACCTATCATCCAATACCATCTAATCAACTAAACCATGGCACCAAGCACCCTATCAAGCCTCTTCCTGAACACCTCCAGTGATGGTGACTCCACCACCTCCCTGGGCAGCACATTCCAATAGCCAATCACTCCCTCTCTGTAAAACTTCCTCCTAACCTCCAGCCTAAACCTCCCCTGGTGCAGTCTGAGACCGTGTCCTCTTGTTCTGGTGCTGGTTGCCTGGGAGAAGAGACCAACCTCTGCCTGTCTACAACCTCCCTTCAGGTAGTTGTAGAGAGTAATAAGGTCTCCCCTGAGTCTCCTCCTCTCCAGGCTAAGCAACCCCAGCTCCCTCAGCCTCTCCTCATAGGGCTTGTGTTCCAAGCCCCTCACCAACCTTATTGCCCTTCTCTGGACACGCTCCAGCAAGTCAACATCCTTCCTAAACTGAGGGGCCCAGAAAAGGATGTTGCAAAAGTTCTATATCTGGCACAGGTTCCTGTAACATGCTGATATCAAACAAAGATGCTCTGTCAAGCTCAAATCCTCCTGAAGTGGAGGTGTAATCTTCCCTGTAACCTCTATTTCATCTCTTGGGATGTCACCTGAGTGTGGTGGCAGGTGGCTGTCACTTCGAGCGACACCTGCTCCGCAACCTGCGTGATCTCCAGTCTTGTCGTGCTCCCATGAGTCAGAGTATTAGGATTTGATGTGACATCCTAATAGCAGAGCTCAGAAAGGTGTCATCTGTGGCAGGTAGAAAAAGGAGAGTGATGATGAATAGAGCAGGTGAGGAACACAAGAAAAACATCTGTATTATTTTATCAATTAGTGTCTAAGTGGAGTAAGAGTAGAACTGAAAATGTCTGTCATCTAACATGGAAACACATCAGAGAATGGCAGGGTTTGAAAGGAGACCATCCAGTCCAACCCCCCTGCTAAAGCAGGGGCACCCACAGCAGCTTGCCCAGGATCACAATGGCCAGGTGGGATTAGAAGCTCTCCAGAGAAAGAGACAGAGCATTGATCAGATCCCCTCTCAGGCTGCTCTTCTCTAGGCTCAATAGCCCCAGGTCTCTCAGACTTTCCTCCTTACAGCAATGCTCCAGGCCCCTCAGCATCTTTGCAGCCTCTTCTGGACTCTCTCCAGTAGTTCCTTGTCTTTCTTGAACTTGGGGGCTCAGAACTGGACCCATTACTCCAGTTGTGTCATCAGTAGGACAGACTAGAGGGGAAGGAGAACCTCCCTTGACCTTGTGGCCACACTCTTCTTCATGCACCTCAGGATACCACTGTCGCTCTTGGCCACAGGGGCACATTGCTGGTTCATTGTCCCTCATTTCTTTCGGGCCTGTTTCTACTTTCTAGATGGTGACAGTTCAGGATGTACACATGGGCTGCCTTGAACGTGGCTTTAACACTGAACTACTTCCTCTTGGAATGCCACAAAGAAACATTTCCATGTGCTCCCTTGAGGACTTGATTCTGTGGCTACATCTGAGGGACTTTTTTCTTCTCCCCCCCCTTTTTTTGGTGGGGGGTGTGTGGAGTGGGGTGGAGGGGACATGGGGGGAAGAGGAAATAAAACCACAGTGTTGCAGGAGGGAGCTGTTCAAACCCCGGTGGGTGAAGTTGGTGTGAGCAGTTACCTTGAGCCAGGCACAGAAATCATCTCTGATGGAGCTCTAAAATCTCCATCCAAATGAATTCCTTGACTATTCCAATGAGAAGTGAAGAGAAATGATATTTTAGAGGTGCCGGTAGTGTTTGAATGTGACTATTTCCCAGGCTGATTTCATCAACTTGATTTGACCACGCACGAGCGCTGCGGTGGTCTGGTAGAGCAGGTTGAGCTGTTAGCATGCAGAGAGGAAACATAGACTGCTTCTCTCTGTCATTGACAGATGGCTCATTTCATACTATCCCATCAGCAAGTGGAGTAAAAAAACCCACCACAAATAAAACCAACAAAAAGACATTCAGAAGGTTCCTCAAGGGGTTCTGGGTTTGAGCTACAAAGACCATGAATCTTCCAGTACCTGAAGGAGGCCTACAAGAAAGCTGGAGAGGAGCTGTTTGTAACAGCCTGTAGTGAAAGGACAAGAGGCAAGGAGTAGGGTAAGTTTAGATTGGACATGAGGAGGAAGCTCATTACAACAAGGGTGGTAAGACACTGGAACCGGTTGCCCAGGGAGGTTGTGGATTCCCCTTCCCTGGAAGTGTTCAAGGCCAGGTTGGAGCAACCTGGTCTAGAGGAAGGTGTCCCTACCCATGGCTGGGAGGCTGGAACTAGATGATCTTCAAGGTCCCTTCCAATCCAAACCATTCCATGATTCTAAATAGGGTGCTCAGAATGACAGTCTGTAGTTCATGCTTCTTCCTGAGTGCAGAGCTTGGAGTGAGTTGTGCCTGTCTTCACAGAATTATCATGGATGGAAAAGACCTCTATGGTCATCAAGTCCAAGCATTACTTGTGACTTCCTTTCCTCTCTATCGCTACTGTAATTGCTTACACTGCTTTGATGGTGTTCAGTTGTAATTCAGATGGAGAAGTGAACAACTCCTCTGGTAGAGAGCTTGAGGTGATGTCTACATGATGATGCACCTTGTGCTGGAGAATCATAGGACTGTTTTCTTTGGAAGAAACCTTTTGGATTATTAAGACCATGGAAAGACTTATCAGAAACAGCAGGAGGGTAAGAAAACTCTGACCAGTAGGTCAATTTGGTTCTTCTCCCCCTCTATTCCTCCCTGGTGAGGCCACATCTGGAGTCTTGGGTAAAGTTTTGGGCTCCTCAGTTTAATAGAGACAGGGCCCTGTGGGGGTAAGAGGATGGTGCCAGACTCTTGTCAGTGGTGCCTAGTGACAGGGGAAAGGCACAAACTGGAGCCCAGGAAGTTCCACCTGAACAGGAGGAGAAACTTGTTTGGTGTGAAGATGCTGGAGGCCTGGAGCAGGCTGCCCAGAGAGGTTATGGATTCTCCTTCTCTGGAGAGTTTCCAACCCCAGCTGGCCTTTGAGATCCTGGGCAAGCTGCTGTGGGTGCCCCTTCTTTAGGATGAGGGGTTAGACTGGATGATCTCCAGAGGTCCTTTCCAACCCCCAGCATTCTGTGTAATTCTGTCAGTATCCAAATTTGAAGATGAGGAATGGGTCAAGAGCTTATTTTGGGGTGCACTGAAGGTAACAGAAACAATTACTCCATCCTACGGTTAAAGAAATCTTTTTTCCAATATGTTTTTCTTCCCCACTAAAGCTGATTTGTTGTCCTATCAGAGCTAAGAGAATGTCAATTTATGAGCTCTTTGGAAGCTGAGGGGAGCTGAGCCTCAAAATAACATCCTACTAAAGCAGCTGATGACACAGAAAAATGAGAATCAGAGTGTAGCTGCAGCTAATGGGCCTTACAGCATCTCCAGTTCTCCTGCTGGGACCCGGAGATGCTTGCAGAGGGTGGCTGAGCTATTAATATTTACCATGAACCTGAATTCTTACAGCTGTCTAATGAAAATGTTGGGTTTCCCCCTCACTAGGAGATGTGGCAAGGAAAACCCCACAGTGTGGTGAAGGCTAGATTATGTTTTGGGGAAATGGTGTCTTAATTTTCTTAATCTTCACTTATGGTGCCCGATCACCTCTGCAGAAGTTGTTCTCTGATGTTTCCACGGTGGTAGAGATTATTTCCATCAAGTGCATTCTCCTGACTGGCTGCCAGCAGGTGGAAAATTGAACAGAAAGATTAAAATTCACTCATTTAGGGTGGAATTATGAAGAAGAAACTGAAACCTAAGTTTAGCCTGGAATGATGAGCTTCAGAAAGCTCTGCAGCCCGGGTACATCTCTGGGTTATTAGTCACTGCTGCACGGTCACTGACACCAGCAGCTTCTCATCATCAAATTCATTCAAAGGAATGGATTATTTGCAAATTCAGTCAAAGGAATGATCCAGCTAATAAATGGTTGCAAAGACCTCTCTGGATAAAGGGGGGGTGGGGGGGGGGGTGTTGAGTGAATGCAAGGGTCATTCCAAACACGTATGCAGAGTCTGGGGGAGGAAAACTTCCCTCAGTCTGCTGAATGAAGAAGAGTGTGGCCAGCAGGTGGAGGGAGGTTCTCAGCCCCTTCTACTCTGAACTAGTGAGGCTACAGCCAGGGTGCTGGGTGCAGTTCTGAGCTCCCCAGTTCAAGAGAGACAGGGAACTACCAGAGAAAGTCCAGTGCAGTCTCCAAGGATGCTAAGGGGCCTGGAGCATCTCTGTGAGGAGGAAAGGCTGAGAGCCCTGGGGCTGTTGAGCCTGGAGAAGAACAGCCTGAGAGGGGATCTGCTCAATGCTCTGCAACAGCCAAAGGACTTGTTAGGGACAAGAGGATAGGGCCAGATTCTTGTGAGTGGTGCCCAGTGAGAGGACAAGGGGCAATGGGCACAAATCAGAACCCAGGAGGTTCCATCTGAAGATGAGGAGAAATTTGTTCGGTGTGAAGATGCTGGAGCACTGGAGCAGGTTACCCACAGAGGTTGTGCAGTCTCCTTCCCTGAGGAGATTCCAAACCCACCTGGCCATTATGATCCTGGGCAAGCTGCTGTGGCTGCCCCTGCCTTAGGAAGTGGATTGGACTGGATGACCTCCAGAGGTCCCTTCCAAGCCCCACCATGCTGGGATTCTGTATCCTTAGTTTCATGAGAGGAAAGTTAACAAAAGGATAATCCAATTTTTTAAGCCAATAGCCCAGCACAAATTTCTTGAACTGACTTGTATTCCCATCCTCTTCTTTAAACAAGAGTGTATGATTCCATCCATGAATCCACGATTCCATCCATCATTCAGGTTTTGTGTGTGTACATATATATATATGAGAAAGTGTTTTTTACAACTTAATGCTGCAAGTCTTCAATTTAAAAGCAAGAAATGAATGTGAACGTGGGAAAGAGAGAATAGAATAGAATAGAATAGAATAGAATAGAATAGAATAGAATAGAATAGAATAGAATAGAATAGAATAGAATAGGTTGGAAGAGACCTTCAAGATCATCACGTCCAATCTATCAACCGATCCAATCCACCTAACCAACTAAACCATGGCACCAAGCACCCCATCAAGTCTCCTCCTGAACACCTCCAATGATGGTGACTCCACCACCTCCACAGGCAGCCCATTCCAATGGGCAATCACTCTCTCTGTGTAGAATTTCTTCCTAACATCCAGCCTAAACCTGCCCTGGCACAGCCTGAGACTGTGTCCTCTTGTTCTGGTGCTGCTTGCCTGGGAGAAGAGACCAACCCCCTCCTGGCTACAACCTCCCTTCAGGGAGTTGGAGAGAGCAATAAGGTCACCCCTGAGTCTCCTCTTCTCCAGGCTAAGCAACCCCACAAACCTGAACCAAGCCAACCAAAGCTGTCAAGAACCAGTGTGAGAGGTTCCCTGAGCTTGCAGAAGTCCCATCAGCAGACCAGGGCTGGATGCTTCAGCTGCTGGTGCAATGGAAGTTACTAACAATGGGTGCTAGAAACAAATCTAGTAGCAATGGTTAAAGCTATAATGCACAGAAAAGGTATTCTATTTATTGTCCTTTTTAATTTTCTTACTTGGAATGAGAAAAAAAAATGCTCCACAAAGTGATTTTCTGATTCAATCCAATGACACCTGCATCTGGTAATGATGGAATTAAGCAAATGATCCTTTTACTGCTTTGTTCTGGAGTCTTTACATAATTTTCCTCACATTATTCTTGTCCTTGCAGTGTCTGGAAACCTTCCATTTACACAGGGTGAGTGATTTCTCTTGTAAGTTTGTTTCTTTCCTTCTTTTTAGAAGAATAACGGGAGCTGTAATTGCCTCAGTTGGTTGATGTGTCTAGGTTTGAACATTTCTTCAGCTACTGAAAGAGGCTTCATGATTAACTGAGTATTTGTTAGGGGGAAAAAAAAAGGCCCAACCGAGCCTGGCATCAGAAGTGGTTTTTATATGTGAGGTGGCAGAAGTTTATCTCTGTTGAAGCAATTGAAGAGGCATCAGAAGGTGCAAGGAAAGGGCTGGGACACTTGGCAAGGTCCACGTTCATGGAAAATGGAAACACAACTCTGGGAACCCACTGGAGTTGTGGGAAAACTGAAGATCCAGTATGGCTCTGGTGAGAAAGGTTGGGTCATGTTTTTTACCCTTGGTAAGTTGTTTCCAGATGATGCTCAATACTTAGTGGGCCTCTGGAGATCATCCAGTCCAACTCCCTTGCTAATGCAGGGGCACCCACAACAGCTTGCTCAGGATCCCAATGGCCAGGTGGGTTTGGAGTCTCTCCAGAGAAGGAAACATCACAACCTCTCTGGGCAGCCTGCTCCAGGACCCTCACAGCAAAGGACATGCTTTGAGGGTGACCTGGCAGTGCTGTGTTTATGGTTGGGCTTGATGATCTGAAGGGTCTCTTCCAACAAAAAGGTATCTATGGTTTTCTAATGAGGATGGCAAAGATTCACTTATAG
Organism: Picus viridis; assembly: GCA_033816785.1. Lineage (NCBI taxonomy): Eukaryota > Metazoa > Chordata > Aves > Piciformes > Picidae > Picus > Picus viridis. Next base: position 14,735,265 of record CM066586.1, on the reverse strand, counting down.
TGTGGCCACTGCATGGCCATGTCTTTGGGGGAGAAATTAGGGCGTCAAAAGGACCATTTCTTCTGGGTGCATTGAGAGAAAGCACTTTAACGTTGTTCTTCTGCCCCACCCTGGCTCAAGAAACACGAATGATTGTGCTGAAAGCTCCAAGGAAATTCTTATGCCTTTGATGGAGTCTGGTTGGTGCTTAGGTCCCTTAAGTAGGGACTTTATGAAGTGAGTAAGGAATTTCTCTGAAAGCAAGAGCTGCTGAGTGAAAGAACACCCTGAGTTTGGCTCAAAAGGCCAACCATGGTCAACCTACATCAAAAGAAGTGTGACCTGCATGATGAGGGAGGTGATTCTGCCACCCTGCTCTGGTGAGATCCCACCTGGAGCACTGTGCCCCCAGCACAAGAAGGACATAGAGCTGTTGGAGCAGGTCCAGAAGAGGCCATAAAGATGATCAGAGGGCTGGAGCACCTCCCCTACAGGGACAGGATGAGAGATTTGGGGCTGTTCATCCTGGAGAAGAGAAGACTCCGGGGAGACCAAAAAGCAGCTTTCCAGTACCTTGAGTGGGCTACAGGAGAGTTGGGGAGGGACTGTTTACAATGTCTTGTAGTGCTAGGATGAGGGGCAATGGCTTTGAGCTGGAAGAGGGAGATTTAAACTGGAGATTAGGAAGAAATTCTCTACAGTTATGGTGGTGAGACACTGGAACAGGTTGTCCAGGGAGGTTGCAGATGCCGCCTCCCTGGAGGTGTTCAAGGGCAGGTTGGATGAGGCCTTGAGCAACCTGAGCTAGTGAGAGGTCTCCCTGTCCACAGCAGGGAGGTTGGAACTGGATGATCTTGAAGGTCCCTTCCAACCCAAACCATTCTGTGATTCTATGAAAGTGATTTCTCAGAGGCCTTTTAGCTGCTGTATGATTCTGTTGAGTAAGAGCATTAAAGTGACAATAAAGAGTCTGTCCCCTTAGGAGACATATCCCATCAGTTGTGCTGATAGCCCTTCATTAATTTCATGTATAGCTTTTACCATACTCATTTTCTTTTCAGTGATATTTTCAGTACAAAGTGGCTGCTCTCAGTATGTTGGGAGGGGGAGGGCAGGGGCTTTGGGGGGGCTTGTTTAGTGGTTTTTTTAAGCACAGCAATAACCTTTATTTTCTTGGAGTGAGGTGATCTTTTTTCTGCTAGTGCAGATGAAGGGTCAGAAGTGATGAGGCTTGGGGCCCTGTGCTTATGCTCCCAGGTCAGATATCACTCTGGGTCATGATTTAATGTGGACATGGCTATATAGTTCACTGAATATTATGGCCAAGTCCTACAGTCTGCAGAGCAGAGGTGAAGTTCGCTATATGATCATAGAATCATCACATTGTTTGGTTGGAAGGCACTTCTAAGATCATCGAGTCCAAGCATCAACCCAACACCACCATGACCATTAAATCATGTCTCCAACTGCCATGACCACAGGTTTCTTGAACACCTTCAGGGATGGTGACTTCACTACCTTCCTGGGCAGCCTGTTCCAATGCCTCACCACTCAAGCAGTAAAGAAATTGTTCCTTATGTCCAACCTAATCCTCTCCTCTCACAATTTCAGGCCATTCCCCCTTCTTCTATCACCCAATACTAGGGAGAAAAGACCAACCTCCACCTCACTCCAACCACTGCTGTGTCTTGTGGGCATGATTAGTGGCCAAGTTTTGTCTGCTTGGAGCTCATGAACTGAGTTTAGTTTCCATTGGTTTAACCATTTGTATTCTGCCATAGAACCTTCTTAAAACAGCTGGTTAAAATGATCTAGGTGCAGATGTCCCTGCTGACAGCAGCATGGATGGACTAAATGATCTTTAGAGTCGCCTCCAACCCTAACCATTCCAAGAGTTTTCTCCTAGCTGTATTGATCATGATCACTTGTGGATGTGATGTCTCCAGCCCAGCCTCACCTTGTTACATGCTAAGATAGACGAGAAGATATGTCATAGAGGGTAAAACTAAAAGCCCTGAATCTCCATTAGCTGCATCAGGTGAGAGATATCTTCTGCTAGAAGAAACTTCTATTGCATATGCTATTTCATACTGGGTTCTTTACAGCACCTTCCCAGTTGCTGGTGTTTTTCAGCTGGCTCACCCTGTTTACATTCTCCCATTTCTAGATCTCCACCTATAGAAAGAGTTCTCCATGTTTTCAAGACACAGAGCTGGGACAGCCAGCTGAGAACTGCCAGAGGCTTTCCATGAACTTCCCAGAAAGAAGAGAAAGGTAAGAAGGGAGAGATTGATAGGGTGGGAAAGCAACTCAACCAGCTGGGATGGAAAGAAGAACCATGGAACAGAGACAGACACAAACCTATATGGAACCCAAACCCTAATGGTGATGATGATACAATTTGTACCACTGATGTCAGGGGTAGGCACTGGGCAAGTCCCACACTGGACTCAGCAGCAGATGGGAACCAGATAAAGGAGCTGGGGTCTGGAACTGGGTTCAGGAACACAGGAATGGGGATAGAAGGCAGAAGGGAGAGAGTTCTCCTGGGACAGTGACCAGTAGAGAAGAGGCTTGGCCCTGGTGATCCTTCAGCTTTCTCCTGCAGATGCCATCCACGGGCTGCAATCCCTTGTTGGGCAGTTGAAGGTCCCCTGTCCTGGCCATTCCTCCCTGCAGCTGCAGCCTAAGGTGGGGCACAAGCTGTGGCAGTGTCCTTGGTGTGGCCAGGAGCCAGTCTCAGGCACAGCCTTTGTGCAGCCCATCCGTTGGCAGAACTCTCCCCATCAGCTTCTCCTGCTAGAAGCAGCCCCTGGCTGTGCAGCCCTGCCCTGAACTTCAGCAAGAGAATACTGGACACCATTGCACTATATCAAGAGCTTCAGCACTGCAGGGCTCGGCAGCTGTCACAGATATTTACAGCCTGTGAGCAAGGAAACCATTGCAGATGGAAGGTGGGGGAAAAAAAAAGTACAGATGCATAAATTCAGTGAATGTAGATCTGAGGAACTGGGAGTGCAAATGCAGAGCCTGATCCTCTGAAAGAAAAAGTAGTCAGGAAGACACATGGGCAGCATTAGTCCCTCACGAAACACGGTGTCATCACCTTGCTAACACAATTGCTTTTAATTTCACTTTAATGACCTTGCTTTGGCTGCCAATAGGGAAAATAAGGATTTATAGGAAAGATACACCCTCCCTGGAGGTGCTCAAGGCCAGGTTGGATGAGCCCTTCAGAAATCTGCTCTAAACCAGGTTGGAAAAGACCTTCAAGATCATCCCGTCCAACCCATCATCCAACACCACCTAAACAACTAAACCATGACACCAAGCACCCTATCAAGTCTCCTCCTAAACACCTCCAATGATGGTGACTCCACCACCTCCCTGGGCAGCACATTCCAATGGACAATAACTTTCTCTATGAAGAATTTCTTCCTAACATCCAGTCGGAACCTGCCCTGGCACAACTTGAGACTGTGTCCTCTTGTTCTGGTGCTGCTTGCCTGGGAGAAGAGACCAACCCCCACCTGGCTACAACCTCCCTTCAGGTAGTTGTAGACAGCAATGAGGTCTCCCCTGAACCTCCTCTTCTCCAGGCTAAGCAACCCCAGCTCTCTCAGCCTCTCCTCACAGGGCTGTGCTCCAAACCCCTCCCCAGCTTTGTTGCCCTTCTCTGGACACCTTCCAGCAACTCAACATCCTTCCTAAACTGAGGGGCCCAGAACTGGACACAGGACTCAAGGTGTGGCCTAACCAGTGCAGTGTACAGGGGCAGAATGATCTCCCTATTCCTGCTGGCCACACTGTTCCTGATGCAGGCCAGGATGCCATTGGCCCTCTTGGCTGCCTGGGCACACTGCAGGCTCATGTTCAGCCTACCATCAACCAACCAGCCAGCCAGCCTACCGTCTAGTAGAAGGTCTCCCTGCCCATGGCAGGGGGTTGGAAAACTGGATGGTCTTTAAAGTCCCTTCCAACCCAAAGCATTCTGTGATTCAGAAGATGCTGTGATTAATCTTGAAAATCTCACTCTGTTCTGAAAAAGCCTTTATTAAGCAAGCTCCTAATCAAATCCTTTCCCCTTTCCTATGTTTTCCCTTGGGATATGTTCAGAACTGCCAAGGTTTAGTGCCAGTTCCCCAATTTTCCAAGTAAAGGGAGCAAATGGCATTTCACAGAATGGATTAACTCCTGTTTGATCCTTGAGGAGTCACTGTGAGCATGACCTCCATTCCAGTAACACTGCCAGAGGATCAATTTATTATCCAATTCATAAGAAATACAGCCTGGGATGCTGAGACAATGAAAGCAACTTCTGTAGTGAAATATTTCACTAAGAGGATACCACCTGGGAATATACCATGGGCAGAAAATTGAGTTAGAAATTAAAAAGGTAAAAAAAAATCTTTTGTCATCTATAACAATTTTTGGTTTTAATGCAACTTGAGAGAGTCTGCTGTGATTTATTTGTAGGCTGGGAATAAAAAGAAAGGGAGTGACTGAAGAGAGGGAGAATGAAAAGGGAGTTGGAAACTCAAAGGGAGTTGGAGCAGAGAGGGGCTAGGAGAAGTAAGGAATGAAGAAATGGGTGTATGATGAAGAGTGTAGCCAGCAGCTTGAGGGAAGTTCTCCTTCCCCTCTACTCTGTCCTGCAACTGGAGGCCTGCATCCAGTTCTGGGCTCCTCAGTTCACAAGACAGAAAACTACTGGAGAGAGTCCAATGGAGGCTTCAAAGATGCTGAGGGGCCTGGAGCATCTCTGTGAGGAGGAAAGGCTGAGAGCCCAGGGGCTGTTGAGCCTGGAGATGAGCAGCCTGAGAGGAGATCTGACCAGTGCTCAGCAAGAGCTAAAGGACCTGTGGGGGTAAGAGGATAGGGCCAGTCAGTGGTGCCCAGTATCAGGACCAAGGAAACCTAGGAGGTTCCATCAGAACAGGAGGAGAAACTTGTTTGGTGTGAGGGTGCTGGAGCCCTGGAGCAGGCTGCCCAGAGAAGTTGTTGGAGTCTCCTTCTCTGGAGAGATTCCAACCCTACCTGGCCACTGTGATCCTGGGCAAGCTGCTGTGGGTGCCCCTGCTTTAGCAGGTGCATTGGACTGGATGATGCCCAGATGTCCATTCCAACTCTCACTGTGCTGGGATTCTGTGGTTGTGCAATTCTGTGGCTTTGTGAAGAAATAGCTGGAAAGATGGGAAGTGCCCTGGGAAAGAGGGAGCTGGATGTAATGGCATTTCTGAGCTCTGGAACTTTGGTTGTAGCCAGGAAGGAGTTGGTCTCTTCTCCCAGGCAACCAGCACCAGAATGAGAGGACACAGTCTCAAGCTGCACCAGGGGAAGTTTAGACTAGAGGTGAGGAGAAAGTTCTTCCCTGAGAGAATTGTTAGCCATTGGAATGAACAATGAACTGCCCGGGAGGTGGTGGAGTCACCGTCCCTGGAGCTGTTCAAGAGGGGATTGGATGTGGCACTTGGTGCCATGATCTAGTAGGCATGAGGTTCTGGGTGACAGGTTGGACTTGGTGATCATTGAGGTCTTTTCCAACCTTATTGATTCTATGATTCTATGAAATGTTGGAAGACGCTTCATGCTGGGCTCTCAGGGGAACAATCCCTTGCCCAAGGGCCAAGCCCAGCATTTTCAGGGATGTATTTGTCTCTGCAAAAGAGGTGTTCCTGGTGCAGTGGAGGGTTGTTTCTATTCCATTTGGAGTTGGAGCTCATGTAATAGCTGCTGCTCCATGGCATTGTTGCTGCTGAGTGCATGATGATTTCTTACTTCTCTACGTGCTTTGTAAATAGAAGAAATCTGCTGCTGGATGAACTCCTGCTTCTCCCATGCTGTGACCAGGGAGAGGTTTTGATTTACCAGCTGCTCTTTTGCAATTTGTCCTTTGCCTTCAATACCCCTGGGGCTAACAGCCCTTCCCCTCCCCTCCTCCAGGAGGAGAATGTTCTACCAAAAGCTGCTCTGATTTAGGGTGGGCACGACAAGGAGATATGCTTTAAACCCTCAAATTGTCCATGCATTTGCAGTTTTACCCTTTTAAACTGTCACCAGGAGGAGTGATTCCCCTGTAGAACTTACAGGCTGCTCTGTTGGACCATCCCCCTCAATTCTCTTTGCTCCTCCACCTCTTCCCAGTGTGTCCTGCTGCTCTGAGCATCCTTCCCACCCTCATGCTGAATCCTTAATGTGTTTAAAACAGTCACAGTCTTTACCCTCTGCTTCCAATATTGGCACTTGGCTTATGAAAATAAGGTGAAAGCCTGAAATGTGGGAAAGATGACTCAAAATGAAGTGGCAGTGTTGATCTGCTGGAGAGTAATAAGGCTCTACAGAGATATCTAGATAGATTGGTCCAACGGAATAAGGTCACTTGTCTGAGGTTTAATAAGGCTGGGTCCTGCTCTGGGGTCACAACAATGACATGAATGTTCCAGGCTTGGGTCTGAGGGGCTGGAAAATTCCTGGTGGAGAAGGAACTGGTGGTGCTGGTTTACAGCAGCTGAAGATGAGCCAGTGCATGCCCAGGTAGTCAAGAAGGCCGTCAGCATCCTGGCTTGGATAGCAGTAGTGTTACTAGCAGGATCAGGCAAGAGATCATCTCCCTGTACTTGACACTGGTGAAAGACGATGGGGCCAGACTCTTGCCAGTGATGTCCAGTGACAGCACAAGGGGCAATAGGAACAAATTGGAACCCAGGAGGTTCCACCTGGACAGGAACAGAAACTCGTTTGGTAGTAGGGTACTGGAGCCCTGGAGCAGGCTGCCCAGAAAGGTTGCGGAGTCTCCTTCTCTGGAGAGATTCCAAACCGTACCTGGCCATTGTGATCCTGAGCAAGTTGCTGTGGGTGCCCATGCTTTAGCAGGGAGGTTGGAAAGGGTGATCTCCAGAGGTGCCTTCTAACCCCCACAATGCTGGGTTTCAGGGACTCTGTAGTTAAGAGAACTGTGCTGAGCTGGGAAAAGGGCCAACAGTTATAAATTAATTAAACAGAACCTTCAGCAACCTGGTCAAGGTGAAACTGTCCCTGATCATGACAGGGGGGTTGGAACTAAAGGACCTTTAAAGGTCCCTTCCAACCCAAACTATTCCATGGGGCTATGAAACATGCCATTTGCTCCCTTTACTTGGAAAATTGGGGAACTGGCATTAAACCTTGGCAGTTCTGACCATACCCCAAGGAAAAATATGGGAAAGGGGAAAGGATTTGATTAGGAGCTTGCTTAATAAAGGCTTTTTCAGAACAGAGTGAGATTTTCAAGATTAATCACAGCATCTTCTGAATCACAGAATGCTTTGGGTTGGAAGGGACTTTAAAGACCATCCAGTTTTCCAACCCCCTGCCATGGGCAGGGAGACCTTCTACTAGACGGTAGGCTGGCTGGCTGGTTGGTTGATGGTAGGCTGAACATGAGCCTGCAGTGTGCCCAGGCAGCCAAGAGGGCCAATGGCATCCTGGCCTGCATCAGGAACAGTGTGGCCAGCAGGAATAGGGAGATCATTCTGCCCCTGTACACTGCACTGGTTAGGCCACACCTTGAGTCCTGTGTCCAGTTCTGGGCCCCTCAGTTTAGGAAGGATGTTGAGTTGCTGGAAGGTGTCCAGAGAAGGGCAACAAAGTTGGGGAGGGGTTTGGAGCACAGCCCTGTGAGGAGAGGCTGAGAGAGCTGGGGTTGCTTAGCCTGGAGAAGAGGAGGTTCAGGGGAGACCTCATTGCTGTCTACAACTACCTGAAGGGAGGTTGTAGCCAGGTGGAGGTTGGTCTCTTCTCCCAGGCAAGCAGCACCAGAACAAGAGGACACAGTCTCAAGCTGTGCCAGGGCAGGTTCCGACTGGATGTTAGGAAGAAATTCTTCATAGTGAGAGTGATTGTCCATTGGAATGTGCTGCCCAGGGAGGTGGTGAAGTCACCATCATTGGAGGTGTTTAGGAGGAGACTTGATAGGGTGCTTGGTGTCATGGTTTAGTTGATTAGGTGGTGTTGGATGATAGGTTGGATGCGATGATCTTGAAGGTCTCTTCCAACCTGGTCTGGTCTGTTCTGTTCTATTCAATGCTACTCTATGCTATTCCTATTTTTCTATTTCTATTTCTATTTCTTTCTATTTCTATTTCTATTTCTATTTCTATTTCTATTTCTATTTCTATTTCTATTTCTATTTCTATTTCTATTTCTATTTCTATTTCTATTTCTATTTCTATTTCTTTCTATTTCTATTTCTATTTCTATTTCTATTTCTATTTCTATTTCTATTTCTATTTCTATTTCTATTTCTATTTCTATTTCTATTTCTTTATTTCTATTTCTATTTCTATTTCTATTTCTATTTCTTTCTTTCTATTTCTATTTCTATTTCTATTTCTATTTCTATTTCTATTTCTGATTCTGTTTCTGATTCTATTTCTGTTTCTGATTCTGATTCTATTTATGGTTCTATTCTATTCTATTCTATTCTATTCTATTCTATTCTATTCTATTCTATTCTATTCTATTCTATTCTATTCTTTCTGCCACACTGGGGTTCCAACCTTCTTCAAAACAAAGACATTTCCCTTCTGGAGTTTCAAGACTACTTTCCAGAAGTAGGGTTTTTTTTTTCCACCCCCTCCTCCAACAGGTAGACCTTTGCTCTACTCCATATCTAATGCCATAAAATCTGGAAGATAATAATGTTTGCAATTAAGTTTTTGAACTCTCTGCCAAACCTTCCTCTCGGGGCTGAGAGAATCCAAATCGCTTGATGATTATTCCTGACAATAGTCAACCAATCGCCGGGAGAAATGCAGATCAAAAGGTCGATCCTCAAATATTTATTACAATGAAGCTGCCCAAGCAGCAGGCAGTAATTCAAGCAGGGGAACAAAACCCTTCTTAAATCATCACATCCTAAAGGAAATGGCTTTTTCGAGCTGGCTGTTTCTCTTTCAGCTGTTTCTATAGAGATGTGCTAATTCAGGAGCTTAGTTTATTATCTGGAAGAACATTATGTTAGATTTCACCCACCCCACCCCCACTTCCTCCCCCAAAATATTGTTTTGAAGTGAAACCAAAAGATCAAGGAAGCAAAGTGTGAGAGCAGCACCACAAATTGCCTCCTGCTTTAGGGCGCAAAGGAGAATCGTGCCATGCCTCTCCCTTCCTTTGGGTGGCAGAGGAGAATGATGCTCTTGGCTGCTAGGAGGGCGACACAGCTGATAGAGGGCCTCATGAGGAGCTGCTGAGGGAACTGGAATTGTTTAGTCTGGAGAAAAAGTGGCCGAGGGGAGACACCATTGCTCTCTACAATTCCCTGCAAGGAGGTTGGAGCAAGGTTGGGGGTTGGTCTCTTTTACTATAGTAATAAGCAGTAGAAGAGGAAATGGCCTCAAGCTGCTCCAGGGGAGATTCAAGTCGGACACGAGGAACAATTGCTTCCCCAAAAGGATTGACAAGGCCTGGCCCAGGCTGCCCAGGGCAGTGGTAGAGTCTCCACCCCTGGAGGATTATCAAAGCTGTGGAGATGTGGTGCTGAGGCTGGTGAGAGGCCTCCAGCACAAGCCCTACAAGGAGAGGCTGAGGGAGCTGGGGTTTCTTAGCCTGGAGAAGAGAAGGCTCAGGAGAGACCTTATTGCTCTCTACACTACCTGAAGGGTGGTTGTAGACAGAAGGGGTTGGTCTCTTCTCCCAGGCAACCAGCACCAGAATGAGAGGTCACAGTCTCAAGCTGTGCCAGGGGAGGTTTAGGCTGGAGGTGAGGAGAAAGTTCTTCACTGAGAGAGTCATTCGTCATTGGAATGTGCTGCCCAGGGAGGTGGTGGAGTCACCATCCCTGTAGGTGTTCAAGAGGGGATTGGACGTGGCACTTGGTGCCATGGTTTAGTCATGAGGTCTGTGGTGACAGGTTGGATTTGATGATCTTTGAGGTCTCTTCCAACATTGGTGATTCTGTGAGAGACGTGGTTTATTGATGACCTGGCAGTGTTGGGTTAATGATTGGACCTGATGACCTCAAAGGTCTCTTCCAACCATTCTGTGATTCTATCACTCTATGATTTTTTGGTAAGATGTTCTTTGGAGCTTGTCAGAGTACTGGTATAAGTTTCATCTATCTACAACTGCAAACATCCAGGGTGGTTGCCTACAACCCATGTAGGACTTCAACACAGTGCATGAGGGAAATTTAGAAAACATCACAATGAAAGATTTATGGATATTCAATGTGTGGCTTCCAGCAGGGAGAAAGCAGTGCTGGTGGTCTGCTTCTTCAAGATAAGCTGGGGGCAGTAAATTTATTGCTAATGGTTTTCTTTTCATTTTCTGGCACGGTACTTGGAGGCTATTAATTTAAAGGGTTCTGCTATTTTCATAAGATAGATCTATAAAAATGAAAAGATTTCTTGGCTCAGAGGTGAAATTATGGCTGTGGGTTGTTCATTTGGCCTCTGGAGAAAATGGTTGTCTTCCTCCTTCTTTTCTAGGAGTTAGGAAGGCAAGAACAAGGTGGATGAGGCTTAGAGCATCGTGGTCTAGTGGAAGGAGTCTCTGCCCATGGCAGGAGGGTTGGAACTAGATGATCTTTAGGGTCCCTTCCAACCAAAACGATTCTACAACAAGTAGAAGGTGTCCATGCCTATGGCAGGAGGATTGGTGCCCCTGTACTCAGCACTGGTTAAGCCACACCTTGAGTACTGTGTCCAGTTCTGGGCCCCTCAGTTTAAGAAGGACATTGAGACTCTTGAACAGGTCCAGAGAAGGGCAACAAGGCTGGGGAGAGGCCTTGAGAATAAGCCCTGTGAGGAGAGGCTGAGTGAGCTGGGGTTGTTTAGCCTGGAGAAGAGGAGGCTCAGGGGAAACTACCTAAAGGGAGGTTGTAGCCAGGAAGGGGTTGGTCTCCTCTCCCAGGCATCCAGCACCAGAACAAGAGGACACAGTCTCAAGCTGTGCCAGGGGAAGTTTAGGCTGGAGGTGAGGAGAAAGTTCTTCCCAGAGAGAGTCGTTAGCCATTGGAATGTGCTGCCCAGGGAGGTGGTGCAGTCACCATCCCTGGAGGTGTTCAAGAGGGGACTGGACGTGACACTTAGTGCCATGTTCTATTAGTCATGAGGTGTTGGGTGACAGGTTAGACTTGAAGATCTTTGAGGTATTTTCCAACCTTCTTGATTCTATGATTCTACCATTGTAACCAGCTGGTTTTGTAATTGCCAAGTAGCTGATATTTTTTATGATGTCCAAAAATGTCTCTAGAAAAAGACTAAAGACACAAGCTGTGATGATCTACCAGTGACAGGATTTAGACTCTCATGAGACTTTCATTCAAATGAATTAAATTAAATGATCTCAGATGAGCTGAAGGAATCCAAATTCCAATTATTACCTAGAAATGCTGGACCAGATGATCCTTGAGCTCCCTTCCAACCTGGCACTCTGTGAATAATTCTTTTTGATGTCAGCAGGGCAGGTTAATGATTCTATGATGTTGCTATTGCCATCTTCAACATTTCAGCAGGCCTGTTAGCACACAGAATCACCAAGGTTGGAAGAGACCTCAAAGATCATCAAGTCCAACCCATCATCACAGACCCCATGACTAAACCATGGCACCAAGTGCCACATCCAATCCCCTCTTGAACACAACACACTACAAATAACTGAAGATATTTTTGCTTCCTTTTCTGCTGGGATTTCAACTTCCTCCCCCGTCCTTTTTTTTTTGCTCTGGATCAAAGATAATTTGAGTATTTCTGATCATAGAATCATTAAGGTTGGAAAAGACCTCTAGGATCCTCAAGTTCAACCTTCTGCCCAGCACATCATTGGCCACTAGACCACGTCCCAAAGTAGTGAGGAGTAAAATGTGATGCTTGGGCTCTCACTGATGAATTTCCAACAGTGAAATGATGAACTCAATGCTTCTCTGTCATGACAGCTTCTGAAGCTGCTGGGTTATATTGGAATGGACTGAAAAAGGAATAATAATCACGGTGATTAAGTTTTTCCACCACTTTAATTGGTCCTAATAATCAGACTTTGAGTTTTATTATTGTTCTTGCTATCATAAAAATGATCTGTTCTTTGGAAGTAATTACATATTGACTGCTGAGGTGCATTGTCTTTTGAGAATGATAGTTTTATTGGAACTGGGGCAAGTAAGTGAAGCAAACTAGATGGTAGCCTTGTCCAGCCAGCTTCTGCAAGAAAGGGTGGTGGATCTTCCTTGAGACTAGGAAATCCTAAATTCTTATTGGTCTTTCTGGATTTGCAAACAAGGCTAAGAACTGCTGTTCAGAATCAAAGACCTACACAAAATCTCAATATAGTGGGGTTGGAAGGGACCTCTGGAGATCATCCAGTCCAACTCCCCTGCTAAAGGAGGAGCACCCAGAGCAGCTTGCCCAGGATCATAATGATCAGGTGGGTTTGGAATCTCTCAACAGAAGGAGACTCCACAGCCTCCCTGGGCAACCTGCTCCAGGGCTCCAGCACCCTCACACGAACATCATCGTTAGGTGGAATCTTCTGGGTTCCAGTTTGTGGCTGTGGCTGTCACTGGGTACCACTGACAAGAGTCTGGCCCCATCCTCTTGCCCCCCACCCTTTAGCTCTTGATCATCATTGTAAGGCAGTCTTCAATGTCCTGATAACATCCCCTAGTGTAAAAGACTGACGATAAACAAGACATTTTTGCAGCTTTTGTGGTGTGTCTTGATTGGCTGGGATGAGCATGAGGATTTCTGTGACTGTGGCCACTCTGGGGAGTGGCAGAAATCCATGGGGCTGCTGGGAGCAGCCTCCCTAAAGCTGTTTTCATAGCATCACAGACTGGTTTGTCTTGAAAGAACCTTTAAAAATCACCTAGTCCAATACCCCTGCAGTCAGCAGGGACATCTGCAACTAGAGCAGGTTGCTGAGAGCCCCAGACAACCTGACCTGGACTGGTTCCAGGGATGGGGCATCTCCCACATCTCTGGGTAGTTTTCTTGTGCTGCACTTTGCTTGGCATCTGTGCCGTCCTTTGCTGAATGTGTTCTCACATTAATATTCCAACTATTAAACCATTAAAGTCTGGCCATGAGTTAATTGCATTAGAGGTTACTTTTCAAACCTGGCAGTGATCCTCTCCTGAGGACTCTCCTTGGGAAATGCGTTTCAAAGGCGCTGTTCCACCGCATCCCCTCCCACCAGAGAGTTCCTCGAATAAACTGAAAGCAAAGAGGATTGAATATTTTCAGCTCTTCTTTAAATTGATGTCTCTGAAAGGAGCTCTGGTGCCAGGTACTTGGGAAAAAAAAAAAAAAAAAAAAAAAAAAAGAAACCCACAGAGATTCAGGAGGTGAAACCAGAATAACCAATTTTAGCTGACGCTCAGGTTTTGCCTTTGTGGAGTCCTCAAGCACAAGAGTCTTCTTGCCAGCTTCAAACATGATCCTTCCTGCGTGACCTGCCCTAGGTGATCCTGCTTTGGCAGAGGAGTTGGACTCAATGATCTCCACAGGTCCCTTCCAACCCATACCTCTCTGTGATTCTGTGATCTTCTCTTGTGGTTGGCAGTGGTGAGTGCTGTGTCAGCATGGTAGGAGTGTTGTGCTTCTATAGTTATGGATTCAAAAGGGTTGAAGCCTGATCAAGAGACGTGGACCTGTTGGAGTGGGTCCAGAGCAGACCACAGCAATGATGAGAGGGCTGGAAGCACTCTGTTGTGCGGCTAGGCTGAGGGAGTTGGAGTTCTTCAGCCTGGAGAAGTCTCCAGGAGATCTTCTGATGGCCTTGTAGTGCTTAAAGGGGCCAGAAGAAAGCTGGGGACAGACTTTTGAGCAGGCTTTTTGTGACAGGACAAGGGATGACGATTTGAACACAAAGAAGAATATTCAGACTGGAGAGAAGGAAGAAATGTTCGACCCTGAGAGCAGTGAGACACTGGCCCCAGTTGCACAGACAGGTGGGAGATGCCCCATCCCTGGAACCCTTGCAGGTCAGGTTGTTTCAGACTCTGAGCAACCTGCTCTACTTGCAGATGTCCCTGCTGACTGGTGACTTTGAGTGGTTCTATCCAACTCAAAACTTTCTATGATACTATGATCAGTGCTGTATCCTGCTGTGTAAGGAGAAATTACAGGAAACCTGAGAGTAAAACTCAGTCATCTCCAGTCGTAAAACCCAAGCAAGGTGTTCGCACAGAGACTGAAAAGACTCTTGTGTAGGTATCATCCATAGAGTCACAGAATCATTTTGGTTGGAAAAGACCTTTCAGATCATCTAGTCCAACCATTAACCAGCACTGCCAGGTAACCACTAAACCAAGTCCTTCAGCACCATCTATACATGGCTTTGAAACCCCTCCAGGGATGGGGACACCACTACTGCCCTGGGCAGCCTGGACCAGGGCTTGGCAACCCGTTTAGGGAAAAAGTTGTCCATGAAGTGCTATAAACAGAGCATACATCAAATATCCTGATGTATTTAAATTAACATGCAGGGCTTTTTACCTTGTTGATTAATCATGAAATTTCAGGCTGCATTGGGTAAGGTAATTACAGAGAGGAAAAGACAAAGAAAGTTAAATACTCTTGCTCTACTTTATTCTTCCAGTTTCCACAGTTGCACAGGGAGAAAACATAAAAACCCTCCAGGACTCATAGAATCATTAAGGGTAGAAAAGACCTCTAAGGCCATCAAGTGCCCATGGCCTGGACAGCAGCAGTCTGTGCTCAGTTAGGAACTGGCTGGAGGGCCGAGCCCAGAGAGCAGTGGTGAATGGTGCCACATCCAGCTGGAGTCCAGTCACTAGTGGTGTCCCCCAGGGATCAGTGCTGGACCCCATCTTGTTCAATATATTTATTGATGATCTGAATGAGGGGATTGAGTCAGTCATCAGTAAATTTGCATATCACACCAAGTTGGGAGCAGGTGTTGATCTGTTGGAGTGTAGAAGGGATCTGCAGAGGGACATTGACAAGCTGGACAGATGGGCAGAGTCCAGTATGATGACATTCAACAAGTCCAAGTGCCAGGTGCTGCACTTTGGCCACAACAACCCCAGGCAGTGCTACAGGCTGGGGTCAGAGTGGCTGGAGAGCAGCCAGGCAGAAAGAGACCTGGGGGTACTGATTGACAGCTGGCTGAACATGAGCCAGCAGTGTGCCCAGGTGGCCAAGAAGGCCAATGGCATCCTGGCCTGCATCAGGAATAGTGTGGCCAGCAGGAGCAGGGAAGTCATTGTGCCCCTGGACTCAAACACTCTTTAGGCCACACCTTGAGTCCTGTGTCCAGTTCTGGGCCTCTCAGTTTAGGAAGGACATTGAGACTCTTGAACGTGTCTAGAGAACGGCAATGAGGCTGGGGAGAGGCCTTGAGCACAGCCCTGTGAGGAGAGGCTGAGGGAGCTGGGGTTGTTTAGCCTGGAGAAGAGGAGGCTCAGGGAGACCTCATTGCTGTCTACAACTACCTGAAGGGAGGTTGTAGCCAGGTGGGGGTTGGTCTCCTCTCCCAGGGCAACCAGCACCAGAACAAGAGGACACAGTCTCAAGCTGTGCCAGGGGAAGTTTAAGCTTGAGGTGAAGAGAAAGTTCTTCCCAGAGAGAGTCGTTAGCCATTGGAATGTGCTGCCCAGGGAGGTGGTGGAGTCACCATCCCTGGAGGTGTTCCAGAGGGGACTGGATGTGGCACTTGGTGCCATGGTTTAGTAGTCATGAGGTGTTGGGTGACCAGCTGGACTTGATCTTTGAGGTCTTTTCCAACCTTATTGATTCTATGATTCTAAGTCCAGCCATCAACTTCTAATATCTCTATGCCCACCAAACCATGTCCCAAAGTGTCATGTCTGAAAGTTTTTTGGCCATGGGACAGCAGCTCTGATGGTTGTAGTTGTAATTCCTTTTCTTTGACTGAGATGCAGGATGGAAATGTGGGCTGGTTAAAGACAAAGAGTTATGTCAGCAGATGTGCAGTGTAACTCATCGTGGTCACTTTGGTCTAACTGCTATAAAATCCTCATGTAAACACCAGAAGGCAATTTAGTTCTAATTTGTCAGAGCAGAAGTCCTCTTTAAATCAGAATTCTCCTAAAGATGAGAACTCTGATTTTTCGAGCTATGCTGCTGTGTTTGATTAGAATCATGGAATGGTTTGCATTAAAAGGAACCTTCAAGGTAATCTAGACCTAATCCCCTGCCATTGGGGGTGGGGAGTGTCCAGCCAAGGAAGAAGCAGTGTCCATCTCTAAGATTTTTTTAGATTATACAGTCCAAGCAAGAAAGCAGAGTCCAGCTTTGAGACCTTTTAGAGTATCAAGTCCAAGCAAGGAAGAAACAAAGTCCATCTTGGCGTCTCAGAGCTGCTTTTTCTCAAAGGAGACTGAAGGAAACATCACAGAATGCTTACTTCCAATAATTTTAAGGTTTAAATCCTACCCATCCATGCTGGATGAAGCTTTGAGCAGCCTGGTCTAGTGGAAGGTGCCCCTGCCCATGACAGGGGAGTTGGAACTAGATGACCTTTAAGGTCCCTTCCAACCCAAACCTTTCCAGGATTCTGATTCTCTTTTCATTGTCCTTGTCCTCCAGCTCTTGGCTTGGGTTTTTTGCCTTCTCCTGGGAGAGCTTTTGGTTTCTTCTTGTCAATGGGGAGATGAGAGTCTGTCCCATCTCCGACGAAACGACATTATTATCATACTATTACTGTGAGCATCAACTGAGTCCATTTAACCCATCTAGGTATTGTCTGCTATAAAATCACACAGATTGTAATAAGTTGGCCAATTTTCAACGTTGCCTCCATCAGATTTAATTGGACTTTAAGAGTCATTTAAAACATGGTCATTACTCTCAGGGTGTGCTAGAGTGGGTGGTAATTATATCTGTGTAGTAAAATATTAGAATCCTGATGGGGCTTTAAGACACCTTTCCAGTTTCTTCACATTAATTAAAGAATTACATTAAGCCCTCTAACAGGTTATTATTTCTGAGTGGTGGTTTTGACCTTTCTTCATGCAAGTGATAATTTATTTTGGAGGGAAATATTTCCAGATCAGGCAGGAGGTGCAGCAGGTGGAGCCACAGCTTGGAAATGGAGGAGAAATGAAAAGCATTGTGAAGTGATGGCAGTGGGGAGTTGCCTGATTGCTGAGAATTGCAGTGGAACTGGAAAGCAGCAAGGATTCAGAGTATCATAGTATCAGTCAGGGCTGGAAGGGACCACAAGGAGCATCTAGTTCCAACCCCCCTACACTAGAGCAGGCTGGCCAGAGCCTCAGCCAGCCTGGGCTTAAACACCTCCAGGGATGGGGCCTCAACCACCTCCCTGGACAACCCATTCCAGGGCTTCACCACTCTCATGGCGAAGAACTTCCTCCTCACCTGCAGCCTGAAAATCTCCCCACCTCCAGCTTCATTCCATTCCCCCTAGTCCTTTCACTACCTGAGATCCTGAGAAGTCCCTCTCCAGCCTTCTTGTAGCCCCCTTCAGATGCTGGAAGGCCACAATGAGGTCACCTGGGAGCCTTCTCTTCTCCAGACTGAACAGCCCCAACTCCTCCAGTCTATCCTCATAGGAGAGGTGCTTCAGCCCTCTGCTCCTCCTCGTGGCCCTTCTCTGGACACCTTCCAGCACCTCCAGATCCCTCTTGTAATAGGGGCTCCAGAACTGGAGGCAGTACTCCAGGTGGGGTCTCACCAGAGCTGAGTAGAGGGATTATTGGTTTGCAAGATTCTGCTTTCTCTTAAAAGTGGGTAGAATCATAGAATTGCTTTGGTTGGAAAAGACCTCAAAGATCACTGAATCACTTCAACCCAACACCACCATGGCTGTTAAACTGCGTCCCAAACTGTCATGTCCACACACCTCTTGAACACCCCCAGGGGTGGTGACTCCACCACCTGCCTGGGAGGAGTTCTTGGACAGACTCATTCATGTTTTCATCTGAGAACTTTAGGGAAGGGAAATAGAATCATAGAGTCATAGAATAGTTTGTTTGGAAAGGACCTTTAAAGGTCATCTAGCCCAACCTCCCTGCAGTCAGGAGGGACATCTGCAACTAGAGCAGGTGCTCACCGCCCCAAACAGCCTTACCTGGAATGGTCCCAGGGGTGGATCACCTACATACCACCTCTCTGAATAACCTGTGCCAGGCTCTCACTACCCTCAGTGTCAACCATTTCTTCCTTCTCTGCAGTCTGAATCTCCCTCTTTGAGTTTAAAACGATTATATCTTCAGAAAGGCAACAAAGCTGCCAAAGGGTTTGGAGAACAGGTCTGTTGAGAAGCCGCTGAGGGGCCTGGGGTTGTTTCGTCTGGAGAAGAGGAGGCTCAGGGGAGACCTCATTGCTCTCAACAACTCCCTGAAAGAAGGTTGGAGCCACATGGGAGTCTGTCTTTTCTCCCCAGTATCAGCTGACAAAGCAAGAGGGAATGGTCTGAAATTGTGCCAGGGGAGGTTTAGGATGGGCATGAGGAACAATTTATTTACTAAAGAGTGGTCAGGCATTGCAATAGGCTCCCCAGGGAGGTGGTGGAGTCACCTTCCCTGGAGGTGTTCATGAAGCATGTGAACATGGCACTTGAGGACATAGTTTAATGGCCATGGTGCTCTTAGGGTGATGGTTGGACTCAATCTTAGAGGTCTTTTCCAACCCATGGAAACCCAATTCTTGCATGGACATGGCTCTTTGAAACAGGGTTCCGTGGTGGTATTGGGTTGAAGGTTTGACTCAATGATCTTGGAGGTCTCTTCCAGCCAAAACAGTTTTGTGATTCTGTGATCCTGGATGACCCTGCTCTAGCAGGGCAGTTGGACTGGATGATCTCCAGTGCTTGCTTGTGATGTGATTCCCACATCCTGCGCTCTACATTGATTTGTTAGGAGGAAAGTCATAATCAGGAAAAACACTCAGTGCCTTTTTTCCCTTTTTTTTTCCCCCTTCCCCCCTTTTTTTTTTTTCTTTTTGTGTGAAAAGAGAATTAATCAAATCAAATCTTGATTGCTGAAGTGAGTAACAGCTTTTCTCAGTCCCCCAAACAAGGAGGAACGTGGGGTTTGAACTCTTTGAGTGTTTTAAATTAATAACTTCACATCTGCTTAAAGAGATAACACTGTCCTGAATAAAGCATGACTTCCCAGCTTGGGATAATGACTCTTTTTCAGATGATATTAGGGAGCCATAGAATAGCAGATGAGCCCTAATTAATATTCTTTCAATTACAATATATTTCACTGTCATATTCTTCCAATATTCATGAATAGTGAGGGGCTGGTTATAAATCTAATGATGAGGAAACTAAAGGAATGTGAGGGCAAAGCTCCATCCCCACCTAGAGAAGACAGTTATTTCATTCTTACTTTCCATGCATTATTCAGAGCTTTGCTTTTAAAAGCACAGAGAGTGATCCCAGTTCTGCCATCACTTATGGACAGAAAACACAGAACTCTTCAAGCTTCATTGGAAGTTCATTTCAGTTTTGCTCAAGTTTCTTGATGAGAAGCATGCACTTGTGTGGATTCCATCCTGGGATAGGATGCAGCTTGTTTAGGCCAATTCTTCAAAGTTGCTGGAGTACTTTGAAGAGTATTTTGCTGTGGCATTGTGTAGTTGCACACAGAGACTGTTACAGGAGCTAAAACTCTTGGATTTAAACTCTTTCAGAACTTGGGTGCATGAAGAAGAGTCTCACCAGCAGGTGAAGAGAGGTTCTCTTCTCCCTCTAGTCTGCTCTACCAAGGCCACATCTTGAGTCCTGGGTCCAGTTCTGGCCTCCCCAGTCCAAGAGAGACAGGGAACTACTGGAGAGAGTCCAGTGGAGGCTGGGAAGATACTGAGGGATATGGAGCATCTCCTACAGATGTGTTCATCTGCTTGAAGGTGGGTAAGTTCTACAGAGGGATCTGAAGAGGCTGAGGCCAACGAGATATGAGGCACAATCTGACCTTCCATCACAGCAATGCCATGAATGCTTCAGGCTGGGGACGGAGTAGCTGGAAACTGCTGGGCAGAAAAGGACCTGGGGGAGAGTGATTGACAACTGACTGAGGATGTGCCCAGGTGGCCAAGAAAGCAAATATAATCCTGGCAGCAATAGTGTAGCCATCAGGACCAGGGCAGGGATTGCACCCCTGTAGTCAGCACTGGTGAAACCACATCTCAAATGCTGAGTTCAGTTTAGGGTCCTTCACTCCAAGAAGGATGTTGAGGTGCTGGAGTGTGTCTAGAGGAAGGCAACAAAGCTGGTGAAGGGTCTGGAGAATAGATCTGGTGAGAAGCACCTGAGGGACCTGGGAGTGTTTAGTCTAGAGGAGACTGAAATGGGACCTTTTGCCTCTCAACAACTCCCTGAAAGGACACCTTCCACTATACCAGGTTCCTTAGACCTCATCCAACCTGGCCTTGCACACCTCCAGGGAGGTGGCACCCAAAACCTCCCTGGGCAAACTGTTCCAGTCTGAATGTCCCCTCTTCCAGCTCAAAGCCATTGCCCCTCATCCTGTGACTACAAGTCCTTGTAAAAAGTTCCTCCCCAGCTCTCCTGTAGCCCCCTTCAGATACTTGAAGGCTGCTCTAAGGTCTCCCTGGAGCCTTCTCTTCTCCAGGCTGAACAGCCCCAAGTCTCTCAGCCTATCCCTATAGGTGAGATGCTCCAGCCTTCTGATCCTCTTCATGGCTTCCTCTGGACCCACGTCCACGTCCTTCTTGTGCTGGGGTCCCTGGAAATGGACACAATGCTCCAGGTGGGGACACACAAGAGCAGAGAATCATAGAATCATAGAATCTATAAGGTTGGAAAAGACTTCAAGGATCATCAAGTGCAACCTGTCACCCAACACCTAATGAATACTAAACCATGGCTCCAAGTGCTACATCCAATCCCCTCTTGAACACCTCCTGAAGAGGGGCAGAATCATCTCCCTCATCCTGCTAGTCACACTTGTTTTGGTGCAGCCGAGGACATGGCTGCTCACACAAAACCATGTTTCCAGATTCATGCATTTGAGATAAAAAGGATATTTAATAGGCACTGAGGTGGAAAACACAAATACAAACAGGGTTTGTAATTAGGAACCAGCTTTGCTTTACTCTGGCATTCGAGGTAGAAGATAGAACAGCGCAGGCATCAAAAAACCCAAACAAAAACAAACTCAAAACCCCAAATCACAACAAAACAAAACAAAACAAAACAAACCTTTGGAAAATGAGCTGCATTTTGAGTAAAAAAAAAAAAAAAGATAAAAATCACCCTTTTTAACAATAAATAAATCAAATCTCATGACAGTTGTGGTGGTTTCAAAATAACAGCTGACAGAGGAAATAAAAGCTTGGTGGTAACATCGAAGTGTGAAAGAAAGCACTTTCCAGTTGACCTAATCTCAAAGTCATTAACTAGCAATGTGCTGACAACAGAAGAAACAAAAAAAAGTCCTCACAGAGACTTTTTTTTCTCCCCTTCAGTTTTACTCCTGAGCTTCAATAACGTCAGAGGCAGGTTAGGAATTTAATACAACAATTACCATGGAATCCTAGAATGGTTTGGGTTGGAAAGGACTTTTAAGACAGAGTAGAGTGGAGCAGAGTAGAGTAGAATAGAATAAGAATAGAATTAGAATAGAATTAGGTTAGAATAGAATAGAATAGAATAGAATAGAATAGAATAGAATAGAATAGAATAGAATAGAATAGAATAGAATAGGATAGAATAGGAATAGAATAGAATAGAATAGAATAGAATAGATTAAGAATAGATTAAGAATAGAATAGAATAGAATAGACCAGACCAGGTTGGAAGAGACCTTCGAGATCATCATCCAACCCATCATCCAACACCACCTAATCAACTAAACCATGCAACCAAGCACCCTATCAAGTCTCCTCCTAAACACCTCCAATGATGGTGACTCCACCACCTCCAGCCCCCTGCTGTGGGCAGGAACACCTCTTACCAGACTAGTTTGCTCAAGGCCTTGTCCAACCAGGTTTTCAACACTTCCAGGCTTGCAGCCTTCACAACAACTCTGGGCAACTTGTTCCAGACCTTCTTCACCCTCACTGGGAAGAATTTCTTCCTAATGTCTCATCTAAATCCAGCTTCTTCCAGTTTAAAGGCATCACCCCTCATCCTGTCAGTCCATGCCTTTGTAACAAGTGTCTCTAGAGCTCTCCTGCAGCCCCTTTCAGGTAGTGGAAGGCTGCTCTAAGGTGTCCCTGCAGCCTTCTCTTCTGCAGGCTGAACAACCCTAACTCTCTCAGTGTCTCGTCATAGCAGAGGTTCCTCACATCTGGGATCGTCTTCATGGCGTCCTATGGACCATCTCTGACAGTTCCATGTCCTTCATGTTGGGGGCTCCAGAAGCAGAGCACAGTGCTCCAAATCTTACAGCAAATCCATAATTACTGTTGCATTATTTGGATGAGATTTGTTGACTGATTCCAACTAATTGTTCATTTTGAAAACAAAGTGCCAACTTCATGAAGACCACTGCTCTCACTTGTAATTTCAGATCAAACCAATTAGGATGCCCCTGAGTTAAAGGGATATTTAATATCATAGAATTGTCAGGGTTGGAGCAGACCTCAAGGATCATCCAGTTCCAACCCCCTGCTGTGGGCAGGGACACCTCACACTAGATCAGGTTGCTCAGAGCCACATCCAGCCTGGCCTTAAAAATCTCCAGGGATGAGGGGACACTGGAACCTAAATTCTTTCCTCACTTCCAAGTTTACTGAAATAGTCTATTCTTAGAACTACAGCACTCAAAACACTCCTTTCTCAGCACAGATTGACTGACCCTGTGATTAAATGAGCATCATCTCCCATTGCCTGGATTGGCAAAGTGAGGTCGATACCTGATTCTGGTAGACAGTGATGTGGTTTGATGGAGCTGAAATGATGCAACAAAATGGAAGCTCCTTCATTATCTACCCATCTATCTGCCTGTCTATCAAGATAGTACACAATGTATTGCCCCTCTGCTGCATGCTGTTGATACTCCACCTGCAGTGCTGGGGCCAACTCTGGAGTCCTCAGCACAGCAGAGACATGGACCTGTTGGAGCAGGACCAGAAGAGGCCACAGCAATGATGGGAGGGCTGGAAGCCTTCTGCTGTGAGGCCAGGCTGAGAGAGTTGGGGTTGATCAGCCTGGAGAAGAGAAGGCTCCCGGGAGACCTTCTGGTGGCCTGTTAGGATTTAAAGGGGCCAGAAGAAAGCTGGGACAGACTTTAGAGCAGGACCTCATGCAGATCATTAATATTTATTAATGGGGTGATTTTTGAGCTTTTATTGAAGATGTGATAATTTATGTGTTATAAATCTATTTATCTATCATAATGCTCCACCTACATTAAATGAAAGATCTGAAACCCTCTGGCTCCCCATGACACAGGTCCTGGTGTTTAGCAGTTGCAGCTCAAATTGCTCTCCAAGGAGAGCACGTTAAGCTCTTCATTTCTTCTATGATGGTCCTGGAGAGGTGAAGTACTTCACAATTCTCATCAAACTCTGGTGATCTCCAAAATCACCTCCCAGTGGGGCATCACCCCGTTACTCCACAACCAACTCATTCTGGATGAGCTCCAGCTTGCATCAGGGTGACAGATAAGAGATTTCCTTGGACAGGTTTCTGCTGTGATAGACAGAAGTAATATCTCCAGCAGCAGGAGGACTTTACCACTTCAATCTCTATAAAGTTAACACTTAAGGAGTGAATAGATTTTATTCAAAGGGCCATTTATGGAATGTCTCAGGAAATACTCCACTTGTGTGCTCCCATATGGAGTTACTGTCTTGGGTGCAAGGTCACAAAGCCACCACAGATCAGCTGATGCTTGAACGCTGATCCAGAAATCTAACTGAGGCCTGGAATTGTTTGGCTGAAATTTAAGCCAGAGAACTTGATTAATTCAAAATCAGAGTTTCCATAGGGATAGTTCTGTGTTAGTGAAGTTGTCCACCTCTGTTTGACAGATGAAGGGACAGAGGGGAGGGGAGGACAGCTCCCACAGCTCACCAAGTAAAGCTGCACTTCAGCATCACTCACTACAAGAAAGACACTGAGGTCCTGCAACAGGTCCATAGCAGGAATCATAGATGGGATTGGACTGGAAGGGACCTTTCAAAGTCATCTAGTCCAACATCTCTGCAGTGAGCAGGGAGGTCTGCAACTAGACCAGGTTGATATCTTAGTTACTACTGGTGAGACACTGGAACAGGTTGTCCAGGGAAGCTGTAGATGCCCCCTCCCTGGAGATGTTCAAGACCAGGTTGGATGTGGCCTTGAGCAACCTGATCTAGTGGAAGATGTACCTGCCCATGGAAGGGGGAGTTGGAACTTTAAGGTCCCTTCCAACCCAAACCATTCCATCTATGAAATGGTTCTGCAGGCTTTCTCCTTTACTATAATATCTTCCTTTACCTTCAGTCTTCTACTTAGCCTAAATCTCAAGACAGAAAGCACCACCACACAAGGCTTAAAGATATTCTCAGAAGTTATCATTGATAGAGAACATAATGAGGTTGTTTACTTTGTCTTCCAGCTCTATCTGCTTGGGCAATGAAGAAATTCATGTTGCCACCTGGGAGGACATTACCTTTATGAGTGGTGCCACTGGCTTTGGCCGTGAAGGTAAGAAAATGCATCTGACTTCCTGCAGAGGGTCTGGAAATCATGAAGGTGGACTAGGAGGTACTTAAGATGTACACAGGCACTTTGTTTTCTGGCTTAAAATCAGCCCTAAAATCATAGAATTGTTTGAGTTGGAAGTGACTTTAAAGATCATTTAGTTCTAATCCCATGCCATGGGCAGGGACACCTTCCACTAGACCAGGTTGCTCAAAGCCTCAAAGGTCTCTCCACCAGGGAGAAAGTTGTCTGCTTGATATCTTGGATGGATTACCCTCCATGTAACTGGGAAGGGGATCGGGTGTGAAGTGTCTGGACATGAGGAACAATTTTCTTCCCTAAAAAGGCTGCCAAGCCCTGGCCCAGACTGCCCGGGGCAGTGGTGAAGTCCCCATCCCTGGTGGGGTTTCAAAGCTGTGGAGATGTGGTGCTGAGGGCCGTGGTTCAATGGTGACCTGGCAGTGCTGGGTCAGTGGTTGGACTGATCATCTGAAAGCCTTTTTCAATCAAACCACTTCTGTAATTTCACGATTCCAAGCCATTGTTTGGTGCCCAGCAGACTCATTTGCTTCAGCACGAAGCTTTTGAGGAATTTGCTAAATGTTTTTATCTTCAGTGACTCATTTCTGCATCTTTTTAATGATTTCTCACACATTTTCAGTAGAGGGAAAAAAAAAACCCCAACACCCAACCCAACACCACATTCCTTGGTCCCAGTCCTACACAAAACGAGCCACATCTCGGGGAAAAAACACATCTCGAGGTCATTGCAGTTAGGCTGATAAATATTGTATGACTGCTGAATGATCAGGGGCTGTAATTAAAGCTAATGGGAAGCCTGCAATTAGCAATGGGGAGAGGGAGTCATAAAAAGGAAAGCTGCTCAAATGATTTATTGCAGATGTTTAGAGCTTGATCACCCAGAGACCCTCATGTTTAAGAGGGGTCTAGTGACTGCCTGTGTTGGGCTGTTGTCTGCAAGATGTCTGGATTTTTTTCCTCTTTTTATTTGCTTTGGAAATGTGTTTTCTCTGAGCAAATGAGGTTTTTCCCACCCCATGTCTTTTGGGAGCTGTAGATGAACTGGGTTGGAGTGGAGATTTGGGAATCCACAGTATCACAGCATGACCAAGGTTAGAAAAGACCTCAAAGATCATCAATTCCAACCTGTCACCACAGACCTCATGACTAGACCATGGCACCAAGTGCCACGTCCAATCCCCTCTTGAACACCTCCAGGGATGGTGACTCCACCACCTCCCTGGGCAGCACATTCCAATCGCTAACAACTCTCTCTGGGAAGAACTTTCTCCTCACCTCCAGCCTAAACTTCCCCTGGTGCAACTTGAGACTGTGTCCTCTTGTTCTGGTGCTGGTTGCTAGAGAGAAGAGAGAGACCAACCCCTTCCTGGCTACAACCACCTTTCAGGTAGTTGTAGAGAGCAATGAGGTCTCCCCTGAGCCTCCTCTTCTCCAGGCTAAACAATCCCAGCTCCCCTGAGCCTCTCCTCATAGGGAGATTCATAGATTCATAGAATGGTTTGGGTTACAAGGGACCTTAAAGCTCATCTAGTTCCAAACTCTTTGCTGTGGGTTAAGACATCTTCCACTAGACCAGGTTGCTCAAGGCCTTGTCCAACCTGGCCTTGAATAGCTGCAGGGAGGGTGAATCCATGACATCCTTGGGCAACCTGTTTGGTGGAGGATGGGTGTTTGTGTTCTTTCCTGTAAAAGACGTATAGGAAGGCTGGGGAGGGACTGTTTAGAAGGGCCTGTGGTGACAGGATGAGGGGAAATGGTTTGAAACTGGAGCAAGGGAGATTTAGGTTGGACATTAGGAACAATTTCTTCACAATGAGTGTGGTGAAATACTAAAACAGGTTGCCCAGGGAGGTGGTTGAGGCCCCATCATGTGATGTCAAACTTGATGGGGTCCTGAGCAACCTGATATGGTTGGAGAAGGTGACCTTCAAGGGTCCCTTCCAAGCTGATGCATCCTGTGATTCTGTGGTGGTCCATGGTCCCAGCAGCTTCTGAAACTTGGTCTTAGCTGGTAACTGCTTTTGAAATATTTGCAGTTCCAACAATAATCCTGATTGTTCACTCACTGCATCTCAAGCAGTGTGGGTATCAGCAGGAGGGAGGGCATTCTGCCCCTCTGCTCCTCTCTACTGAGACTCTACCTGCAGTGCTGAGACCAGCTCTGCACTCATCAGCACAGGAGAGACAGGGACCTGTTGGAGTGCAGCCAGAGGAGACCACAGCAGTGATGGGAGGGCTGGAAGCCCTCTGCTGTGAGGTCAGGCTGAGAGAGTTGGGTTTTTTCAGCCTGCAGAAGAGAAGGCTTTTCAGTTTGAGGTCTTGGCTTCTGCATCTGAAAGGTTATTCAGTTTTTTAAGCAAGACAAGATTTCCATCAGTTCATCTTTATCATTCAGTGAGCAAACCTCTGAGTCACTGGGCAGAAAAATAGCACTGGGTGCTGGAGTTCAGTGTGGAAGCAGATGAATTACAAGAGGAAGGAAATGCACATTCATAGTCACATACCACCAGCAGGCTGGACATAACAATGCAGATCAAAACTACTTTTAATTGAACACAATATTATTTTTCTCATAAATAAAACCAGAAGCTTTGCAGAATCCCAGCACAGTGGAGCTGGAAGGGCCTCTGGAGATCATCAGGTCCAACCTCCCTCCCACTAAAGCAGGGGAACCCACAGCTGCTTGCCCAGGATCACAGTGGCCAGATTGGTTTGGAAGCTCTCCAGAGGAGGAGACTCCACAACGTCTTTGAGCAGCCTGCTCTGGGCCTCCAGCATCCTCACACCAAAGAATTTTCTCCTCCTCTTCAGGTGGAACCTGCTGGGTTCCAGTTTGTGCCCATTTCCCCTTGTCCTGTCACTGAGCACCACTGACAAGAGTCTGGCCCCATCCTCTTGCCCCCAACAGGTCCTTTAGCTCTTGCTGAACATTGGCTCTCTGAGGCTGCCCTTCTCCAGGCTCAACAGCCCCAGGGCTCTCAGCCTTTCCTCCTCACAGAGATGCCCCAGGACCCTCAGCATCTTTGGAGCCTGCACTGGACTCTTCTTCAGTAATTTGCTGTTTCTCTTGAACTAGGGAGCCCAGAGCTGGCCACAGCACACCACATGTAGCCTGATTAGGGCAGAGCAGAGTGGGAGGAGAAGCTCCCCTGACCTGCTGGCCATACTCCTTCATGCATCCCAGGAGATTTCTTGGCCACGAGGGCACATTTCTGGCTCATGGTTGTCCACCAGCACTTCCAGGTCCTTCTCTGCAGAGATGCTTCCCAGGAGGTCAACCCCTCACCTGTACTGGTGCAGGGGTTATTCTTCCCCAGGGGCAGGACTTACCCTTGTTGAGCTTCATGAGTCTCCTCTTCACCCAACTCTCCAGCCTGGTCAGCTCATTTTATAAGTGAGAAGCCCAGATTGTATGTGACTGAACTGCACTGAATAACAGTTTGGTCTGTTCTGGTGGTTTTGAGGTTTGGGTTTTTCTTGGTTTTGTTTGTCTTTTGTTTGCTTTTTTTCCAATCAAGTTTCTATTAAATGGAAAAGGAAAATGCTGCAGCTGAAACGAAAACAAAGCTCAAAGTCAAGGGTAGCATCAATTTTCTTCCCATCTTCCGGGAACATTTAGAGGTTGCCCACAGCTTACAGATCTCCAGATAGTCTTATTTGTCATAGCTCATGGTGAGTCAGTGCTGAGAAGAAATCATAATGTGGTTTTACAAGAAGCTTTTACAGAGCCCATTTGTAGGTTAAGTTCACCCAGGGAAGGGAGAGGTTGCAACATCTGGTAGATAGTGTCTCGGAAGCTCTGACGATGGACATTGTTGCTTTTTGAAGTAGATTCCTGGATGTCCTGCATGCAAAGGACATGGTGCTGATTGACAGCCACCTGAACATGAGCCAGCAGTGTGCCCAGGTGGCCAGGAAGGCCAATGGCATCCTGGCATGCATCAGGAAGGGAAGTCAGGCCTGGTTAGGTCACACCTTGAGTCCTGTGTCCAGTTCTGGGCCCCTCAGTTTAAGAAGGACATTGAGACACTTGAATGTGTCCAGAGAAGGGCAAAAAGGCTGGGAAGAGGCCTTGAGCACAGCCCTGTGAGGAGAGGCTGAGGGAGCTGGGGTTGCTTAGCCTGGAGAAGAGGAGGCTCAGGGGAAACCTCATTGCTCTCTACAACTACCTGAAAGGTGGTTGTAGCCAGGAAGGGTTGGTCTCTTCTCCCAGGCAACCAGAACAAGAGGACACAGTCTCAGGCTGCAGGGTGGTTGAAACTAGATGATCCTTGTGGTCCCTTCCAACCCTGACTGATACTATGATACTATGAAATTCCTATGGGAAAGGAAGAAAGTTGGGCAAGTTCTTCCCAACCAGCTTGGTGAGACACTGGAACAGGTTGCTGAGAGAGGTCATGGATGCCCCCTCCCTGGAAGTGTTCAAGGCCAGGTTGGGTGAGGCTTTGAGCAACCTGGGCTATTGGAAGGTGACCCTGCTTGTGGTGGGGGAGGGGTGTTGGAACTAGGTGATCTTTAAGGTGCCTCCCCACTCAAACCATTCTCTGAATCTATGAAAAGACCTGTTCTGCCTTTTAACAAGGCACTGCATCTAATTTGTGACACCTGAGCCTCAGCTTTGGCTGTCACCTATGCGGTTTTGAAAGGGTCCTTCTCCTCTTTTATCACATTTTGCAGAATTTACAACCTGGATGGCAGAGAATTTTAGGGAGAAAATGAGATGCCAGAACAAAATGAAAACGAAGGAAATGAACTGTGGAGAAATGTCAAGTGAGTTATTTCAGAGACCTCTTCTGTTCCAGTGTGCCTTATCTAAAAAATTTGTCTCAAATGGAACCTTTAAGCGCTCGTGTTATCCTCACTTTCATCTGACAAGAAGCAAATGAGCTACCACCAACAAATTTAGCATGCAGGAAAATGAGAGGTGGATTGAAATAACAAATGGATGCAAGAGCCACCACAAGAAACACGTCGAGAGCCACTCTGGAAGGCTCTGCTCCCCAGCTTTATAATCGGATGTGTTAATACTGCCCCCAGGACTGCTTGGAAATGGTACAGTCCAGGCTATGCTATGAGGCTCCTGCTTGTCATAGGATCATTGAATCAATAAGGTTGGAAGAGACCTCAAAGACCATCAAGTCCAACCTGTCACTCAACACCTCATGACTACTAAACCATGGCACCAAGTGCCCCATCCAATCCCCTCTTGAACACCTCCAGGGATGGTGACTCCACCACCTCCCTGGGCAGCACATTCCAATGGCTAACAACTCTCTCTGGGAAGAACTTTCTCTTCACCTCCAGCCTAAACTTCCCCTGGTGCAGCTTGAGACTGTGTCCTCTTGTTCTGGTGCTGGTTGCTAGAGAGAAGAGACCAACTCCCTCCTGGCTACAACCACCTTTCAGGTAGTTGTAGAGAGCAAGAAGGTCTCCCCTGAGCCTCCTCTTCTGCAGGCTAAGCAAGCCCAGCTCCCTCAGCCTTTCCTCACAGGGCTGTGCTTGAGGCCTCTCCCCAGCCTTGTTGCCCTTCTCTGGACATATTCAAGTGTCTCAATGTCCTTCTTAAATTGAGGGGCCCAGAACTGGACACAGGACTCAAGGTGTGGCCTAAAGAGTGTTTGAGTCCAGGGGCACAATGACTTCCCTGCTCCTGCTGGCCACACTATTCCTGATGCAGGCCAGGATGCCATTGACCTTCTTGGCCACCTGGGCACTCTGCTGGCTCATGTTCAGCCAGCTGTCAATCAGTACCCCCAGGTCTTTTTCTGCCTGGCTGCTCTCCAGCCACTCTGACCCCAGCCTGTAGCACTGCCTGGGGTTGTTGTGACTAAAGTGCAGCGTCCGTGCAGCATCCAGCGCTTGGACTTGTTGAATGTCATCATGTTGGACTCTGCCCATCTGTCCTCAGGACCACAGGCTGCTATCTACCAGGAGCTGCTTCAGACCCATGTGTTTGTAATCATCTGGTGATCACAAAGCCATCTTCAACAGAGGGCTAAAAAGGTGCTGAGTGGACTGGAGCAGCTCTCTGACAAGGAAAGGCTGAGAGATCTCCTGTCAGGAGAGCCAGAAGGTCTTCCCTCAGCCTCCTTTTCTCCATGATGAACAACCCCTGATCCCTCAGCTGCTCCTCACCAGACCTGTTCTCTTGACACTTCACCATCTTTGTTGCCCTTCTCTGGACCTGTTTCATCCTCTCAATGTCCTTTTTGGAGTGAGGGGCCCAACTCTGAAACCAGGATTCAAAGTGTGGCCTCACCAGTGCCCTGCACAGGGTGACAATCCCTGCCTTGGTCCTGCTGGCCACACTGTTGCTGATCCAAGCCAGGATGGTTGTGGCCTTCTTGGCCATCTGGGCATACACTTGGTCACCTTCAGCTGGCTGCCAACCAGCACCCCTGGATTCTTTTCACCAGGCAGCTTCTGGTACACTGTTTTAAAGAGAACAGGAGCTGTTCCAGGCATTGGGACAAGCTGCCCATAGAGGCGATGGAGTCACTGACTCTGGAAGTGTTCTGGAAACATGTGGACATGGCACTTCAGTTCACAGTTTAATGGCCATGGTGGTCTTAGGTGGTGGTTGGACTTGATGATCTTGAGGTCATTCCCAACCCAAATGGTTCTATGATTCTGTGACTCCTTTAGGTCAAAAACATTACTAAGCAAATAGATGTTGTAGGGAGATGGAGACATAACTCTTGACCTTCCCCAAAGGTCTCGCAGTTCCCACTCAGCTTTAGTTAGTGCTGGGCCTATTTCTTTTTGAGCTCATCCTGGCTGTGCCTGTCTGCAGCTTTCCTTCTCTGCACAACAAGCTGCTGGAAGCAGAGCCAGCATCTGCATGAAGATGTGGAGTGGTGATTTGCATTAATTGCTCCCTCAGGGAGTGGTTTCCCCAGGAAGCTCTCCCACTGTGCCATGTACAGAGATGCTTAGAACCCTCTCAGTGACAATATGCAGCTCTTTGAAGATGTCCTGCTTCCTACACCACAGTCAGATTGGTCCTGTTGGAGGATATCAGCCTTTCAAGGAGCTGGGAAGAGAAACAACACATGCTAGAAGTGCAACCACATCTCATTATCTCCATGGCAGGGGAGTTGGGACCAGATGATCTTTAAGGTCCCTCCCAACCCAAACCATTCTGTGATTCCATGATTCTAAGTGGACTGCTGATGGAAAACACAGGCAGGGTGATTCTGTTCTGCATGCTCAGCTTGACCATCCTTAGTGACAGGACAAGGGGGAGTGGATTTAAGCTGGATTTTAGGAAGACTGGATATTAGGAAGAAATTAGTAAATAAGGGTGGTGAGGTACAGGAACAGGTTGTCCACAGAGGATGTGGATTCCCCCTCCCTGGAGGTCTTCAGTGCCAGGCTGGATGAAGCCTTGATCAACCTGGTCTAGTGGAAGGTGTCTCTGCCCATGGCAGGGGGGTTAGCACTAGATGATCTTGAAGGTCCCTTCCAACACAAGCCATTCTGTGATTATATGATTTTAGGTGACAGTGTGATATCACCACTTTGTTGGCCAATATCGACAGGATAGAAATTAGCAACAACAAAAAATCTCTGAGCTATCATGTAACTCATTATTGTATCTTGGTTTTGAAGGGAGAATGATAAGGAAGCTTAGAATCATAGAATGTTTTGGGTTGGAAAAGAGTTTTAAAGGTCATCTCATCCAATCCCCAGTCTAGAATCATAGGATTGTTTAGGTTGGAAAAGTCCTTTAAGATGATTAAGTCCAACTTTTATCCCAGCACCACTAAATCATGACCCTCAGTACCACATCATCCCTGGCTTTGAAACCTCTCCAGGGATGGGGACTCCACCACTGCCCTGGGCAGCCTGGGCCAGGCTTTGGCAACCTTTCCATGAAGAAATTCTTCCTCATGTCCAACCTAAACTTCCCTGGTACAACTGGAGGTTATTTCCTGGTGACCTATTTCTTGCTCCTTGGAAGAAGAGACTGAGCCTCACCTGGCTCCAACCTCCTTCCCTGAAGTTGAAGATAGCAATGAGATCTCCCCTCAGCCTCCTCTCCATGCTGAAGAACCCCAGTTCCCTCAGCTGCACACTCACAAGTGGATGGGGTCAGCCCTGGTGCTGGTGCCTGCGGGCTGTGTGAGGACAAGGTTCTGGCACTGTGGGAGTTAACACCACAAGTGGAAAACAGCAAGTGCTTGTCAGGAAGAAATGTGTCAGGTGAAACTAATTTCTTTCTTCAGAAGAAGGAAGAGACCTGAAGGTCTAGGGGAGCAAAGGAAGAGGTCACAGGCTTTAACTTAGTATTTTGTCAGAAAAGAGCCTCCAGAGAGCAGAGACATTGAATGTCACCGCTGCCATCACTGGGCACGAGCTGTCCTGCCTCATTGTTTCCCTGGCAGATGGATGTCACTCTGGTGACGAACAAACTAGCAAATACTTCAGCTTCAGCAGAGGAAAATACTTGCTCTGCCCTGGTGAGACCACGTCTGTGTTCATTTCTGGGCTCCCCAGTTTAAGAGAGGCAGGGAACTATTGGAGAGAATCCAATGGAAGTTATGAGGATGATGAAGGAACCAAAACATCAGTCTGATAAGGAAAGGCTGAGAGACCTGGGGCAGATGAGCCTGGACACAAGCAGCTTGAGAGGGGATGTTAATGCTCAACAAGAGTTAAAAGACTTGTGGGGGGCAAGAGAATGGAGCCAGACCCTTGTCAGTGGTGCTCAGTGACAGGACAAGGGGCAACAGGCACAAACTGGAGCCCAGGAGTTTCCACCTGAAGAGGAGGATGATGAGGGTGGTGGAGCCCTGGAGCAGGCTTCCCAGAGAGGTTGTGGGGTTTCCTTCTCTGGAGGCTCTCAAGACCCATCTGGATGTGTTCCTGTGTGACCTGTCCTGGGTGATCCTGCTGTGGCAGGGGAGTTGGACTCTGTGCTCTCTAGAGGTCCCTTCCAACTCTACTATTCTATGACTCTGATTCATTGGTGTGTGGTGTAGGAGACATTGCTGTTGCTTAATTTCTCTGCCTGCAGGTGTCCATGAATGTCACTGCAGCTGTTGTACTTTTTATGGATTTTTGACTCTGCACTGGTCAGAGCAGAAGCCTTGCCTGCTTCATGCAGCCTGGCAAACCAAACCTCTCTGTAATTAACAGGTTTTGAAATTGGTCTGTTGAGCCTGGACAAGAGAAGGCTCTGGGGAGACCTTCTAATGGCCTTTCCAGTACCTGAAGAGGGCCTACAAGAAAGCCAGGAAGAGTCTTTTAGAAGGTCTTGTAGTGATAGGACAAGGGGCAATGACTTTGAGCTGGAAGAAGGCAGATTTACACTGGAGATTAGGAAGAAATTCTTTCTAGTGAGGGTGGTGAGACACTGGATGAGGCACAGGGAAATGGTGGATGTCCCCTCTCTGGAGGTGTTCACAGCCAGATTGGATGAGAGCTTGAGCAACCTTGTTCTAGTGGAAGGTGTCCTGGTCCTAGGCAAGGGGGTTGGAACTAGGTTATCTTTAGAGTGCCTTTCAACCCAAATCATTCTATGAAATGCTGGGCTAAAAGGAAGTTTTTGAAATGGTGAAGGCAAGCACTTGAAGGTCAAATCCATATTGGTGTCTGCAACCTCAATGCTTCTCCATAGATATCCATCCTGTGCATTGAATGGAAAAGATACCATGAGAGCATGTAATTACAGACTGCATTATAGCCCAATAATTCCCCAGCAAGACAGCTAGAGACTGACTGAGAGCTCATCT
The DNA here is from genome assembly GCA_033816785.1 of Picus viridis. Taxonomy (NCBI): domain Eukaryota; kingdom Metazoa; phylum Chordata; class Aves; order Piciformes; family Picidae; genus Picus; species Picus viridis. The sequence continues at coordinate 14,700,922 of CM066586.1, read as the reverse complement.
ATCCAAAACCAATATCCCAGTCCCAGCAGAAGCTGGACTCCAGCCAGGATAGAAGCCAGCAACAGCTTTTGTGACACTGATTAATGTAGTTTAGCTGCTGATGGATGGAGAATAGACATCCCCTTTTATCCTTCTAGACCACTCTGGAATTCAATCCGGGACCACAGTCCTGCCTGAAAGTAAAGGCAGCATGTTAAAGAAGAGGTCAACTCATTTTGAGCTTGTTTCCCAAGAAGTGGTGGCAAAAAAATTGCATTTCACAGAATCAGAGAATGGCAGGGATTGGAGGGGACCTGCCAAGGCAGGGTCACCTAGAGAAGGTCACCCAGGAACACATCCAGTGGGTTCACAATCTCTTCAGAGACAGAGACTCCACCACCTCTCTGGGCAGCCTGCTCCAGGGCTCCATCACCCTCAAATTAAAGAAGTTTCTCCTCATCTTTAGATGGAACATCCTATGTTCAACTTTGTGCCCATTAGTCCTTGTTCTGTCACTGGGCACCTCTGAAAAAAATCTGGTCCCATCCTTCTGACATCCCCCTTGAAGTATTGATCAGCATTGTTGAGCGCCCCCCTCAGGCTGCTCTTTTCCAAAGTAAAAAGCCCCAATTCTGCTACTAGGGCTGAGCATGCGGCTCAGCAAGGGCCAGTTCCAGCTCAGGCTGGTCAACAGCAGGTCTTGCATCCCCTTTGTGTCCTCTTCAGCCTCTACAATGCTTAAATTGTAAAGATTTAACCTTTTCCTTTCCTGTCCTAGGAATGGATCTGCTCACAGCTCTGTGGAGAGCAGCACCAGGGGTGGGAGGAAGAACCCCCAGCTATGAACTAAGGATAAACTGCTTAGAACCACAGAAAGGTAGGGGTTGAAAAACAAACCTCTAGAGATCATCTCCACCAACTCCAAAACAGTGAAGTATTTCTTATAATGTAAAGAATAATAAGGTAAGTGCTGAACCCATGCAGAGTTTTACATGGACAACAGCTCTGTCCTGTCATTGCTCTCAACAACTTCCTAAAGTGCATGACTGAGAGGAAGGAAACAACAATTTTGGACAATGTTTGACTCAGGGAGAGGTGAAAGTAGTGCAAAAGGGCAAGGGAATAGATATCACTAAGTTCACCATGAGCCAGCAATGTGTCCTCATGGCCAAGAAGGCCAGTGGTCTTCTGGGATGCATGAAGAAGTGTGGCCACCAGGACAGGGGAGATTGTCCTCCCACTCTGCTCTGCCTACTGAGGCTACATTTGGAGTGCTGGGTCCAGTTCTGGGCTCCCCAGTTCAAGAGAGACAGGGAACTACTGGAGATAGTCCAGTGGAGGCTCAGAAGATGCTGAGGGGCCTGGAGCATCTCTGTTAGGAGGAAAGGCTGAGAGACCTGGGGCTGTTGAGCTTGGAGAAGGGCAGCCTGGGAGGGAATCTTCTCAACGCTCAACAAGAGCATGGGACCAGTAGTGCCCAGCAACAGGACAAGGAGCAACAGGCACAAACTGGAACCCAGGAGGTTCCATCTGAAGAGAATGAGAAAATTCTTTGGTGTGAGGGTGGTGAAGCCTTGGAAGAGGCTGGCCATGGAGGTTGTGGGGTCTCCTTCTCTGGAGAGATTCCAACCCCACCCGGCCATTGTGATTCTGGGCAGGCTGTTGCGCATGATCCTACTTTAGCAGGGGGTTCGTCTGGATAATCTCCAGAGGTCCCTTCTAACCCCCACCATGCTGAGATTCTGGAATTCAGTTGTTGGGAAATTTGTAACTGTCTGTTTGTCTGGGATTCTGTGATCTCTGACTGCAATGCTTTGTCCTCACTAAATATGAAAAACCTGCCTGGAAGAAGAAAAGGCTTACAGTATCATCACAGCATCACAGCATCACAGTATCACCAAGGTTGGAAGAGACCTCAAAGATCATCTAGTCCAACCTGTCACCACAGACCTCATGACTAGACCATGGCACCAAGTGCCACATCCAATCCCCTCTTGAACACCTCCAGGGATGGTGACTTCACCACCTCCCTGGGCAGCACATTCAATGGCGAATGACTCTCTCTGGGAAGAACCTTCTCCTCACCTCCAGCCTAAACTTCCCTTGGTGCAGCTTGAGACTGTGTCCTCTTGTTCTGGTGCTGGTTGCTGAGAGAAGAGACCAACTCCCTCCTGGCTACAAGCACCTTTCAGGTAGTTGTAGAGAGCAATGAGGTCTCCCCTGAGCCTCCTCTTCTCCAGGCTAAGCAACCCCAGCTCCCTCAGCCTCTCCTCATAAGGCTGTGCTCAAGGCCTCTCCCCAGCCTCATTGCCCTTCCCTGGACACATTCAAGCATCTCAATGCCCTTCCTAAATGGAGGGGCCCAGAAGTGGACACAGGACTCAAGGTGTGGCCTAACCAATGCAGAGTCCAGGGGCACAATGACTTCCCTGCTCCTGCTGGCCACACTATTCCTGATACAGGCCAGGATGCCATTGGCCTTCTTGGCCACCTGGGCACACTGCTGGCTCATGTTCAGGTGGCTGTCAATCAGCACCCCCTGGTCCCTTTCTGTGTGGCAGCTCTCCCTGTTCTTAATCCCCCACCCAGCAACAATGATTCTCATAATGGGAAATAAGGAGGAGTTGAAAAGAAAGTGCTTATTGTGTAATTTTTGGTGTTACTGAGTGTCTCAGCCTATCAACCCAAATTCAAAGCAAGCTTGGGTATGTTCAGGTACCTGTCCAAGTAACTGGATGGGGTTTTTTGCTTTATGCCTGTCTGCTGGATCTGCCAAAGTGGCAGCTTAAACAGAAAATCCATTAGAAAATTTATATGTGTTGTGCTGTTTGGGTGTTGGAAGAAAACATATTTTGATGTTTAGATACAAGAAGGATGATGTTGTTGAGGGACTGGAATAATCCCCATAGGACACAGTTCATTCACAGTACATCATCCAAGGACAGGCAGCTTCAGGCTCTGCTTTAATTTCCTGGTGAGCTTCATGGTAATATTTATTGTGCAGACAAAAGGAACTGCAGCCAGTGAATATTTATATCAGAAAGGGAAAGGGGTTTTATTAACTGATAGTCCATCAAGGCAGGAGGAGAGGAGAGACTGGAAGAGAAATCAAAAGGTGGACACAGTCAGAGGTTTTGGTGGTAATTTCTAGTTAGAGAAAAGAAGTCCAGCATTGGCGCCATGATTCATTTGCATCTAGATGGAAAAGCAGGAGCTTACACCCAACACACCCACTGTAAATGGGTGGTGGAGTCACTGTCCCTGGAGGTTTTCAAGAAAGATGTGGACATAGCACTTGGGGTCATGGTTTAATGGCCATGGTGGTCTTAGGCTAATAGTTGGACCTAATGGACATAAGACCTCTTAGAGGTCTTTTCCAGGCAAAATAATTCTGTTATTCTAAATCATGTCCCCTGCTAAAGCCAAAGCTCCTTGAGTGTCCTCTGTGCCCCTGAGCTGCTGCTTTAGGTACCTAAAGAAGAACAACAAAGCTGGTGAAAAGTCTGGAGAACAGGTCTAGTGAGGATACAGCTGAGGGAACTGAGGCTGTTCAGCCTGCAGAAAAGGAGGTTGAGGGGAGACCTCATTGCTCTCTACACTTCCCTGAAAGGAGGGTGGAGCCAGGTAGGTGTTGGTCTCTTCTGCCAAGGAGCAAGTGGAAATGGTTTCAGGTTGCCCCAGGAGAGGTTTAGGTTGGGCATGAGGACTAATTTCATCATGAAAAGGGTTGTCAAGACCTGGAAGAGGCTGCCAAAGGTTGAGTCCCCATCCCTGGAGGGTTGTCAAAGCCATGGAGATGTGTTGCCTTGATGGTGACCCGGCAGTGCTGGGCTAATAGTTGGACTCAATGAACTTAAAAGCCTTTTTCACCCAAAAGGATTTTATGACTCTATTTGCAGCATGTTGTCACATCCCACAGGCTACAGCTGCCAGTGCCACCTGGACATAGAGGTGTGGGGTCAGACACCATCATCTGAGGCAAAAATTGAGTAATAAGAGAGATTGGGTCAGGGAAGGAGCAGGGCACAAGTGAGCTGTTCCCTGGGCACCAAGAAGAATTCATGGCTGGGAGGTATTTATTTTATAAGGAAACAGATTTGAAATACATTAAAAAAAAAAAAAAAAGCAAAGATTTGCACAAAAATGCAAAGATTTGGACTTCTTTAGCAAAGATGTTGGTACTTGATAAAATTTGACAGCATCATACAGTATCTGCTGCCTGAGACACATTTCCCTGGGTTGTAGTCGATGTAAAACGGCCTCCGGTAAAGGAGTAATAACAAAAATGTGCATTGAAAAGCACTTTAAATCCCTTCTGAGTGCTCAAAATGAGGTGATATCTGGGGTGCCTTAAAAAAAAAAGCAAACAGCTAGGTGTGAGGGGGGGGAAGGCAAGCCATTTGTTAAGGGAAAATGGAACCACAGGATTGCAGTGCTTAAAGCAGGCACTGGAAAGCTGGGGACAGACTTTTGAGCAGAGCCTGTTGTGACAGGACAAGGGATGATGGTTTGAACTCAGAGGGAGATTCAGAATGGGAAGAAGGGAGAAATGTTTGACACAGGGTGGGGAGAGCCTGTCCCAGGTTGTGCAGAGGGGTGGGAGATGCCCCATTCTGGAACTGTCATGGGTGAGGTTGTTTGGGGCTGTTGCTTTAGTTGAAGGTGTCTCTGCTGACTGCAGGGATTTGGACTAGATGAGCTTTAGAGGTCCCTTCCTATCCAAACCACTCCATGATTCTGCCAGAAGAAAATCAATTTTATGGGAAAAAAACAATACAGTTGGGAATTTGCAAATATTTGGCCTGTGGCAATAAAATCCAACTGATGGAAGGATCTGGCAAAGGGAAAATACCTGGTGAGAAGCAGCACTAGAGGTGGATAGACATTTCCTCAGCATGAATAACTCCCTGAGCAGCAGAGACAAATGCAGCAGTAATGGTAGGTGTGTTCTTTGGGGACTTCCTGGTATAAGTTTCACTATGTCATGCCAAACACAGCATGCACTGGTGCGTCCTTCCAGGAGAACAAAATTTACCTGTGTCTAGAAAGAGAGTGAAAAGCTTTTAAAGTGGTTACCAACCACTCTGACAACTGCCAGCCTGGGAAATGAGCAGGAACATGCAGCTCGTGGATGAGTAACTCCATTGCCTGGTCTTGCTCGGAGAGCAGTTGAAATTTGAACATTAGTGATGGCAAATCAGGAGCAGTCAGGAGCTCAGTGGTGGAACAGATGGAGATATGTAAGTTATTGACTCTTCACTGTTCATTTCCAGCCCTCAGCTCAAGCATGCGAATTCATGAGCTCACTACCACTCGTAGTTATTTCTCTGTGAAGTAGAGCAGATGAACATAAAACTCTGTGCAGCCATGGTTGAAGCTGATTCTCTCTTCCCAGTGGTACCCAGTAGCAGGACAAGGGGCAACAATGGGCACAAATTGGAACCCAGCAGCTTCCATCTGAAGATAAGGAGAAATTTGTTCGGTGTGAGGGTGCTGGAGCCCTGGAGCAGGCTGCCCAGAGAGGTTGTTGGAGTCTCCTTCTCTGGGGAGATTCCAACCGCACCTGGCCATGGCGATGCTGGGCAAGCTACCCTGGGTGCCCCTGCTTTAGCAAGGGTGTTGGACTGGAATATCCCCAGAGGTCCCTTCCAACTCCTACCATTCAGTGATTCTGTGATTTTTCATAGAGAAAATGAATGGATTGTAGGAGAGTAGGAGATTATAAATCTTGTTGTGTTTCTATTATAGCGACGAAGGGAGAGCACACTTTCTATATGCTAAATATATTCATGGCCTTATATTTTCCTAACATTCCTTAAATTGATGATATTTATCAGCTGGGGGAAAACAAATTGCTGTATAGAGAAGAAAATAATTAAAGGGAAGGGAAGAGTAATAGCAGCATCACAGCAGTCAAGCCTGGCCATGGTGTAACAGAAATATTGATGTGCTTTTGAATGCGTGTCAAGGAGAAATGGAAAGATAGAGGAGCAACCTGTTCTGCTACCAAATATCTCTAAGCACTTGCAGTCCTGCAAAGCCAGGATGAAATCTTGCTGCCAGCAGAATGCCTTGTCTTTGCTTTCTCTGGTAGGATAGAAAGAAAAATTGGTTACAAGGGGATTTTAGTTTATTTGTCTTCTGGAGGACTGTTGAGTGTCGTCTGCGCGGGGCTTAACCTAAGGTGTCGCCAGGAAAAGGAGTTAAAAATACAGCCTGAAGGTGCAGGGCTCGTTATGGTGATGCCCAGTGGTGCTGTTACACTTATTGAAGGGAGCTGTTGGCTTTTCCATCATTTCCACTCCTTTTTTTTTTTTTTTTTTTTTTTTTTTTTTTTTTTTTTTTTTTCCAGCCACTAATAATTTGTCTGATGTGTATGCTCAGGGTGAGACTTTGTGTGGAAATGTATAGGGCAGGAGAGGTTCATTTCATGAGGATGGATTGAATGGCGCAGGAATGATCCAAGGTTGGCAGCCCTCTGTCTTTCAGTGCTTAAAGGGGCATCAGAAAGCTGGGGACAGACTTCTCAGCAGGGCCTGTTGTGACAAGGGGTGATGGTTTGAACACGAAGAAGCTGAATACAGACTGGAGAGAAGGATGAAATAAGGATGGTGAGAGCCAGGCCCAGGTTGCCCAGGGAGGTGGGAGATGCCCCACCCCTGAAACCACTGCAGGTCAGGTTGTTTGGGACTGTGATCAACTTGCTCGTGATGCAGATGTCCCTGCTGACTGCAGGAGGGTTGGACTGGATGACCTTTAAAGGATCCCTTCCAAACCAAATCAATCTATGATTTTATAGAATCAATAATGTTGGCAAAGACCTCCAAGATCATCAACCCAATACCACCACGGCTATTAAACTATGTTCCCAGGTGCCATGTAAACACATTTCTTGAGCAGCTCCAGGCAGACAGTAACTTCACCACCTCCCTGGGCAGCCTGTTCCAATGCCTGACCACTCTTGCAGCAAAGAAATTGTACCTAATATCCATCGTCAACCTCCCCTGGTGCAACTTGAGGCCATTTACTCCCGTCCTATGAATCCAGAAATTCAGTTTCCCATTCTTAAAAGGAGGGCTTGTTGTTTGAGGTAAGCAGCAGATATCTGGGAACACCTGGTGTGCAAGATGCCTTCCAGCACCCATATCTTGGACTGAAGGGAAGGTGCAGAGCAGGTAGAAAGGGCACTCATCACCTCGTTATGGGGCTGTCAGTGCCTAATTGAACAGAGGCAGCGTGCAGCATTACATGGACATTCGGCTAATGTATACACACATCAGAGCAGCTTGATGGGCCTTTTATGACCATGCTGGAATATTGCACTGTCCCTAAAGCTGTCAGGGCTTAGAGAGCTGGAAAAATGATTGTCTGGTCTCTGAGGACCTGGTTACTGCTGAACACAGCAGTTTTGCTAGGTTGTAATATGAAGTGTGATATCAATGTGCAACTAGTGGACCCTGATATCATAGATTCATAGAATGGTTTGGTTGGAAGGAACCTTAAACATCACTGAGTTCCAAACCCCCTGCCATAGGCAAGGACACCTTCTGCTAGCCCAGGTTGCTCAAAGCTTCATCCAGCCTGGTCTTGAACATCTCCAGGGAGGGGGCATCCCTGGACAACCTGTTCCAGTATTTCACCACCCTCACTGTGAAGAACTTCCTCCTACCGTCCATCCTAAATCTCCCTTCCTGTAGCTTCAATCCATTCCCTCTCATCCTGTCACTACAAGCCGTTTTACAAAGTCTCTCCCCAGATCTCCTCTAGCCCTCTTCTAATATTTGAATGCTGCTCTAAGTTGTCCCTGAAACCTTCTCTCCTCCAGGTTGAGCAGACCCAGTTCTCACAGCCTGTCCCCATAGGGGAGATACTCCAGCTCTTTGGTGATCTTCAGGGCCTCGTTGGAACCACTCCAACACTTCAGTGTCCTTCTTGATGCCAACACTGACTTCCAAGATCCCTGTTTCTCTGCCTTTACTATGGACATCCACACTAGTTGGAAGTTATAAATATTCATGCAAAACCCACTTCCAGAGCTCCCTAAATCTCTCTCAATACTCTGGTCCCAGCGCACTTAACACTGGTGAAGAAATAGTGAGGATTGTATTTTGCTGCCTGCTTCTCCTGCAGAGAATTCCCTCTTTCTCCAGGGGCACCTGGCAGGCAGCAACTGACCAATTTTATATCATCTGAGTTGCTCTGGAGCTGTCACTTAACTGTGGCTCTGCCGAGTACCTAACTTACGAGATCTGATCTGTTGGGGCTTATGTAATAGGTAAGAATAAGTGGCAATGGATAGAATCAGAGTCACAGGATCATTCTGGTTGGAATAGACCTTTTAGATTATCAAGTTCAATTATTAACCCTACACTGCCAGGTCACCACTAAACCATGTCCCTCAGCACCACATCTACACAGCTCTGAAACCCCTCCAGGCCCTGGGCAACCCTTTTGGGGAAGAAATTGTTCCTCATGTCCAACCTAAACCTCTCCTGGTACAACTTGAGGTTGCTTCCTCCAGTCCTATTCTTTGTTCCTTGGGAGAAAAGACCAATCCCCACCTGGCTCCAACCTCCTTTCACAGAGTTGTCAAAAGCAATGTAGTCTCCCCTCAGTCTCCTTTTCTCCAGGCTGAACAGCCCCAGGTCTCTCAGCTGCTCCTCACAAAACTGGTGCTCCAGACCCTCCACAGCTTTATTGCTTTTACAGAATCATGCTTTATTTTTTTGGGGTTGGGAGAGACCTTTAAGATCATTGAGTCCAATCATTATCTGACTTCCAAGTCTGGCTCCAGCACCTGAATATCCTTCTTGGAGTGAGTGGCCTAAAACTTCTCTCAAGCTTTTTTATACCCTGCATGCCCCTGCTTAACTCTACCTTCCTTTCCAGATGTTCTTATAAAGAGAAAACAGCTTGTTAGTGGTAAGAAAATGGAAATTTCCTCTGTGAAGAATAAATCTGAGGCATGAATATAAAGGACTCAGTGTAAAACTGCTCTCCTCTTTGCAAAACCAGACGTGCTCTGTGTTCTACATCAAACCAATCTATTACAGTCCTTGAGGAATACCTAACGTTGACGTTAATTGAAGTGCAATGAGGGTGTGCTTGAGCTAATAGAGCTGAGAGAAAGCAGCTGAACTGGGCTTTGTAACTGATGGAGCTGCTCTGCAGAAGAAGAATTCCTGGACATGCTGTAGCTGCAATCCATCAACAGCATGGGAACTGAATGGCATTTTGGGAAAAGCGGCTCCCCAGAAGCAGGTTTTGCTTGTAGCCTCACACAGGCTGCTCATGGCTTGGACAGGCTCACACTGTGGTGGGTAAAAACTGGCTGAATGGCGAGGCCCAGGGAGTGGTGGGGAATGGATTTAAACCCACTTGGTGGCCAGTCACAAGTGCTGTTCCCCAGGGCTTGGTACTGTGGCCTGTTCTATCTGACATCTTGATCAATAAGGAAGGAATTGAGGGCACCCTCAGTCAGTTTGCAGATGACACTTATCTGGGTGGGAGTGTTGGTCTGCTGGAGGGTAGGAAAGCTCTGCAGAGGGATCTGGCCAGGCTGGATGGATGGGCTGAGGGTCACCAGGGCCAAGTGCTGGGTGCTGCACTTGTGTCACAACAACCCCATGAATGCTCCTGGCTTGGGGCAGAGTGGCTGGAAACCGGTGGAAAAGGATCTGGGAGTGCTGTTTGACAGTGGCTGAAGGTGAACTAGCGTGTGCTTAGACCAAGAAGGTCACCAGCACCCTGGCCTGGATGAGGAATAGTGTGGCCAGCAGGAGCAGGGAAGTGATTATCCCACTGTACTGGACACTGGTGAAGCCACACCTCAAATACTGGATTCAGTATTTGAGGCTGGGGCCAGATTCTTGTCAATGGTGCCCGGTGACAGGACAAGGGGCAATGGGCATAAACTGGAACCCAGGAGGTGCCACTTTAAGATGAGGAGAAACTTCTTTGCTGTGAGAGTTCTGGAGCCCTGGAGCAGGCTGCCCAGGGAGGTTGTGGAGTTTCCTTCTCTGCAGAGCTTCCAAACCCACCTGGCCATTGGAATCCTGGGCAAGCTACTGTGGTTGCCCCTGCTTTAGCAGTGGGGTTGGACTGAATGATCTCCAGAGGTCCCTTCCCACCCCCACCATGGTGGCATTCTGGGATTGTGTGATGTTTCTCTCGACCATCTCTCTCTTTTTGATGATACTGTGGTTTTACTTGTACTTCTACTGCCCAACACCAGACCATACTGTACAATAGATTAATCTTCTCCTCGCTGAATGAGGACCTCCTCTTTACAGAATCACAGAATGAGAGGGGTTGGAAGATTGATTCCAAACCCCCTGCCAGAGCAGGGTCAGGTAAAGCAGATCAAACAGGAACATGCCCAGGAGGGCCTTGAAAGTCTCCAGAGATAGAGACTCCACCACATCTCTGGGCAGCACTTATCAGCATTCTGGTTGCCAGGGAAGCATGGTGGGTCAGAAAGGAGCTGTTTATGTATTCTAAGCTTATTTTCACACAACTGAAACATTCCCAGCCTGTCATTAAGAGACCTCTTGCACCAAGGGGAGGGAGGGGACAATTTGGTGCTAATGGATTGTCCCATTTCGTTTCCATACATTTTCCCAACGATTTAGTGCTTAAGAAAATCATTGCCCTCTTTGAATTACTGGAGGGCTCTTTGTGGCTGTGAGGCTCCAGCAATTTGCCAGCCTCATGTGTATAATTAGTTTAATTAGCACTACAGCCTTAAAGAGAGCAGCAGTGTCTGTTCTTCACTGGACAAAGCAATTGTGTTTCTTAATCAGCTGCAAAGCAAGAAGCACTCGAGTCCTGACAGGTCTTCTGCAGCACTGAGCAGAGAGAGGTGATAGATCTTGCCTTTTCTTACAGCATCATGCTCTTTATTGTGACTGAAACTTACAGAATCATTCTAGTTGGAAAAGGCCATTAAGATCATTGAGTTCAACCATTCTGCTCATCCAGTGAAACCTTCTTAATTTTTCTCACACATTAGCCTGGAATTGTCTCATCTTACCACCTCTTCATACATTTTCACTATCTAACACACTCTTCCACAAAGGTGATCCAAGGGCTGGAGCACCTCTGCTGTGAGGATAGGCTGAGGCAGCTGGGGGTGTTCAGCCTGGAGAGGAGAAAGGCACTGGGGGGACCTTATAGCAGCCTTACAGCACCTGAAGGGAGGGGAGGGGATGGGATGGAATAGAAACAGAAACAGAAATAACCAGGTTGGAAGAGACCTTTGAGATCATTGAGTCCAACCTATCATCCAACACCACCTAATCAACTAAACCATGGCACCAAGCACCCAACACCTCCAGTGATGGTGACTCCACCACCTCCCTGGGCAACACATTCCAATGGCCAGTCACTCTTTCTGGGAAGAACTTCTTCCTAACATCCAGCCTAAACCTCCCCTGGCACAGCTTGAGACTGTGTCCTCTTGTTCTGGTGCTGGTTGCCTGGGAGAAGAGACCAAACCCCACCTGGCTATAACCTCCCTTCAGGTAGTTGTAGACAGCAATAGGTTTAGGCTGGATGTTAGGATGCTACAGGAAGGCTGGAGAGGGACTTTTCATAAGGGTGTCTAGTGGTAGGACAAGGGGGAATGGTTTGAAGCTGAGGCTAAGTAGGTTTAGACTGGATTTTGGGAAGAAGTTCTTCAGTAGAAGAGTAGTGAGACTCTGGAATAGGTTGCCCAGAGAGGCTGTGGATGCCCCCTCCCTGGAGACGTTCAAGGCCAGGCTGGATAAGCCCTTGAGCAGCTGAGGTGTCCATGGCCATGGCAGGGAGGTTGGAGTAGATGATCTCTGAGGTCCCTTCCAACCGAAGCCATTCTATGACTCATGCATCAGCCTGAAAGGGTCTCATCTTAACACCTCTGCATGTATTTTCACCATCTAACACACTCCACCATTTTCTCTTTCTTGACCCAAAAGCTTTTTTCTCCAGCTAGGTTCTTAAGAAAAAGAGGTTTCTGCAACTGGTAACTTTTGACACTGCTGACCAACTTCAACCAAACTGGACCAAGGTACAGCAACTGGAGCTAAGCTGGGAAGGGAACCAAGACAACTGGGAAAGTCCAAGGGAATGGCAAGGGGGGCAGTGGTTATAGTGAAGCAATTTAAGATCTGTGGTTCAGGTACTAAGCTCTAGGTGTGAATTGAATGCAATCAGGTTTCCTGTGCTCACAAGGTATTTTCTTTGAGGCTGCTACTTGTGTCTGAAAGAATTCTTTCCATTTTCTGCCATAGACCTCAGCATGAAACAAAATTTGCTTGCTTCTCTGATCCCTATGCCTGTCTTCTATCTGCATCCATCTGGGCTCTACATAGAGGATGAAGGTTAAGGCTGGATACATTCAAGGAACTGCTTTTCAGAGCTTTCCAAATCCTTTTTCCTTGGCCTTTCTGGGTAATTCCTAATTATTAATGGTGCACAAAAACTCAACATTGTTCTTACCTTCCACATAATAGATGGGGAGAAGGCAACACAATGCATCTTCTTAATGCTAGGGTGAGGATATTTCAGCAAAGCCACTGAAAGCCTGACATTGAAAACAACTCCTGGGGAACTGTCAGGGTGACAATAGAGAAAGCATTAACGATTTATCAACATGCCATTAGCCCCAACATGTTAAACCTGACAGTGGGGGGAGTCTATAGATCAGTTTGGTGTTGCACAATAGAAGGGTTTGAGTGGGAAATTGAAGTGTGTGATCTCCAGGCTACATTAAGCCAGTGTTAAAATACAAGGTCTTTATCTGAAAAGGTAGAAAATGATATTAATTCTGTCTGCCTGTCGCTCCCAGTCTCTGTTTACCCTCATGACAGCTGCCCAGCAACATGTGAAGGCTCACCAGAAGCTCAAGAACTCAAACTGTATGTTCAGAAAGAGAAAAATAAATCCCCCTGTATGAAAATTATCATTGATAAATAGTTTGTATTAATAACAGATTGTAACTTTTAAAGCAAAAGAGGCAGGGTTTTATTCCAACTCCAAACTCCTCTTTCCAGGGTGGCTGTGGAAGTAAATTCCCCAGTATGAAAATTACCATTGATAAATAATTTGTATTAATAATAGATTGTAATTTTTAAAGCAAAAGAGGCAGGGTTTTTTTCCAGCTCCACACTCCTCTTTCAGGGTGGCTGTGGCATTGTGATCCTGGGCAAGCTGCTGTGGGTGCCGTGGCACTTGGTGCCATGGTTTAGTAGTCATGAGGTCTTGGGTGACAGGTTGGACTTTGTGATCTTTGAGGTCTTTTCCAACCTTATTGATTCTACGATTCTAACCTTTGAACTCAGCTTTTCTCTTGTTTAGCAACCTACTTCATGTCCTTGAAGCTGTAACAGTCCAGATGCTGGAACAGGCTGCCCAGGGAGGCCATGGATGCCCCATCCCTGGAAGTGATCAAGACCAGGCTGGATGAGGCTTCAAGCAACCTGATCTAGTGGGAGGTGTCCCTGCTTGTGGCAGGGGTTGGAACTAGATGATCTTGAAGGCCCCTTCCAACCCCAGCCATGCTATGATTCTCTGAGCCTATGATTCTATGTCATATGAAGAACCAATTTTAACTAATCCCAACCCACACATGCACACAAAAAGCAACATTTTTTACTTACAAGCATGGTTGTAAAGAAAATTTACAGGAAGGAAGATCAACTATTTTGGTTCAAAGGACCAGGGAGGAATAACCCCCATCAACAGCACAGGTGAAGGGGTGACCTGTTGGAAGGCAGCTCCACAGATAAGGACCTCAAAGTGACAGGGGACAAGAAGTTGCCCATGAGCGCTCGGTCATGTGTCCTTGTGGCCAGGAAGGCAAATGGTATCCTGGGGTGTGCCAAGAAGAGTGTTGACACCAGGATGAGGGAGGTTCTCCTGCCCTTCTGGTCTGGTGAGGCCAAAGCTGGAGTGCTGGGTTGAGTTCTGGGCTCCCCAGTTCAAAAGAGGCAGGGAACTACTGGGGAGAGTCCAGTGCAGATTCCAAAGATGCTGAGGGGCTTGGAACATCTCTGTGAGGATGAAAGGCTGAGAGACCTGGGGCTGTTGAGCCTGGAGAAGAGCAGCCTGAGCCTGAGAGGGGATCTGATCAATTCTCAGCAAGAGCTGAAGGACCTGTGGGGGGCAAGAGGATGGAGCCAGACTCCTGTGAATGGAGCCCAGTGACAGGAAAAAGGGAAATGGCACAAACTGGAATCCAGAGGTTCTAACTGAACAGGAGGAGCAAACCCCTTGGTGTAAGGCTGCCCAGAGCGGTTGTGGGGTTTCCTTCTCTGAAGTGATTCCAAATCCAGATGGACATTATGGTCCTAGGCAAGAAGCTGTTGGTCCCCCTGCTTTATCATGGGCATTGGACTGAATCATCTCCAGAGCTCCCTTCCAACTCCACCCTGCTGGGATTCTGTCGCCATGTTTTTACTCACTGTGCAAACACCAGAAGTCATTAATCCTCACGCTCTGACTGCACGCAGCAGCCTTCACTTGGAGCTGTGATCTGCTACTTTGAAGGTAAGGCTTCATGATGGGCTTTTTTATTGTTAGAGTGAAACTATCATCATCAGAGCACCACACTGTGTCTTCTTTATTTTGCATCAGAAGGCCAAACCGTTTTGGAATATTACATTTTACCTGCAGATATTTGTAATGAAGAGCAGCTGAGTGCTTCTCCTGTTTATCTGTTGATTGTAGCAAAACTCATATCATGCTTAATGTTGTGATCCTGCTCATTGCAGAGCCAGAGCCATCAGTCTGGGAGCCTCTGAAAATGAGAGATTTCATTTATGGCCTCGCTGCTGGGTCAGGCAGGGGCTGCCCTGACCATAATTGTTGTTGTGTGTTGTAGACAGAGAAATGGAGTAGGAGAAATGGAGCTCTGGGGGAGCTGTTCCCCATGCCCATACCTCTTTCTTTTTAACATCTCCCCTAACCAGCAGTTTTAATTGGTTTTATTTGTTTTTAATTTCAATTAACTGGCTGAGAGAAAACCTGAGAGAGTTGGGGTTGTGCAGCCTGCAGAAGAGAAGGCTCCAGAAAGAGCTTCTGGTGGCCTCGTGGTACTTAAAAAGGCAGTAAAGAACGCTGGGGAGAGACTCCGGAGCAGGGCCTGTTGTGAGAGGACAAGGGGTGATGGTTTGGACTCTAAGAGGGAGATTCAAACTGGAGAGAAGGAAGAAATGTTTGACCCTGAGGGCAGTGAGAGCCTGGCCCAGGTTGCCCTGAGAGGAGGGAGATGCCCCATCCCAGGCATCCAGGCCAGATTGTTAGGGCTGTGAGCAACCTGCTCTAACTGCAGATGCCATGGAAACACAGAATGGTTTGGGTTGGATGCGACCTTAAAGATCATCCAGTTCCAACCCCCTGCCATTGGCTCCTGCCAACTAGACCAGGTTGCTTGAAGCTTCATCCAGCCTGGTCCTCAACAGCTCCAGGGAAGGGACATCCACAGCTTCTCTGGGCAACCTGTTTCAGTGCCTCACCACTCTCACTGAAATAATGTCTTTGGAATCTCCAGTCTAAATCTCCCCTCTTCCAGCTTGAATCCCCCTCTCTGGAGGTGTTCAAGGACAGGATGGACAGGTCCTTGAACAATCTGGTGTAGTGGGAGGTGTCCCTGCCCATGGCAGGGGGGATGGAATTAGGTGATCTTTAAGGTCCCTTCTAACCCAAACCCTTCTCTGAGTCTGTGTATCTATGTTTATGTTATTATGACTTGATCCAGTTTTTCCTTTGCCTTAAAATCATTTTGGATGAAGGGTTCTTATGTGCTCTCTGGCAGCTGAGGATGGTTTGATCTACAAGAAAGTAGCTGGTTTTACAAGTGCTGTGGGGCACCAAGGCTTTGATTTAAGTTCCAGCAATAAATAGCACTGAAGGACCATGGAGCAGTTGTGCCAGTGGTGTTAATGGTGCATTTCATGTGCCTCTGTTCAAGTAATTGATGCTTAAAACTCAATATTTATGGCCATGTAGTCACACATCTATAGATCAAATGTTGGGTGGGGGAGGGGGGAAACCCGCAGAACTAATTTATGCCTAAAGGTTCAGGAAAAGAATGATGGCTTCCTTTTGTTAAATGTATTAAATTGGTTGTATTTGTTAATTTATTTGTTGTTTTTTTTTTTATTTCTGGGAAAGGTAAGATAAATAAGGAGAGATTCAGAGGGGGAAAATGCTGTGATGTCTGTTTGGGTTTGGTGAGGGCAACCTGCTTCCTTTCCGGGGGTTTTTCTTGTGTGTCCATACTGGTGATGTGTGCACCCCATCACATACAGAGAGGTGAATAGGGAGAGGATCCTAAAAACTGCCTTAATAACACCTCCACATCTGAAAAGTAATACTCCCAGAATCCCAGCATAGTGGAGGTTGGAAGGGACCTCTGCAGATCATCCAGTCCAAACCGCCCCCCTGCTAAAGCAGGGGCACTCACAGAACCTTGCCTGGGATCACAGTGGCCAGGTGGGTTTGGAAGCCCTCCAGAGAAGGAAACTCCACAGCCTCTTTGGGCAGCCTGCTCCAGGGCTCCAGCACCCTCACACCTGCCCATTGTACCACTGGCAAGACTCCAGCCCCATCCTCTTGCCTCCCACAGGTCCTTTAGCCCTTGCAGAGCATTGTTAAGATCCCCCCAAGCTGCTCTTCTCCAGGCTCAGGAGCCCCAGGTCTCTCAGCCTTTCCTCCTCACAGAGATGTTCCTGGCCCCTCAGTGTCTTTGTAGCCTCCACTTGACTCTCTCCAGTCTCTTCCTATCTTTTTTGAACTGGGATGGCCAGAACTGGACCCAGTACTCCAGCTGTGGCCTCACTAGGGCAGAGAAGGGGAGAATAACCTCTCTCAACCTGCTGGCCACTCTCCATGCACCCTGGGAGACCATTTGCCTTCTTGGCTATGAGGGCCCGTTGCTGGCTCATGGTGAGTTTGTTCACTAGCACTCCAATTCCTTCTTGGAGTGGTAGCAAATTAAGATTAGAGGCTGCCCAATTAAATATTTAAATAAGTGTTGATTGAGACATTTCAGGTAAGGTCCAGGCACCCAGACATTGATTCACGTCCCCAGTGATGTGCAGCTGCTTTCTGCCAGGCTCTCCTTCCAACACCAGGTGGCAAATACCCATCAGAGGTCACAGAAATAGGAACTGGAGCTGCAGCTGGTGGCTTTCCCTACACCATCATAAGCATGTTCAGGATATGTGTCCTGGTTTTACTGGGACAGAATCCCAGCCCAGCGGTGGGCTGTAGGCCAGTAGCAGTTTGGAGTCAGCCAGATGTGTCCCATCCCATAATGACTGTGCTCAGTATAAAGTGGGAGGTTTGTTGAGCAGAGGGAGATTTTCTGCTTGGATATTCATACTTTGGCTTGGACAAAACTAAACACCAGGGTCTTCTTTAACCTGATCTAGGCATACCTGCTTTAGCAGGGGTTTTGGTCTTGGTGACCTCCACAGGTCCCTTCCACCCCTACCACCCTGTGATCTTAAATTGAGTTCTGTGTGCTGTCAAAACTACTCAGAAGAAATAAAAAGCAAGGTTTTACCATGAGAAGGATGAAATGAGGAACATTCTGATTCTCACCATCCTGGCCTTGCAGCTAGGGTAACATCTTAACCTTTCAAGCAATAAAACCTTCAGAACTGCATTTTCTCATGGCTGGCTGTTAGAAATGTTCATGGAGGTCTTGGGTAGAAGGTTGGACTTGATGATCTTGGAGGTCTCTTCCAACCTTTCATTCTGTCAATGCTGTTAAACTGAGAAGTCACATGCGAAGGTGATGCCCAGAACGGCATCACAGCGGCAAGAAGCTTGTCTGGGTTGAAGGTCTGGTGGGGCAGCTTTGATGCCACTTCACAGATTGCTCAAAACAGAACCAGATGGCTTTTCACCTCCCCAGTTTTCCTTCAGAGACCCTTTGGCAGACCAGCACATGTAGGAACCGCAGAGCTTCAATGCACGTGGAAAAGAGCACAAAACCATTTTAATCAATATTTGAAACTCCTGGAGGATCTTTGTGTTGGAAGCTGAGCAGGCTGTAAATAATTCATAGAATCACAGAACTGGCTTTGTTAGAAGAGCCCTTCAAGAACATCAAGTCCAAATATCAACCCAACACCACCATAAAACCATGTCCCAAAGTACCATGTCCATACATTTCTTGAAGACCTCCAGGGATGGTGACTCCACCACCTCCCTGGGCAGCCTGTTCCAATGCCTGACCACTCTAGGAAAAAATGTCTTTGCTTCAAATCTCCAGTCCAAACCTTCCCTGACACAATTTCAGGCCATTTCCTGTCATCCCCTCACTGCATGCTAGGGAGAAGTGACCACCTGCCACCTCACTCCAGCCTCCTTTCAGGGAGTTGTAAACAGCAGTGAGGTCTCCCCTCAGCCTCCATTTCTCCAAGCTGAACAAAACCAGATCCCTCAGCTGCTCCTCACCAGACCTATTTTCCAGATCCTCCACCATCTCTGTTGCCCTTCTCTGGACCTTCTCTGGACCTTTTTCAGGCCTCTCAATGCCCTTCTTGTAGCCAGGGAAGTTTAGGCTTGAGGTGAGGAGAAAGTTCTTTACTGAGAGAGTCATTAGCCATTGGAATGTGCTGCCCAGGGAGGTGGTGGAGTCACCATCCCTGGAGGTGTTCAAGGGGGATTGGATGTGGCACTCGGTGCCATGGTTTAGTCATGAGATCTTGGGTGACAGGTTGGACTTGATGATCTTTGAGGTCTCTTCCAGCCTTGGTGATACTGTGATCTTTGAGGTCTCTTCCAGCCTTGGTGATTCTGTGATTCTATGGGCCCAAAACTGAACATACTGCTCGAGATGTGCCCTTATCTGGACAATCCTTACCCAGCTTTAAGGATAATTTGCATGCCTGGGACGAGCTGTGGAGGATTCCAACCTCATGGAGCCGTTTCTCTTGATAAAAAAAATGGCAAAGTTCCCATGGACTGATGGTTCCTTGAGAGAAGACTTGAAGCAGAGGCTGAACTTGGCTTGAGCCCAGCTGCTATCAATTCCAGCTCCTCCAAAGACATTTGCTCCCATTATCTTTATTATATCCCTGCCCTTTCTTGCCCTTGGAGAATTGGCATGATGACTCTGAAGGCAGATTCAATTAACAACCTGGAGAGATGCTGCTGACCTTTCCCAGATTGTTATTCTATCCTTGATTTGCTTTAGGGGAGAAATATCTCCTGTCTTGTATAAATATGTAACAACAAATAAAATAACCAGGAATTGATTTGTAGTTTAAAGTAAAGGGTGGGGGAAAAGAAGGATCAAAAAACAACAGGAAGTGAACTGGTTGAGCAGTGTCAAGTGTCAAGGATGGACTAGCCACCAGATGAGTGACAGATTCTCTCCATGAACCCTGGTCACTTTGCAAAGGGAAGAAGGGAAGTAGAGTGATAGGTTGGGAATGAAATTAAATCAGCTGGGATGGAAAGAACAAGAAGCTAAGGGAGGAAGTTCTCTGCTGCTGTGTTCTGAGTTGGATGACAATAGAAATGGACAAGCAGAACCTGGTTCATTACATGAGGTTTAAGAACTGGAAGTGAGGTTCAGCAAAAGGAAGAAATATTTGAGGGTAGTGAGACATTGGTCCAGGTTACCCAGAGGTGGCAACCAGCACCAGAACAAGTGGGCACAGTCTCAAGCTGCACCAGGGGAAGTTTAGGCTGGAGGTGAGGAGAAAGTTCATCACAGAGAGAGTTGTTAGCCATTGGAATGGACTGCCCAGGGAGGTGGTGGAGTCACCATCCCTGGAGGTGTTCAGGGGTTGATTTGACGTGGCACTTGGTGCCTTTGTTTAGTCATGAAGTCTGTGGTGACAGGTTGGACTTGATGATCTTTGAGGTCTCTTCCAGCCTTGGTGATTCTGTGATTCTGTGTGTGTGATTCTGTGGGAGATGCCCTATAGAATCATAAAATTGTTTAGGTTGGAAAAGACCTTTAAGATCAATGAGTCCAGCTGTTCTCTAAGTCTGCCAAGTCTGGTGCTAGAACATGTCCCTCAGCACCACATCTCTTTTAAGAACCTCCAGGGATGGAGATTCGACCACCTCCCACAGAAACCAGTTTGAATTTTTGAGAACCTCTCCGTGAAGTTTCATCTGTGTCCAGTTCTGGGTAATCCAATTCAAGAAGGACAGGGACTTGATAGGAGGGTACAGCAGAGGACTACAAAGATGCTGAGGGGCTTGGAACATCTATGGGAGAAGGAAAGGCCAAGAGAATCACAGAACCACAGAATCACCAAATCACCAAGGTTGGAAGAGACCTCAAAGATCATCAAGTCCAACCTGTTCACAGACCTCATGACTAAACCATGGCGCCAAGTGCCACGTCCAATCCCCTCTTGAACACCTCCAGGGATGGTGACTCCACCACTCCCTGGGCAGCGCATTCCAATGGTGAATGACTCTCTCGGTGAAGAACTTTCTCCTCACCTTGAGCCTAAACTTTTCCTGGCACAGCTTGAGACTGTGTCCTCTTGTTCTGGTGCTGGTTGCCTGGGAGAAGAGACCAACCTCCTCCTGGCCACAACCTCCCTTCAGGTAGTTATAGACACCACTAAGGTCTCCCCTGAGCCTCCTCTTCTCCAGGCTAAGCAACCCCAGCTCCCTCAGCCTCTCCTCGTAGGGCTGTGCTCAGGGCCTTTCCCCAGCCTTGATGCCCTTCTCTGGACATATTCCAGTGTCTCAATGTCCTTCTTAACTGAACTGAAGCTTTTTAGTCTGGAAAAGAGCAGCCTGAGGGGGATCTCATCAATGCTGATCAATACTGAAAGGGTGGCTCTCAGGAGGTTGGGAAGAGGCTTTTTTCAGTGGTGGCCATTAACAGGACAAGAGCTAATGGGCACAAACTTGAACATAGGAAGTTCCACCTCAACATGAGGAGGAACTTTAATTTAAAGGTGATGGAGCCCTGGAGCTGGCTGCCCAGAGAGGTGGTGGAGTCTCCTTCTCTGGAGAGATTCCAAACCCACCTGAATGTGTCCACGTGTGACCTTCTCTGGGTGATCCTGCCTTGGCAGGGGCTTGAGTTTGATGATCTCTAGAGATCCCTTCCAACCCCTACCATTGTGTGATTCTGTGACACCCACCACTACTAACAAGCAGATTGATAGACACCAATTAGAACACCTAGGTGGTTTTTATTTTGGGTGCTGCTGAACATTTATTGATCACTATCTTTTAGTTTAGTTTAGTTTAGTTTAGTTTTAGTTTAGTTTTTAGTTTAGTTTAGTTTAGTTTAGTTTAGCTTAGTTTAGTTTTATCCTGATGCAGGCAGCCTTCCAGATTTGATTTATGAGAGGTTTAGGCTCTGTTTTGACAGAAGCTTCAGACTTTTCTGCATAAGTTATGAAAGCAGGGATGAAAAGCGATGTGTGGATTTGTTTCTGGCTCTGAGGGCTTCTTTCCATGCTGTGTGCCTCCAGCATTAGGCAGTCCACTGAACACACAGCTTGAGCTTGAATTCTCTTCTCTTCTCTTCTTTTTTTTTTTCCCCTAGCTTTGGGACTCATTCTAATGGTTTCTAATGTTTTTGCATCCTGCATTCAACCAGGAAAAAAGGTAAACAGCCTGAGCTGGTGCCAGAAAGTCTAACAATAGGCTGGGCATTGGCAAAATGTTTAACCTAATTGTGCTACAATTGGATGCTTGCTTCCCATCCCCCTTCCAACCCCCAGATGGCTTTATTTTGGCTCTGCAAAATGCACATTTTTTAAAGGTCAGAGTTTCCAATCTCCATATTCTGATATTGTGGGGGTTTTTTTGTTGATTTGTTTGGGTTTTTTCCTTTCTTTTATTTTCCCCCTGAAAGATTCAATTCCATTTATTACTCTTCTCTAATATTTCACTATCAGGACTTCTGACCTTTCCTGTAATTGTTTTCCCCCTCCAAATGAGCTGTGCTACTGCATTTTGGCATCGTGAGCTAAGTCTTAGGATCATGGAACTGTTGAGGTTAGAAGAGACCTTTGAAAGCTTGCTGGAGCTGGTTGAGTACTACCAGAGCCACTTGCTGAGGGAGAGCTTCGAGCAGCTGGACACCACCCTGAAATAGAATCATAGAATGGTTTTGCTTGGAAGGGACCTTAGAGATTATCTATTCCAACCTTCTTGTCATGGTCAGTGACACCTCTCAACTGCACTTGGTTACTCAAAGCCTCATCCAGGCTGGCCTTGAACACCTCCAAGGAGGGGCATCCACAACCTCCCTGGGCTGCCTTATTCCAAAGTGTCATCACCCTTGTACTGGAGATCTTCTAAGATCCAGTCTAAAAGTATTCTCCCTCAGCTTAAAACAATTCCCCCTTGTACTGTCACAAGACACTCTTACAAAAACTCCCTCTCCAGCCTTCATGTAGGATCCCTTCAGGTATTGGGAAGCAGCTCTAAGGTGTCCCCAGAGTCTTCTCTTCTCCAGGCTGAACAACTCCAGCTCCCTCAGCCTATCTACATACAGAGGTGCCCCATCCCTTGAGAAGGCTCCAAGGTAACCTCATTGTGGCCTTCCAGTATCTGAAGGGGTCTACAAGAAGGCTGGGGAGGGAATTCTCAGGATCTCAGGTAGTGAAAGGACTAGGGGGAATGGAATGAAGCTGGAGGTGGGGAGATTTTCAGGCTGCAGGTGAGGAGGAAGTTCTTCACCATGAGAGTGGTGAAGCCCTGGAATGGGTTGTCCAGGGAGGTGGTTGAGGCCCCATCCCTGGAGGTGTTTAAGCCCAGGCTGGCTGAGGCTCTGGCCAGCCTGATGTAGTGTGGGGTGTCCCTGCCCCTGGCAGGGGGTTGGAACTAGATGATCCTTGTGGGCCTTTCCAACCCTGACTGATACTATGATACTATGATGTTGTAATCATTTTCCATTCCCCCTCCCCCCACCCCCAAAGTGTTAAAGAAAAGCTCTTACAGGGTCTTTACTGCTCATAGGTATGAAGCTGACTCTTCTCAGCTCCAAATCCCTGACACTGCAATACTCTCCGCAAGGACAAAGTTGGTTTCTGATGAATGAATACGACCAGGGAGGAAAATTGGAAATCTGACAAATCTAACACCAACAGTGTTAATTTTCTGCACTTTTGTCGTTTGCTCACAACAGACTGAATCTATTTCTCCTGCAGCTTTATCGCTCCTGCTTCTACCAAAGCTCCACAGAGTGTAATATTCTGCTCACTGAACTGAACTGCCTGTCAATATGAGAGCATCTTCTCATAAAGGCGTCAGGCAGCGTTATGGTGCATTGTTATGTACACTGGTATTACCTAAGGAGACATTTAAAGGTTGAAGAGGCATTCTTTTCTTTTTTTTTTATCCCAGAGAGAGTGGAAAGCAAAACTCCTAAATTAAACATAAATTTTTGGTCTTCATTTACATTAATATGATCCTCCACAGAACGTCGTGTGCGTGGGGGAGGAGAAATAATGATGTAATGACAAAGGAGAAACCAAAACCCCACCACACAGAATCGTTGTTTGGGTTGGAAATGACCTCTGAGTTCATGCCCCTTCCCTGGAGGTGTTCAAGGTCAAGTTAGATGAGGCCTTGAGTGATTTGGTTTGATGGGAGGTATCACAGTATCACCAAGGTTGGAAGAGACCTCAAAGATCATCGAGTCCAACCTGTCACCACAGACCTCATCACTAGACCATGGCACCAAGTGCCAAATCCAATCCCCTCTTGAACACCTCCAGGGATGGTGACTCCACCACCTCCCTGGGCAGCACATTCCAATGATGAACAACTCTTTCTGGGAAGAACTTTCTCTTCACCTCCAGCCTAAACTTCCCCTGGTGCAGCTTGAGACTGTGTCCTCTTGTTCTGGTGCTGGTTGCTAGAGAGAAGAGACCAACTCCCTCCTGGCTACAACCACCTTTCAGGTAGGTGTAGAGAGCAATGAGGTCTCCCCTGAGCCTCCTCTTCTCCAGGCTAAACAACCCCAGCTCCCTCAGCCTCTCCTCATAGGGCTTGTGCTCAAGGCCTCTCACCAGCCTCATTGCCCTTCTCTGGACACATTCAAGTGTCTCAATGTCCTTCCTAAACTGAGGGGCCCAGAACTGGACACAGGACTCAAGGTGTGGCCTAACCAATGCAGAGTCCAGGGGCACAATGACTTCCCTGCTCCTGCTGGCCACACTATTCCTGATGCAGGCCAGGATACCACTGGCCTTCTTGGCCACCTGGGCACACTGCTGGCTCATGTTTAGGCAGCTAGATGTCCTTGCCCATGGAAGGGACATTGGAACAATATGGTCTTTAAGGTTCCTTCCTACCAAAACCATTCTAGGATTCTAAGATCAACCATTTACCCAACACCACCACGGCCGTTAAACCATGTCCCAAAGTGCCATGTCCACAGGTTTCTTGAACAGCTCCAGGGATGGTGACTCCACCACCTCCCTGGGCAGCCTGGTCCAAGGCCTGATCACTCTTGCAGAAAAGAAAGTTTTCCTAATCTCAACCTTAAACCTCCCCTGGCACAATTTCAGGCCATTGGCTTGTAGTTGGACCAGAGAAGATTTAGGTTGGACATCAGGAGTAAGTTCTTCACAGTGAGGGTGGTGAAATACTAGAACAGATTTTCCAGAGATGTGGTTGAGGCCCCATCCCTGCACACAATCAAGATCAGACTTGATGTGTCCCTGTACAGCCTGATCAAGTTTGAGGTGTCCCTTCTGACTGGAGGGGGTTGGACAAAATGACATTTGGGGGTGCTTTTCAACCTGATGCAATCTGTGAGGCAGAGCACAATGCTAAGTCCATTGCAAGGTGTCTACTGGAAAACTTGATGGTACTACAGAAATTATGTGCAGAAAATGTCACTGAGATTGATTTACAGAATCCCAGCGTGGTGGGGGTTGGAAGGGACCTCTGGGTATCATCCAGTCCAACTCCCCTGCTAAAGCAGGGGCACCCACAGCAGCTTGCCCAGGATCACCATGCCCAGATGGGGCTGAAATCTCTCCAGAGAAGGAGACTGCACAACCTCTCTGGGCAGCCTGCTCCAGGGCTCCAGGAGCATCAGACCAAACAAGCTGATATTCTTGTTCAGATGGAACCTCCTGGGTTCCAGTTTATGCTCACTGCCCCTTGACCTGTCATTGGGGCATCACTGACAGAAGTCTGGCCTCATCCTCTTGCCCCACATGCTTTAGCTCTTGCTGCTCATTGATTGTTGGTTTTGTTTGTTTGGGTTTACTGCTTTGTTGGGGTTTTGTTCAGTTGGGAGCTTCTATGTTTGTGGGAGCTTTTATGTTTGTGTGAGGTGGGCAGGGGGTTGGGTTATTTTTTGGTGGGGCTTTTTGTTTGTTTGGTCTTTTTTCACATTTGTTTGGGTATTTTTCTGTGTGTGTTTTCTGTTCCTTTCTTTTGGGTTGTTGTTGCTCCAAAGGTGAAAACCCAAACTACCACAGGTGTTCAGCAGCTTTGGGGTTTCTGTTTGTTTGGGGGTTTTTGGTGTAGCAAGTGATGAGAATGAAGTCAATTGCACTTGCTTTAGAAAAGTAAATTGATAAACATTTTAGCAGCATTATCTGCTCAAGAGAATTGGAGCTCACGACCTTGGTGTTGTAATGAAGCCAGTTTAACTGCCACACTGGTAGACTTCTGTTCACATAAATGGATATATTCAGTCACTGGATCTCAGAGAAAAGTTTTGGAGGATTTAATTCAGAAGGGTTTGTTCCATCTTGCTTGTGTGAAGATTTCTGTGTGCAGAGTTAGGTAGTATCTACCCTGAGCGTTAGCTGCAACATCAAGGAGGATGTTGGTGGAGGAGGAAAAGGCTGTAGATGTTGTCTGCCTGGACTTCAGTAAAGGTTTTGACAGTTTGTGATAGTGTTCTCTTGGAGAAGCTGGCTTCTCATGGCTTGGGTTGATGTACCCTTCAGTGGGTGAAGTTGTGGCCCAAAGAGTGGTGCTGAATGGAGTTAACTCCACTTGGTGGCCGGTCTGAAATGGGCACTGTGCTGGGGCCAGCTCTCTGTGATATCTTCATCCATGATCTGGATGAGAGAATTGAGGCACCCTCAGCAAGTTTGCAGATGACACCAAATTGGATGGAGTGTTGGAGGGTAGGGAAGGCTCTGCAAAAGAACCTGGATAAGCTGGATGGACAGACTGGGGCCAATGGGATGAGGTTAAAAAAGGCCAAGTGCCAGGTCCTGCACTTGGGTCACGACAACCATATGAATGCTCCAGGCTTGGGGCAGAGTAGCTGGAAACTGCCCAGTGGAAAAGGGCCTGGGAGTGCTGCTTGACAGCCAGCTGAAAATGAGCCAGTGTGTGCCCAGCTGGCCAAGAAGGTCACCA
Source organism: Picus viridis (assembly GCA_033816785.1). NCBI lineage: Eukaryota > Metazoa > Chordata > Aves > Piciformes > Picidae > Picus > Picus viridis. The sequence goes on along the minus strand of CM066586.1, from coordinate 14,674,621 downwards.
GCATTTTGTCTTGGATTAGGAATAGTGGCCAGCAGGACCAGGGCAGGGACTGGCCTCTTGTGCTGGGCATTGGTAAGGCTGTATCTTGAATCCTGGGTTTAGTTTTGGGTCCCTCACTCCAAGAAAGACGTTGAGGTGCTGGAGCAGGTCAAGAAAGAGCTGGTAATGAATGTAGAGCAGCAGTATGCTATGATGAACTCCTGGTTGCCTGTTAGAATTGGATGATCCTGAATGATCAGGAATGGACAATTTATAGGCAACAGAAGGTGTTTCTATTCATGTGTTGACCCAAAGGCTGAGTTTGGCCAAATGCAGTGCCAAAGATTAGAGAAAATCACTTTCAGGGTCAAATAATTTTTTGGGGTGGTGAGACACTGGAACAGGTTGCCCAGGAAAACTGTGGATGTCCTCTCCATGGAAGTGCTCAAGATCAGGTTGGATGAGGCCTTGAGTGTCCCTGCCCATGGCAGGGGCTTGGAACCAGATGATCTTTAAGGTCCCTTCCAACCCAAAGCATTCTATGATTCTATGAAATCAACTCTGACAATTTCAGACAGATGATCATGGCATAAATATTTCCACCACCCAGACTTCCAGGTCTGCACAGTGTTTAGAGGCAAGCTGGTCTTTCCCCACCAGCTTGAGCACATCTGGGTTGAAGGCTCAAACACAACAGCAGAGGCTGCTTTGGAAATGTGATGGGAGACGCAGACAAACTTCATGTTGTGTTTATTCACCTTCAGCTGTCCCAAAAGGATTGCATGAATCTCTCTTCTTATGCACCAGGCAAGTGGCCTTATTTATGATCCTCTTTTTTAACATTATGAGCCTTTGGCCTCACACATCATAAAGCCCAAATTAAATTGTGTCCCTCCGAGCTTTCACGTGGAGCGTCCAAACACCATAAAGTGAAGTGGGATGTGAGCTATGACAACACACCGAGCTGTGCATCGGAGTTAATGGTGACCCAGAGGGTCTCCTGCCAGGCTTTATCTCACAATCTGTGTGCAGCATGTTGAAGAACATCCTCTCATATTTCTTTACACCAGATTATTATATTTCTTTACACCAGATTATATATTATATATATATTATATTTCTTTAATAATAATAATATAATAATAAAATTTCTTTAATAATAATAATAATATATTATATTTCTTTACACCAGATTATGGCTTGGACAGGAGCACACTGTGTTGGGTTAGGAACTGGCTGGAGGGCCGAGCCCAGAGAGTAATGGTGAATGGCACCACATCCAGCTGGCGGCCTGTCACTAGTGGTGTGCCCCAGGGATCAGTACTGGGCCCCATGCTCTTCAACATCTTTATTGATGATCTGGATGAGGGCATTGAGTCCATCATCAGTAAATTTCCAAATGACACCAAACTGGGGGCAGCAGTTGATTTGCTGGAGGGCAGAGAGGCTTTGCAGAGAGACCTTGACAGGCTGGACAGATGGGCAGAGTCCAGGGGCATGAGATTTAACACATCCAAGTGCCGGGTTCTGCACATTGGCCACAACAACCCCAGGCAGTGCTACAGGCTGGGGTCAGAGTGGCTGGAGAGCAGCCAGGCAGAAAGGGACCTGGGGGTACTGGTTGATTGTAGGCTGAACATGAGCCTGCAGTGTGCCCAGGCAGCCAAGAAGGCCAATGGCATCCTGGCCTGCATCAGGAACAGTGTGGCCAGCAGGAGCAGGGAGGTCATTGTGCCCCTGTACACTGCACTGGTTAGGCCACACCTTGAGTACTGTGTCCAGTTCTGGGCCCCTCAGTTTAGGAAGGATGTTAACTTGCTGGAACGTGTCCAGAGAAGGGCAACAAAGCTGGTGAGGGGTTTGGAACACAAGCCCTATGAGGAAAGGCTGAGGGAGCTGGGGTTGCTTAGCCTGGAGAAGAGGAGACTGAGGGGTGACCTTATTGCTCTCTACAACTACCTGAAGGGAGGTTGTAGACAGGCAGAGGTTGGCCTCTTCTCCCAGGCAGCCAGCACCAGAACAAGAGGACACAGTCTCAGGCTGCTCCAGGGCAGGTTTAGGCTGGATGTTAGGAAGAAGTTCTACACGGAGAGAGTGATTGGCCATTGGAATCGGCTGCCCATGGAGGTGGTGGAGTCACCTTCACTGGAGGTGTTCAGGAGAAGACTTGATGGGGTGCTTGGCTGTATGGTCTAGTTGTTGGGTGGGTTGGATTGTTTGATGGGTTGGACGCGATGATCTTGAAGGTCTCTTCCAACCTGGTGTATTGTATTGTATTGTATTGTATAACAATTAGTTTAGATTGAGATCTACAGAAGTATTAAAAAAGGTCCATGTCTACATGCTCTTGAGGTTCCTGACACGAGAGGAAAATACTTCCAGCTTGTGGTGGTACAATTTGAGATAACTTACCTTCGAGAAGACAGCTGGCTTCATATCTCAAAGCCCATGGTGCCAGGTCTCTCTCTTTCTCCTGCATTCACTGTGGAGAAAGGAGCACAGCCACAGCAGAGCTGAAATCTCATAGAATCAATAAGATTGGAAGAGATCTCAAAGATCATCAAGTCCAACCTGTCACCACAGACCTCATCACTAAACCATGGCACCAAGTGCCACATCCTTGAATCCTCTTTAACACCTCCAGGGATGGTGACTCCACCACCTCCCTGGGCAGCACATTCCAATGGCTAACAACTCTCTCTGGGAAGAACTTTCTCTTCACCTCCAGCCTAAACTTCCCCTGGCACAGCTTGAGACTGTGTCCTCTTGTTCTGGTGGTGGTTGCCTGGGAGAAGAGACCAACCCCCACCTGGCTACAACCTCCCGTTAGATAGTTGTAGAGAGCAAGAAGGTCTCCCCTGAGCCTCCTCTTCTCCAGGCTAAACAACCCCAGCTCCCTCAGCCTCATCTGATTTGTGGCTAAATTTGGGGTGAAGGAATAAATGCTGCAGGTTGGAAGGTTGTAAACTTATGTCTTCTTGTAGAACAGCTTGCTGAGCACCTCTGTAGTGTTAGCTGGGCAATGGGGATGTTGGGGGTGGCAGAAGAGGTGTCCCAGATGAGAGGCACATTCTAATACACACCAAGTTTTAATGGTGAAAAATTAATCCCACCACCATTCCATGGGCAAATATGAAATTGTCCTCCTGGAGGTGAAAAATGCTCAACTACATAAACACTGAGATGTGAGCACCACAACTCTGCTCTGAGATCAGACTTCTGCTACTGTCAGTTGATTAGGGTGAAGAAGACAATGCCCCTGTCAAGTGCAGTTTGCTAGCACATTGAAGGGGTAGGGAGGCTCTTCAAAAGGATCTGGCCAGGCTGGATGTATGGGCCGAGGGCAATGACATGAGCTGCAATAAGGCCAAGTGCTGGATGCTGCACTTGGGTCACAACAGCCACATGAATGCTCCAGGCTTGGGGCAGAATGACTGGAAACTGCCCAGTAGAAAAGGACCAGGGTTGTTGGGTGACAGTGGCTGAAGATGAGCCAGTGTGTGCCCAGCTGGCCAAGAAGGTCACCAGCATCTTGGCTTGGAACAGCATTAGTGTGGCCAGCAGGACTAGGGAAGCGATTGTCCCACTGTACTGGACACTGGTGTGCCTGGGATCCTGGGTTCTGGTTCGGGCTCCTCACTCCAAGAAGGACATTGAGGGCCTGGAGCATGTCCAGAGAAGAACAAAGAAGCTGGTGAAGGATCTGAAGAACAAGTCTGGTGAGGAGCAGCTGAGGCACCTTGGGTTATTCAGCCTGGAGAAAAGGTGGGTGAGGGGAGGCTGCATTGGTGTCTACAAGGAGGTTGGAGCCAGGTGGGGCTTACTCTCATTTCCTAGATAAGGAGAAGAGGAAACAGCCTCAAGTTGCCCCAGGGTAGATTTATGTTGAGCATGAGGAACAATTTCTTCCCCCAAAGGGTTGTCAAGGCCTGGCCCAGGCTGGGTGGGGTCCCCATCCTCGGCGGGGTTTCAAAGCTGTGTAGATGTGGTGCTGAGGGACATGGTTTAGTGATGACCTGCCAGTGCTGGGTTAATGGTTGGACTTGATGACCTCACAGGTCTCTTCTAATGAAAAGGATTCTGTGTTTCCATGACATCCCACCAAGCAGTTCCATGATGACTTGAACTTGGAATGTGGTTTCCTTGGCAATCACCATGGTGATCAGTGGCTGACCTGTGTCATGCAGCGAGAGGTGGGTGCTGATAGCAAGTGGCGGTTCAGGGACATGAAAAGCCATCTGCTGAGTACCAGTCATACCCATTATGTTGCTTTCTTGCTTTCAGCAGACATCTTCAATTTATAAACCCAGGATGAATGGAAATTTTGATGAAATAAAGTATGTGGAGCTGGAGGAGAAAAGTATTTTCACCTTGCAAGAAAGAGATGAGCACTGAAGGAGAAGAGGAGATGAATTGGAGCTCATTTGTGAAGGTCAGGATGGTTTTCTTGTTGCTTTTGTTTCTTCTCCATTCATTCCAACAAGAATCACACAGAATAATAATCTTCTTGTTTTGTCTGGGTGATAATTGCATTGATAATTGAGCATGATTTAAATAATCAAATTCAGAGTGGTTTGGGTGTCAGAGCCTGAGAAAAGGGTTCTCTTTAATCTCCAAAGATGCATATTCATGATGCCATTATATATATAGCTAAAGAAATTACACTACCATTGTCTGCTTCAAACAAGTCATCCATTGCCTTTGGAAGAAGAAGATGAAACAGTCAAAACACAAGATGATTGATTTGTGCTTTCAAAGTTCACCTCCTCTCACTTTGGTAATGGATTTCTTTATCTATCAGCAGCTATCCTTGTCATTTCACATCTGTCCAGGACAACCAACACTCAGCTTGAAGTGCTATGTCAAACAAATTCATCCCTTGATGTTGTTCTGCCATCTCCAACTCATAGCATCACAGAATGGGTTGGGAAGGAACCTCTAAAGCTCATCCAGTCCAACCCTCCTGCAGTCACTGGGGACATCAGCAACTAGAACAGGTTGCTCAGAGCCCCAGACAACCTGACCTGCAGTGGATCCAGGGATGGGGCATCTCCCACCTCTCTGGGCAGCCTGGGCCAGACTCTTACCACCCTCAGTGTCAAACATTTCTTCCTTCTCTCCAGTCTGAATCTCTCTATTTTAGTCCAAACCATCACCCCTTGTCCTGTCACACTGGGCCCTACACAAGTCTGTCCACAGATTTCTGATCCTGCCCCTTTAAGCACTGCAAGGCCACCAGAACTTCTCCCTGGAGCCTTCTCTTCTCCAGGCTAAACAACCCCAAGTCCCTCAGCCTGGCCCCATTAAAGAGGGCTTTCAGCCCTCCCATCACTGCTGTGGCCTCCTCTGGCCCCATTCCAACAGGTCCATGTCTCTCCTGTGTTGAGGACTCCAGAGCTGGCCCCAGCACTGCAGGTCAGGTCTCAGATGAATAATGGAATTAATTCCCACAAGGGGACCAGCATCATGTCAGCTGGAAGTCAAACACTGTTCTTTGACATTTACAACAGACAACAACACATCTTGGTCTGGCTTTGTTTGTAGCCTCCTGTGGACCCTCGCTAGCAGGTCCTGTGCTCTCTTGTCTTGATGTCAAAGTAAATATTAATTACCTTTAACTAATTAATTATGGAGTCAGGACTGAATGCTTTCACACAAGGAATTAACATCAAGTTAGGACCTTTTTATTTCTGGCATGACAGTGTTTTATAAAGCTGGGAAGGCAAGAGCTGAGGGTACCATGAGAAGCTGTCATTTCCCATCAGCTATATTTGCATCACCAAGACCTCATTTTCTTTGTGTTCATCCAGTGATTGATGGTGGTGGTGGCTGGAGATGAAGGAAATGGCTGGACCTGACACTGTCCATCATCTGATGTTAGACTGTACTGCCTGAAAGTGGTGTGAGTCAGGACTTCGGTTCCTGAAGTGCCCCAAATTAATGATTATTTTTCTTGGCTGATGAAAACTCCAAGCCTAATTAATTTCCCATCACAGCAAGCAGCACCTGCAGAAGAGGAAATTGTGGGGGAAAGCAGATGAAGCCCAGGTCAGAAAAAGCATTAATTAAAAGCTCCATTAGCTGTGGCCTTATTTCTCTCTTCAGATTTCCTGTATACCATGTTCATAGCAAGTCTGCTGTTGGATTAAAGTAGAAGAGAAACTGGGAATAATCAGATTGTGATGAGAAAATCCCTGATTTCAAGGTATTCCTGGGACAGCACAAAGCTTTAGATGGCCAGAACCCCCACCTGGTGAGAAGAAGGAAACCTGAAAACAGAAGATGCCATAAACAGGGTACCATGCAACCAGTGGCCTGAAGAAGTCTCCAGAGGGATAACAATGAAAGGAAAGTAGTAATGATGCTTGGCAGAGACTTGAGTTAGCTACCAATGCGTGGCATGGAAATCTCCATGGGTGGGTCAGTTCTTCATTTTGAGATCTTTGCTCCTCTAGGGAAGCACCTTGCTCCAAACTGTAGAGAGAGGATGAGAGGCAATGGACTGAAGCTCGAGGAGGGGAGATTTAGACTGGAGATTAGGAAGAAATTCTTCACAGTGAGGGTGGTGAGACACTGGTACAGGTTGCCCAGGGAGGCTGTGGATGGCCCCTCCCTGGAGTTACACAGTACCACAGTATCACCAAGGTTGGAAGACACCTCAAAGATCATCGAGTCCAACCTGTCACCACAGACCTCATCACTAAACCAGGGCACCAAGTGCCACATCCAGTCCCCTCTTGAACACCTCCAGGGATGGTGACTCTACCACCTCTCTGGGTAGCACATTCCAATGGCTAACAACTCTCTCAGGGAAGAACTTTCTCCTCACCTCCAGCCTAAACTTCCCCTGGCACAGCTTGAGTCTGTGTCCCCTTGTTCTGATGCTGGTTGCTAGAGAGAAGAGACCAACCCCTTCCTGGCTACTACCTCCCTTCAGGTAGTTGTAGAGAGCAAGAAGGTCTCCCCTGAGCCTCCTCTTCTCCAGGCTAAACAACCCCAGCTCCCTCAGCCTCTCCTCATAGGGCTTGTGCTCAAGGCCTCTCACCAGCCTCATTGCCTTCAGGCCAGGTTGGATGAGGCCTTCAACAACCTGCTCTAGTGGGAGATGGTCATGGCCATGGCAGGGGGCTGGGACTAGGTGACCATCAAGATTCCTTCCAACTCCAACCATTCTGTGATTCTATGAACTCTGTGAAATGCCTTGAAAAGCTCAGAACATGCTCCATCTCAACATCCTGCAGGAGCAAATCTCTCTCTGGGAATATTAGTGACTTCACAGCTGGAGAAAATAAATTCTGTTTTCCCTAAGTCATGCAGCTTACAGTGCAAATCTAATTGTAGATTCCCTCTGTCACCTCTAAATCTCTGCTGTGTGTCTTTTCCAACTTGATAGAAGGGGGTATTTAATCATCAAAAGTCACATTTGTATGGACAGATCTTTCATCACCAAAGCATAAGTCTTGGGGTTTTGTAAGTGTTCAAACACCATTATCTCTCGCCTTTGAGTAACTGAACACATAAACTACAGCTGCAGAACGTGCTTGGGGCTCCTGATCCAAAGCTGATGTGAGGAGGCAGCTGCCTTCCCAAGGAGGGATGGATGTAGAGTTAGATCATGGAATTCTGTCTTGGTGGGGTTGGAAGGGACTTGATCGTCCAGTCCAACCCTCTCCAAAATCAGGGCACCCACAGCAGCTTGCCCAGCATCACAATGGCCAGGTGGGGTTGGAATCTCTCCAGAGAAGGAGACTCCACAACCTCTCTGGGCAGCCTGCTCCAGGGCTCCAGCACCCTCACACCAAACAAGCTTCTCCTCATCTTCAGGTGGAACCTCCAGGGTTCCAGTTTGTGCCCATTGCCCCTTGTGCTGTCACTGTGCACCACTGACAAGAGTCTGGCCCCATCCTCTTGTCTCCCAGAGCTCCTTTAAGCTCTTGATGAGCATTGATCAGATCCTTTCTCAGGCTGCTCTTCTCCAGGCTCAATAACCCCAGGACTCTCAGCCTTTTGACCTTCTCAGGAATGCTCCAGGCCCCTCAGCATCTTCAGAGCCTCCAGTGGGCTCTCTTCAGTAGCTCTCTGCCTCTCTTGAACAGGGCAGCCCAGAACTGGATGATCTCCAGAGGTCATTTCCAACCACAACCACGCTGGGATCAAGAGGGAGCTTGCCTGGTCTGTGTAGCTAACACCTAGCACAGCCCAATGCTGTCAAACTGCAGCCTTCAGAAGCTCACCCTGATGCAGTTTTCTGTTGGGCTCTTCTTCGAACAAAGGCCAAATCAACCTCTCCTGGTAAAATGAGATGTGAATGAGAATTTGTTCTTGTCATGTTTCTTCAGCCATCAGGCTTCAGATGTGAGCTGCTCCCATTCTTTTTCTTTTTCTTTTCAGTTGTTATTTGTAATAGAGAAATCCTCTTGTTCTCTTCAAGTGCTAAAAATGAGACGCTCTCCAAAGAGCACAGAGTGGCTTTTGTGCCACCAGATTGTTCCTGCCAAAGCTGGTGACTGTTCCACATTGTGTGAAGGAACAGCAGAGAAAGGAGGCACACAGCTCCTCTTACAGATGTTTACATGACCAAAAAGCCTCCCACACAACAAGGCTGGTGAGGAATTAAACAGTGCCAGGGAGAGAAGGGAGGTACTTTGACATCAGCCAAGGTGAAGGGTTTGGAGACCAGGGCCAGCTGAGGGAACTGGGGTTATTCAGCCTGGAGAAGAGCAAGCTGAGGGAAGAATTCTGTCTCTCTACAACTTACAGAAAGGAGAATGGAGCCAGATGGGGATGATAGAATCAGGCTTGTTCCAGTTAGAAAAGACCTCTATGATCATTGAGTCCAACCTTCAACCCAACACCACCATGGCCATTAAACCATGTTCTAAAGTGCCATGTCTGCATGTTCCTTGAATACCTCCAGGGATGGTGACTTCACCAATTCCCTAGGTGTCCCATTCCAAGGTTGGTCTCTTCCTCTGAGTAACAGGTGGTAGGACAAGAGGAAATGGCCTGAAATTGTGCTGGGGAGGTTTAGGTTGGAAATTAGCAACTACTTCTTTCCTGCAAGAGTGGTCAGGCATTGGAACAGGCTGCCTGGGGAGGTGGTGGAGTCACTGTCCCTGGAGGTGCTCAAGAAACCTGTGGACATAGAGCCTGATTAACAGCCATGGTGGTGTTGGGTTGGTGGTTGGAGTTGATGATCTTAGAGTGGTTTTCCAACCCAAACAATTCTCTGATTCTAAGGCAGGGAGCAGAGGGAGAGAGCAGCACAGCAGCTGCAGTGCTCTGCTGACAGATGCAAAACAAGGACCATTAGGAAAGGATGAACTACTGTTCACTGGTGAGTTCCAAATTAGCTTCAAAGTCAAAGAAAACAGTTGGGCATCGACATGGGGAGTTAATAAAAATATCTGCTGAGTAGGCAGCAGCTTGGAAATAAAACCAACCTGGCCTTTAACACCTCCAGGGAGGGGGCAGCCACAGCTTCCTTGGGCAATTTGTTCCAGTGTCTCACCACCCTCACTGTAAAGAATTTCTTCCTAATGTCCAGTATAAATCAGCCCTTTTACACCTCAAAACCATTGCCCCTGGCCCTACAAGCCCTTGTCAGAAATCCCTCCCTAGCTTTCTTGTATTCCCCTTCAGGTACTGGAAGGCTGCTCTAAGATGTCCCTGGAGCCTTCTCTTCTCCAGGCTGAACAGTCCCAACTCTCTCAGCCTGTCCCCATAGAAGAGGTGCTCCAGCACCCTTGATCATATTTGTGGCCCCCTCTGAACCCACTCCAACAATGGAGGACACAGTCTCAAGCTGTGCCAGGGGAAGTTTAGGCTGGAGGTGAGGAGAAAGTTCTTCCCAGAGAGAGTTGTTGGCCATTGGAATGTGCTGCCCAGGGAGGTGGTGGAGTCACCATCCCTGGAGGTGTTCAAGAGGGGATTGGACGTGGCACTTGGTGCCATGGTCTAGTAGTCATGAGGTCTGTGGTGACAGGTTGGACTTGATGATCTTTGAGGTCTTTTCCAACCTTGTGGTTGATTCTGTGTTTCTATGAATGTTAGAGACCTTTTCCAACCAAAAGAATTCCAGGACCTGTTTCTAAATTGCACATTAATTTTGAACATTATTCAAGTAACAGCAGGAAAATCACTTAAGAAAGAGCCATAAAGTCACAGGGTGGATGGCACCTCTGGACATTTAGTCCAGAGTCTTGCTCACTGCAGGGCCAGTGTTAAGTCAGGCCACTCATTGCCTTTCACAGTCAAGTTCTGCTTATTCTTCAAACACCATGTGCCAAGCATTTCCACCTCAGATTCATTACTGTCCCATTAAAAAGCTGGTCTCCAGTCCATAAATTAATTTTATTCCAACTGGTACATGAGTCATAAGCCAATTTATGGGCTGAAAAATGCTGCTCTTATTGCCACAGCTTTTTGACATCTGCCAGCTTTAATTCTGGCTTTGCTAAAGGCCCTGTGCAGCTTGGTGGAGGACAGTGAGCTGGGATGGAGCTTCAGCAGCTGTTCTGAATAGCAAATCCTCATCACAGACAGAATCATAGAATAGTTTGTGTTGGAATCACCTTACTGATGTCCAGTTTCAAGCCCCCTGTCATGGGGACACCATAAAGAATTTCTTCCTAATCTCCAGTCTACCTCCTCTCCTTCAGCTCAAAGCCATTGCCCCTTGTCCTATCACTATAAGGTCTTGTAAGAAGTCCCTCCCCAGCTCTTCTGTAGCCCCCTTCAGCTACTAGAAGGCTGCTCTAAGTTCTTGTTGAAATCTTCTCCTCTCCAGGCTGAACAATCCCAGCTCTCTCAGCCTGTCCTCATAGGGAAGCTGCTCCCATCCCTCTGATCATCTTTGTGGCCTCCTCTGGACCCTCTCCAACAGTTCCATGTCCTTGTGTTGAGGTCCCCAGAACTGGATGCAGTGTTCCAGGTGGGGTCTCATGAGAGCAGAGTAGAGGGGAAGAATCACCTCACTAGTCCTGCTGGTCAGCCTTTGCTGGCTCATGATGAGTGTTTCACCAACTAACACTTCCAAGTCCTTCTCTTCCAGGCTGCTCTTGAACCACTTCTCACCCAGACTGGATTTGTGCTTGCAATTTCCCCAACCCTTGCACTTGGCCTTGTTGAACTTCATGAGGTTGGCTTGGGCCCATGTCTCAAACCTATCCAAGCTGCTATGGATGACATCCCTGGGAGATGGGAGAGGGAGTCTGATATAACCATTGAATTCTCACACTACAGACAAGTGTTTGAAAGGCTCTGCTTCTCTCAGCATGCTTGAGCAGTGTCTGCTCAGAAGGAGGGAGAGCACTTGGTGTAGGTAGTACAAAGGAGGTTTAAGCACATGCCCTTTCATCACACCCACAGCATGGAGCTGCACTGGCCAAGCAAAGGGAACTCTCATCTTTGAGTCCCCTTGGATTAGAAGAGCAACAAAGTGTTTGATCTGTTGATGGTCTTAGGGGACATGATCAGAAGATTAAGAAGTCTCTGCCACAGGCTAATTGGACCAATTCTCTGTGCCAGTCCTGGCTTCCATAGAATCAGATAATTGTTTTGCTTGAAAATGACCTTTCAGAACAGCAAGTCCAATCATTAACCCAGCACTGCCAGGCCACCATCAAACCATGTCCCTCATCATCACACCTCCATGGCTTTGAAACCCCTCCAGGGAGGGAGACTCCACCACTGCCCTGGGCAGCCTAGGACAAGCCTTTACAACCTTTTTGAGGAAGAAATTGATCCTCATGTCCAACCTAAACCTCCCCTTATGCAACCTGAGGGCATTTCTTCTTGTTCTGCAAGTTCCTTTAAGGCAGTTGTAGGGATTGAGAAGGTCTCCCCTCAGCCTCCTCTTCTCCAGGCTGAAGAGCCTCAGGTCTCAGCTGCTCCTCACAAGACTTGAGATCTAGACCCTTCACCCGTTTTGTTGCCCTTCTCTGGACACAGTTTCCTTTCAATCTCTCTTTACTACTGAATGATTTATGCTCAGTTTATGCCTTCTGCAAGGGCTTAGGCTGTTACAGAGATGGACATTCTATCAGCCTTTGTTGTGGTCCAGTCCATTTCTGCTCCAGCTTCTGCCATGCTCATTTATATTTCTCCCTGAAAACCTCGACTGTTTTCCAGATGCAGGTTTGAAAACCTCATTTATCCCCTAAATCCCTCCTTTGCCCCAAATCCTCCCCCACCAGAACTCTGGGCATCCCCAGTGCCACATCTCTGAGTCATCAGGATCTCCACCCTTTGCTGTTTTACTCGGTGCTTTTCAGCCCATCCATCCAGTCTGATCTTCCTTTCCCCTTAAACAGTCTGCAGCTGACATCCAGCTTCATTTTACCCCTGTCCAGCTGAGGGCTTTGCCCTTAGGTCATGAAGTTTTCATTCTGTTTCTGCTATTTTGGTCCTTCCCAGATCTCTTTTCTGCACAACATTTTACTCAAGTTCAGGCAGGGTCATCACCTCAGAGCACTGGATGGTAATCCTGCTAACCTTCTTGGTACTGGTATAGAGGTACAGTGCAGAGGTCTATGCAGGCTGCAGCACTTCCCATCAAGCCTGAAGTCCTCTTCTGCATATCTTTGCTTCTTTTTAATCATTTCAGAAAGTAAAACATGAAACAATAAACAAGGAAAATTAGAGACATCAGAATCTGTGAGACTATTTATTGAGGGGAGATGGAGTAGAGTGGAAAAAAAAACTTAATGGCTACAGGTTGAGCATCAGTGGGGACTGAATCAGCCCAGGGACTGTTGCAGCATCCTGATCACAGCTGAAAAATCTGTTGACTCATTTAAAAGGTCTTGATCTAGATATTAGGAAGAAGTTCTTTACAGTGAGGATGGTGAGACACAGCAACAGGTTGCCCAGGGAGGTCATGGATGCCCCCTACCGAGAGGTGTTCAACCTAGAGGTTGGATGAGGCCTTGATCAACCTGGTCTAGTGGAAGGATCATGATAAGGGGTTTGGAACTAGATGATCTTTAAGGTCACTTCCAATCTGAACCATTCTGATTCAATGATGACTACAAACATTCTGATATTGCCTGGCTCTGGAAGTGGTGATGCTCCACTCCTCCCTCCATCAGTGAAGGGAAGTGGTGGGCAGGGACAGCAAGAGGTACACAGTGTGAAGGAGATTTCACCCAGTCTGGCTGCACACAACATCCTGTTTCTTCTTTGCCAGTAATCCTGCCTGGCACAGGGCATCTCCATGGAGATGGGCACTGAAAAAACGAAGGCATAACAAGAAGGATATTGAAGTGCTGGAGCAGGTCCAGAGAAGGACAATGAAGCTGGTGAAGGTTCTGGAGAACTTGTGAGGGGCAGCTGAGACACCTGGGGGTGTTTAGTCTGGAGAAAATATGGCTGAGGGGAGACTTTCTTGCTCTCTACAACTCCCTGAAAAGAGGTTGGAGCCAGGTGGGGGTTGGTCTCTTTTCCCAAGGAACAATCAATAAGACAAGAAGTCCAGGGGAGGTTTAGCTTGGACATGAGGAACGATTTCTTCCCCATAATGCTTATCAAGGCCTGTCCCAGGCTGCCCAGGGCAGTGAAGGAGTCACCATCCTTGGAGGGGTTTCAAAGCTGTGGAGATGTGGTGCTGTGGGAAGTGGTTTGGTGGTGACCTGGCAATGCTGGATTAATGGTTTCCATTTTTATTTCCAAAATCAGAGAGGAGAAATGCATGAGAACAGAAATTCTGCACCTATTTCACTTTGGGCTCCTCCAGTCCAGCTGAGCAGCAGTAGCAGCAGCAGCAATGTCAGAGGATCAGTTTGAGGAACATCATCTCTTTATCTCTGGTATTCTTTAGCTCTCTCAGTAAGATGAAAAAATGGAATGGAATGGAATGGAATGGAATGGAATGGAATGGAATGGAATGGAATGGAATGGAATGGAATGGAATGGAATGGAATGGATTGGATTGGAATGGAATGGAATGGAATAGAAGAGAGTAGAGTAGAAAGTAGAGTAGAAGTAGAAGTAGAGTAGAATAGAATAGACCAGACCCAAACTGTTCCTACTTGTCTGACCCCATAAAAGGTGCCACTGTCCCTGTTCTCACCACCTCCATGTAATCACCCCAGAGCATCAGTGCTGGGTGCTGACTACTCTGAGAGTGCAGGGAACTAGTCATAAATGCCACTGAGATGAAGGCTGAATTCAAAATTCCAAAGCTGAATGCAGAAGAAGTGGGTCAGGGGAAGCAGAGGATCTTCTGAGCTCACCAGAAAAGTCCTTGTACTCTAGTGAGAGAATGAAAACAGAGCTGGAAGAAATCCAGGGATAAATTTGCACACCTTAAGAGAAAGGGGAATTGAGACCTGAAGAGGGAATTGTGGCAAAGTAAATGTTGTCAGCTTCAGTGTTGTTCCAGCATGTAACAGGTCCTACCCAGCACCAGCTGAGACAGCAAACCACAAACCAACTCTTGCAGCCAGTAGGTCCCCAAAGTGCTTCCCAGGACACTCATCTTTCTGCTTGCTACACCCAGGACAGACCATGGCTACACCCAGGACAGACCATGTATGTGCTGCTGCCTTCCGAATCACAGCATGGTGGAAGCTGGAAGGAAGTTCTGGAGATCATCCAGTCCAAACCCCTCTGCTGAAGCAGGGTCACCCAGAGCAGCTTGCCCAGGATCACCATGGCCAGGTGGGTTATAAATCTCTCCAGAGAAGGAGACTCCACAACCTCTCTGGGCAGCCTGTTCCAGGGCTCCAGCACCCTCACACCAAACAAGTTTCTCATCCTGTGCAGATGGAACTTCCTGGGTTCCATTGCCCCTTGTCCTGTCACTGTACACCACTGAGAAGAGTCTGCCCTCATTCTCTTGCCCCCTACAGGTCCTTCAGCTCTTTCTGAGCATTGACCACATCCCCTCTGGGGCTGTTCTTCTCCAGGCTCAACAGCCCCATGGTGTCTCAATTGTTAAATCTGGGGTTTTAGGATAGAAAGGAATATCTGGAAGTCTATTAAATCTTACATCTTCTTAATGCAGTACAGAGAAAAGCCTTTTTTCCCCCTCCCCTCTCTATTCTTTCCCATATCTCCTGTAAATGCTGTGTAGACAATGAGCTTGTTCATAAATGCACTTTGTGCTGACTCAGCATCCCAGTTATCTCTTTAGGCATTAAATTGGCCTTTTTCTTTCTCTTTTTTTTTCATTGTTTCCCCCGGTGAGTAAATTGCAAATGCTCATTTCTGTGCAGCAGGAGAGAAGATTAAGGCAGCATAACAGACAGGCATGCCAAAATATTTACCCAGTTAGTTACAAAAGCAAAACAAGAAGTCTGTGTGTTTCCAGCTGAAGCTGAGCAGGATTCCAGTGCTCATCTCTAGGATCAGCTCCTTTATTCACCCAAAATCCAATTTAGTGCAAATGTATTCTAGCCAACACCTGCATTCTGCAATCCACCAGTGAAAAAGCTGCTGAAGAAGAGCTGGAAATTCTGTTTTGCGGAGTTCCTGTGTAGAGTTGCCCATATGGTTCTGACTAACTCATGGTAATGACCCTAATCCCACCTGAGGGGACCTAAACCAAATGGTGTGCCTGAGCAGGTTTTAGGAGGAGCAGCTGAGGAGATTGGGATTGTTTAGTCTGGAGGAGAGGAAGCTGAGGGGAGACCTCGTTGCTCTCTACAGCTCCCTGCAAGGAGGTTGGAGCCAGGTGGGGGGTAGAATAGAAATAGAAATAGAAATAGAAATAGAAATAGAAATAGAAATAGAAATAGAAATAGAAATAGAAATAGAAATAGAAATAGAAATAGAAATAGAAATAGAAATAGAAATAGAAATAGAAATAGAAATAGAAATAGAAATAGAAAAGAATAGAATAGGAGTAGAATAGAATAGAATAGAGTAGACTAGACTAGACTAGAATAGACTGGAAGTAGAATAGAAAAGACTAGAGTAGAATAGACGAATAGGAGTAGACTAGAATAGAAGTAGAATAGACTAGACTAGAATAGAAGTAGACTAGACTAGAATAGATTAGACTAGACTAGACTAGAATAGAAGTAGAATAGACTACACTAGAATAGACTAGAAGTAGAATAGAATAGACTAGAATAGACTAGAAGTAGAATAGACTAGACTAGAATAGAATCATAGAATCATAGAATCAGTCTGGGTTGGAAGGGACCACAAGGATCATCTAGTTCCAACCCCCTGCCATGGGCAGGGACACCCTACACTAGATCAGGCTGGCTAGAATAGAATAGAATAGAATAGAATAGAATAGAATAGAATAGAATAGAATAGAATAGAATAGAATAGAATAGAATAGACCAGACCAGACCAGACCAGACCAGACCAGGTTGGTTGGTCTCTTCTCCCTAGTAGCAGGTGATAGGAGGAGAGCAAATGGCCTGAAATTGTGCTGGGGAGCTTTAGTTTGGCATTTAGGGACAATTTCTTTCCTGCAAGAGCAGTCAGGCATTGGAACAGGCTGTCCAGGAAGACAGTGGAATCACCACCCCTGGAGATGTTCAAGAAATGTGTGGAAATGGAATTTGGGGACATGGTTTAATGGCCATGGTGCTGTTGGGTTGATGGTTGGACTCAATGATCTTAGATAACTTTTCCAGCCAAACCAGTTCTGTGATTCTATGATACCCCCATCACTCCACAGCTCCCCTCACAGGTTATCTTTCATTTTCTTCCCCATTTTCATCCAGGATGTTGTAAAATGAGCAGGGGGAAACCACCTGAAATCCTTATTGCTGTCTACAACTACCTGAAGGGTGGTTGTATCCAGGAAGTGGTTGGTCTCTTCTCTCAAGCAATCAGAACCAGAACCAGAGGACACAGTCTCAAGCTGTGCCAGGGGAAGTTTAGGCTCAAGGTGAGGAGAAAGTTCTTCCCAGAGAGAGTTGTTAGCCATTGGAATGTGCTGCCCAGGGAAGTGGTGGAGTCACCATCCCTGGAGGTGTTCAAAAGGGGATTGGACGTGGCACTTAGTGCCACGGTTTAGTCATGAGGTCTGTGGTGACAGGTTGGACTTGCTGATCTTTGAGGTCTCTTCCAACCTTGGTGATAATGTGATTCTATGATTCTGTGATTGGAACTAAGACACCTGGGTTAATGTTTTTTAATCTGGTGGGAAGTGAAGGAAAGAACTATTTCCATCTCAAATGCCAGAGATCCTGTGAGATGTAGACATTGTGCTGTAGGACATGGTTTAGTGGTGACCTGGCAGTGCTGGGTTAATGGTGGGATTTGATGGCCCTGAAGTTCTTTTCCAACCTCTATGACCTCAGGATTTCATGATTCTTTGTCCTGCTTTCTCTTCATTTCCCACCCTGTGAACCAGGCAGCAAGTGGGAACTGCAGGAATGGGTTAACCACATCTCAACAGCTTGTTGCTAATTTGTGCTAAATTCTCACGAAGGTAAAGAGACAAAAGATTAAAAATGTGTTTAGCAAACCAATTTTATCAAAATAAATTGACTGTCAGAGTATGCATGCAGAGAATTATTATTCTTTTTACTGCATCTGCTGAGAATCATAGATCATAGAATCAGGGAAGAGTTTGAGTTGGAAGCACCCTTAAACATCATGAGTTCCACACCTTCCCCCTGCCATGAGCAGGGACGCCTCCTTCTAGACTATCACAGTATCATAGTATCAGTCAGGGCTGGAAGGGACCACAAGGATCATCTAGTTCCAACCCCCCTGCCAGGGGCAGGGACACCCCACACTACATCAGGCTGGCCAGAGCCTCAGCCAGCCTGGGCTTAAACACCTCCAGGGACAGGGCCTCAACCACCTCCCTGGACAACCCATTCCAGGGCTTCACCACTCTCATGGGGAAGAATTTCCTCCTCACATCTAGCCTGAATCTCCCCACCTCCAGCTTCATTCCATTCCCCCTAGTCCTATCACTACCTGAGATCCTGAGAAGTCCCTCCCCAGCCTTCCTGTAGCCCCCTTCAGATACTGGAAGGCCACAATGAGGTCACCTGGGAGCCTTCTTTTCTCCAGACTGAACAGCCCCAACTCCTTCAGTCTGTCCTCATAGGAAAGGTGCTCCAGCCCTCTGATCATCCTCGAGGCCCTTCTCTGGACACCTTCCAGCACCTCCAGATATCTCTTGTACTAGGGGCTCCAGAACTGGAGGCAGTACTCCAGGTGGGGTCTCACCAGGGCTGAGTAGAGGGGGAGAATCACCTCCCTTGACCTGCTGGCCACACTTCTCCTGATGCAGCCCAGGATCTGATTGGCTTTCCAGGCTGCAAGTGCACATTGAGAGCTCCTGTTGAGCTTCTCATCCACCAGCACCCCCAAGTCTCTCTCCTCAGGGCTGCTCTCCAGCCAGTCCCTGCCCAGCCTGGATTTGTGCCTGGGATTGCCTCGACCCAGCTGCAGGACCCTGCACTTGGTCTTGTTGAACCTCATGAGGTTGGCTTGACTATGTTCCTCAAGACTCTCATTGAACCTCATCTGGAATGTTTCTATGGAGGAGGCATCCCCAAACTCCGTGGGCAGAGTCCCTCCCAGAACCAACATCACAATTGACAATGCATCTTGTAGACAAACCCATGAGGTCTTCCGGCCTCCAGCATCCCATTGACCACACAGGTCCTCACTGCCTTGGGCAGCAAACTGCCCCTCCTAAAGCTGCACCTGCACAAACTCATTCAGCCAAAGCAACATTGAGAGAGAGGCAGGGGGAAGCCTTCCAGGTGCTGCCTAAATTCACTGTGTGTCCATGAGACCTTCTGAGGTTTCTTCAGCCATGTGCTGTGCTGGTCCAGGAAGGAGACTCTCAACTTCCATCCAGAGCTGGAGCTACTATACCCCCTCCAAAAAGCCCTTTTCTGTACAATGGCCCAGCTCCTTATTCATTCTGAGCTATGAAATGCATCACTCAGTGACCCAGCTGAGGCCAGGCTGCTCATTTATCTCCTGCAGTGTCCTTGCCAGTGTGGCAGGAAGCCTGAGATGTTACCACCATGTGGTGAGTGGCACCTTCAGCTGCTGTCAGTGGGCCTGCCATGGGAGATGGCTCTGCTGGAGCCATGTCTGCAGAGGGTTAGCTGATAAACCTGTGCATCTTTGGCTCTGCATAATTAGCCCCTGGAGTTCATCATGCTGGAAAATGACATTGACTTACTGAAACATGGAACTGGTTTGCTTGGAAGAGACCTTTATGATTATGAAGTGCAACCCAGCACTGCCCAGTCTCCACTAAGCCATGCTCCTCAGCACCACACATCCATGCCTTTGAAACCTCTATAGGGATGGAGGCTCCAATATTGCCCTGGGCAGCCTGGGCCATTCCTTGACCAGCCTTTCCATGACAAAATTGTTCCCCATGTCCAATCTAAACCTCCTTTGCTTCAGTTTGAGGCCATTTCCTCATGTTCTTGTGTATCAGGAGAAGAGACTGACCCTCAGCCTCCTCTTCTCCAGACTGAACAACTCCAGTTCCAGCTGCTGCTCCTCACAAGACCTGTTCTCCAGTCCCTTCACCAGCTTCATTGCCCTTCTTTGAAAGAACATCTCCTGTAGCTGGTGCTGAAGCTGGTTTAGAAGCTCTCTCCCTAGGCTAGGTGCTCATGCTCACTGTGATGTTGGGTGGTGGTGAATGCAAGGGTTAGGTCAAACACTTGCTTGAACTTATTTATTGTGTCAATTACTAGCACCACTCACAGCAGGGCACCCAAAGAGTTGTGAGACTGTCTTGGTGCTACTTTATACAGGAACATTAAGAGTGATTTTGCATGTATAGAGAAATGTGAAGTAAGATGATTGTTGAGGAGAAAAACCCACCTGATGCCTTTCAGATCTTGGTTTGGATGCTCAGCTCAAGCTTAAAGTCAACTAACAAAGGGATGTGCTCATAGGATCATAGAATTCTTTGCATTGGAAAAGTCTTGAATCAACTCCAACATGACCATGGCCATTAAACCACATCCCCAAGTGCCATGCCCCCATGTTTCTTGAACACCTCCAGGGACAGTGACTCCATAACTTTGAGAGTCACCCTGGAAGGAGAAAGAAGGAACACATGGAAGCCCTGAATCCCAGCATGGTGGGGGTTGAAAGGGACCTCTGGAGGTCATCCAGTCCAGCCCCTCTGCTAAAGCAGAGGCATCCAGAGCAGCTTGTCCAGGTGTTCAAGAGGGGATTGGACGTGGCACTTGGTGCCATGGTCTAGTCATGAGGCCTGTGGTGACAGGTTGGACTCAATGATCTTTGAGGTCTCTTCCAACCTTGGTGATTCTGTGATACTGTGATCTCAATGTCCAGGTGGATTTGGAATCTTTCCAGAGAAGACTCATATATGTAACTTGTGTGTAGACATGGATGTAGTCTGATGTGTAACCAATTGTGTACGTCAGTTTCAGCTCTTATCATTTTAACTCTTCACCATAATTTGCTGCTCAGGAGGAAAAGTTCCTTTTACACCCAAGCTTCAAAGTCCATGTTCAGCTTTATTTTGTTTTTTTTCCCAGTGACAAGGTGGATGATGCTTTAATAGCCACAGAGTGCTCGAATCACAAGCCATACATTACTTTTGTTGTTGTTGTCGCTTCACAAAAAGCAGAGTTGCCATGGCAACAGTGCAGCCTGATATTTAATTCCACTTAAGCACCTGCAGAAGATAAGTGTGGAGGGGATCTCTGAGGTCAATGAGCCCTGTCCAGGCTGCCTCCACTCCCTTTCATGGTTTAAACACAGAATTATAGAATGGTAGGTGTTAGAAGGGACCTCTGGAGATCATCCAGTTCAATCTCCCCACTGAATCAGGGGCACCCACAGCAGCTTGCCCAGGATCACTATGTCTGGGTGGGCTTGCCCAGGATCACTATGTCTTCTTCTTCAGAGAAGACCACCCCACAATCTCTCTGGGCAGCCTGCTCCAGGACTCCAGCAGCCTCACAACAAACAAGTTTCTCCACCACTTCAGGTGGAACCCCTGAGTTCCAGTTTGTGCCCATTGCCCCTTGTCCTGTCACTGGCCACCACTGACAAGAGTCTGGCCCCATCCTCTTGCCCACCCCCCCAAAACCTTTAGCTCTTGCTGAGCATTAGTCAGATCCCCTCTGGGGCTGCTCTTCTCACACAGAATCACAGAACCACCAAGGTTGGAAGAGACCTCAAAGGTCATCAAGTCCAACCTGCCACCACAGACCTCATGACAAAACCATGGCACCAAGTGCCACATCCAATTCCCTCTTGAACACCTCCAGGGACGGTGACTCCACCACCTCCCCGGGCAGCACATTCCAATGGCTAACAACTCTCTCAGTGAAGAGCTTTCTCCTCACCTCCAGCCTAAACTTCCCCTGGCACAGCTTGAGACTGTGTCCTCTTGTTCTGGTGCTGGTTGCCTGGGAGAAGTGACCAACCCCCATCTGGCTACAACCTCCCTTCAGGGAGTTGTAGAGAGCAAGAAGGTCTCCCCTGAGTCTCCTCTTCTCCAGGCTAAACAACCCCAGCTCCCTCAGCCTCTCCTCCTAGGGTTTGTGCTCAAGGCCTCTCCCCAGCCTTGTTGCCCTTCTCTGGACACGTTCAAGAGTCTCAATGTCCTTCTTAAACTGAGGGGCCCAACAACCCCTGAGGTTAAACTGAGGCTCAACAACCCCAGGTCTCTCAGCCTTTTCTCATCAGAGAGCTGTTCCAGTTGCTTCATCATCCTTGTAGCCTCTATTGGACACTCTCCAGTAGTTTCCTGTCCCTCTTGAACTGTGAGCCCAGAACAGGACACAATACTCCAGATGTGGAGTACTCTGCCAGGGCAGAGTAAACTGACATAATTCACTGTATGGAAACCAACCCAGGAATTTTCTTCTTCATCCACTCAAGTATAATCTTAGTGATGAGAAAACCCTCATTTGTGGAGTTGCTCTGCTCAGGATATGAGTGGCATTGAGAGGACAGCCATGACATCCCTCTGACAAGTGCTATCAACATTAATTGGCTTCATTTCTCTTTCAGTGTCTGTGTCGTTAATGAGATTTGTGATCTAATTTTTCATCTCTTTGTCAGATCAGTTGGGAATAATCTTTCTAACAAACATTTATGGACATAATATGCAGACCTTCATCCTTTTACCAACCAGCCTTCTCCAGCTAGTCTTGCTCTTCTGACAGATGAGTTTAATAAAAGAACCTTAGAGCTGAGCAGTCTGAGACATAAGAATTTGATAATAATAAAAGCTTGACCTCCCCCCAAATCAAAGCATTTTTTTCCTAAAGCATCCTCAAATTTATTTCTCACAACCCCATCTCAGGCCATTGATCTGTAATCATGCTGCAAAGATCAGACCCATTCCACAAATGAGGCTACAAAAAGTCATTTGGACTGGCCAATTCTTTACAGAACACATTGGACACCCTCTGCTGAGCTTCACTTTCAGCCATCACTGAGACTGTGTGACTCTGATTGAGTCCTGTGCATGGCCAGGACAGGGGACCCTCAGCTGCCCAACATGGGATTGCAGCCCATGGACTGCATCTGCAGGAGAAAGTTGAGGGATTAGCAGGCCCAAGCCTCTTACACACTGGACTCTGTCCCAGAAGGATACTGTCTCTTCTCCCTTCCATCCTTATCACTGTGTTTCTGAATTCAGTTTCAGAACCCAGCTCCTGAATCTGGCTCCCATCTGCTGCTGAGTCCAGTTGCTGGGGATTTGCCTAGTGCCTGCCCTCAGCATCAGTGGTGCCAATGGGGCCATCATTGCCATAAGGGCTTGGGTTCCACGTTGGTTTGTGTTTCTGTGTCTCCACTCCATGGCATTGTTCTTCTTTCCACCCCAGATGGTTGAGTTTCTTTCCCACCCCATCAGTCTCTCTCCCTTCTTCCCTTTCTCCTCCCTTCAGGAAGGCAGAAGGGTTCATGGAGTGCCTCTGGCACTCATCTGGTGTCCAGCACAGTTCTGACCCTTGACAATCCACCAACAGCTTAGGTCTTCAATGGAGATAAAAAAGAATCTGGTTAAAATAATAAGGAGCCTTGTCACTTGAGTCCTCTCCTGTGGTAGTGCAGTAGGAACAAGGACATGATGCGAGGCCTCATGGTGCTGTCTGATGCCATGGAAGACACCTGACTGCCACCACCGAGCGCCTGTGAGCTTGCATGTCCCTACAGTTCGTTAAGAGAATGGCAGCAGGGCAAGAGGAAAAAGCCAATTTCAGCTCAAATGCTATGGAACAGCATGTGCTGCTCCATTCTGCCTGGCCTTGAACCTTCCAGGGCTGGGGCAGTTGCTATCAAGTCCACCACTATCATTTTCCACCTATTCTTGTGTGATTTTGGCAGAAGGTCTCTTTAGTCCAGCGGTGTATGAGGAGAATACCAATGAACAGAAGAGCTCTGATGGCTTAAGGGCAAAAATTCCTCACTGAGCACGTGGCAGGAATTCTATTTTGTAGAGAGAACTTCAGTGC
This sequence comes from Picus viridis, assembly GCA_033816785.1. Taxonomy (NCBI): domain Eukaryota; kingdom Metazoa; phylum Chordata; class Aves; order Piciformes; family Picidae; genus Picus; species Picus viridis. The sequence continues at coordinate 14,651,237 of CM066586.1, read as the reverse complement.
CAAGGTGGTGGTGTGTGGGTGGATGGTGTGAGGGGGCCCTCACCTTGCTGGCTCATAAGAAATGTTTGAATTCAGGAGCAGCACCTGGCCCCTGGTGGGAGCTGGGAACTGCTGACTCCATCCTGCTGCTCTGCCAGGCTGGGCTGAGCAGCGAGCCCATGGCTGGTGTCTACATCAGCTGTGAGACACTGGGGTTTTTTGATCTTGGAGAGCCATTTCAAGTCATCCAAAAGGCTCTCTGGCTCCTAAATTGCTTCTAATGAGATGAAGCTGGTTTCCTATGTGATAGACCATTCCCCAAAAATGTTGGGTTTAAAATACTTTCTAATTTTAAGATGCTCAGCTGCTATTAACCTTCTAATTGTTTTCTCTAGCAAACCACTTCCAAAATTTACAAACACTTCTAGCTCTCTTTCACCACATCCTCCTTATGAATCACCCATAATTACTTGGAAAAGGAGATTTGACCCTGCCTCTTTAGTCTTTATTCTCAATTATCCCTCCAATTACAGCAAATGGAGTCTAACCCAGTTTCTCTAACCCACACTTAGCTGCTCTGCAAAGACATTGGCAGCCATCCCACCCACTGGAGAAAAGCTCCCAAGATAACAGAACCAGAACCATAAAATCACAGAATGTGAGGGGTTGGAAGGGACCTCTGCAGATCATCGAGTCCAACTCCCCTGCCAAAGCAGAATCACCTAGGGCAGGTCACACAGGAAAGCATCCAAATGGGTCTTGCAAGTCTCTGGAGAAGGAGACCCCACAACCTCTCTGAGCAGCCTGCTTCAGGCCTTCAGCACCCTCACATCAAAGTTTCTCCTCATGTTGAGGTGGAACTTCCTGGGTCCCAGTTTGTGCCCATTGCCTCTTGTCCTATCGCTGGGGACCACTGACAAGAGTCTGGCCCCTTCTTCATACCCAAATTTCATATACTTATAGACATTGATCAGATCCCCTCTCAGGCTGCTCTTCTCCAGGCTCAACAACCCTAGGTCTCTCAGCCTTTCCTCCTCAGACATGTTGCAGTGCCTTCGTCATTCTCACACCCTCTGTTGGACTCTCTCCAATATATCCCTGTTGCTCTTTAACTGGGGAGCTAGAACTGGACACAATACTCCAGGATGTGGTCCTTGCATCAGAGCAGAGGGGGAGGAGAACCTTCCCCAGGGGCAGGGGATGTAGCAGACAACAAAAAATCCCATTTGCACACAAGAGAGCACTGAGAGTTTATGGCTTTGTTAGGCAGCACATTGCTGGAGTTCCTTGTTGTCTTTTGATAACCCAGATTCTCTGCTGTCAGGGAGCATCTCAGCATCTCTTGCTGGCAGTGGCAAAGATGAACTGCCTTAGCAAGGACAAACTGGTGATGTGCTGTGACATAAATGTAGGCATTAGAAGAGGCTGCACAGGGAGGTGGTAAAGTCACCATCCCATCTCTCTATGTAGAATTTCCTCCTAACATCCAGTCTGAACCTCCCCTGGTGCAGCTTGAGACTGTGTCCTCTTGTTCAGGTGCTGATTGCCTGGGAAAAGAGACCAACCACCTCCTGGCTACACCCTCCCTTCAGGTAGTTGTAGAGAGCAAGGAGGTCTCCCCTGAGCCTCCTCTTCTCCAGGCTAAGCAACCCCAGCTCCCTCAGCCTCTCCTCCCAGGGTTGTGCTCCAAATCCCTCACCAGCTTTGTTGCCCTTCTCTGGACACGTTCCAGCAAGTCAACATCCTGCTCAGAGCCTTGTTAAGGGATCTCCAGGGATGAAGCCTCAACTACCTCCCTGGGCAACCTCCTGTGTGTGCCCCGCTTACTGCAGGGGGGTTAGATTGGATGACCTTTGGAGCTCCCTTCCAAACCCCACCATGCTGGGTTTCTGTGATTCTGCAGTGAAATAAACAAGAGATGATGCACAACACAGGAAGTCCCACCTAAATAAAGAGCTGCAGGAACTTTTAGCTTACCTGGACCTCAGCAAGGCTTTTGACACCATTCCCCACAGCAAACTCCTGCCCAAGCTGGCAGCCCATGGCTTGGATGGGGAGCACACTGTGTTGGATTAGGAACTGGCTGGAGGGCCGAGCCCAGAGAGTGGTGGTGAATGGTGTCACATCCAGCTGGCGGCCTGTCACTAGTGGTGTGCCCCAAGGATCAGTGCTGGGCCCCATGCTCTTTAACATCCTTATTGATGATCTGGATGAGGGCATTGAGTCCATCATCAGTAAATTTGTGAACGACACTAAGCTGGGGGCAGGAGTTGATCTGCTGGAGGGCAGAGAGGCTTTGCAGAGGGACCTCGACAGGCTGGACAGATGGGCAGAGTCCAAGGGCATGAGATTGAACACATCCCAGTGCCGGGTTCTGCACATTGGCCACAGCAACCCCAGGCAGTGCTACAGGCTGGGGTCAGAGGGGCTGGAGAGTGGCCAGGCAGAGAGGGACCTGGGGGTACTGGTTGATGGTAGGCTGAACATGAGCCTGCAGTGTGAGGGGTTTGGAACACAAGCCCTACGAGGAGAGGCTGAGGGAGCTGGGGTTGTTTAGCCTGGAGAAAAGGAGACTCAGGGGTGACCTTATTGCTCTCTACACCTACCTGAAGGGGGTTTGTAGACAGGTGGGGGTTGGTCTCTTCTCCCAGGCAACCAGCACCAGAACAAGAGGACACAGGCTCAGGCTGTGCCAGGGGAGGTTTAGGCTGCAGGTGAAGAGAAAGTTCTTCCCAGAGAGAGTGATTGCCCATTGGAATGTGCTGCCTGGGGAGGTGGTGGAGTCACCTTCACTGGAGGTGTTCAGAAGGAGACTTGATGGGGTGCTTGGTGCCATGGCTTAGTTGTTTAGGTGGGTTGGATTGGTTGATAGGTTGGACGCGATGATCTTGAAGGTGTCTTCCAACCTGGTCTATTCTATTCTATTCTATTCTATTCTATTCTATTCTATTCTATTCTATTCTATTCTATTCTATTCTAACTAACTCTCCATCACTTTGTTCTGAGCAATGTGAGGTTCTGTGCTCTTTGAGTGTAAAGTTCTTATCACTGTTGCTCTGAAAAAAACATGGGCAAACCCCAGAGAAAACCCACCATAGCTCAGACACCGATTCCCTATCTCCAGCATTCCATCAGTCCTGTTCTTGCTTGTTGTATCTGATTTGTCTTTATTACCATCAGCAAAATAAAGCTAATATTTGGACTTCCAGCAAAGCATACAAGAGATACAAAATGAATGCATTTTAGTGACTCATAAATAAGAGCTTTTTTTTTTTTTGTAGTCAGTGTAACAAAGGCATCAGCATTCTTATCAGCACCATACACATTGGGGACTGTTAGTAACGTTGGGACTCATCAATAACAGAGACTCCTGAAATATCTGCTGGGAAAAAAATTAAACACATTAAATGAGTTGCACTGCAGAGTCACTGCTGCAGGCTGCAAGAGAAATGGCCTTTGTCTGTGTCACACACACACACACACACACCCCCACCCCCCGTAAATCTGGAGGGGTTAAGGTGTTTCAGTACTTGAGTCACAGAATCCCACAATCCCAGCATGGTGGGGTGTTGGAAGGGACCTTTAGAGATTATCCAGTCCAACCCTCCTGTTGCAGCAGGGGCACCCAGAGCAGCTTGTCCAGGATCAGTGTCCAGCTGGATTTGGAAGCTCTCCAGAGAAGATTCCACAACCTATCTGGGCAGCCTGCTCCAGGGCTCCAGGACGCTCACACCAAATAAGTTTCTCCTTCTGTTCAGATGGAACCTCCTGGGTTCTAGTTTGTGCTCATCATCCCTTGTCCTTTCACTGGGCACCATTGATAAGTCTGGCCACATCCTCTTGCCCCTCCAAACCTTTACCTCTTGGTGAGCATTGACCAGATTCCCCTCTCAGGCTGCTCTTCTCCAGGCTCAACAGCCCCAAGTGTCTCAGTCTTCCTCCTCACAGAGATACTCCAGGACCCTCAGCATCTTTTTAGCCTCCCCTTGATTCTCTCTAGTAGTTCCCTTTCTCTTTTGAATTGCCAGATCTAGACACAGGACTTCAGATGCGTCCTCACTAGGAGACCTTATGACCATGGACCAGTTCATAAAAGGTGACTACCAGGAGGATGGAGACTCCCTTTGTACAAGGAGTCACGTGGAGAAGATAAGAGGTGATAGGGAGAAGTTACTGCTGGGGAGCTTCCCATTGGACTCCAGAAAAAAAATGTTGCCCATGAGAAAACTTGGACATTGGAGTCATCTCCCAAGGGAATTACTGGATTCCCCTACCTTGGTCAGATTGAAGACTCAGGCTTGACGGGGTGCTGGGCCACCACATTTCAACTGCACCTTCACCTGGAAAGGCTGGAGCAGATGATCCTCAGGGTCCCATCCAACCTTGATTCTTTGCTGTGAGGAGGCTGGAGCCCTGCAGCAAGCTGCCCAGAGAGGCTATGGAGTCTCCTTCTCTGGGGAGATTCTAGACATTGTGATGCTGGGCAAGCTGCTGTGGGTGCCCCTGCTTTAGCAGGGAGGTTGGACTGGCTGATTTCCAGAGGTACCTTCCAACCCCCACCATGCTGGGATCGTGTGAGTTCTTTCCATGAAACATTTGCAAAGCTGTGCCCCTCAACCCCTGGAGAACCTGAGCTCTTTTGAAACTGCAAGAATTCATCACACATAAAGATCGCTTCCATTTTTGAAAATGGGTTGCTCTTTTGGGGACATCTGCACCCACTGCTGGGTTCTAACCATCAGACACAGGATACATACATACAATACAATGCAATACAATAAACCAGGTTGGAAGAGACCTTCAAGATCATCGCGTCCAACCCATCAACCAATCCAACCCAATTAATCAACTAAGCCATGGGACCAAGCACCCCATCAAGTCTCCTCCTCATCACCTCCAATGAAGGTGACTCCACCACCTCCCTGGGCAGCACATTCCAATGGCCAATCACTCTCTCTGTGTAGAACTTCTTCCTAACATCCAGTCTGAACCTCCCCTGGTGCAGCTTGAGACTGTGTCCTCTTATTCTGGTGCTGGTTGCCTGGGAGAGGAGACCAACCTCTGCCTGTCTACAACCTCCTTTAAGGTGGTTGTAGAGAGCAAGAAGGTCTCCCCTGAGTCTCCTCTTCTCCAGGCTAAGCAACCCCAGCTCCCTCAGCCTCTCCTCATAGGGCTTGTGCTCCAAACCCCTCACCAGCTTTGTTGCCCTTCTCTGGACACGTTCCAGCAAGTTAACATCCTTCCTAAACTGAGGGGCCCAGAACTGGACACAGGACTCAAGGTGTGGCCTAACCAGTGCAGTGTACAGGGGCACAATGACCTCCCTGCTCCTGCTGGCCACACTGTTCCTGATGCAGGCCAGGATGCCATTGGCCCTCTTGGCCACCTGGGCACACTGCAGGCTCATGTTCAGCCTACCATCGACCGGTACCCCCAGGTCCCTCTCTGCCTGGCCACTCTCCAGCCTCTCTGACCCCAGCCTGTAGCACTGCATGGGGTTGTTGTGGCTAATGTGCAGAAATTGGCACTGGGATGTGTTCAATCTCATGCCCTTGGACTCTGCCCATCTGTCCAGCCTGTCGAGGTCCCTCTGCAAAGCCTCTCTGCCCTCCAGCAAATCAACTCCTGCCCCAGCTTGGTGTCATCTGCAAATTTACTGATGATGGACTCAATGCCCTCATCCAGATCATCAATAAGGATGTTAAAGAGCATGGGGCCCAGCACTGATCCTTGGGGCACACCACTAGTGCCTGGCTGCCAGCTGGACGTGACACCATTCACCACCACTCTCTGGGCTCGGCCCTCCAGCCGGTTCCTAACCCATCGCAGTATGCTCCCATCCAAGCCATGGGCTGCCAGCTTAGCCAGGAGTTTGCTGTGGGGGACAGTGTCAAAGGCCTTGCTGAGGTCCAGGTAGACCACATCCACAGGCCTCCCCACATCCACCAGGTGGGTCACCTGATCATAGAAGGAGATCACATTGGTCAGGCAGGACCTGCCCTTCCTAAATCCATGCTGGGTTGTTCTTTTGGGGACATCTGCACCCACTGCTGGGTTCTAACCTCAAGTAATCATATTTTCTATCAATGATGCTGCAGCCCGTCAGACACAGCATGACCAGTAAAGGCAGTCTGGAGATGCAGTCACCATGTCTGTGCTTTATCAGTGGTTTCCATGATCGATTTTCACTTTTCAGCTGAGATAATGGGCACTTTGCATGGAGAATTTATAGCCAGGAACATCCCTTCCATATTGGCACATGAAACGGGCATGGCTTTTACTGCAGCAGAGCTTTATTGATTTTGCAATAGGCTGCTGAGTTCCAGGAGCAAGGGGTCTAATTTTGCTTTACCTGGAAGAAGAAGGAGATCTCCCACGACTCTCTATTCATGATTTAACTTCCCAGAACCATCTCGCAACCTTGACTTTCAGAGCAGTTTTCTGCCCATCTGACTCTGTTAACACAGCATAAAACACACACACAAAATAAGAGCAGAAAGTGAGAAAGTGACATCAAGAGCTTGAAATGGGCATTTATAAGAATCATAGATTTGTGTTGGTTGGTAAAAGACCTCTAAGCTCATCAAGTCCAAACATTTATCTGCATTGCGGTGGTGTCTTCATCTTTGGGAACATTCAAAACCCACCTGGATGTGTTTTTCTCTGAGCTTCTTTAGGTGAACTTGGTAAAGGCGTTGGACATGAAGTCATAGAATGGTTTGGAAGGTACTTTAAAGATCACCTAGTTCCAATCCCCCTGCTATGCACAGGGACCCCTTCCACTAGACCAGGTCACTCGAGGCCTCATCTAACCTGGCCTTGAACACCTCCAGGGAGGGGGCATCCACAACCTCCCTGGGCAACTTGTTCCAGTGTCTCACCACCCTCACTGTAAAGAATTTCTTCCTAATCTCCAGTCTAAATCTGCCCTCTTCCATTGCCCCTCATCTTGTCACTACAAGCCCTTTTCACAAAGGAAGTGTGCAAATCCATGAGGTCATTTGCAGATACTCCCTGCTGCATGAATGCAGTGGTGTCTCTTGGGTTAGCTGTGAAGCCAATAAAGAACAAAGTCTTCTGTTGACATGGATCCCTTCTGTTGAGGAATCAGGAGGGCCAAGCCTCTTCTCCACTGTCCCAGGAGGACACTGTCCCTTCTGCCTTCCATCCCTATCTCTGTGTTCCTCAATCTGGCTCTCATCTGCTGCTGAGTCCAGTCTGGGACTTGCTCAGTGCCTGCCCCCAGCATCAGTGGTGCCAATGGTGCAGTCATTGCCATCAGGGTTTGAGTTCCTTGTTGGTTTGTGTCTCTTGGTCTCTATTCCATGGGATTGTTCTTCTTTCCATCCCAGATGGTTGAGTTTCTTTCCAACCCAACAGTCTCTCTCCCTTCTTCCCTTTCTCTTCCCTTTTGGAAAGGCAGAAGGGCTCATGGGGTGCCTCTGGCACTCATCTGGTGGCCAGCACAGCTCTAACCCTTGGCAATCCACCAGCATCTTAGGTCTTCAATGAAGATAAAATTAATCTGATTAAAATAATAGGAAAATAAGGAGACTGGAGATGTGACTTCTTGTTGCTCCTGTGCTAGAGCAGCAGGAACAGTGGGCAACCCAGCCCTGACTCCTGACAAAAATATTTAGTTAGAATAGAATAGAATAGAATAGAATAGAATAGAATAGAATAGAATAGAATAGAATAGAATAGAATAGACCAAACCAGGTTGGAAGAGACCTTTGAGATCATCAAGTCTAACCTATCATCCAACACCATCTAATCAACTAAACCATGGCACCAAGCACCCCATAAAGTCTCCTCCTAAACACCTCCAGGGATGGTGACTCCACCACCTCCCCAGGCAGCACATTCCAATGGGCGATCACTCTCTCCGTGTAGAACTTCTTCCTAACATCCAGTCTGGACCTCCCCTGGTGCAGCTTGAGACTGTGTCCTCTTGTTCTGGTGCTGGTTGCCTGGGAGAAGAGACCAACCCCCACCTGGCTACAACCTCCCTTAAGGTAGTTGTAGAGAGCAAGTAGGTCTCCCCTGAGTCTCCTCTTCTCCAGGCTAAGCAACCCCAGCTCCCTCAGCCTCTCCTCATAGGACTTGTGTTCCAAACTCCTCACCAATTTATTGCACTTCTCTGAACACGTTCCAGCAAGTCAACAGCCTTCCTAAACTGAGGGGCCCAGAACTGTTATCATAGTATCAGTCAGGGTTGTAAGGGACCACAAGGATCATCTAGCTCCAACCCCCTGCCATGGGCAGGGACACCCCACACTACATCAGGCTGGCCAGAGCCTCAGCCAGCCTGGGCTTAAACACCTCCAGGGACAGGGCCTCAACCACCTCCCTGGACAACCCATTCCAGGGCTTCACCACTCTCATGGTGAAGAACTTCCTCCTCACCTCCACCCTGAATCTCCCCACCTCCAGCTTCATTCCATTCCCCCATGTCCTCTCACTACCTGAGATCCTGAGAAGTCCCTCCCCAGCCTTCTTGTAGCCCCCTTCAGATACTGGAAGGCCACAATGAGGTCACCTGGGAGCCTTCTCCTCTCCAGACTGAGCAGCCCCAACTCCTTCAGTCTGTCCTCATAGGAGAGGTGCTCCAGCCCTCTGCTCCTCCTCGTGGCCCTTCTCTGGACACCTTCCAGCTGGACACAGGACTCAAGGTGTTTCCAAAAAGAAGATAAAAGCTCAAAAATCTGCAACCATGCTTCTCCATAAGAAACTTAAGGAGGGAAAAGTTAGCACAGATGAACTGTCTGGCGTGGTAGATGAGTAGTTACTCTTCCCATTCTGAATTAGCTCATTTCCACCACCCCTCCCCAACCCCCCCAATTCCTTTTCAGTCCTCATAACCATAACTTTATCTAAATGTAGCTTTTTTGCTTTCCGCCGTGACTCTCATAATTTGTGAGCAATGATATTTTCATGGCTGGACTAGGTGCTGAGGATTTTTGTTTGCTTGTATAATTGCTCGGCAATTATTTGCCGAGTGCTGAAACAACACTTTTCCCGGTTTATTAAAAAGCATTTTGGAAAGCATTCCCCCAAGGCCTTGTCAACATTTTATTGCTATCACTACCAGCCAGCACCAATGAATAATCAGCAGCCCTGCTAGCTGGTGTCAAACAGATGAGAAAGCTTGGAGGTTGCTGCAGAAATTAAAGTCTCATGTCAGACTGGAGATGTTTTCATGCGGGAGCAGAGTCAGCCGACTGCTAGCAGTCTGGGACGGCTTCAGCCCCTCGGTGCTGAGGTGCAGCATCTGATATTTAGGATAGGATAGCATAGGATAGGATAGCATAGGATAGGATAGCATAGGATAGCATAGGATAGGATAGGATAGGATAGGATAGGATAGGATAGGATAGGATAGGCTAGGCTAGGATAGGATAGGATAGGATAGGATAGGATAGGATAGGATAGGATAGGATAGAATGGAATAGAATGGAATGGAATGGAATGGAATGGAATGGAATGGAATGGAATGGAATGGAATGGAATGGCATAGAATAGAGTAGAATAGAATAGAATAGAATAGAATAGAATAGAATAGAATAGAATAGAATAGAATAGAATAGAATAGAATAGAATAGAATAGACCAGACCAGGTTAGAAGAGACCTTCAAGATCATCGAGTCCAACCTATCATCCAACACCACCTAATCAACTAAACCATGCAACCAAGCACCCTATCAAGTCCTCTCCTAAACACCTCCAGGGATGGTGACTCCACCACCTCCCTTGGCAGCACATTCCAATGGGCAATCACTCTCTCTGTGTAGAACCAGATTAATTTTATCTCCATTGAAGACCTAAGATGTTGGTGGATTGCCAAGGGTTAGAGCTGGGCTGGCCACCAGATGAGTGCCAGAGGCACCCTGTGACCCCTTCTGCCTTTCCAAAAAGGAAGAGAAAGGGAATAGAATAGAATAGAATAGAATAGAATAGAATAGAATAGAATAGAATAGAATAGGGAATAAAAATAGAATAAGAACAGAACAGAACAGAATTAAATTAACCAGGTTGGAAGAGAACTTTGAGATCATTGAGTTCAACCTATCATCCAACACCACCTAATCAACTAAACCATGGCACCAAGCACCCCATCCAGTCTCTTCCTAAACACCTCCAGGGATGGTGACTCCACCACCTCCCCGGGCAGCACATTCCAATGGCCAATCACTCTCTCTGTGTAGAATTTCCTCCTAACCTCCAGCCTAAACTTCCCCTGGCACAGCTTGAGACTGTGTCCTCTTGTTCTGGTGCTGCTTACCTGGAAGAAGAGACCAACCTCTGCCTGTCTACAACCTCCTTTAAGGTAGTTGGAGAGAGCAATACAGTCACCCCTGAGTCTCCTCTTTTCCAGGCTAAGCAACCCCAGCTCCCTCAGCCTCTCCTCACAGGGCTGTGCTGCAAACCCCTCCCCAGTTTTCTTGCCCTTCTCTAGACACATTCCAGCAAGTCAACATCCTTCCTAAACTGAGGGGCCCAGAACTGGACACAGGACTCAAGGTGTGGCCTAACCAGTGCAGTGTACAGGGGCAGAATGACCTCCCTGCTCCTGCTGGCCACACAAAGAGTGGAAGCCCTGGGGATCCTGAGTCTGTGATCACAGAACCATTAAGGTTACTAAAATCCTCTAAGATCATGAAGCTCAACCAGTCTTTTCATGGCTTGTAGTGGTCTTAAGAGCCAAGCTGCTCCTGAACACTCTTGTAGAGTTAACATTGATTAAAATTCTCTTTGGCTCCAAAATCATCATTTTTGCCCAGATGCTCCTCTTGTTGGGTTGACTGACTCACTGAACCATAGAATCATTAAGGTTGGAAAACACCTCCAGCCATCCACCTAACAATGCCATGACCATTAAATCATGTGCTCAAGTGCCATGTCCACACGTTTCCTGAACACCTCCAGGGACAGTGACTCCAACATCCCCCTGGGCAGCCTGCTGCAATGCCTGACCACTCTTGCAGCAAAGAATTTTTTCCTAATGTCCAACCTGAACTTCCCTGGCCATTTCTCTCATTCTGTCACCTGATACTAGAGAGAAAAGACTAAGCCCCACCTCACTCCAACCTCCGTTCAGGGAGTCATAGACAGCAGTGAGGTCTCCCCTCAGCCTCCTCCACACTAAACAACCCCAGTTCCCTCAGCCACTGCTCAGAAAACCTGTCTCTAGACCCTTCACCAGCTTTGTTGCCTTTCCCTGACCAGTATACATTTAGGCATAAAAAAGTTTGAGAGTGTAAAGTGAGAGTCTCCTCCTAGAGAAAGAGACTCCACAACCTCTCTGGGCAACCTGCTCCACAGCTCCAGCACTCTCACAGGAAAGAAGATTCTTCTGATGTAGAGGTGGAACTTCCAGTGCTCCAGTTTGTTCCTGTTGTCTCTTGTCCTATCACAGGACACCACTTAAAGAGACTGGCCCCTTCTTCTTGACACCTACCTTCCAGATATTCATAAACACTGAGAAGATCTCCTCTCAGGCTGCTCTTCTCCAGGCTCAACAGCCCCGGCTCTTTCAGCCTTGCCCAGGGAGGTGGTAGAGTCACCATCACTGGAAGTGTTTAAAATAAGGCTGGATGAGGCACTTAGTGCCATGGTTTAGTTGATTAGATGGTGTTGAGTGATAGGTTGGACTTCATGATCTTGAAGGTCTTTTCCAAAGTCCTTAATTCTGTGTTATTATTATCATCCTGATAGCCTCCACTGGACTCTCTCCAGTAGTTCCCTGACCCACTTGAACTGGGGAGCCCAGTGCTGGACACAACACTCCAAATGTAGCCTTACTAGGGCAGAGCAGAGTGGGAGGAGAACCTCCCTTGACCTAGTGGCCACATGATTCTAAATGCCCCACAGAGCTTCTTGGCCACAAGGGCACATTGCTGCCTCGTGGGTAACTTAATTACCTGCCTGTACTCCAATAGCCTTCTCCACTCAGCTGTTTTCAAGGCCTCACCTGCATTGGTGCATGGTGGTGTTCCTCCCCAGGCTCAGGAATCTACAAAAAGATGAAACAACAAAAAAAGAAGGAGAAAAATTGAAGTGGAGGCTGATTAAGATGAAAGCCTCCAGTCCCTCTCCCTCTGCTCCCATCACAGTGACATTTCTTAAGTAAGACATATTAGAGGCAGCAACCTCACATTTCTACAGGTGGGAAATAAACGTTTTGCTTCTCTTCTGATGCACTTCTCATAAACTAAATCATGCAAATGAGTCCTGCCACGAGCAGTGCAGTGCTGGATATGAACCCCCTCATTTTAATACTGTGATTATAAGAGACTAGGAGAAGAATTGCTGCCTTGCAGGCATGATGAGCTTCAGTCAACTGGAAGTTTTCCTCCTCACTGTAGAAGCAGGAGGTGTCCCCACCTCTGGGGCACGATGTGAGGCTTTGTTGTTAGACAGCAGGATGAGAAACCTGGGGCTGCCAGGGCCCAAAACCAAGAGAAAATGCGTTTCACAGAACCACAAAATACATTTGGCTGGAAGAGAAAATCAAGACCATCCAGTCCAGCCTTGGACCCAGCACTGAAGGGTCAACACTAAACCATGTCACTGAGTGCCAGGTCTACACACTGCTTGAACACCTCCAGGAATGGTGACTCCACCACTGCCCTGGGCAGATCATTCCAGTGTTTGAGAAGCATTTCAGTGAAGAACTATTTCCTAATATCCAGCCTGAACCACTGAGAAAAGCTGATGGGCTGCTTAGATATGGAGGTGTAGGGAGCAAGTTATGTGAGCATTAAAATCACTGGGTCATGGAATCATGGAAATTTAGGGTTGGAAGGCATTTTCAAAGGTCTTGCTGTCCAAACTGCCTGCAGGGACATCTGCAACTAGAGCAGGTGCTCAGGGGCCCAAACAACCTGACCTGCAATGGTTCCAGGGGTGGGACATCTCCCACCTCTCTGGGTAACCTGGGCCAGCCTCTCGCCACCTTCAGTGTCAAACATTTCTTCCTTCTCTCCAGTCTGAATCTCCCTCTTTGAGTGCAAACCATCACCCCTTGTCCTGTCACAACAGCCCCTGCTCAAAAGTCTGTCCCCAGCTTTCTTCTTGGCCTCTTTAAACCTTGCAAGGTCACCAGGAAGTCTCCCCAGAGCCTTCTCTTCCCCAGTCTGAGCAACCCCAAGTCTCTCAGCCTGGCCACACAACAGAGAGCCTCCAGCCCTCCCATCATTGCTGTGGCCTCTGGCCCTGTTCCAAGAGGTCCATGTCTCTGCTGTGCTGAAGGCTCTAGAGCTGGCCCCAGCACTGGAGTTGGGGTCTCAGCAGAGAGGAGCAGAGGGGCAGAACCGCCTCACTTGACTCTACCGTGTGCAATTCCAGGTGCAATTCTTAGATTCTGAGCACACAGCTCATGAAATCCATAGCAGAGAATTTCAAGCTGAGACATATTTCATTCTGAACTTCTCCTCATCCAGCTCTACTTGCCCACTAACAAGACAACTCCTGGCAGCATTATCTAGGTGAGCAGTCTCACCAAGCTGCCCTGCAGAACTGTAATTCATTATTGATTGAGCTGGAGTAGGTGGATAATTACAGGACTCCTTTTCAGAGGTCAGCTGAAAGCATAAAAAAGCTCTTTGCAGAGGCTGGGATTTTCAAAGCAGCCCAATATTTATGAAATTGAGAATAAAAATAAAAGATGAGGGAGGTGGAGGGTGCAGTGCTCCTGGATGCTTAAGAAATTCCCAAGGGTACAGTTCCAAGTCGCATCCAGCAATGATCTCACTGCAGTCAGAGGTACCAGCACCGGCAGAACAACACAGGCCGGATCCTGCAGGAAATGCAGGGCTGGGAATTGTCACACCTTGCTGTCCCTGCCTGTCTGAGCTTCTGGAAGGATGGTTTCATCAGACTAGACCATAATAATCCAAGGGAACTGGGGTGGTTCAGTCTGGGGGAAAAAGGAAGCTGAGGTGAGACCTCCTGGCTCTTGAAAACTCCCTGACAGGAGGTTGGAGACAGGTGGGGGCTGGTCTCTTCTCCCAAGGAACAAGTGATGGGACAAGAAGAAATGACCTCAAGTTGCCCCAGGGGAGGTTTAGGTTGGACACGAGGAAAAATTTCTTCCTCTCAAAGGCTGTCAAGGCTTTGCCCAGGCTCCCAGGACAGTGGGGAAGTCCCCATGCCTGGAGGGCTTTCAAAGCCCTGGAGGTGTGGTGCTGAGGGATGTGGTTAAGTGGTGACCTGGCAGTGCTGGGTAAATGGTTGGACTTGATGATCTTAAAGGTATTTCCCGACCATTCTATGCTAACTAATGTGCTGGAAGTATTTCTTTGGGCAGAGCAGAGAATACCTGTGCCTGCTCTGAGCAGCACCAGCAGCAAGAGTCACCCAGAAGAGACAGATGTGTTTTGGCTTCATTTACTCCAAAAGATGTGTGGAAGCTGTCAGGAAGGAATGGACTCTGCTTATTAGAGAAACTTCAGCTATATATTAAGACTAAATGGAATCATGTTAATATTTTATATCACCTGGTATCAATTCTTCCTATGATGGAAGGAATTTACAAGGTGACTTGAAGTGTGAGGATCTTCTGAATGTTGATGCTGAGGGGCCTGGAGAATCTCTGTGAGGAGGAAAGGCTGAGAGCCCTGGGGCTGCTGAGCCTGCAGAAGTGCAACCTGAAAAGGGATCTGATCAATGCTCAGCAAGGGATAAGGGATCTGTGGGGGGTAAGAGGATGAGGCCAGACACTTCTCAGTGGTGTCCAGTGGCAGGATGAGGGGCATCAGACACAAACAGATGGAACCAGGAGGTTCCACCAGAACAGGAGGAGAAACTTTTTTGGTATGAGAATGCTGGAGGCCTGGAACAGGCTGCCCAGAGAGGTTGTGGAGTCTCCTCTTTGGAGAGATTCCAACCCCATCTGGACATTTTGATCCTGGGCAAGCTGCTGTGGGTGCCCCTGCTTTAGCAGGGAGGTTGGATTGGATAGAATAGAATGGAATTAACCAGGTTGGAAAAGACCTTTGAGATCATTGAGTCCAACCTATCACCCAACACCATCTAATCAACTAAACCATGGCACCAAGCACCCCATCCAGTCTTTTCCTAAACACCTCCAGGGATGGTGACTCCACCAGCTCCCTGGGCAGCACATTCCAATGACAAATCTCTCTTTCTCTGAAGAACTCCTTCCTAACATCCAGCCTAAACCTCCCCTGGTGCAGCTTGAGACTGTGTCCTCTTGTTCTGGTGCTGGTTGCCTGGGAGAAGAGACCAACCCCCCACCCAGCTACAACCTCCCTTCAGGTAGTTGTAGATAGCAATGAGGTCTCCTCTGAGCCTCCTCTTCTCCAGGCTAAGCAACCCCAGCTCCCTCAGCCTCTCCTCACAGGGCTGTGCTCCAGACCCCTCCCCAGCTTTGTTGCCCTTCTCTGGACACCTTCCAGCAAGTCAACATCCTTCCTAAACTGAGGGGCCCAGAACTGGAACACAGTACTCAAGGTTCCTTCCAACCCGTACAGTTCTATGATTTTATGTAGCAGCTGCAACTGCAAACAACATTCTCAGTGAAAATGCAAATAACATTCTCAGTACTGTGTCCAGTTCTGGGCCCCTCAATTTAAGAAGGACATTGAGACACTTGAACTTGTCCAGAGAATGGCAATGAGGCTGGGGAGAAGCCTTGAGCACAGCCCTGTGAGCTGGCGTTGCTTAGCCTGGAGAAGAGGAGGCTCAGGGGAGACCTCATTGCTCTCTACAACTCCCTGAAGGGAGGTTTTAGCCAGGAGGGGTTGGTCTCTTCTCCCAGGCAACCAGCACCAGAACAAAAGGACACAGTCTCAAGCTGTGCCAAGGGAAGTTTAGGCTAGAGGTGATGAGAAAGTTCTTCCCAGAGAGAGTTGTTGGCCATTGGAATGTGCTGCCCAGGGAGGTGGTGGAGTCACCACCTCTGGGGGTGTTCAAGAGGGGATTGGACGTGGCACTTGGTACCATGGTTTAGTCATGAGGTCTGTGGTGACAGGTTGGATTTGATGATCTTTGAGGTCTCTTCCAACCTTGGTGATGCTGTGAGAATACTCCTGGTGTAGCATGACCCTTGTCAAAGCAACAACTCACCCTGCAAGCGCAGAGATTTCACACCAGAATCTACTGCTGGTCCTGACGTTAGCTAAAGGTTATCACATGGAACATTGAATTATCTGCTCGGGCTGCAGAACTGCAGTGAGATGAGAGAGAATTCTGAATAGTAATTGATAACTCCATGCTGCAATCAATGCTATTAGGACCATATTGATGTAGAGAGTTCTTTCATCTATAAAAACACGATTAAAAATTGAAACCGAGGGAGAATCTTGCGTGTTGGTATCGCTGTCAGGTCTGTGTTTGTCAACACGCTGCAACACAAAATCACCAGTACCCAAGAAAAAGGGGCTCAGTGAAATTGTTCAGGAGGTCCTTTGCAAAGTCTGTTTCCCATTAGATAAACCAGCAATGTGCCCTGGTGGCCAAGAGGGCCAATGGGATCCTGGGGTGCATTCAGAGGAGTGTGTCCAGCAGAACCAGGGAGGTTCTCCTCCCCCTCTACTCTGCCCTAGTGAGACCTCACCTAGAATATTGCACTCAGTATTGAGCTCCCCAGTACAAGAGGGACAGGGATCTGCTGGGGAGAGTCCAACAGAGGCTACCAGGATGCTGAAGGGACTGGAGCACTGCCTGATGAGGAGAGGCTGAGAGACCTGGGGCTGGTTA
Source organism: Picus viridis (assembly GCA_033816785.1). Taxonomy (NCBI): domain Eukaryota; kingdom Metazoa; phylum Chordata; class Aves; order Piciformes; family Picidae; genus Picus; species Picus viridis. Next base: position 14,634,536 of record CM066586.1, on the reverse strand, counting down.
GTCTGGAGAAGAGAAGACTGAGAGGGGATTTAATAAATGTTTATAAATACCTGAGGGCTGGGGGTCAAGAGGGAGGGGACAGGCTCTGCTCAGTTGCACCCTGTGATAGGACAAGGGGCAATGAATATAAATGACAGCACAGGAGGTTCCACCTCACCATGAGGAGGAACTTCTTCACTGTGAGTGTCACAGAGTACTGGAACAGGCTGCCCAGAGAGGTTGTAGAGTCTCCTTCTCTGGAGACTTTCCAGACCCATCTGGATGCATTCCTGTGTGACCTGTGCTAGATTCTATGGCCCTGCTCTGACAGGGGGTTTGGACTTGATGATCTCCAGAGGTCTTTTCCAACCCCTAACAGCCTGTGATCCTGTGAACCACCACATGGTGCATTAGATCATGAAGCTCTGTTTCCAAGAAAGTTTTTACCACACCAAAGCATTCTCAGGAGGGACAGACCCCATCCAGTGTCCCTGCACTCAGCACTTGAAAGGCCACAACTCAAATACTGGGTTCAGTCTTGGGACCCTCACTCCAAGAAAGACATTGAGGTGCTGGAGCATGTCCAGAAAAGGGCAATGAAGCCAGTGAAGGGTCTGGAGAACAGGTCTGGTGAGGAACAGCTGAGGGACCTGGGATTGTCCAATCTGGAGAAAATGAGGCTAAGTTGACACCTTCTGGCTCTGTACAACTCCCTGAAAGGATGCTGGAGTGAGATGGGGGTCAGTCTCTTCTCTAAGAGAACAAGTGACAGGACAAAAGGAAATAGTCTCAGGATGCCCCAGAGGAGGTTTAGGTTGGGTATTAGAAAACCCTTCTTGACTGAAAGGGTTCTCAAACCCTGACAGACTCCCTAGGGGAGTGGTTGAATCCCCACCCCTGGAGGTATTTCAAAGAGGCAGAGCTGTGGCTCGGAGAAGTTAAAGAACGATTTGGCTCAGTGATCTTCAAGCTCTTTTCCAACGGAGATGATTCTGATTCTATGATTCATGGGACACAGATGAAGGAGCAATGCCAGTATCCCACTATCCATTCAAGCAGAACGTTTTTAGCCCTTTCTAATCATAGCACATAGCATTTCCCAAGAATTCCCTCCTTCCTCCAGCATTATGAATCTCAGTCACTGTGCCTCTGTGCTCCACTAAAGCACAACTGAGCAGATGGATATTCAGGGCAGGAAGGGCCGTGGTGAAGTGACAAAGATGTACTGGTAGCTATTTTAGTTCAAAGCATGGAAGTTACTCAGTGCACAGGGTGTCACTATCTTCATTAAACTTACCCATCCATTTTACCCATCTAGGATTGCTTAAGACTATTTTGAGATAAAACTTCATAGCCCACATTTTGGTACCAAATGACAACATAAAGCCTGACATTAGCTTAAAAGCACCATTCACACATTAAAAGAAGTCTTCTGTATAACCTGGTTTGGGTTTTTTTCCTCCCTATTCCACATCAAAAACAAAAAGATGAATAGAAGCAGCTCTGCATTTCAACCATGCTCCAGCTATCACAAGAGCATATTTTCCAGGAGAACCACTCCTGAAGAACATAACTGAAAATACTATTCTTCCTCTTATCATTGAATCACAGCGTGCTTTGGGTTGGAAGGGACCTTTGTAGGTCATCTAGCCCGAGCCTCCTGCAGTAAGAGGTCCCTTTCAGCATCAGCATGCTGGGATTCTGTGCTTTACAAGCAAATGCTAACTAGATCTATAGAATAGAATAGAATAGAATAGAATAGAATAGAATAGAATAGAATAGAATAGAATAGAATAGAATAGAATAGAATAGAATAGAATAGAATAGAATAGAATAGAATAGAATAGAATAGGCCAGGTTGGAAAAGACCTTTGAGATCATCGAATCCAGCCTATCATCCAACACCATCTAATCAACTAAACCATGGCACCAAGCACCCCATCCAGTCTCTTCCTAAACACCTCCAGGGATGGTGACTCCACCACCTCCCTGGGCAGCACATTCCAATGGCCAATCACTCTTTCTATGAAGAACTCCTTCCTAACATCCAGCCTAAACCCCCCTGGTGCAGCTTGAGACTGTGTCCTCTTGTTCTGGTGCTGGTTGCCTGGGAGAAGAGACCAACCCTCTCCTGGCCACAGCCTCCTTCAGGCAGTTGTAGACAGCAATAAGGTTTATGGAACAAACCTGCCAGCATCTGCAGAAGGCAACAATCAGCTGGGTTTGCAGAGCAATTACCCCATTAAAAATGCCTCAGTGCTTGGTCATGGAGGTTCTGGTAGAAGGTTGGACTTAATGATCTTCAAGGTTTTGTTCCAATTTTAATGATTCTATGCTTCAAAGAAAATAAACATGAAAATGTCCCAAAAGTGTGACAAAACTTTGCAGGAGCTGCAACACAAATACCCAACACCATGGGCTTAGCAATTAATTTATCAGCTGCCAAGCCTGAACTGTCCCATGACAAAACTCCACTCAACTTATCATTTCCTCTCTGCTCCTCAACTTGCCTGATGAAGCCAGAAATAATTCCCACAGCATTTCAACCTTCCAGATAATTCACAGATTCATAGAATGAATCAGGCTGGAAGAGACCCTAGAGACCACTCAGTTTAAACCACCCCCTGCCATGGGCAGAAACACCTTCTACTAGACCAGACTGCTCAAGGCCTCATCCAGCCTGGCATTGAAAACCTTGAGGCAGGGGACATCTACAATCCCCCTGGGTAACCTGTTCCAGCATTTCACCACCCTCACTGTAATTTTGGGAGAATTCAACAGGCTAGAGGGAAGAATCCTGGTAGGGGTCATGGAGATGCTGCACAGAGCAAAAGACAGACAAGGAGAAGAAGAACTGCACCAAGCTGCTGCTGCAGGATCTCCTGGTAGAGAAAACACAGATGCAAGGCAGGATGGCTGACAGACGTTTGTAATATAGGCTGACTCATTAAAAGGGATAATTAAAGACAGCTGCCTCCATAGTTAATTACTGTCAACAATTAAACCTAGAGATACATTGCAAGAGATACCAACTGAAACTGAACTGAGAAATGACCTCACCTAGGCAATGCCTCTTCTCTGGCATCATCGTGGCCCAGAATGTTCTCCTCTATGATCATTCAAGGCTGCTTTTCTTCTCTAGGACACTGTTCTCATCTTGTTGGGTAGGAATGGTGACTGGGCTTACAGTTCTGCCAGGATTCTTCTCTATCTGCAGTCAAAGGATTCAGCTAACCTTGTCATGGTGACCACTGGATGGGATCAAGTCCTCGTTCTCTTGCAGATCAGTTCCAAACCTCTTCTGAGAAGAGTTACTGGTCCATGGAGGGAATAAGAAATCTCTGTACAGATGGTGACAAGACAGATGATGATGTAGCTGTGAGTCATAGAAGTGTTTTGGTTGGAAGATACTTTTAAGACCATCAAGTCCAACCATCAACACACCACCACAGACTTTAAACCATGTCCCCTAGTGCTATGTCCGCATGCTTCTTGAACACCTCCAGGGATGGCGACTCCATCACCTCCCTGGCAGCCTACTCCACTGCCTGACCACTCTTAAAGCAAAGAAATTTTTTCTCATGTCCAAACTAAACCTCCCCTGGTGCACCTTGATGCTGTTTCCTCTCATCCTGTTGCTTATTAGAAGTGACCATTCCTCACCTCACTCCAACCTCCTTTCAGGGAGTTGTAGAGATCCAGAAGGTCTCTCCTCAGCCTCCTTTTCTCCAGGCTGAACAACTCCAGTTCCTTCCGCTGCTCCTCACCAGACCTGTTCTCCAGACCCTTCAGTAGCTTTGTTGCCCTTCTCTCAAGAGGCTCTACCCCTCCTTCTTGGAGTGAGGGGCCCAAAACTTGACCCAGGCTTCAATGTGCAGCCTCACACCAGCACCCTGGACAGGGAAATGAGCTGACAGCATCCATCCATCCATCCATCCATCCATCCATCCATCCATCCATCCATCCCCCCACCCACCTATCCACCCATCCATCCCCCAGGTTAAAAGCATTTCAGTTTATCATTTTTACAATGGGAGGGAAACAGGAAGTGTGTTCTCCCTCACTTAGAAGAGGAAGCAAAGGAGGTATGGTATTCATTTTAATATTATTTATTGCCTGCAATAGCTTGAAAAAAACCCAGAGAGACCTCAGCTGGGCATCACTGAACTGGTTTATGAATCTGCATCCAGGGGATAGCTTATGAAAAATTATAATTGCACCACTGTAATCTTTTAATTAAAACCCCTTAAAGTCTCCTGGCAATTACATAGACTCATAGAATGGTTTGGGTTGGAAGGAACCTTAAAGATCATCCAGTTCCAACCCTCTCTGCCATGGGCAGGGACACTTCCCACTAGCCCAGGGGTTCAAAAGTCAGATGAGAACATTTATCAGCTTTAAAGCATCTTAGATTCTATTTTCTCAATTCAGTTCACCATCCTTAATATTCCCTTCATTAGCAGAGAAGCAACAACTTGCTCAGTGGAAGAGCTCCAGATTATATTCCCCCTGCCCCCAGCCTAAACTGGAGGCCACCTCAAATTCTCAACATGATTCTTTCAACAGCCCCAACACAGCAGACCCCAAGTGCCAAGGGGAAAGGCCATCTTCAAATGAACAGAGAATATTGGCAATCCTCATCCAGATTTATTCATGGCTATCAAAAACCATCAATGAACCAGCACCTTTCTTTATAAACAACAGAATGAAGTAGAGCTGGGGACCCCCTTCACTCTGGTCAAATGCAGAAGCATCACCTTGCAAAGGCCAGAATCCCAGTGTGGTGCAGGGGTGGGGAGGAACCTCTGGAGCTCAGAATAAAGTTTTACTACAAGAAATCCTTAATTTCCCCACAGAAAATTGAGGATGTAAATGGGATTTTATCTGAAGGAGCCTTAATAACTTTATTATGAGTTTTTATTTCATATGCATGTTCTGATAACATCTCACCATCCCTGAGCTCTTCCTACAGTCACAGTTACCAGGTTGCCCTTGCAGAAATCCACTGAGACACCAAGTGCAGGGGAGTAGAGTAGAGTAGAGTAGAGTAGAGTAGAGTAGAGTAGAGTAGAGTAGAGTAGAGTAGAGTAGACCAGACCAGACCAGGTTGGAAGAGACCCAGTTGCTTTTGAATACAGATGATCTTCAAGGCTTCTTCCAACACAAACCATTCTAATGGTATATGGCTTGGATCAGCAACAGTGTGGCCAGCAGGACCAGGGCAGGAATTGTCCCCATGTATTCATGGTGAGGCCATACTTTGAGTACTGGGTTCTAATTTGGGCATCTCAACCCAAGAAGGACATGTGAGGGGCTGGAGCACCTCGAGAGAAGGGCAACAAAGCTGCTGGAGGGTCTGGAGAACAGGTCTGGTAAGAAGGAGCTGAGGGAACTGGGGTTGTTCAGCCTGGACTAAAGGAGGCTGAGGGGACCCCTCATGACTCTCTACAACTCCCTGAAAGGAGGTTGGAGGCAGGTGGGGATTGGTCTCTTCTCTCCAGTAACAAGCAACAGGATGAGAGGAAACAGCCTCAGGTTACACCAGGGAAGGTGCATGTGGGAGAACTTCTTCATGGAAAGGGTAGTCAAGTCCTGTCCTAGGCTGCCCAAGGAAGGGGTGGAGTCCCCATCCTTTGAGGGGTTGCAAACCTGTGGAGTTGTGGTGCTGAGGGACACGGTTTAGTGATGATCTGGCAGTGATTGGAATTGATCGCGGAGGTCTTGTCCAACCTTGATCGTTCTGTCATGCTGGGTTTTAGTCAGTGCAGTCAGGGATGTATCAGCACAAAAATACTAAAGAGGAAAAACATAAAAAGAACCAAGAGATTTTCAAAGGACAGTTTGACAGGGTCTCAAAAATCATAGAATCAGGGAATTGCTTGGGTTGGAAAAGCCCTCTAAGATCATCCAGTCCAACCACCAACCCAACACCACCAAGGCTGTGAAACCAAGCCTCAGAGTGCCATGACCACACATATCCAGGGACAGTGACTCCACCACCGACCAGGGCAGCCTGTTCCAATGCCTGACCACTCTTGCAAGAAAGAAATTGTTTCTAATCTCCAACCTAAACCTCCCCTGGCACAGTGTCAGTAAAAACTTCTTTTCCCTTTGGAGCTTGCTGTCTGTTGAACAGAGGGTTGCAGTAGGTATCCACCACCTCCATCCACGCTGTTTCTGCACATAATTTCGTGGTCCTTTCAAACAAACAAACAAAAACCCCAAAGAAGCTAAAAGAGGGTGGGGTGGAAGCTTCTCTGACACAGGAGCAGGTCCATAGAATCATAGAATGCAGGAGTGTGGTGGGCTATGTCCATCCTGAAAAAGGGTGGGGGTGTGTGTGTGTGTGGCTTTTTTGCCCTCCCTGGAGGGTGTTTTTCCCCTGGAAAACTGACTTGGTCTGTACCACTCCCCCAGCCTTGTCCTGCAGGGGTATAAAGGGGAGGACGTTGCAGCCATTGCTCTCTCTTCCTTCTGCTTCGTGGGGACAAAAGGGAGCTGCTGCTGGCTTGCTGCTCCCCTGCCACGTGGTCCTCCCTGCTGCTTCCACACTTTGCAGAGGGCTGGTTCTGTAGCTCATGTTTTTCTTTTCCTTCTTCCCATCCATCCTTGTTCCTTACCCTTGTGAACCCTGCCTGCCATTGTTACATATATATATACACACACACAGTGTTTAAAGAAAAATTCTTTGCCTCTCTACTTCCAAGCCAAACCCAAATTATTTCTTGGTGGATTTGCTCCCCTCCCTTCCCCCCTCACCCCCCCCCCCCTCTACTTCTCTCTGTTGGGGAAGAGGAGGGGGAAAACAGGGGAGGGATTCTCAGCCTTGCCCCCATCTGAGCTTTTAAGCCCCAGTTAAGGCTCAAACCACCACAATGAGGTTGGAAGAAACTCCTGGAAGTCATCTTGCCCAAGGCCTCCCACAGTCAACAGCGACATTTCCACCTAGATCAGGTTGCTTAGGGTCCCATCAAGCTTCACCCTGAATGTCTCCATGGATGGGGCCTCAACTGCATCTCTGGGTAACTTTTTCTGGTATGTCTTCACTCTTATTGGGAAGATCTTTGAGGTCTTTTCCAACCTTACTGATTCTGTGAACGTTCTCCTCATGCCCAAATTATGTTGCACAAGGCAGGCTGGGCTACCGAGGACGGGGCTGGATGAGCCACCAGGAAACAGGTTCCGCCAGAAAGGGTCCCTCCAAAGCACTTTGGGTTTTGTCAGGCTGTCAGGATTGGAGGACATGCTGCTCCAGACCCTTGCTCTTTTTCTGGTGGCACAGTTATAACTCGCTTTTGTCAGCGAGGGGTTTAGATGAGTTCCCAGGTTATTTAGGGACTTGGGCATGGGAGTGACAAATCATTTTTACCTGTTTAGAGACTGCAGGAGACAGACTTCTAGGAAGAGCTGATATATTGCTGTGCTGCAGAGAAACCCCATGGAGAAAGAATTTGCAGCTACCAAAGCTCCAAATCCCCCACCATGTCTATTGCTTTGGAAACGTGGCTTTGCCCAGCACAGGGCCCCTACTATCAGCCAGCTGAAGCCTTCATTTTTAAAGTAGCAAAAAATGATACTAAACAACAAAAAAAAGGTGCATCAAGATTCTATTATTTTCTTTAATCCACCTTGCTGGGTTATATCTGGACCCAACACAGCAGTTATCAGTGCATTGGGGATGTGAGATACGATTTGAAACTTGTGGTTCTTGAACTTTTAATGGGAGAATTCATCCTAAGTGTCACAGAATCTCAGCAGGGTGGGGGTTGGAAGGGACCTCTGGAGATTAACCAGTCCAACCCCCCTGCTAAAGCAGGGGCACCCACAGCAGTTTGCCCAGGATCACCATGGCCAGGTGGGGTTGGAAGCTCTCCAGACAAGGAGACTCCACCACCACTCTGGGAAGCCTGCTCCAAGATTCCAGCACCCTCACACCAAACAAGTTTCTCCTGTTGAGCTGGAACCTCCTTGTTCCAGTTTGTGCCTGTTGCCCCTTGTCCTGTCACTGAGCACCACTGAGAAGAGTCTGGCCCATCCTCTTGCCCCGCACAGGTCCTTTACCTCTTGCTGAGCATTGAGCAGATCCCCTCTCAGGCTGCTCTTCTCCAGGCTCAACAGCCCCAGGTCTCTCAGCTTTTCCTCTTCACAGAGATGCTCCAGGCCCCTCAAGTCTGCTGGCCCCATCCTCTTGACTCCTGTCTTTCAATATTGACAAGCATTGACAACCATGAATCAATATTCAAGTGTAAGAAATTGTTTCTATTCATCTCATTAATCAACAGGTGTGGAGCAAATTAACTGCAGTCCTTGGATCGTCTGTGGCTCCATCTAATTTCTGTGGGGAGAGACTGAGGGAGCTGGGGTTGCTTAGCCTGGAGATAAGGAGACTCAGGGGTGACCTTATTTCTCTCTACAACTACCTTAAGGGAGGTTATAGACAGGGAGAGTTTGGTCTCTTCTCCCAGGCAACCAGTACCAGAACAAGAGGACACAGTCTCAGGCTGTGCCAGGGGAGGTTTAGGCTGGAGGTTAGGAGGAAGTTTTACACAGAGAGAGTGATTGGCCATTGGAATGTGCTGCCCAGGGAGGTGGTGGAGTCACCATCCCTGGAGGTGTTCAGGAGGAGACTTGATAGGGTGCTTGGTGCCATGGTTTAGTTGATTAGATGGTGTTGGACACGATGATCTTGAAGGTCTCGTCCAACCTGGTCTGGTCTATTCTATTCTATTCTATTCTATTCTATTCTATTCTATTCTTCTTTGTAGATTCATAAAAGAATTTGGGTTAGAAGGAACCCTGAAGATCATCTAGTTTCAGCTCCTATGCCATGGGCAGAGACATCTTCCACTAGTCCAGGTTGCTCAAGGCCTCATCCAACCTGGCCTTGTGCACCTGCAGGAAGGGGACAGCCACAACCTCCTCGACAACCTGTTCCCATCTGTTTAATTTCCCCCCCTCCATTTTCTTTTTGTCTTGAATAGCAAAAATACTTTTAGCCAGAGCAGAGACCATTCCTGTGCTGTGGAAACCAGCAAGGCATCCCATATGGAGAGCCCTACAGCCTGTGAGATGTGCAGTGAGATGTGACAAAAAGCAGCAGACTCTCCAGTTCATGCAGAGGTGGATTTTTTGCTTGGTCAGTGGTGGGACTCCAAGCCTTTCTTTGTTACTTCCTGAAGCACTTCTGCAATGCAAAGGACCTGTAGGACATAAAAGCTATGAGCATCTAAGGAAAGGAGGGACATGATCAATGAGCACAATTTGATGCTAGGTTTTTTACTTCTCCCAGTTTAGGAGTAAGTTGTTTTTTAAAGCAAGAGACAGAGAAGGTTGGTTACATCTCTCCATTAATGTCTGGCATCACTGCTCTGGGAAGGAAGAAAAATGACACTTTTACAGAGCCAGCATGCTTAAAGTGCTGATTATAGCCTGGATAAAACTGAAATATGGTCCTTCAAGTGGGTAGAACACAAACCATTAGAAATAACTCCAGGAGAAATAGCTGCAGTAGAATTGGGAAGGTGCTGGGCAACACCAGGAGCTCCTCAGCCTTTACCCACGAGGCACCAAACCTCTTCTCAGCACCCCAAGCATCAGCAATCCTCACCCTAGGAACAGGGAAGGATACAACAGGGATTAAATGGGGGAAGATGGCTTGGCCAGCTTGCTAGACTATCATGCTCAGAGGGGTCTGCAGCCACACAAGAGTACCCCAGTGCTGCTTATCCACATAGACTCTGCTGGAGGCCAATGGCTTGAGGATCACCAAAGCCAAGTGCTGGATCCTGCACTCAGGTCACAACACCACCACGAATGCTCCAGGCTTGGGGCAGAGTGGCTGAAAACTGCCTGGTGGGAAAAGACCTTGATCTTGAAGCTTCTGAGCTCATACCACCCAGACCACAACCTGATTGCTGAACCCATTCCCTGTCTCAGGAAAGAAAGCTGCCGGAGAAGCAGATTCAGACAAGCACGTGCAGAAGGTGCCCAAGTCAGAGCAGAGTCTCCAAACTGCCTGTCTTTTGTTCTTGGGTTATGCAGGAGTCTTCTTCATCATGACATGTTTACAGACTCCCACCATGTCACCTGGCAATTAACTCTCAAAGAGAAAAGCAGTGACAACAAGAAAGCTGTGAATACTTTGTTATATATTCCAGAGAAATATTGTCCTAGAGAAACGGAAGATGAGTTTTGGCAGTGCAATAAAAATAGACACATTGAGGCTGAGAAGCTTTATCACCATCATATCTTAGTGTGCCCTTGACTATTAAACTCAGTTTGGTATTACACAGTCACTAGGAGATGTGCCAATCAGGGAGGGGATGGTAGATACCTAATAAATGTTGAGCTTATTTAGGGTAACTAAGCAGGGAGCAGATCTTCTCACAGAGACATCCAGGCAGCCATCAGCCACCTCCACAGCCTGATCGATTCCTGAGGAAAAACAGGACCCCAGGATGATCAGCGACAGCAGTGCATAGCGGGAGATGCCCCATGCAACTATCAAGGCTGGGAAAGAACTCCAAGATCAGCAAGTCCAACCATCAAGCCAACAACACCCTCAGAGCAATCAGTCCCATGCCTATCCAAACAGCTGCCAAACAGAGAGGGACCTGGGGGTGCTCATTGACAGATGGCTGAACATGAGCCAGCAGTGTGCCCAGGTGGCCAAGAAGGCCAATGGCATCCTGGCCTGCATTAGGAACAGTGTGGCCAGCAGGAGCAGGGAGGTCATTCTGCCCCTGCACTCAGCACTGGTTAGGCCACACCTTGAGTCCTGTGTCCAGTTCTGGGCTCCTCAGTTTAGGAAAGATGTTGAGTTGCTGGAAGGTGTCCAGAGAAGGGCAAGAAAGCTGGGGAGGGGTTTGGAACACAAGCCCTATGAGGAGAGGCTGAGGGAGCTGGGGTTGCTTAGCCTGGAGAAGAGGAGGCTCAGGGAGACCTCATTGCTCTCTACACCTACCTGAAAGGTGGTTGTAGCCAGGAAGGGGTTGGCCTCTTCTCTCAAGCAACCAGCACCAGAACAAGAGGACACAGTCTCAAGCTGCACCAAGGGAAGTTTAGGCTGGAGGTGAGGAGAAAGTTCTTCCCAGAGAGAGTTGTTCGCCATTGGAATGTGCTGCCCAGGGAGGTGGTGGAGTCACCATCCCTGGAGGTGTTCAAGAGGGAATTGGATGTGGCACTTGGTGCCATGGTTTAGTCACGAGGTCTGTGGTGACAGGTTGGACTTGCTGATCTTTGAGGTCTCTTCCAGCCTTGGCGATACTGTGATATCCCTGGGAGCACTGCAGGTCAGCTCATCTGGGGCTCTGAGCAACCTGCTCTAGTTGCAGATGATCCTGCTGAGTGCAGGGGTTGGACTAGATGAACTTTGAAGGTCCCTACCAACCCAACCCAGACTGAGATTCCATATTTAAGGCAAAGTCAGTGTTTTACTGGTTTAACAGTGGTTAAATACCAATCCTGTGTGATGATGAACTCACCATGAGCTGGCAAAGGGTCACTTGCAGCCCTGAAGGCAGCCACGTCCTGGGCTGCATCAGAAGTGTGACCAGCAGGACAAGGGAGGTGATTCTGCCCCTCTGCTCTGGTGAGACCCCATCTAAAGCATTGCATCCAGCTCTGGGGCTCCGACACAAGAAGGACATGGAACTGTTGGAGAGGGTCCCAAAGAGACCGTGAAGATGATCAGAGGGCTGCAGCACCTCTCCCATAGGGAGAGGCTGAGAGAGTTGGGCATGTTCAACCCTCAGAAGAAAAAGCTCCAGGGAGAATTCAGAGTAGCCTGCCAGTAGCTGAAGACTCTACAGGAGAGCCAGGGAGGGACTTTTGACAAGGGCTGGTAGTGACAGGATAAGGCACAATGGCTTTGAGCTGGAAGAGACCAGATTTAGTCTGGAGGTTAGGAAGAAATTCTTTAAAGTGAGGGCAGTGAGACACTGGAACAGGTTGCCCTGGGAGGTTCTGGATGTCCCCTCCCTGGAGGTGTTCAAGCCCAGGTTGGATGAGGCCTTGAGTAACCTGGGCTAGTGAGGTGTCCCTGTCCACAGCAAGCGGGGTTTGGAACTGGATGATTATTAAGGTCCCTTCCAACCCAAACCATTCTATGATTCTATGTTAATGATTCTGTGTTTTGTGGTTTTCTTCCTCCGTTGCAGCCTAACACTTTCTGCTCTGTTTGCCTTGAAAGCAGGTGCTGGGGAATGAAGCATGGAGGTGTGCAAGGGCCACGTGCCATCAATCAGCTAAGTGATTTTAAATTCTATTACAGCTTCTCCATCATCTGAGCTGAGCCACCTGCCTCAGATGTGAGCTCATCCTCCCTGCAGCACTTGAGAAAAGACTTCTCCAACCCTTTGAGAAGCTGTTTTGAATCTTTCTGGACTCTGAGACAAAAGAATGATGCAGAGGCCTCAAATAATGTTCCAGGGGCCCTCTCATGGGGCAGCTACACCTCTCAAGAGGCTTTGCTTCTCAGGAGAAAACGCAGGCTCCTCCAGGAATGCAACCATCAGTAGAACTCCCACTCCTGCCTCCCCAGGGCTCACCATGTTTTCTGCCAGTGATCCTCTCGGGGAAGCTCTTGTGGTCTTTCAGTGATTAAGAGGGCCAGAAGAAAGCTGGGGGCAGAATTCTGAGCAGGGTCTGTTGTGACAGGACAAGGGGTGATGGTTTGAACTCGAAGAGGAAGATTCAGACTGGAGAGAAGGAAGAAATGTTTGACCCTGAAGGTGGTGAGAGCCTGGCTCAGGTTCCCCAGAGAGGTGGGAGATGCCCCATCCCTGGAACTATTCCAGGCCAGATTGATTTGGGCTCTAGTTGCAGATATTCCTGCTGACTACAGAGAGGTTGCTCCAGATGACCTCTAGAGGTCCTTTCTAACCCAAACAGTTCTATGATTAGAGAAACACCTTTTTGTGCAGCCTGTGCCCAGAGAAAAGCCCCACAGAGGAAATGCCTGAGTAAAGCTGGGGTGGGCACCATGCACAGTTCCCATCACAGGACACAGGTGGCTGGAACCATCTCATTTCCATAGAATCACAGCATTATTTCAGTTGGAAAAGACCTTAAAGATTGAGTCCAACTGTCAACCTAACACCACCATGGCCATTAAACTATGTCCCAAAGTGCTATGTCCACACATTTCTTGCACACCTCCAAGGATGATGACTCCACCACCTCCCTGGGCAGCCTGTTACACCTGCCTGACCAGTCGTGCAAGAAAGACATTTTTCCTTCTCTTCAATGTAAACCTCCCCAGCACAATTTCACGCCATTCCCTCTCATTGAACCACCTGATACTAAAGAGAAGAGACCAACACCCACCTCACTCCAACCTCCTTTCTGGGAATTGCATAGGGCAATGAGGTCTCCCCTCAGCCTCCTATTCTTCAGGCTGAACAACCCCAGTTCCCTCAGCTGCTCCTTACCAGGCCTATTCTCCAGCCCCTTCACCAGCTCCTTTGTTGCTCTTCTCTGGACCTGCTTCAGTGACTCAATGTCCTTCTTGTAACATGTACCCCAAAAGCCAGATAAACAGAGTAACTGCAAGAGGAAGTAATTGGAAATGGTGATTTTTTACCTCACCATGAACTGTCAGTGGCTCCCCAGGTGCATCCTGCAGTTGTATGAAGAGGTGACCCCAGCAGAGACCACTCAAAGCACACAGAGATATTGCTGGATGACCACTGGTTGTCATAATGCTGCTGTCACAGGGGAGGGAGGGGAAGGAGGAGAGGGAGGGGAGGGAGGGAGGGAGGGGAAGCATTGGGAAAAAAAGAAAAAGCAAACAATAGAGATGAAGCTACTTAAGGAACAAGGGTGGGTTTCTTCCCCCCGTACTTAACAAGCTCTGCCTTCAAAGCAAACAGATTGTTTTTGGAGCACCTCTAAATATAAAGAAATGTTGACTCTGCTTGCTGCATGCTGAGCACAGGCAGCAGAGACACAAAGTACAAGTAAATAATTTATTCCTGCTTTTTTGGTTCAGCAGAGACTTCTTCCCCCTGCCACAGCAGGCACAACAGCGGCTTCCTTGACAAGTGTCAGGCGAATCCACCTGCAGCACCCCTCAGATGCAGGCTCACCTCCCCGGTTCCACCGAAACCGCTGCTGGAGCAAGCGCTGCCCGCCTACCCGCGCCACATATAGCAAGCCAGAAATCTCTTCTCACTGTTTCCTGGCTTTTTTACATAAGCAGAGCCCATCATGGTGGGGGGTTGGAAAGGATCTCTGGAGATCGTCCAGTCCAGCCCCGCTGCTTAGAGCGGGCACACACACAGCAGATCGCCGAAGATCACAAGGGCCAGCTGGGGTTGGAAGCTCTCCAGAGAAGGAGACTCCACAACCTCTCTGGGCAGTCTGATCCAGGGCTCCAGCACCCTCACATCAAACAGGTTTCTCCTCATCTACAGATGGAGCATCCTGCATTCTAGTTTGTGCCTGTTGCCCCTTGTCCTGTCCCTGGGCACCACGGACAAGAGTCTGGCCCCATCCTCTTGCCCCTCACAGGTCCTTTAGCTGTTGCTGAGTATTGATCAGATCCCCTCTCAGACTGCTCTTCCCCAGGCTCAACAGCTCCAGGCCACAGAATCACAGAACATTAGGGGCTGGAAGGGACCTTGAATGATCATCTAGTCCAGCACCCCTGCCATAGCAAGATCACCTAGAGTAGGTCATACAGGAATGTATCCAGGTGGCTTTTGACTATCTCCAGAGAAGCAGACTCTACAGCCCCTCTGGGCAGCCTGCTCCAGTCTTCCAGGTGTCAGCCTTTCCTTCTCACAGAGATGCTCCAGGCCCCTCAACATCTTTGGAACCCCCACTGGACTATTTCCAGTAGTTACTTGTCTCTCTTGAACTGGGGAGCCCAGAACTGGACTCAGTTCTTCAGATGTGGCTTCACTAGGAGCAGAGTAGAGGGGGAGAAGAACCTCCCTTGACCTGCTGGCCACTGTCTTCCTGATGCACCACAGGAGCCCATTTGCCTTCTAGGCCAGGAGGGCACACTGATGGCTCATGGTGACCTTGTTGTCCACCAGCACTCCCAGGTCCTTCTCTGCAGAGTTAAAACAAAATGAGGTTAATTGAAACAGAATCTCTAGCTAAGAAGCCCCAGCCCTGCCTGCTCTTCAGTATTAATCCCAGTAGCACCCAGCAGTTATCTAGCTTATAGATGAGTGATGGGAAAATGCTGATAATCATCAGAGTTAATTGGAAGATGAAAGAATTAGGGGGAGGATGCAAAACTCTTGCTCTCCTCCTTACCCAGACACATCCCTCCCCCCAACACAAACTCACAGCAGAAAGAAAATGGCCTTTGAGGGACAGAAGAGTGAAAAGGGAGGTGATCTCCAGAAGGGAGATGATCTCCAGAGGTCCCTTCCAACACCCACCATGATGGATAATAAATTTAAGCTGGAAGAGAGTAGATTTACACTGGATACGAGGAAGAAATTCATTACAGTGAGGGTGGTGAGACACTGGAACAGTTGCCCATGTGATTGCCTCTGCTTGGAGGTGGTCAAGGCCAGGTTGTATGAGACCTTGAGCAACATGATCTAGTGAAAGGTGTCCCAGCCCATGGCAGGGGGTTGAAACTGGATGATCTTTGAGGAGCCTTCCAACCCAAACCATGCCATGATTCTATGAGTATGCAGCCAGAGCCACCCCAGGCACTGCAGAAGCTCTCTGAAGCCCCAGTAGCACCAGCAGCTCCCAGCTCTGCTTCTGCACGGCACCAACTGACAGTGACTGACATGAGATGAATCCATAAAGATCCTGCATTTAGGGGGAAGAACTGGGATTCATTAGAGGCTAAGAGGCTTCATTCATGCAGGGTAATTTATACTGTGCAGGTAATTAAGGTAATTACCTAAACAACGAGCTGATTGATATCATGCAGCAAACTTCCTCAGCTCCCATCTTCCTGGATTTACTGTTGTTATCTTTTGGGAATGACACTGAACATTCTCCTGAAACCTTGGGCCAAGCCCTTTGTGTGCTTTATGAATTTGCTCTGGGGCCAGTGAGGCACTGGTGCTCTACTGGGGCAGATGGTTTCCAAGAGAGCATTTATGGGGCTGGAGAGCAGCCAGGCAGAAAGGGACCTGGGGGTGCTGGTTGACAGCTGGCTGAACATGAGCCAGCAGTGTGCCTAGGCCACACCTTGAGTCCTGTGTCCAGTTCTGGGCCCCTCAGTTTAAGAAGGATATTTGAGACTCTTGAACATGTCCAGAGAAGGGCAACAAAGCTGGGGAGAGGCCTTGAGCACAAGCCCTAAGAGGAGAGGCTGAGGGAGCTGGGCTTGCTTAGCCTGGAGAAGAGGAGGCTCAGAGGAGACCTTCTTGCTCTCTACAACTACCTGAAGGGAGGTTGTAGCCAGGTGGGGGTTGGTCTCTTCTCCCAGGCAACCAGCACCAGAACAAGAGGACACAGTCTCAAGCTGCACCAGGGAAGGTTTAGGCTGGAGGTTAGGAAGAAATTCTTCCCAGAAAGAGAGATTGACCATTGGAATGTGCTGCCCAGGGAGGTGGTGTTGGATGATGGGTTGGACACAATGATCTTGAAGGTCTCTTCCAACCTGGTCTATTCTATTCTATTCTAGTCCAGTCTAGTCTTTTCTATGCTACTCTACTCTACTCTACTCTACTCTACTCTACTCTACTCTACTCTACTCTACTCCCATCCTATCTCTACTCTATCCCATCCCATCCCATCCCATCCCATCTCATCTCTCCACCTTCTACAGGCTGTTGGGTTCAGGGAAATAAGCAGAAAGTCTTCAAGTGGCAGGTCTGCTGAAGGCAGTTAAAAATTAGCCTTGACAGAATATTTATTAGGAGCCACAAGTTTCCCTGGCAGTGATCTGTCACAACAATTTTCCCATTAACACTTCTGATTTGTGCTGCAGCCGAAGTGTTTTGGTGTCTGTCAAACCTTCCTTACCTGACAAAACACAGCTAAGAAATCCTCCCCAGCCTGCTTAACTCAAAAGAGGAGTGAAAAAAATGGAAAGGAGTTAAAGCAAACATATAAACAGGTTTCACTCACTTGAAGCAGGTTTTTCTCCTGGGTTTTGGCCAGGCATGACGTGACTTCAGAAAGCCTCAAAGCAAGGGGCACCACAGCCACTTTTATCCCCACTGTCACATCACTGACTCACATGGATCAGGGACAACCCAGACCTCAGGATGATCTTGGATTCACTGTGCCATTAAACTCTTTCCCTGGATTCCAACCCCATCGAGAAGAGTCTCGGTGTGTCTCAAGCTTCCCTTGCCCGACGAAACAATGCCAAGAAATCCTCCCTAGCCTGTTTCACAGGTTCAAAAGGTGAGTAAAGGAGATGGAAAGAAGCTAAAGCCAAGATATAAACAGACTTAACTCATTTGGAAACCAATTCTTCAGCTGGGTTTGGCCAGTGTCCACAATGTGCCACCAGAAGGCCCCATGGCCACTTTTGTCCCCACTGTCACATCATGGAAGGCAATGAATCAAGGCCAACCCAGACTTCAAGATGATCTTGGATTTACTATTCAATTAAAGTCTTTTCCTGAATTCTAACCCCATCATGAAGGGAGTTTTCTCTCTGCAATGATCAAAATGAAGACATCTGTCCAGGCCCAGGATGGCACTTTGGTGGCATCTGTGCAGTGAAGTCTGCAACTTTGAAACCGAAACAAATTAAGTTGAAAAGAAATCTGTAACTTCTGACAAGTTGCCAGCTTGTGGGGATGATGAAGGCTGAAGAATTGAGCCATGCTCCCTGACAGCTTCCAAATTAAACTTTGGGCTGTTTAGGAGGTTTTCAGTCAATAAATTCAAGTGCATAAAAGGTCCAAGGTTGTCTCTTCTGCCTGTGAGACAGGATATATGATTTGGACTGTGTGACTCTGGAAGGAGCAACCCTTCTATTTGCTGTTTCTGGATCACAGTTTCATGGCTCCTAAGGGAGATTTTTGTCTTTAAACTAAATTTAAAAATATTATTTCACTGGGCTGAGCCATTTCATTCCTTTGGTTGGGGTTGGTTTGTTGGTTTGGTTGGGTTTGGGTGGGTTTTGGTTTTGTTTTGCAGCATTGGGTTAACAGTTGGACTGGATCTTGTAAGTCTTTTCCAATGATTGTGGTTGGAAGGGAGCTTAAACCTCCTTAGTTCCAACCCTCCTGCCATGGGCAGGGACACCTTGCTGTAGAATGGAATGGAATGGAATGGAATGGAATGGAATGGAATGGAATAATGAATGGAATGGAATGGAATGGAATGGAATGGAATAGAATAGAATAGAATAGAATAGAATAGAATAGAATAGAATAGAATAGAATAGAGAACAGAACAGAACAGAACACAACACAACACAACACAACACAACAGAACACGACAGGACAGGACAGGACAGGACAGGACAGGACAGGACAGGACAGGACAGGACAGGACAGGACAAACCATACCAGGTTGGAAGAGGCCTTCAAGATCATCATGTCCAACCCATCAACCAATCCAACCAACCTAATCAACTAAACCAAGGCACCAAGCACCCCATCCAGTCTCCTTTAGGCCAGGTCACTCAAGGTTTCATCTAGCCTGGCCTTGAACACCTCCAGGGAGGGGACATCCATAACCTCCCTGGGTAACCTGTTCCAGTGTCTCACAACCCTCACTGAAAAGGACCAGGGCAGGGATTGTCTCCCTGCATTCAGCACTGGTGAATCTTGAGTTCAGTTTTGGGGGCCCCTCACACCAAGGAGAGGCACACTCAGGGGCAGTGCTAAAAATCCTTGAATCAGAACAAACTCAGCAGTTCCTGAGTAACTCCACTGAACATCTCATCCAGCAGCACTGGCTCAAGGTCTGATAGGGAAAATCACCACAGCACAAGAGGAATTCTGGTGAGAAATGTTTGATTTTTAACCCAACAACCTCCCTTAAGTTTCACCCTGTGTCTCATCTTAAATTGCCTTCGAGTCCAACTTAGTTTCCACAGCTTCAAACACCACACTTAAACTGCCCAAGTCCAAATCCCTGTAGGCCTGAGTTCCTCCTAGCAAACACCTTGTCACTAGAGGCACCATTAATCACCCTGGGTGAAGTTGGGCAGCTCTCTCTGCAGCTCTTGTCACATATGAGCACATCAGATCCCTTCACCCTCACGAGCTCCCATCTGGCCTTTCCACAACACAAAGTCCACTTTGCATCAGCCTTGAGAAAACCACATTAGGTGTTTGCTGCCTTGATCAATGCTGCACAAGGCATTGCCTGCTGGGAACGATGGGTTGGACACGATGATCTTGAAGGTCTCTTTCAACCTGGTGTATTGTATTGTATTGTATTGAACTAAGCAAAGCTAAACATAGCATAAGAGCAAAAACCTCAATGCAGCAACAAAAATAATTCTGCCAGACCCACCAACTTGTCTCTGAGAACTGGTGACTCTATGGCATCCTGGGAGATGGTCCAGTTGGCCAAAATCCACAACTAAGCCTTTGGGTTATATAGTCCATTGATTGATCTTATCCCAACCCTCTGGGTGCACACAGGAAGCCTCCTTCACCAAATGGTTTGAGTGGAAAGGGACCTCTAATGGTCATCCAGTCCAACCCCTGAAGTGAGAAGGGGCATCTGCAACTAGAGCAGATTGCTCACAGCCCCTAACAACCTGACCTGCAATGCTTCCAGGGATGGGGCATCTGCCACCTCTCTGGGTAACCTGGGACAGGCTGTCACCACTCTCAGTGTCAAACATTTCTCCCTCCTGTCCAGTCTGATTCTCCCTCTTTGAGTTCAAACCATCACCCTTTGTCCTGTCACAACAAGCCCTGCTCAAAAGCCTGTCCCCAGCATTCTGATCGGCCCCTTGAAAGGCCACCAGAAGGTCTCCCTGGAGCCTTCTCTTCCCCAGGCTGAACAACCCCAAGTCTCAGCCTGGCCTCACAGCAGAGGGCTCCAGCCCTCCCAGCAGTGCTGTGACCTCCTCTGCCCCATCTCCAACAGGTCCATGTCTCTGCTGTGCTGAGAACTCCCCTCCTCAGAAATTTCCATGACATTCAGCATATTTCTGGGGCAGAGTTTCAGTCTCACCAAACAACACTGCAGTCCAAAAAAACCCACCCCAAGTAACAAGAAGTTTTTCACATTTCTGGACAGCTCTATTAAATATCTCAGGTAGGAGCAGAGAGCAGGGGATGATATAAATGTGGAAGGCAGCTTGTCAGCGGGCACACGCTGGCACAGCTCCACGCTCAGCTGTCTTATGCATATTTATGTGCAAGAGATGGAGTCTCGAAGCTAAAAGCGTCTCAGCGGCTGCTAAACTCCAACAGGGAGCTTGGCTCCTGCAGGTAGCAGGTGTGAGGTGCCCTCAAATACACCCAAGTGTCTCAAGAGAAGAGAAGGCTCTGAGGTGACCTCATTGTGGCCTTCCAGTATCTGAAGGGGGCCTACAGGAAGGCTGGGGAGGGACTTATCAGGATATGAGGCAGTGATAGGATTAGGGGGAATGGAATGAAGCTGGAGGTGGGGAGATTCAGGATGGACATGAGGAGGAAGTTCTTCACCATGAGAGTGGTGAAGCCCTGGAGTGGGTTGTCCAGGGAGGTGGTTGAGGCCCCGTCCCTGGAGGTGCTTAAGCCCAGGCTGGCTGAGACTCTGGCCAGCCTGATCTAGTGTGGGGTGTCCCTGCCCATGGCAGGGGGTTGGAACTAGATGATCCTTGTGGTCCCTTCCAACCCTGAATGATACTATGATACTATGATAAGTGGTCTTTGAAAATGAGATGGACACCTCTAAAATGGACAGATGCCGGAGCTGACATTTGGAGTCATGGAGCTGTGTCAGCTGGAAAAGCCCTCTGGGATCATCGAGTCCAGTCTTCAGTCTACAACCACCACAGCCATTAAACCATGCCCCAAAGTGCCATGACCACACATTTCCAGCGACAGTGACTCCACCACCTCCCTGGGCAGCCTGTTCCAATGCCTGGCCACTCTTGCAGGTAAGGAATTGTTCCCAATCTCCAACTTAAACCTTCCCTGGTGAAGTTTCAGGCCACTTCCTCTCATTCTGTCACCTGATACTAGGGAGAAGAGAGTGACCCCCACCTCACTGAACCTCCTTTCAATGAGTTGCAGACACCCAGAAGGTCTCCCCTCAGCCTCCTTTCCTCCAGGTTAAACAATCCCAGTTCCTCAGCTGCTCCTCACCAGACCTGCTCTCCAGACCCTTCTCCAGCTTCACTGCCCTTCTCTGGACATGCTCCAGCACCTCAATGTCTTTCCTGTAGTGAGGTCCCCAAAAAATGAGCCCAGCATTCAAGGTGTGGCCTCACCACTACCCAGCACAGGGAAGCCATCACTTCTTTGATCCTGTTGGTCACACTGTTGCTGATCCAAGCCAGGATGCTCATGGCCTTCTTGGCCACCTGGGCACACACTGGTGAAGACTAGACTAGACTAGACTAGACTAGACTAGACTAGACTAGACTAGACTAGACTAGAATAGAATAGAATAGAATAGAATAGAATAGAATAGAATAGAATAGAATAGAATCAACCAGGTTGGAAGAGACCTTCAAGATCATTGTGTCCAACCTATCATCCAGCACAACCTAATCAACTAAACCATGGCACCAAGCACCCTATCAAGTCTGCTTCTGAACACCTCCAGGGATGGTGACTCCACCACCTCCCTGGGCAGCACATTCCAATGGCCAATCACTCTCTCTGTGTAAAACTTCCTCTTAACCTCCAGTCTAAACCTCCTCTGGAGTAGCCTGAGGCTGTGTCCTCTTGTTCTGGTGCTGGTTGGCTGGGAGAAGAGACCAACCCCCACCTGGCTACAACCTCCCTTAAGGTAGTTGTAGACAGCAAGAAGGTCACCCCTCAGTCTCCTCCTCTCCAGGCTAAGCAACCCCAGCTCCCTCAGCCTCTCCTCGTAGGGCTTGTGTTCCAAACCCCTCACCAACTTTGTTGCCCTTCTCTGGACACATTCCAGCATCTCAACATCCTTCCTAAACTGAGAGGCCCAGAACTGGACACAGGACTCAAGGTGTGGCCTAACCAGTGCAGTGTACAGGGGCAGAATGACCTCCCTGCTCCTGCTGGCCACACTGTTCCTGATGCAGGCCAGGATGCCATTGGCCTTCTTGGCTGCCTGGGCACACTGCAGGCTCATGTTCAGCCAGCTGTCAAACAGCGCCCCCAGGTCCCTTTCTGCCTGGCTGCTCTCCAGCCACTCTGACCCCAGCCTGTAGCACTGCATGGGGTTGCTGTGGCCAATGTGCAGAACCCGGCGCTTGGATGTGTTCAATCATCTTTAGCCACTGTCAACCAGCACCTCCTGGTTCTTTTTAGCTGAACAACTTCCAACCACTCTGTCCCAAGCCTGGAGAGTTTGTGGGGTTGTTGTAACCCAAGCGCAGCGCCCAGCACTTGGCCTTGATGAACCTCATCCCTCAGTGCTTCCGTGATTCATTCAATCCAAAGCCACAGTTTATGACCTGGAAAGGGAGACATTTCAGCAATGCTCTATCAAGACAGACAAACAATTCTGACTGCAGCAGATTGGTGAAGAAACCACACAAAACAGTCTGGAGACAAATGACACAGCAA
Organism: Picus viridis; assembly: GCA_033816785.1. Lineage (NCBI taxonomy): Eukaryota > Metazoa > Chordata > Aves > Piciformes > Picidae > Picus > Picus viridis. Next base: position 14,611,950 of record CM066586.1, on the reverse strand, counting down.
AATCCAGGAATCAGACTACTAAAAAACCCTGAGCCACAACAAGAACATTTTGGGTATTACATGTGCCAATTCCAGAGCTGCTTCAAAAAAAGCAAAGGGAAAAAAAATTAGTTATTTGATCATCTAAAGCTTCTTCTCCCTCAAGTTAAGACACTCTTGATTGGAAATGGCCTGAGGATACAATTTGAATACAGCAATTTAATAAAGAAACTTTAGCACAGCCTCAATAGAGATGGAGCAATAAATTCCAGATACATTTTTTTTTACCAGCACACACACAAAAAAAAGGCACCAGAACCTGATATGAAAAGCAATGCCTGAGCTTCTGCACAAAACAATCAGTGTCAGACAAAGAGCTCCAACAGTCTTGACAGTTCTGATGACATTATGGTTTCCCCTCTTCCCAAAATAGCTCTGACTGGGGGATACATCCACACCTCAGCTCCACAGCCTGGGTCTGAAAGCCCAAAACAAAATCATGATGGCTAGGAGGTAGGAGAACATTCCAGCTGCGATGGAATGATGTTGTATTTGAGATGGCTAATGGGAGGTTAAGAGGTGGAGTTGATTAATACTGAAGTTAATCACAGAATCACCAAATCACCAAGGCTGGAAGAGACCTCAAAGACCATCATGTCCAACCTGTCACTACAGACCTCATGACTAAACCAGGGCACCAAGTGCCACGTCCAATCCCCTCTTGAACACCTCCAGGGATGGGGACTCCACCACCTCCCTGGGCAGCACATTCCAATGGCCAATTACTCTCTCTGGGAAGAACTTTCTCCTCACCTCCAGCCTAAACTTCCCTTGGTGCAGCTTGAGACTGTGTCCTCTTGTTCTGGTGCTGGTTGCTTGAGAGAAGAGACCAACCCCCTCCTGGATACAACTTCAGGTAGGTGTAGAGAGCAATGAGGTCTCCCCTGAGCCTCCTCTTCTCCAGGCTAAGCAACCCCAGCTCCCTCAGCCTCTCCTCACAGGGCTTGTGTTCCAAACCCCTCCCCAGCTTCGTTGCCCTTCTCTGGACACCTTCCAGCAAGTCAACATCTTTCTTAAACTGAGGAGCCCAGAACTGGACACAGGACTCAAGGTGTGGCCTAACCAGTGCTGAGTGCAGGGGTAGAATGACCTCCCTGCTCCTGCTGGCCACACTGTTCCTGATGCAGGCCAGGATGCCATTGGCCTTCTTGGCCACCTGGGCACACTGCTGGCTCATGTTCAGCCAGCTGTCAACCAGCACCCCCAGGTCCCTTTCTGCCTGGCTGCTCTCCAGCCACTCTGATCCCAGCCTGTAGCTCTGCATGGGGTTGTTGTGGCCAAAGTGCAGCACCTGGCACTTGGATTTGTTGAATGCCATCCCGTTGGACTCTGCCCATCTGCCTAGTCGGTCCCTTCACCTACTGCAGAGCCCTGTAGAGCCCTCTGCCCTCTAACAGATCAACAATGTTTTGGGAGAGGATAGAGAATATTCAAATTAGGGGTTTAGGATTTTTTAAATGAAAATAGGTTTGGAGAGTCTAAAAAGATGCTGGCTAAAAGGTGAAGAGATACTGGAGAAAGGGAGGCCACCACCAGCAGGTTGCCTGGGATCACAATGTCCAGGTGGGTTTGGAATCTTTCCAGAGAAGGAGACTCCACATCTGCTCTGGGCAGGCTCTTCCAGGGCTCCAGCACCCTCACACCAAACAAGTTTCTCTTCCTGGGCTCCTCCCAGAGAGATGGTAGATGTCCCATTCCCAGAACCATTCCAGGTCAGGTTGCTTGGTGCTGTGAGCAACCTGCTGCATCACACATTCAGAATCACAGAATCACCAAGGTTGGAAGAGACCTCAAAGATCACCAAGTCGAACCTGTCACCACAGACCTCATGACTAAACCGTGGCTTGCAGATGTCCCTGCTGACTGAAGGGAGGTTGGGCTGGATGGCCTTTAAAGGTGCCTTCCAACACAAACCAGTCTGGAATTCTGTGATCAGACTGCTCCATGAGTAATTTGTGTCAGAATGTCCTCTCCAGTGAGAGTTGGACTGATGGAGAGGCCAAGGGACTGACTTCTGGTGCTAGTACATCATCCCTCACTTCATCAAGCTCCCTTTCTGTTTAGAAAAGGTTTTTCCATACAAGACAAAGGAGACTAAAACTTGCCATGAGTCTAGAGAGCATCTCCTGCTGCATCCATCTCTGGGTACTCTGCTCTGGGCAACAAAAACCTTCAGCCGGGGGGAGGAGAGGGAGAGGGAGAGGGAGAGGGAGGGAGAGGGAGAGGGAGAGGGAGAGGGAGAGGGAGAGGGAGAGGGAGAGGGAGAGGGAGAGGGAGAGGGAGAGGGAGAGGGAGAGAGGAGAGGGAGAGGGAGAGGGAGAGGGAGAGGAGAATGGAATGGCATGGAATGGAATGGAATGGAATAGAATAGACCAGACCAGGTTGGAAGAGACCTTCAAGGTCATCGTATCCAACCTATCATCCAACACCACCTAGTCAACTAAACCACGCAACCAAGCATCCCATCAAGTCTCCTCCTTAACACCTCCAATGATGGAGACTCCACCACCTCCCTGGGCAGCCCATGGAGCTTATTTCCAATTCCTGGTCAGGAGAATCATAGAATCATAGAATCAGTCAGGGTTGGAAGGGACCACAAGGATCATCTAGTTCCAACCCCCCTGCCATGGGCAGGGACACCCTACACTAGATCACGCTGGCCAGAGCCTCGTCCAGCCTGGTCTTAAACACCTCCAGGGACTGGGCCTCAACCACCTCCCTGGACAACCCATTCCAGGGCTTCACCACTCTCATGGTAAAGAACTTCTTCCTCACATCTAGCCTGAATCTCCCCATTTCCAGCTTCATTCCATTCCCCCTAGTCCTATCACTACCTGAGATCCTGAGAAGTCCCTCCCCAGCCTTCCTGTAGGCCCCCTTCAGATACTGGAAAGCCACAATGAGGTCACCTCGGAGCCTTCTCTTCTCCAGACTGAACAGCCCCAACTCCTTCAGTCTGTCCTCATAGGAGAGGTGCTCCAGCCCTCTGATCATCCTCGTGGCCCTTCTCTGGACACGTTCCAGCACGTCCACATCCCTCCTGTAATATGGGCTCCAGAACTGGACGCAGTACTCCAGGTGGGGTCTCACCAGAGCTGAGTAGAGGGGAGAAGACCTGTGATTTCCTCCACTGGTACAAACACCACGAGTATCAGATCTCCTTCCTACTCACTGCACCACAGGAAGTGTCTATGACAGGCTGAGTTCTTCAGGCACAGCTGAGCACATGGTTTTGCTTTCTAAGTCCAACAAAACACCACCAGGGAGCTTTTTTTTTTTTTATGACAAATATAAACATGAATTGAAAGTGCTCTTGGAAAGTTTGACTCGAGTTCTCCTGAACAAAAGGGAAAAGGCAAATTGTCTCCAGTTGCTTGGTAACCAGTTAGAGCTCATTCCTCTCCAAAGGAAACCAATTAGGCCTTTTAACCTACTTTAATGGGGGGTGGGGGTGGTGAGCTGCAGAAATCAAACTTTCTGGCCTTGAGGGTACCCTGCTCCAGGAAAACCTGTGCGGTTAACTTCAGATATCTGCTCCAAAAAGGTGTTTCCAGATACTTCTCAGGTTGATTCCTCTAAGGTGCACCCACCTCACCCTTCAGGACACGAGACCACTCTCTCAAAATACTGCTCCGTACAGTAATGGAACACTACAGGCAACCAACTCTGTGTAAAAACCAACTATTATCCCTGCATGGCAGGGCTTGGAAAGGACCTCTGGAGATCATCTCTGCCCAACCCCCCTGCAAAAGCAGGTGGCCCAGGATCACAACAGAGCAGTGGGGCTGGAATCAGTCCAGAGAAGGAGAAGCCACAACCTCTCTGGGCAGCCTGCTCCAGGGCTCCAGCAACCTCACGCAGAAGAATTTTATACCCCTGTTCAGATGAAACCTCCTGGGTTCCAGTTTGTGCCCATTGACCCTTGTCCTGTCACTGGGCACCAATGACAAGAGTCTGGTCCCATCCTCTTGCCTCCCACAGGTCCTTTAGCTGCTGCTGAGCATTGGTCAGATCCTCTCTCATGCTTCTCTTCTCCAGGCTCAACAGCCCCAGGTCTCTCAGGCTTTCCTCGTCACAGACCCCTCAGCATCTTTGGAGCCTCCCCTGGACTCTCTCCAGTAGTTCCCTGTCTCTCTGGAACTGGGGAGCCCAGAACCGGTACCAGTACTCCAGGTGAGGACTGACTAGGGCAAAGTAGTGGAGAAGAACCTCCCTTGACCTACCGTCCAGAATCTTCTTCATGAACCTGAGAAGTCCTTTCTGATAAGCTGCCACAGAAAGGTCCAGCCTTCTGCCCTTGGGACTGCTCAACTTCCAACAGAAGCTCAGTTAGCAGCGAAGGTCAAAACTCACTGCCCATTGTCCAAGGATGCAGAAGAGTATTTTTCATGAAGAAACCCCAAACTGAGAGTGAATATTTTCCTTACTGGTAACTAAAACCATTAGCTGCATGAACCAGAAATCCTGAACCCAGTGCAATGCTTCATAGATTGCATTGGGTTGGAAGGGGCCCTCAAAGGTCATCTTGTCCTCTCCTGCTGCAGTCAACAGGGACACCTCCAACTACAGCAGGCTTCCCAGGAGCACATGTTCTGACACTTTTTCTGTAAGAACCCATTCTTACCTTAAATGCCTGTTAATAATAGACTGGATCTAGGCCAGAATGTCTATAAATACTTTTTCTCTAACAGTTTTCCACCTGCTCTCCCCCCCCGCCATGTACAGAGTCCATTTTCTCATTCAGCCCCCAACACCTGAACATTCTCCACGCCACTGTTTTCAATCAGCTCCACTCATCTGAATTTCATGCTATGCATCTTGTAGTTTCTCCTCTGTCCTGATGCTCATTTTATTTATTCTATCAGATATGCTCAAATAAAAGAGCAGATCTTCAAAAGAAACCTTCAATCAAAGCAGAGTTCAAACTCTACTGTGGATCTGGCCAGGTTAAACATGAGGCTTGCTGTCTCTAATGGAAAGATGATGAAGGAATATTTCACCATTGGCCTCTAAAGGAAGCTCTGTTTCATCCCTATTCCCTCTCATCTTCTCTGACTAAAATGCAGCATTCTTTTTGTTACAAATAAACCTTTGATCTTGTTGGAAAAATCAAGTTTAGCTAAACCTGCAAGTTCTGATGTTTATTTTCCCCTTTATTGTTGGCTTGGAGATTCATAACTTCATAGGATGGTTTGGGTTAGAAGGGACCTTGGAGATCAACTAGTTCCAACTCCCCTGCCATGCACAGGGACACCTTCCACTGGCCCAGGTAGCTCAAGGCCTCATCCAACCTGGCCTTGAACACCTCCAGGAAAAAGGCATCCACAACCTCCCTGGGCAACCTGTTCCAGTGTCTCCCCACCCTCACTCTAAAAGAATTTCTTCCTCGTCTCCAGTTTAAATCACCCCTGCTCAAGCTTCAATCCATTGCCCCTCACCCTGTCACTACAAGCCCTTTTAAAGTGATAGGAGATAACCATTTCTTCAGCTCTGAAGTACTTAGACTCTAATTCTGTTCCAGGAAAGCAACCTGGTCCAAGAAAGCAACAAGCATGGGACATTTGGGGGTCTGGAAGGAAATGAGTGTGTTTCTACTTGTCCTGATTTGCTGAATAGAATGTGGGGGAGAAAAATATATGAACCAAACTTTTCCAGCAGAAGACATTAAAAAATGAGCATAGCAGTTGGGTAGGAGGTGGTGCTAAAAGAACCACTGGATTATGGGCACTATTCAGGAAGATCTCCATGGGAGCTTCCTACTCAGCACTGGTGAGGCTTCACCTTGAATCCTGGCTTCAATTTTGGCCCCACGCTCTAAAAAGGAGGTTGAGGTGCTGGAGCAGGTGCAGAGAAGTACAACAAAGCTGGTGAGGGAACTGGAGAACAGGCCTGGTGAGGAATGGCTGAAGGAACTGGGGTGGTTTCATCTGTAGAAGAGGAAGCTAAGGGGAGACCTCATTGCTCTCTGCAACTCCCTGAAAGGGGGTTGGAGTGAGGTGGGGGTTGGTCTCTTCTCCCTAATAATAAGCAACAGAATGAAAGGAAAGACTCAAGATGCACCAGAAGAGGTTTAGGTGGGACATGGGGAACAATTAAGTTGCTGCAGCAAGAGTGGTCAGGCATTGAGACAGGGTGGCCAGGAGGTGGTGGAGCCACCATCACTGGAATTGTTCAAGAAACATGTAGACATGGCACTTGGGGGCATGCTTTAATGGCCATAGTGGTCTTAGGTTGATGGTTGGACTTGATGATCCTGGAGGTGTTTCTCAACTGAAACAATTCTATGATTCTATAATTCTACCTGCATTTTCCCTTCTGGCTTTAGTGTGGATAAAAGTGTACCTGGCACACCGCCCTTGAGGAGAGCATTTCCATCACCCCATATCTCAGGAGGTGCTGATAAGATAATCCTGTTACATTTCTGAAATGCTAAAATGGGAGTTTTCTAGTCCAACAGTCACAAATTTTCTAGTTAGCCTAGCCACTGATAACAAGAAGAAGATTGGAATAAGCCAAAATATACACAGAGCTACACAGGGCTTTACTGAACTCTTCCTGTTCCTACCTGCTAAATGTGATCAATGTATTCCCTGAGTTTTTAGGACACTGAGAATTTTTATGAATTTTGCATTTTGAGCAATTTCTGTGGTGCAGTGATAGCCTAATGCACACAGCTCTAAGTGGAATATTATCAAACATCAACTGGAGTACTGGTTGGGAGCCAGACTCTTCTCAGTGGTGCCCAGTGACAGGATAAGGGGCAACAGTGGGCACAAACTAGAACCCAGGAGCTTCCATCTGAACAGAAGGAGAAACTTGTTTGGTGTGAAGGTGCTGGAGCCCTGGAGCAGGCTGCCCAGAGAGGTTGTGGAGTCTCCTTCTCTGCAGAGATTCCAACCCCACCTGGCCACTGTGATCCTGGGCAAGCTGCTGTGGGTGCTCCTGCTTTAGCAGGGGGTTGGATTAGATGATCTCCGGAGGTCCCTTCCAACCCCACCATGCCACAATTCCTTCCTGACCTTCAAAAAGAAACCGAAGACCTCATGAGGGAACTTTTTTAAAGGCTTAAGACTGAAGGCAGATATATTATGGGGATGTTATTAAGTCCTGGTCCCCCTTTACAGGGGCTTGTGCTGGAACTCCACTGGCAATGCATGGATCGTGCCTAGGGAGACCACCCCGGTAATGCTTGGCTTCATCCCATGTGAAGTGAGAGCCTCACTAAGCAGTTAAGAAGAGATCTTTTCATGTGGTTTTCTTGAAGATCTCCTTTGAAATGCTGATCAAGCCAGGGTCTGACCTCTGAGTTACAAGTACAAATTTACATCCTTGACTTCAGTCCAGTCCCTCCAGTCTTCCACTATTTATCAGATTTAATAAGAGTCTTTAAGTCAGCAGAGTCACTCAACCTGAATGAAAACTCTTCAAAGGACTGAGGCCAATTATCATTCCTTCCTCACTGCAATTATCACGTTTAGGTGGGTTCAAGTCATACATCCTCCTCTGCAGACACAGCCCTTGTGGAACTGGTGATCTGCTGTTCTTCCAATGCTGTCAACTGATAAAGCAGGACAGCTGCATCCAAATGAGAGAAGAGTGTGAGGTGAGACAGAGAAATCCAGTGCTGGCTTAAGTCAGGAAAGATTTTACGTCCTTTGATGTTCTAATGAAAGCTTGGACATTCCTTCAAGAATCTCAGGAGCAACAGTTGCTCCTCCTGCAGCACCTTGGTGATGGGGCAGAGCATGGTCCCTCCTACAGCATCTGGATGCTGAAGCAGAGCATGGTTCATCCTGCAGCATCTGGATGCTGAAGCAGAGCATGGTCCATCCTGCAGCATCTGGATGCTGAAGCAGAGCATGGTCAATCCTGCAGCATCTGGATGCTGAAGCAGAGCATGGTCCATCCTGCAGCATCTGGATGCTGAGGCAGAACTTGGGCCCTCCTGTAGCATCTCAGTGCCCTGGCAGAGCACTGTCCCTCCTGCCTTAGACAGGGACACCTGAGCCTAGACAGATGAGAGGTGCTCACACAGATGCTCCACAACTCTTTCACTGAAGATTCTTTGAGAGATAGTTAATTTATAATTAGCAGGTTGCAGAGGTACTGTGAGGCTGGAGGAAACCCAACAGCTTAAGTTTTCACCCAGCTCTTTGTTTTGCCTTATGTATCAGCACAGCTTTTGGCCCTCCTTGTGCAAACCCTGAGTTCTACCAGCAGGTATTGGAGGACTTTGGTGGAGCTAGTGATATTCATGAATGCTTGCAAGCCTGAGGCTTCAGCTTCAAACCTCTTTAGTGCAGCTTGGAAGATCAAGACATTAAAATGCTTTGATTGAAAACTGTTAATATTTGAAGGACTGACATTAAAATAGATGAACTTTGCACCTGTCTGACTTTAATTCCAACAGTTGTTTTGCCTAGAGTGGTCTCCAAAGTATAGGCCTTCTGAGAATTACCCAAAAATTCCTACCTGCCTTTCTTCTTTGGTCATTTTCATTGCTGTTATATATGATGCTGCTTCTAGTGAATCCATTCATTGGTGATTTTGGAACAAACCCAACCATGAAACAGAAGATAGAGGTTAATTCTCCACAGTGAGGGTGGTGAGACACTGGAACAGGTTGTCCAGGTTGTGGATGTCCCCTCCCTGGAAGTGCTCCAGGCCAGGTTGCTTGAGGCCTTGAGCTACCTGGTCTAGTGGAAGGTGTCCCTGTGCATGGCAGGGGGATTGGAACCAGGTGATCTTGAAGGTTCCTTCCAACCCAAACCACTCTATGAGTACAAGAATTGTCATCAAATGGACAGTTTCAGAGTGCTTTGAGGTGGAAAGAGTTTATGTATCAGATATGTGCTGAGAGCTCTTAATTAAGCATGAGAAGATGAGCTGATGACTGCCACAAGCAGCCTGACTATTCAAGAGAACCATCACAAGTCTTCCCTCGAACTACATGAGATGGGATGATAGGTGATGGGAGTTTCATGCATTACCCACAGAGAAGAGAAGCCTTTTCCTTCTGAATTAAACCCAAAAGCAAACCACACCACCTCAGGGAGCTATTTTTCAGTCACCTTGTCTCCCAGCATCCAACCCAGGAGGAACTCAGCAGCCAACAAACCAACCAATTAATTCTGGCCGTGCAGCAAAAATGCAACCCTCAGCCAAGAACCTTTTTCTGGTGACAGCTTTCTGCCATCTCAGTGGTATAAAACAAAAGGACAGCAGTGCCTATCTTTGCTCTCCAAAGGAACAGAAGGGGCCAACTCATTAAACATCTCCTCCATCTTCATCCACAGAGCAGCTGCTTGTCCTGCCCGCTCCGCTTCCCGCCATGGCTAGCACGTAAAGCTGGAGCCAACTTGGAACAGATTCTGCTATCTGGTGCCCAAAGGCACATGCAGAACTTGGACTGCTCTTGGACAAGAGAGCCTGATGGCACAGGAAGGATGGAAAGGGAGGGGGGCGGGGAAAGGCCACATTTGTTACTTTTGCATGGAAGGATTCTGAAAACTTCCCAGCAGCATGGATTAGTCTTCAGAACTTTAAAGTTCAACTCATTATTCATGTTCCTTTATACATTTTTGTGAGGCTCATACATTATTTTTCTCCTTCTTCTTCTTCTTCTTTTTTTTTTTTTTTTCCAAAGTAGATGAATCTCTGCTCAAGATTTACCCAGAGGCACAATGATCTCTGCCAGCCAGATACAGATGACTGCTCCCAGCATCAATAACACTTAGACGTCAGCGATGCCTACTGAAGACAAAGTGCTGCTTCCATCGTGGAGCACAATAAAAAAGCAGAGATCGTAGAACTTGGTCAAGAAATCTGATCACTGAATAAGGCAATAGCTTTGAAATACACCTGCTCTGCACACAGCCTGAAAAATGGCTCCCAAGACAGTTCAGGTTGCTAAAGTCACTGGAGACACCGTGAAGATGGATGTGGTGAAGGATGTTACGTGCTACCCTTAAACCACAGAATTGTTTCATCTGGAAAAGACCTCTAAGATCATCAAGTCCAACCATTGCCCTAAGACCACCATAGTATCAGTATCATAGTATCTTAGTATCAGTCAGGGTTGGAAGGGACCACAAGGAGCATCTAGTTCCAACCCCCCTGCCAGGGGCAGGGACACCCCACACTAGATCAGGCTGGCCAGAGCCTCACCCAGCCTGGGCTTAAACACTTCCAGAGATGGGGCCTCAACCACCTCCCTGGACAACCCACTCCAGGGCTTCACCACTCTCATGCTGAAGAACTTCCTCCTCATGACCAGCCTGAATCTCCCCACCTCCAGCTTCATTCCATTCCCCCTAGACCTGATAACCTGAGAAGTCCCTCCCCAGCCTTCTTGTAGACCCCTTCAGATACTGGAAGGCCACAATGAGGTCACCTCGGAGCCTTCTCCTCTCCAGACTGAGCAGCCCCAACTCCTTCAGTCTGTCCTCACAGGAGAGGTGCTCCAGCCCTCTGCTCATCCACGTGGCCCTTCTCTGGACACCTTCCAACACCTCCAGATCCCTCCTGTACTAGGGGCTCCAGAACTGGAGGCAGTACTCCAGGTGGGGTCTTACCAGAGCTGAGTAGAGGGGGAGAATCACCTCCCTTGACCTGCTGGTCACACTTCTCCTGATGCTTTCCGGGCTGCAAGTGCACATTGAGAGCTCATGTTGAGCTTCTCGTCCACCAGCACCCCCAAGTCTCTCTCCTCAGGGCTGCTCTCCAGCCAGTCCCTGCCCAGCCTGGATTTGTGCCTGGGATTGCCTCGACCCAGATGCAGGACCCTGCACTTGGTCTTGTTGAAGCTCATGAGGTTGACTTGTGCCCACCTCTCCAGCCTGTCCAGGTCCCTCTGGATGGCATCCCTTCCCTCCAGGGTGTCCACGGCACCACACAGCTTGGTGTCATCAGCAAACTTGCTGAGGGTGCACTCGATGCCACTGTCCATGGTACCCACAAAGATGTTGAACAAGACAGGTCCCGGGACTGATCCCTGAGGGACTCCACTTGTCACTGTCCTCCACTGGGACATTAAACCATGCCCCAGAGTGCCACATTCACACAGTTCTTTAAATGCCACTCCTAAGTGCCATTGCAGGTCCTGGGTCCTGGACTGCATCAAAAGCTGCGTGGCCAGCAAACGGAGAGGGGTGATTCCACCACTCTGCTCTGGTGAAACCTCACCTGGAGCAGTGTGTTCGGCTCTGAAGCCCTCAACACAAGAGGACATGGACCTGCTGGAGTGGGTCCAGAGGAGGCCACAAAGATGATAAGAGAGCTGGAGGACCTTTCTTAAGAGGACAAGATGGGAGAGTCGGGGTAGATCAGCCTGGAGAAGAGAAGGCTGCAGGGAGACTTTACAGCTGCATTTCAATGTCTGAAGAGAAGGCTGAGGAAAGACTGTTTAGAAGGGTTTGTAATGACAGGATGAAGGGCAATGCTTTGAAACTGGAGCAAGGGAGATTTAGGCTGGACTTCAGGAGGAAGCTCTGTACAATGAGAGTGGTAAAATACTGGAACAGGTTGCCCAGGAATGCAGTTGAGGCCCCATCCCTGGAGACATTAAATATGCCCTGGGCAGCCTCCTCTAGTTGGAAGTGTCCCTGCTGAATGTAGAGGGGTTGGACAAGATGACCTTTGAGGGTCTCTTTCAACCCAATGCATGCTGTGAAACTCTCATCATGATGAAGATAAAAAGTGCAGTGAAAATTTGAAGTGAGTGTTTGCAGTGAAGGCCAACTAGCCCATCCAACATGTTCCAAATGTTGAATGCCACACTGATTTGTTAAAGGTCATTTAGAGAATCCCAGCAAGGCTGAGGTTGGAAGGCACCTCTGGGGCTCATGCTGTCCAACCCTTGTGGTCCACCAGGGGCAACCACAGCAGCTTGCCCAGCATCACAATGGTCAGGTAGGTTTGCAAGCTTTCCAGAGAGGGAGACTCCACAACCTCTCTGGGCAGCCTGCTCCAGGGCTCCAGCACCCTCACACCAAACAAGTTCCTCCTCCTGTTCAGGTGGAACCTCCTGGGTTCCAGTTTGTGCCCTTTGCCCCTTGTCCTGTCACTGTGCAGCACTGACAAGAGTCTGGCCCCATCTTCTTGCTCCCCACAGGTCCTTTATCTCTTGCTGAGCACTGATCAGATCCCCTCTCAAGCTGCTCTTCTGCAGGCTCAACAGCCCCAGGGCTCTCAGCCTTTCCTCCTCACCGAGATGTTCCATGTCATTTAATGACACGGGAAATTAGCGTCCCTGAGTTCATTTATTATTGAATCCTTTTGTTTATGAATATAAAGAAGACAACAAAGCAGAAGTCCTCATTGCCTGAGCTTTTTGATTCCTCTGGACTGTAAATTAGACCTTGTACATAAACCAGAGGCTGTTACAGTTGTGTGCAAACCGGTCTGCAACAGCTACCCTGTGGCCCTCAAAGCTGCTCAACATAGTATCATAGTATCAGTCAGGGCTGGAAGGGACCACAAGGATCATCTAGTTCCAACCCCCCTGCCATGGGCAAGGACACCCTGCACTAGGTCAGGCTGGCTAAAGCTTCATCCAGCTTGGTCTTAAATACCTCCAGGGATGGAGCCCCAACCACCTCCCTGGATGTGTTTGCTCCCAGCCCACCCCAGCCCAGTGCTGATCCCATCAGCATGAGCAGCAGTTGAAGGGAGGGGATTCTGCCTCTCTGTTCTGCTGAGACCCCACCTGCAGTGCCCTGGAGTCCTCAGCACAGCAGAGACATGGACTTGTTTGAGCAGGGACAGAAGAGGCCACAGCAATGATGGGAGGGCTGGAAGCCCTCTGCTGTGAGGCCAGGCTGAGAGAGTTGGGGTTGCTCAGCCTGGAGAAGAGAAGGCTTCAGGAAAGCTTAGAGGAGCTAGTGAGAGACATAGAAAGAGCAGCAGAGGGCAAATAAGGCAGGAGACACCAGTCAAGCACTGGAAGCATCACCTGTACAGGGAAAGAGGAAAACAAAAAGGCAGGAAAAGGTCAAGGGAGGTTCTCCTCCCCCTCTACTCTGTCTTGGTGAAGCCACATCTGGAGTACTGGTCCAGTTCTGGGCTCCCTGATTCAAGAAGGACAGGCACTTGCTGGAGAGGGTACAGAAAAGGACTATGAAGATGCTAAGGAGACAGGAATGTCTCTGTGATGAGGGAAAAACTGAGAGAACTGGGGGGGATCTCATCAATGCTGATCAATACCAAAAGGGTGAGTGTCAGGAGAATGGGACCAGGATTTTTCCCATGGGGACCAGTGACAGGAGCAGGGGTAATGGGCACACACTGGAGCATGAGAAGTTCCATCGAAACGTGAGGAGGAACTTCTTTAGTGGTGAATCAGCCTGGAGCAGGGTGCCCTTAGAGGTAGTGAACCTAGAGAACCTGATGATCTTTGGACTCAATGATCTTTGAGGTCTCTTCCAATCTTGGAGATACTGTGAACCTTCCCTGGCTAGGGAGTTGGACTCGATCTCCAGAGGTCCCTCCCAACCCCATCCATTCTGTGACAGAGACAAGTGATGGCTGCAAAGGCTTTTGACCTCTGAGCAAAGAAAGTCCAATCACTTGAGCCTGCCTGGGTGGAAGGAATCAACTGCTCGTGCAAGCCGTGCGTGCAGACCTCCCTCACAAAGTTCAGTTCCAAATTTCCTTTCCTGAGAAACCTAATTCTGGACAAGAGCTGGAGTGACAAGTGTAATAAAAATACCACTCTGACTGCTATGAGGAATTTCCATCCCTAAATATCAGATTTTAGAAGCAAAGTAAACATGAATTCTCCACTGTCCTGCCAGTGACACTGATGTGATTCATGGCTCTTCAGCAGCACAAGGCTGTGTTCTTCTCTTGGAGAGGAAGAATATCAATCTTCAGATGAGCTATCAAACAGCTCTATGATTAATTCTATCTTATCCTTGGATTTAATGCAAATGGGTGGGAGGAAAAAGAGGAATATCCCACAGAAGTGGAGCGGAGCATCAGACAAAGCTCCCCAAGGTTAGTTTCTTTCTCATTCCTCCCACCACAGATGGTGCTTTAGGGCTGATGGTGGTGGCTCCTTGTCAAGTGCCCCCAGGCACTGAGCCCTGCAAAGGAGGAGGGAAGCCTAGCCCTGAAGAAAAAGACAACAGTGTGCTCATGCAGCCCAGAAGGCAAATCCTGTCCTGGACTGCTTCAAGATTGTGACCAGCAGGGCAAGAGAGGGGATTCTGCCCCTTTACACCGCTCTTTTGAGACTCCACCTCGAATACTGCATCCAGTTGTGGTGTCCCCATCATAAGAAGGACACAGAGCTGTTGGAGCAAGTCCAGAGGAGGGCCACAAGGATTATCCAAGGGCTGGAGCACCTCTGCTGTGAGGATAGGCTGGGGAAGCTGGGGTTGTTCAGACTGGAGAAGACTCTGAGGAGGCCTTCGAGCTGACTTCCAATACCTGAAGGGATCCTACAAGAAGGCTGGAGTGGGACTTTTCATAAGGGTGTCTAGAGACAGGACAAGGGGGAATGGTTTAAAGATGAGGGAGAGTAGGGTTAGACTGGATCTTGAGACCCCACCTGGAGTACTGCGTCCAGTTCTGGAGCCCCTGTTACAGGAGGGATGTGGACGTGCTGGAGCGTGTCCAGAGAAGGGCCACGAGGATGAGCAGAGGGCTGGAGCACCTCTCCTATGAGGACAGACTGAAGGAGTTGGGGCTGTTCAGTCTGGAGAAGAGAAGGCTCCCAGGTGACCTCATTGTGGCCTTCCAGTATCTGAAGGGGGCCTACAGGAAGGCTGGGGAGGGACTTCTCAGGATCTCAGGTAGTGATAGGACTAGGGGGAATGGAATGAAGCTGGAAATGGGGAGATTCAGGCTAGATGTGAGGAAGAAGTTCTTCACCATGAGAGTGGTGAAGCCATGGAATGGGTTATCCAGGGAGGTGGTTGAGGCCCCGTCCCTGGAGGTGTTTAAGACCAGGCTGGCTGAGGCTCTGGCCAGCGTGATCTAGTGTAGGGTGTCCCTGCCCATGGCAGGGGGGTTGGAACTAGATGATCCTTGTGGTCCCTTCCAACCCTGACTGAATCTATGAATCTATGAATGAATCTAAGAAGTGGAGTGGTGAGACTCTGGAATAGGTTGCCCAGAGAGGGTGTGGATGCCTCCCTCCTAGGGATGTTCAAGGCGAGGTTGGATGAGACCTTGAGCAGCTGAGTGGTGGGGAGGTTGGAGTAGATGATCTCTAAGGTCCCTTCCAACCCAAGCCATTGTACAGGGAAAATGCTGGGCTGGTGGCTGCTCCCTTTTTACCTGCTGTGCCCAAACACACAAGAAAGGTCCCATTTTCAAAGGCACATCTCCGCTGTCACATCCTGCAGGAAGGGTTGTTGTGTGAGAGTTGAGGATCTGCTGAGGATCCCTTCAGGTGTTTCACAAGAGGAAAAAAAAAAAGAGGTGAACAATGAGCAATTCCCTCTTTCATCCTCTGAGGAAATCTAGTAGGATTTTCCTCATTTCAATTTCAATAGGTGTGGAGAATTCATTTTATTCAAGATGGGTTTAAAATTAAACAAAAGAAATGAAGACATGCCTGAAACAAGCGTGGAATTTTACTGGGGGGTGGTAGCAGGTTTTATATCAGCTCTACCATGCAGAGACACCACAAACCAGGCACTGTCTGCTCTGCTCTCCGGAGGTTCCCATTGCTCTGATCACCAGGTTGTACGATGCTAATGAGCACCATGTTAAGCAAGGAAGATCAATAACATGGACAATCTGTGACTTCCTGCTAAAAGCCTCCCAGAAGTTCTGGTTCTAGCAACAAAAAAAAGGTCCCAACCAGCGTGGAAAGTCGTGTTTGCAAGAAAAATAGGGTGGAGAGAGGCAGGGAACTACTGGGAAAGTATCCTGTGAAGGCCACTGAGGTGCTGAGGGACCTGGAGCATCTCTGTGAGGAGCAAAGGCTGAGAGAGCGAGGGCTGTTGAGCCTGGAGAAGAGCAGCCCCTGAGGGCTCAGCAAGAACTAAAGGACCTGTTGGGGGCAAGAGGATGAGGCCAGACTCTTGTCAGTGATACTCAGACAGGACAACAGGCAGTGGGCACAAACTAGAACCTAGGAGGTTCCACCTGAAATTAAGGAGAAACTTCTCTGCGAGGGCGATGGAGCCCTGGAGCAGGCTGCCCAGAGAGGAGGTGGACTCACCTTCTCCGGAGAGCTTCCAACCCCACCTGGCCATTGTGATCCTGGGCAAGCTGCTCTGGATGCCCCTGCTTTAGCAGGGGGAGTTGGACTGGAGGATCTCCAGAGATTCCTTCCAAACCCCACCATGAGGGGTTTGGAACACAAGCCCTCTGAGGAGAGGATGAGGGAGCTGGGGTTGCTTAGCTGGGAGAAGAGGAGGCTCAGAGGAGACCTTGTTGCTGTCTACAACTACCTGAAGGGAGGTTGTAGCCAGGTGGGGGTTGGTCTCTTCTTCCAGGCAACCAGCACCAAAACAAGAAGACACAATCTCAAGATGCGTCAGGGGATGTTTAGGCTGGATGTTAGGAAGAAGTTCTACACAGAGAGAGTGATTGCCCATTGGAATGTGCTGCCCAGGGAGGTGGTGGAGTCACCATCATTGGAGGTGTTCAGGAGGAGACTTGATAGGGTGCTTGGTGCCATGGTTTAGTTGATTAGGTGGTGTTGGGTGATAGGTTGGACACAATTATCTTGAAAGTCTCTTCTGGTCTGGTCTGGTCTGGTCTATCCTATCCTATCCTATCCTATCCTATCCTATCCTATCCTATCCTATCCTATCCTATCCTATCCTATCCTATCCTCTAAAGGGAAGCCCTGTCACCCATCCTGCACCCAAAGGGTCTTAAGGTAGGGACCTTCTGGCCATGGATGGGAGATGTTTCTCCTCTGAGCAGCCTCCTGTGGGTTATGACTACCCCTGGAGGTGTTCAAGGCCAGGTGTGATGGGGCTTTGAGCAACCTGGTCCAGTGGAAAGTGTCCCTGTCCATTGCAGGGGGGTTGGAACTAGATGATCTCAAAGTTCCTTTCCAACCATGAGGATGGGGATTTTGTCTTTTCACGTTGTCACCTGTGTGTTAGCAGCTGGAGAGTGGCTGCCAGCCCTTCCAGTGAGCCAAGAAGCTGTCGGATCCCGTTAAGGAGCTCTGGATGCCACTGACAGGTAGCGAATGAATATTCATGGCCATGATCCAGCAGCTTCTGTCCCCCCCATGTAGCCATTATCTGCAAAAAATCATAAATAAACCTGAATTGATCTCTCAAGCTCAAGTCACAAAACTCTGTCAAAATAAAACGTGGACAAAAATACCTGAGGTGGCAGCCTGTGGTGTCCTCGGCACAGATTGCTGCTTTCTTGGGTGGCTCTGGTCCTCAGCAGTATGAAAACACCCCAGTGAGAAGCAGCACATGGGTGTTGCAGAGGGAGCTGCTGCTCTGAGAGAAACAATTCTACATTTCTGGGCATTCAGAGAAAAGAAGAACAGTGCTCAGGGCTCCTTCTGCTCAGTGTCACAGAAGGAGGAGCAGCCACCCCCACCAGGAGTTACCACCAGAGTTACAGACCTGTGACCCCAATGAGATTTTTAAGGAGCTTCTGGGAGTTTTCTCTGAAAGTTCAGGGGTTTATTGTCATGAGCCAGAAACTACAAGAATCAAGGTCACAGCATTAAAGTCCAAGACTTTTCTACAGTTTAAATTGGTATCTTTTACTGTCTGGGCAAAAGAGACAAAGTGATGTACTGGGGAAATTGCTGATGCCACAAGTCCCTTGACACCAGTCAAAGGTCAAAAAACACCCAAGCAATCAAACAAATCCAACTCAACCAGCTACCAAAACCCAACACAGCAACCATCAACCAGAAACCCCCAACCCCAACAACCATCAACAAAAACAAAACCCCAACACAAACAACCCCCAACCAAAACCCCCAATCCTAACATATACCTACCACTGGAGGCTCCAAAGATGCTGAGGGGCCAGGAGCATCTCTGAGAGGAGGAAAGGCTGAGACACCTTGGGGGTTGAGCCTAGAGAACAGCCTGAGAGGACATCTTTCCAATGCTCAGCAAGAGCTAAAGGACCTGTGTGGGGACAGACTCTTGCCCAGTGACAGGACAAGGGTCAATGGACACAAACTGGAACCCAGGAGGTTCCATCTGAACAGGAGGAAAAGCCTTTTTGGTGTGAGGGTGCTTGGAGCCCTGGAGCAGCCTGCCCAGAGACCAGGCACCACCTTCTCTGGACAGATTCCAGCCCTACCTGCAGAGAGGGAGAGGGAGAGGGAGAGGGAGAGGGAGAGGGAGAGGGAGAGGGAGAGGGAGAGGGAGAGGGAGAGGGAGAGGGAGAGGGAGAGGGAGAGGGAGAGGGAGAGGGAGAGGGAGGGAGAGGGAGAGGGAGAGGGAGAGGCAGAGGCAGAGGCAGAGGCAGAGGCAGAGGCAGAGGCAGAGGCAGAGGCAGAGGCAGAGGCAGAGGCAGAGGCAGAGGCAGAGGCAGAGGCAGAGGCAGAGGCGATCTTGAGCAATGTCTTTGTACCACCAGCTTTTTCCTGCTGCTTTGTTCTGGGCTGATTCTTTGGGTTAGCTCTTTGCTTTGCTATTGATTTTTTATTTGGGGGGGGAAAGGGGAAGCAGTGTGGTGCTTTAAAGCCATCCTGAGCAAACTGTTCTCCTGAGTGAGGCTCTTACTACAGATCTACACTGTACTTTGTGAGCGTGGGAGGTTTGTAGCAACAGGCCAACATCACTGGCGAAACAGCAGTGTCTTCCTGGACCTTTTTTCCCACCAGAACTACAGAAGATGATATATCGACTGTAACATCAATGAGTTACAGACACATGCTCATGGACTATTCACAGCACATCTCATGAAGCTGCTGCCTTTGACAGAGAGCAACTGGGGGCTTTTGATCATGTTCACCCTGCTAAATTTCACCAAGTTCTGTAGCTAGCTCCCAAGAAGTGTCATAGAATCACAGAATCCTTTTGGTTGGAAAAGGTCTTTTAAGTTCAAGTCCAACAATCACTGGCAGGTCACCACTAAACCATGCACCTCACCACCACATCTAAATGGCTTAAAAACCCTTCCAGGGATGGGGACTCCACCACTGACTGAAATGTCACCAGAAAACCAACCATTAACAGAATCATGGAACGGTTTGGGTTGGAAGTGACATTAAAGATCATCCAGTTCCAAAACCTCCTACCAGAGCAGCTTGCTTAAGGCCCCACCCAGCCTAGCTTCGAACACATCCACGCTTGGAGCCTCCACAACATCTCTGGGCAACCTGTTCCAGTGCTTCACCACACTTGTGGGGAAGAATTGCTTCCCATGTCTCATTTCAATCTAGCTCCTTAGTTTGAAGTCATCACCCCTTGTCCTGTCACACCACGTCTTTGCCAAAGACACACCCCAGCTCTCCTCTAGCCCTTAGGCTGCTCTAAGGTCTCCCTCAGAAGCTTTCTCCTGAAGCCTTGAAGCTTGTCCTTCAAGAAGGACATTGAGACTCTTGAATGTGTCCAGAGAAGGGCCATGAGGCTGGGGAGAGGCCTTGAGCACAGCCCTGTGAGGAGAGGCTGAGGGAGATGGGGTTGCTTAGCCTGGAGAAGAGGAGGCTCAGGGGAGACCTTATTGCTTTCTCCAACTCCCTGAAGGAAGGCTGTAGCCAGGTGGGGGTTGGTCTCTTCTCCCAGGCAACCAGCACCAGAACAAGAGGACACAGTCTCAAGCTGCACCAGGGGAAGTTTGGGCTTGAGGTGAGGAGAAAGTTCTTCCCAGAGAGAGTTGTTAGCCATTGGAATGTGCTGCCCAGGGAGGTGGTGGAGTCACCATCCCTGGAGGTGTTCAAGAGGGGATTGGACGTGGCACTTGGTGCCATGGTTTAGTCATGAGGTCTGTGGTGACAGATTGGACTTAATGATCTTTGAGGTCTCTTCCAACCTTGGTGATTCTGTGATTCTCTAGGCTGATCAACCACAGGGCTGGAGCACCTCTCCTATGATTCTATGATTCTAAGAAGTTCTTCACCATGAGAGTGGTGAAGCCATGGAATGGGTTATCCAGGGACGTGGTTGAGGCCCCGCCCCTGGAGGTGTTTAAGCCCAGGCTGGATGAGGCTCTGGCCAGCGTGATCTAGTGTGGGGTGTCCCTGCCCATGGCAGGGGGGTTGGAACTAGCTGATCCTTGTGGTCCCTTCCAACCCTGACTGATACTATGATTCTATGACTCCACCATCTCCCTGTGCAGCCTGATCCAATGCCTGACCAAAGCCCACTCCCCTCATCCACTGGTACTTGGCTTGCAAATGGCCAGTATTGTACGTAGGAGGAGCATTGTCACGGTGCAGAGACAGGCTTTGTATGGCCCAGATCGAGGCTGCTATTATTTTTCAAAGACAATGTTAATTATTAATATCTGATCAATTTAGTTACTGATCAAAACACAGGCTCAGGTTGCCTGGAGAGGTGGTAAACACTCCCATCCCTGGAACCATTGCAGGTCAGGTTGTCTGGGGCTCTGAGCAACCTGCTCTAGTTGCACGTGTCCCTAATGCAGGAGAGCTGGAGTAGAGGATCTCTAAAGGTCCATTCCCAGCCAAAGCTTTCCGTGACTCTTTTCACCCTTGTAGAGAAGATGATGATCAAATGACCCAGATTTGGTTTGGGTTGGACTCACAGAATGCCAGGTAGGAAGGGACCTTAGAGATCATTTAGAAAATTTAATGGCCTAGCAACTTCACCTGCCCTGGCATAGAATCAACCAGGTTGGAAAAGACCTCTGAGATCATCAAGTCCACCCTATTACCTAATACCTGACACCTCCTGACTACTAAACTGTGGCACCAAGTGCCACATCCAGTCCCCTCTTGAACACCTCCAGGGATGGGGACTCCACCACCTCCCTGGGCAGCACATTCCAATGGCTAACAACTCTCTCTGGGTAGAACTTTCTCCTCCCCTCCAGCTTCAACCTCCCTTGGCACAGCTTGAGACTGTGTCCTCTTGTTCTGGTGCTGGCTGCCTGGGAGAAGAGACCAACCCCCACCCGGCTACAACCTCCCTTCAGGGAGTTGGAGAGAGCAAGAAGGTCTCCCCTGAGCCTCCTCTTCTCCAGGCTAAACAACCCCAGTTCCCTCAGCCTCTCCTCACAGGGCTGTGCTCCAGACCTCTCCCCAGCCTCATTGCCCTTCTCTGGACACGTTCAAGTGTCTCAATGTCCTTCTTAAATTGAGGGGCTAGAACTGAACACAGCATGGGGACATGAAAGCAGCACTGGGCATCACCTTGCTGCCAGGGACTATGGGAGAGTGAGCATCTCGCTGTGCCTATGCTCAACTTTGCTGGATATGGAGTGGCTGTGGAAGGTCTGGCTGGAGGGCACAGAGCTCCTCAGCCTCTACCAGAACTGCTGCTTGCAGGAGAACCTTGCCTAAAAATCTTGTGAGCAGTTAAATGCTCGATTTGTCAGCGAGAAGACCTCTCCTAACGAGATTCAGATTTACATCAGTTTAATCATCTGAGCTTAGCATGCATCATTAGTGCCTGGGTGTGAAGTGTGTGTCCATAAAGCCACACTCCATCTTCTCACTGCTTTTAACAACTGGAGATTTTCATAGACTCACAGAATTATTTTGGTTGGAAAAGGCTTTTACGATCATCCATTCCAACCATTAACTCAGCACTTCCTTAACCATGTCCCTCAGCACCACCTTTCCAGGGCTTTGAAACCCCTCCAGAGATGGGGAGTCCTCCACTGCCCTGGGCAGCCTGGGCCAGGCATTGACAGTCCTTTGGGGGAGGAAATAGTTCCTCATGTCCAACCTAAACCTCCACTGGGGCAACCTGAGGCCATTCCCTCCTGCCCTACCTCTTGTTTCTTTGGGAGAAGAAACCTGGCTCCAGCCTCCTTTCTGGGGTTGTAGAGGGCCAGAAGATCTCCCCTCAGCCTCTTCTCCAGGCTGAACAAGCTTAGGTCCCTCAACTGCTCCTCACCAGACCTGTTCTCCAGACCCTTCTGCAGTTTCATTACCCTTCTCTGGACACATTCCAGCAAGATCAGGCTGCTTTCCATACATTTCCAGGCAGTGTGCTACCAACTTCTCGTAAGGGCTTATGGTTCATGGGTAGATGCCAGAACATGCTGCAAAATGCTTGTGTTAGATCCAAGGATACTTCTAGAAGTGTGGTCTACAGTGAACCCATATCTGATGGGTACTGATGGGTTCTGTACAACCCTGCTACAATGGAACAACCTCACCAGAATCTGGCTGTGGTCCACACATATTGGAATAACTTCACTGGAACCAGGCTGTGGTCCACATCTCTAATGGCTGACCTCTAGTGAAACAGCTCTAGCCCTGAAGATACTTGCTGCAACCAGCTACAAAGGTAGTGAAGGGTCTGGAGAACAGGTCTATTAAATTGCAGCTGAGGGAAGTGGGGTTGTTTGGCCTGGAGAAAAGTAGGCTGAGGGGAGACCTTCTGGCACTCTACAACTCCCTTAAAGGAGGCTGGAATCAGGTGGGGGTTGCTCTGTTTACTTATGGAAGAAGTGATAAGACAGGAGGGAACGGCCTGAAATTGTACTGGGGAGGTTTAGTTTGGACACAGGGAACAATTTCCTTCCTGCAAGAGTGGTCAGGCATTGGAACAGGCTGCCCAGGGAGGTGGTGGAGTCACTGTCCCTGGAAATGTGTGGACATGGCACCTGGGGACATGGTTTACTGGCCACGGTGGTGTTGGGCTGATGGTTGGATTTGATGACCTTAGAAGGCTTTTCCAAACAAAACAATCCCATGATTCTATGTCCTATAAGTGCCACATGTATTGATGTAGAAGAGCCTCTTCAACATCTCCTCATAATCTTTACACAGTCCTTCAGTTATCCCAACCCTTTCCTGATGTCTCTCAATTTCCCTCTTTCCCCCTCCCTCCCTCCCTCCCCAGTACTTGCAGGTGATGTCATTACATGCCAGCTTCTCCAGCAGGAGAAATCCCGACTCTGAACATTGTCACAGAGCTTTTTCAGGTTGGATGTAAGCAGATTTGTTACAGAGAAGCTAATCCCTCCAAGACATATTTAGCTGTGTCCTGGAGGAGAGGATCAAGTGGTGCCTGTTTCAGAGCTCACCAATCACGTTAAAAGCTGTTTTGCTTCACTGGGGGTATCTCTAATACCTCCCTGTATGACATGAGAGCCTACTTGGGAATTTGGGGCACCCGTCTCGGTCCAGAGAGGGAAAGAGCCTCAGTTCTTTTGAATATTCCCATGTGGTGAAATGAGAGGCATAAAAGAGGCCAAAATACTATACTATCATAGTATCAGTCAGGGTTGGAAGGGACTACAAGGATCATCCAGTTCCGACCCCCTACCATGGACAGGGACACCCCACATATCAACAGCTAGACTACTGATTACATAAATAAAGTGGATGGATCAGAATGGAAGAGAGAGAGAAGAGGAAAGGAATTATATTACCTCACACTCCCCCAAGAGAGTTTGAGTCTGTGGAGGAAAGGTGCTGCAGGAGATGTTGGGTCTGTTGAGGAAGGGTGCTGAGGCTTTGGCTGTAGAAGAGATGTGGTCCTCTGGGCAGCCTCTTCAGCTCCATGAGTTGCAGCAGGCGGAACTCAGGACATGGAGAGAGGGTTCAGTGTACTTCTTCCAGGCTCCATGGCCTCTTATCTTCGAAGCAGCATTGTCCCAGGCTTGTCCTTCTCTGGTGCTTTCCTTCTCAGCAGCATTGTCCTTCTCCTGTGTTTTCAATTCTCCGTTTTCCTTCTCCTGTGTTTTTGGTTCCCTGTTTTTCTTCTGCTGAGCCAGTAGTTGCTCAAGTCTTTTATACAGTTTTTTAGTCCTTAGCTATGTGTCCAAGTATTGTCCCTCAGGAATTCAGGGGCCAAGAAATCCTTCTTGGGTAAGCATCCAGGTATCATTCCCCAGGAAATCTTTCTGTGTATTCCTGTGTGTTTGGGCAGGGGTCTGGATGGGGGGGGGGCGCCTCTGCCTCCTCCTTCTCCATTTACCTGCCCACACACTCATTACACCTCAGGAAGCAGGTGGTGAATCCATTGTCTCACCACCCTCCCTTTCCAGGGTACTTGATGGGTGGAGATTATCTTGTCCTATGAATATTCCCGAAGGTGGCCTGAGCCCATTGTTGTGAGGCCAGCTGCGGTCCAGTGAGCAATGTTATCTTTGCACCTTCCAAGAGTCCTGCCAGTGGCTTTGCCCAACACACATCAGCTATCGTCTGGGCAAGCAGCAAGTGATTTTATCTTTGTTGAGTCACACCAGGAGAGACAAGCTTTTAGTCTCTCACAGCACCTTCTCCCTCATCACCCACGTCACAAAACCCCATAGTGGTGGGGGTTGGAGGGAATCTCTGGAGATCATGGAATTGCTTTGGTTGGAAAAGACCTCTAAGCTCATCAAGTCCAACCTTCACCCCAAGACCACCACGGCCACTAATCCATGTCCTCAAGTGCCATGTCTACACGTCTCTTGAACACCTCCAGGGGCGATGACTCCACCACCTCCCTGGGCAGCCTGCTCCAATGCATGAACACTCATTCAGCAAAGACATTTTCCCTTATATCCAACCTAAACCTCCCTTGGCACAATTTCAGGCCATTTTCTCTTGTTCTATCGCTTATTATTTCTCTTGTTCTATCGCTTGTTCTATCGCTTAGTCAACAAGTGGCTTAGAGGTTGGTGCAGTCAGAAGAATTTTGGCTTTTTTGATCTTGAAAAACTTTCTACTGCACCAGGTCAGCTGGTAACAGATGGAGTACATCTGTCCCAGAGGAGGGGAAAGGTCACAGTACATGAGAATGGCCTGTCCCCCAAAGGTAAAAAGATTCTGGGAAGGGAATTAGCAAGTCTCATTGACAGGGCTTTAAACTAGCTTCGAAGGGGGAAGGGGCTGAAACCAGTCCCCCCAGACAGGAGTCTGAGGGTGGTAAGCTGGAGTCAGGGGCAAAACCAGCAGCCCAGCTGAAGTGCATGTACACTAATGCACGAAGTATGGGCAACAAACATGAGGAGCTGGAAGCCTTGTTGCAGCACGAAAGATATGATGTAGTTGCCATCACGGAGACATGGTGGGATGACTCGCATGACTGGAGCGCTGCAATTGACGGCTACAGGCTATTCAGGAGAGACAGGCAGGGAAGAAGGGGTGGAGGGGTGGCCCTGTACATCAGGGAGGCTCTTGATGCCATTGAGCTAGAGATCAGGGATGATCGGGTTGAGTGCGTGTGGGTAAGAATTAGAGGGAAGACCAGCAGGGCAGACATGCTGGTTGGAGTCTGTTATAGACCACCCAACCAGGAGGATGATCTTGATGAAGCATTCTATAGGCAGCTTAAGGCTGTCTCAAGATCGCCTAACCTTGTTCTCGTGGGAGACTTCAACCTGCCTTATATCTGCTGGGATCACAACATAGCAGAGAGGAGGCAGTCTAGGAGGTTCTTAGAGTGCATGGAGGACAGCTTCTTATCCCAGGTGCTGCGCGAGCCTACCAGGGGTAAGGCTATGCTTGACCTCCTCTTCACCAACAGGGAAGGGCTGGTGGGTGATGTGGTGGTTGGAGGGTGTTTAGGCACCAGTGACCACAGGATAATTGAGTTTTCAGTATTCAGCCAAGCCAAGAGGGGGAACAAGAAGACCTCCACTCTGGACTTCCGGAGGGCGGACTTCAGGCTACTCAAGGAACTAACTCAGAAGGTTCCTTGGGAAACAGCCCTTAAAAACAAAGGGGTTCAGGAGAGCTGGACCTACTTCAAGAAAGAACTCTTGAAGGCGCAGGAACAGGCTGTGCCAGTGTGCCGGAAGATGAGCCGCCGGGGCAGACGGCCAGCCTGGTTGGGTAATGAACTTCTAAAGGAACTAAGGGAAAAAAGAGGGTGTATTATCTTTGGAAAAAAGGGGAGGCAACCCATGGAATGTTTAGGGATGTTGCTAGGTCTTGTAGGAAGAAAATTAGGGAGGCAAAAGCACATTTGGAGCTCAGACTGGCCTCTGCTGTGAAGGACAACAAAAAGTCCTTCTATATATTAATAGCAAGAGGAAGGGCAAGGAGAAGCTCCACTCCTTGGTGGGCATGGAGGGGAATATTGTAACAAAGGATGAGGAAAAGGCAGAGGTACTTAACACCTTCTTTACCTCAATTTTTACTAGCAGGACAGAACGGCTTCCAGACAGCTGGCCTGCAGAGCTGGCAGAAGGAGCCAGCGAGCAGCATAGTTTTCCCCTGTTCCAGGATGGGAGAGTTAGAGATCTTCTCAGCCGCTTGGACCCCCACAAGTCCATGGGACCGGATGGGATCCATCCTAGGGTGCTGAGGGAGCTGGCGGATGAGCTGTCCAGGCCGCTCTCCATCATTTTTCAGCAGTCCTGGCTCACTGGAGAGGTCCCAGAAGACTGGAAGCTGGCCAACGTGGTGCCCATCCATAAGAAGGGCCAGTTGGAAGAGCCAGGGAATTATAGGCCTGTCAGCCTGACCTCAGTGCCAGGCAAGATTATGGAGCGGGTCATCTCGAGTGCGATCACACAGCACTTACAGGATGGCCAGGGGCTCAGGCCCAGCCAGCATGGATTTAGGAGGGGCAGGTCCTGCCTGACCAACCTGATCTCCTTCTATGATCAGGTGACCCGCCTGGTGGATGCGGGGAGGCCTGTGGATGTGGTCTACCTGGACCTCAGCAAGGCCTTTGACACAGTCCCCCACAGCAAACTCCTGGCCAAGCTGGCAGCCCATGGCTTGGACAGGAGCACACTGCGTTGGGTTAGGAACTGGCTGGAGGGCCGAGCCCAGAGAGTGGTGGTGAATGGCACCACATCCAGCTGGCGACCTGTCACTAGTGGTGTGCCCCAAGGATCAGTGCTGGGCCCCATGCTTTTCAACATCGTTATTGATGATCTGGATCAGGGCATTGAGTCCATCATCAGTAAATTTGCAGATGACACCAAGCTGGGGGCAGGAGTTGATCTGCTGGAGGGCAGAGAGGCTTTGCAGAGAGACCTCGACAGGCTGGACAGATGGGCAGAGTCCAATGGCATGAGATTGAACACATCCAAGTGCCGGGTTCTGCACATTGGCCATAACAACCCCAGGCAGCGCTACAGGCTGGGGTCAGAGTGGCTGGAGAGCGGCCAGGCAGAGAGGGACCTGGGGGTGCTGGTTGATGGGAAGCTGAACATGAGCCAGCAGTGTGCCCAGGCAGCCAAGAGGGCCAACCGCATCCTGGCCTGCATTAGGAATAGTATGGCCAGCAGGAGCAGGGAGGTCATTGTGCCCCTGTACTCTGCTTTGGTTAGGCCGCACCTTGAGTACTGTGTCCAGTTCTGGGCCCCTCAGTTTAAGAAGGACATCGAGACACTTGAACGTGTCCAGAGAAGGGCAACAAGGCTGGTGAGAGGCCTTGAGCACAAGCCCTATGAGGAGAGGCTGAGGGAGCTGGGGTTGCTTAGCCTGGAGAAGAGGAGGCTCAGGGGAGACCTCATTGCTCTCTACAACTACCTGAAGGGTGGTTGTAGCCAGGAAGGGGTTGGCCTCTTCTCCCTAGCAACCAGCACCAGAACAAGGGGACACAGTCTCAAGCTGCAACAGGGGAAGTTTAGGCTGGAGGTGAGGAGAAAGTTCTTCACCGAGAGAGTGATTCGTCATTGGAATGGGCTGCCCGGGAGGTGGTTGAGTCTCCGTCCCTGGAGGCGTTCAGGAGGGGACTGGATGTGGCACTTGGTGCCATGGTCTAGTTGTGAGGTTATGGTTACAGGTTGGACTCGATGATCTTCAAGGTCTCTTCCAACCTTGGTAATTCTATTCTATTCTATTCTATTCTATTCTATTCTATTCTATTCTATTCTATTCTATTCTATTCTATTCTATTCTATTCTATTAGAGAGATGAACCCCCACCTGGCTCCAACCTCCTTGCAGGGAGCTTTTGAGAGCAATGAAGTATCCCCTGAGCCTCCTCTTCTCCAGAGTAAACAACCCTCATCTGCTCCTCAACAGACCTGTTCTAGAGACCTCTCACCAGTTTCACTGCCCTTCTCTGCTCCAGCACCTCAATGTCCATCTTGGAGTGAGTGGCCCAAACTAAATCCAGTTCTCAAGGTGTAGCCTCAGCAGTGCCGAGTACAAGGGCATGATCATCCAGTGCAACCACAGTGCTAAAGCAGGGGCACCTGCAGCAGCTTGCCCAGGATCACAATGTCATAGAATCAGTAAGGTTGGAAAAGACCTCAAAGATCATCAAGTCCAACCTGTCACCCAACACCTCATGACTACTAAACCGTGGCACCAAGTGCCACATCCAATCCCCTCTTGAACACCTCCAGGGCTGGTCCAGGTGGGTTTGGAATCTCTCCAGAGAAGGAGACTCCACAGCCTCTTTGGGCAGCCCGCTCCAGGTGTCTGGAACTCTCAAAGTGAAGAATTTTTCTCTTCTGACATGTTCCAATCTGAGCTCAATTTCAGAAGGCAAGTGTGCTGAAATATCAGGCATCTGTATCACAGAATCATGGAATGGTTTGGGTTGGAAGGGAATCTCCCACCATGGGAAGGGACACCTCCCAGAAAAACAGGCTTGCAGAAACCCCAGGGAGTTGCTATCCATGAGCCTTGAGGTTCACAGTGTGCTCCTCTGGCATGCACCTGGCTTTGGCCTTGTGGGGTAAATGCTCTCTGTCTTCTGGAAGCCTTTCACCTCTCTATTGCCTTCTCACAGAATCATCTTGGTTGGAAGACAGCTTTAAGATCCTCTAGCCCATCTACTTTCATTGTGAGTGTACCTAGGCTTGGGTGGGGGGATTTTTGTCCAGGAGGAAGGGCCGTGGTCTGATTCTCCTTTTCCCACATGAACTGGAAGGAGATTAAAGTTGTTTTCATGAATGTTTGCTTTTGTTGAAGCAAAATATCCAACACCATGATCAAACCTGTGCACCTGGTATGGTTCTGCTGCTGCCTGGACCACCACTGCATAGCACCAAGCACCACTTCTGCTACTGGAGGTGAAACCAGGCTGAAGAGGTAAACCTCCAGCACTGCTAGGAACTGAAACTGGATTTTTTCTTTTCATAATTAAATGTTCTGGAAAACTTGACAGGGCTCCCTGGGTGCTGAGGGACAACAGACAGGTTGAGGAGCCCAGGTACATCTGCCTGCACTCAATGGTCTACAGGACTTTGATCTACTGTGACTTTGCTGGGTAAGACCTTAGAGTCCTGGTGGACAGAGTTACCCATGGGACAGCAATGTGCCCTCATGGCCAAGAAGGCAAATGGTCTTCTGGGGTGCATTAAGAAGAGTGTCAAGGGAGGTTCTCCTCTCCCTCTGTTCACATCTGGAGTGCTGGGTCCAGTTCTGGGCTTCCCAGTTCAAGAGAGACAGAGAACTACTGAGAGAGTCCAGGGGAGGCTACAAAGATGCTGAAGAGCCTGGAACATCCCTGTGAGGAGAAAAGGTTGAGACTTGGGACTGTTGAGCCTGGAGATGAGCAGCCTGAGAAGGGATCTGATCAATGTTCAGCAAGAGCTGAAGGACCTGTGGGGAGCAAGAGGATGGGACCAGACACTTGTCAGTGGTGCCCAGTGACAGGACAAGGGGCAACAGGCACAAACTGGAACCCAGGAGGTTCCATCTGAAAAGGAGGAGAAATTTGTTTGGTGTGAGCTGGAGCCCTGGATCAGGCTGCCCAGAGAGTCTGTGGGTTCTCCTTCTCTGGAGATGACTCCCAAATGACTCCAAAATACTCTCCAGTATTATGGTGCAAAAGAGGCCAGGTCTTGTTCTCTGTTCTCATTGAATCACTTTAAAACAGGACTAAGGAAGGTGTGTTCTTCAGGAGAAATACACACAGGATTTCTGCTAAGAATTCTAGAAGCCAGCTCAGCAACACTAGTGGTAATAAAGCATCCTTCTGTGAGCCTCACAGCCTCAACCTTCAAGCAGCCCACAGGATTAAGGAAATTACTTCCATAAAGCATGATCTGCTACCCTTCCTGGACTTGGCTTAGCCACACAGTCAGTCAGGAGGAATATTTTCTCCTGCTATGGAAAAAAAAATATCCTTATAGTGACACTTCTTTGCAAAAACATGAACTTCCAGTGATAACAAACCCCAATGTTCTTTGACCCAGCTTCTGGAGGACAGCAACTACCAGTTGGATGTTGTAAACCACTTCTCAAATCTCCCAAGTCCAGGGTTAGCTCAATACCTGCCTTCTGGTTCCTATTGCAGGGTGGGGAAGTGAAACCTTCTCCTGCTGTCTGTACATCCTGTCCTGCTCATTCCACTCATATCACAGAATCACCAAGGTTGGAAGAGACCTCAAAGGTCATCAAGTTCAACCTATCACCACAGACCCCATGACTAAACCATGGCACCAAGTGCCACGTCCAATCCCCTCTTGAACACCTCCAGGGATGGTGACTCCACCACCTCCCTGGGCAGCACATTCCAATGGCTAACAACTCTCTCTGGGAAGAACTTTCTCCTCACCTCTAGCCCAAACTTCCCCTGGTGCAGCTTGAGACTGTGTCCTCTTGTTCTGGTGCTGGTTGCTAGAGAGAAGAAACCAACCCCTCCTGGCTACAACCTCCCTTCAGGGAGTTGTAGAGAGCAAGAAGGTCTCCCCTGAGCCTCCTCTTCTCCAGTCAAAGCAACCCCATCTCCCTCAGCCTCTCCTCACAGGGCTGTGCTCAAAGCCTCTCCCCAGCCTCATTGCCCTTCTCTGGACACGTTCAAGTGTCTCAATGTCCTCCTTAAACTATATCACATTAGATTGCACCACACAGAGTGTGTGAGAGCGCAAACCCTACACTCTTCATCCAGTTACAGAGAAAAATGACTTTTCTGGCATAAAACCCAACTTAATTTCAATTTAACTGAAAGGGCAAGAAATCTACCCAAAGATGCTTTCAGGAAACCTCACATCTGGTCATACTTTCCATCTCCAGCCATGTGTGTTCAGAGTGTCAAAGAGCCTTCTCCAAAGGACTATTTTTCTCCCAGATTTACCCCTGGGTACACCGTGAGGTGAGTGGCCACCACCACCAGAGAACCATCACAGAATAGCCTAGGTTGGAGATAATTGATTCCAACCTCCCTGCCATGGGCAGGGATGCCTCTCAACTAGACTCAGCTGCTCAAGGTCTCATCCAAACTGGCCTTGAATACCTCCAGGGAGAAGGTATCCACAACCTTCCTGGGCAACCTGTTCCAGAGTCTCACCACCTTCATATGGAAGAACTTCTTCATAAGATCCAGTCCAAAACTACTCTCTCCCTCAGCTTCAAACCATTCCCCCTTGTCCCGTGTCTAGACACTCCTAGGAAAAGTCCTTCTGCAGCCTTCCTGTAGGATCCCTGCAGGTGTTGGAAGGCAGCTCTAACATCCCCTCAGAGTCTTCTCCAGGATGAACAGCCCCAGCACCCTTGGCCTCTCCTCATAGCAGAGGTGCTCCAGCCCTGGGATCATCCTTGAGGCCCTCCTCTGGACTTCCTCCAACAGCTCTGTGTCCTTATGATGGGGACAGCAGAACTGGATGCAGTATTCGAGGTGGGGGTCTCAGAAGAGCAGAGTATAAAGGGGCAGAATCTTTCCAGGGCAAGGGGCAGAAGTGGAGAAAGACCACAAACCAGAAGAGCTCGTTACAACCAAAGATTCAATATTTCTTCTGAAGGTTATTAGAAAGATTAATGTCTGTGCACAAACTGGTCTAATTGGTGTCCAGGTCTGTTAAGAACTGGGTAACTGTACAATTTCTATTCTCACAGGTATAAATGTAGTGGAAATGAACAACAATAGGAGAGTATTTCTTCTGTTCCTCAACAGGAAACTCACTGTTAATGCAGTTTGTAAAATACAATTAAACTGCCTTCCTGTCCTCACCAGTCCCCACCAGGAGACCAAGCTGTGCTGGCCTGACCACAGTAGGTCAATCTGCTACATCCTTGTAATGGTTGTGGTGGGTGAGATACAGGAAGGCAGGAGGAGAGCTTAAGGAGAAGAGATTCTGGGGCTGCCACTGGTCAAAAGGCAGATATTAAATTGACCTTTCATCCCCATCTGGAAACGCTTGACTTTAGTCTTGGGTTGGGCAGGGCTCCAAAGTCTCCATAGAATTTGGTGGCATGGAGAGAGATTTTCATAGAATCAGATGGTTTGGGCTGGAAGGGACATTAAGGATCATCTAGTTCCATCTCCTCCACCATGGGCAGGGACACCTTCCACTAGACCAGGCTGCTCAAGGCCTCATCCAACCTGGCTTTAAATACCTCCAGGGATGGGGCATCTCCCACTTCTCTGGGCAACCTGGAGCAGGCACTCTCCACCCTCTGGCACAAACATTTCTTCCTTCCATCTCTCCAATCTGAATCTCCCTCTTTCAGTACAAAGCATCACCCCTCGTCCTGTCACACCAGGCCCTGCTCAAAAGTCTGTCCCCAGCTTTCCGATTTGCCCCTATAGGCACTGAAAGGACATCAGAAGGACATCCTGGAGCCTTCTCTTCTCCAGACTGAACAACCCAGACACTTTCACAGCAGTGATGTTCCACCCCCTGATTATCATCAGAAGAGCCATCAGGAGGGTATAGGCACAGGGTCCAGTGTCATCTTGGCTGTGGTTGAGTGAAGGCTCAGGTCCACCATGGAGACAGGCAGCTACAAAGACCAGGACCCCACTTACTGCAGAGGAGGTCACAAAGAGTCCTTCATTTGCATGATGGGGCGATGTCACAATATCAGACAGTGTTTAAGAGATGATGAGTGGGGGTGATGACACAGTGAGCACCTCTGGAGAGGAATCCTCAACAGGTTTCAGTTTCAGCATGGGCCACAGCTTGGCAGCAAACAAATAGCCTTCTACAGCCATGGAGGGGAACAAGAGCCCTAGTACCTTCAGCAAGATTCTCCAAGAAGGGGAGCACTGCGATGCGACCCTCAGGGTGGATGGGGTCGAATTCAATGTTCACAAGGTCGTCCTCTCTGGATGCAGTGACTACTTCAGGTCAGTGGTTGAAACAAGAGGGGATGGAGACAGGACTCACCTGGAGTATTTGGTCTAGCTTTGGGACCCCCCCCCCCCCAGCACAGGAAGAGGACATGGACCTGATGAAAAGGGTCTAGAGGAGGGCCACGAAGATGATCAGAGGGTTGGAGCACCTCTTCTATAGAGACAGGCTAAGAGAGTTGGGATTGTTCAGCCTGGAGAAGGCCCCGGGGAGACCTTAGAGTTGCATTTCAATATCTGAAGGGGATCTACAGGAAATCTGGGGAGGGACTGTTTGGAAGGGTCTGTAGTGATAGGACAAGGGGCAATGGTCTGATACTGGAGCAGGGCAGATTTAGGTTGGCTATGAAGATGAAGTTCTTTACAATGAAAGTGGCAGAATAATGGAACAGGTTGCCGAGGGTATCCGAGGAGACCTTTGAGGGTCTCCTCCAACTGAATGCATCCTGTAAATCTGTAAACAGCATGTCCTGGTCTGGCTCACACTCCTGGAGTGGATCTCCAGTGCTCCCATCACTAAGATTTTCATCCAGCAGTTCTCCATAGTCCTGGTACCTGCCTGCACACCAGAATCAATCCACAACCTGACATCATGCTGGGAAAATGCCTCACAAACTCAGTAAGCTATGTGGACCCTCTGGCCCCCTGGGATTTGCTGTCTCTCTCCAGATCAGGTACTTCTCACCTGTTCCAAGCCTCATCTTCTTTCTTCAGTGAAGAAGATCACATAAGACTTTCTGAAAAGGTCAAAGTGGTGCTGAGGGGCATGGGTTAGAACCACACTTGGTAGAGTTAGAAGTGTTGAAGCCAGGCTGGACAGGGCCCTGAGCAACCTGATCTAGCAGAAGGTGCCCACCTTGTGACAGAGGGGTTAGAACTGGGGGATCTTCAAGGTCCCTTCCAACCCAAATTATTTGACAATTCTATGAAAATGTCCCTCTATGCCACCAGATTCTATAGAGGCTTTGGATCCTTCCTAGGCTTTGGAGCCCCACCAAATCCAAGCTTATAGTCAAGATAGACTTGGTTGGACTTGATGATCTTGAAGATCTTTTCCAACAGGAAGAAAATTCTATGGGTTCATGATGATACAGCAGCTCTGGAGGTAGTGTCAGGCAATCAGCCAAGTGTGGAACAATGTGGTCAGGCAATGTGGTCAGCCTGGCTGCCCCACCTTTCACTGGGAGGATATCCCTGCTAAGTGGCCAAACTGGTGCCTGGAGAGGGAAACACCGGGGATAATAGGGTCCGAGATTAACACCCAAACAACAACAAAG
Source organism: Picus viridis (assembly GCA_033816785.1). Lineage (NCBI taxonomy): Eukaryota > Metazoa > Chordata > Aves > Piciformes > Picidae > Picus > Picus viridis. The sequence goes on along the minus strand of CM066586.1, from coordinate 14,577,624 downwards.
GATGTTTCACCCAATCCTCCTTTTCCTTTGGTTTATCCAGGACTTTGTTCAGCAGCAGGTGGAATGAGACAAAGAAGAGAGTCTATGAAATCCATGGCTTTTCAGCAGAAATGATGAGGCAAATCATTGAGTACATCTACACTGGGGCGGTGCCAGTTGCAGGGCACAACGTGCAGGACCTGCTCGTCATGGCAGACTACCTGCAGGTCGCTGGCCTCATCAAGCTGTGTGGTGAGTTCCTGAAGTCCCAGCTAAGCTTGGAAAACTGCCTCGACATCTGGAGGTTCACAGACACCTACTACTGTCCCGACCTGAGAGAAGCAGCCTTCATCTTCATCCTCCACCACTTCAAGCAGATGGCTAAGGTCTCCACAAAATTAGTACTCCTCTCGGTTAATGACCTCAAAGCCATCATAGAGAAGGATGAACTCAACGTGGCACATGAAGGGATTGTGTTTGAGACTGTTCTGAAATGGGTTGATCATGACCCACAGAACAGGAGGCAGCACCTTCCTGTCTTGCTGAGCAAGGTGAGTGATGTCACAGTGTGGACCTGGGTGGGTCTGCACTGTTTGGCATGGAGAAGACCTTTGCGGTGCTTTTGCTTCATGTTTAGAGTTTAACTGTTCCTCACATCTAGGGCATGGTGTGGATTTGGCTGGAGCACCTCTTTCACAAAGACATGCTGAGTTCACCCTGGAGAAGAGAAGGCTCCAGAGAGACCTTAGAGCAGCCTTCCAGTGTCTGAAGGGGGCTACAAGAAAGCTAGGGAAGGACTTTTGACAAGGGCTAGTAGATTAGACATCAGAAAGAAGTTCTTTACTGTGAGGGTGGTGGAACAATGAAACAGGTTGCCCAGAAAGGTGGTGGAGGCCCCATCCCTAGAGACATTCATGGTCAGTCTTGATGGGCTCCAAACCACCTGCTCTCACTGCAAATGTCTCTGCTGACTGCAAGGTGGTTGGACCAGATGAGCTCTAGAGGTTCTTTCCCACCCAGTGCATTCCATGATTGTGTGGTACTGTGACATTCTCTCTCCATACACAATGCTGATGAGCATTTCAGGGTGGTGAGAGTCTGGCCTAGGTAGCTCAAAGAGGTGGCAGATCTCCCATCTCTGGAACCATTGCAGGTCAGGTGGTTTGGGGCTCTGAGCTGCAGATGTCCCTGCTGAACACAGTGGGGTTGGACTGGATGAGCTTTAAAGGTCTTTTCCAACCCAAACCAGTCTGTGGCTGTATGATTTGCCCAGACCAGCTGTTCTTTGCTCACAGCTTCAGTCTACATGCAGGAAAGCATCCATCATTGAAACCATCCAGAACTAGGAGCCATCCAGCACTGAAGACAGCCACAGAATCACAGAAACATTCAGGTTGGAAAAAGAACCTCAGGATCACCAAGTTGAACCCAGAACCCTACTCTACAAGGCTCACCCCCAAACCACACCCCCAAGCACTACATTCAAATTACCTTTAAACACATCCAGGGTTGGTGACTCCACTGCCTCCCTGGGCAGCACATTCCAATGCCTGACCACTCTTGCTGTGAAAAATGTCTTCCTCATGTCCAGTCTAAACCTACCCAGCTGCAGCTTGAGGCCATTCCATCTTGTTCTATCACTAATTACCTGTGGGAAGAGACCAGCACTAGCCTCTCTACAACGTCTTTTCAGGTAGTCATAGACAGCAATGAGATCTCCCTTCAGCCTCCTCTTTTCCAAACTAACCATCCCCAGCTCCCTCAGTTGCTCCTCGTAAGATTTATTCTCCAGGCCCTTTATGCAGAACTGGAGACACCCAGCATTGGAAGCATCCAGAACTAGGGGACATCCAGCAGTGGAACCATTCAGAACTGGGGGACATCCAGCACCAGAGCCATCATACACCAAGGCTACCAAAGTGTAAACCATCTACCTGAGCATTCTAACCTCCCGTTTGCCCTTTCCAGGTGCGCCTGGCACTGATTCCAGCAGAATACTTCCTGGACAACGTCCAAACTCACCGTTACGTGAGGGACAGCGAGGACTGCAAACCGCTCATCATAAACGCCCTGACAGAGATGTACCAGCTCAGCATGAACGGCCCAGCTTCTCACATGGTCACCCCGCTCAGCCGGCCTCGCCTCCCCTACTCCATCCTCTTTGCCATCGGAGGCTGGAGCGGGAGAACCCAACCAACGCCATCGAGGTCTATGACCCCCGCGTCGACCAGTGGGTGGAGGTTACCCCTAACGACGAAGGTCCCCTCGCCTACCACAACGCCGCCTACTTAAAAGGCTTCATCTACATCATCGGCGGCTTCGACAGCATGGATTGCTCCAGCAGCGTCAAGAGGTTCGACCTGCTTCAGAAGACGTGGCAGGAGGTGGCCCCCATGCACTCCAGGCGGTGCTACGTCAGCGTGGCCGTCCTCGACGGCGTCATCTACGCCATGGGGGGGTTCGATGGGCACGTTCGCCTCAACACAGTGGAGCGCTATGACCCAGACACCAACCAGTGGACCATGATCGCCCCCATGCACGAGCTGAGAAGCGACGCGAGCGCCGCCTCGCTGCACGACAAGGTGAATGGAACATCGATGCGGGGCTTGAGAGGGGTTCAGCGGGAAGGGTGGTGAGCTGGAGAGGACAACACACCCGGTGCACAGAGCGGTCAGGCATTGGAACAGGCTGCCCAGGGAGGTGGTGGAGTCATCATGGAATTGTTAGGGTTGGAAGGGACCTCAAGGGTCATCCAGTTCCAACCCCCTGCCATGGGCAGGAACACCTCACACTACAGCAGGTTGCTCACAGCCACATCTAGCCTGGCTTTAAAAACCTCCAGGGATGAGGCTTCTACCACCTCCCTGGGCAACCTGTTCCAGTGTCTCACCACCCTCATGGGGAAGAACTTCTTCCTAACATCCAATCTCAATCTACCCATGTCTAGTTTTATTCCATTCCCCCTAGTCCTATCACTACCTGACACCCTAAAAAGTCCTTCCCCAGCTTTCTTGTAGCCCCCTTCAGATGCGGGAAAGCCACAATGAAGTATCCTCGGAGTCTTCTCTTCTCCAGACTGAACAGCCCCAACTCCATAGTATCACAGTATCACCAAGGTTGGAAAAAAACCTCAAAGATTATCATGTCCAACCTGTCACCACAGACCTCATGACTAGACCATGGCACCAAGTGCCACGTCCAATCCCCTCTTGAACACCTCCAGGGATGGTGACTCCACCACCTCCCTGGGCAGCACATTCCAATGGCAAATGACTCGGTGAAGAACTTTCTCCTCACCTTGAGCCTAAACTTCCCCTGGCACAGCTTGAGACTGTGTCCCCTTGTTCTGTCCCCTTGTTCCATCAGTCTCTCCTCACAGGAGAGGTGTTCCAGCCCTGGAGATGTTCAAGAAACATGTGGACATTGCACTTGGAGGAATGATTTAATGTCTGTGGTGGGCTGATGGTTGGACTCCATGACCTTAGAGATCTTATCCAACCCAAAACAATTCTATGATTCTACATCAGTTCTATGATTCTGTGAAGAAAGTGCCTGTCCTCTCCTACAACATGCATTGAGGTGGGCTCTTTATAAGCTACTTACCTAATAAACGCAGCTGGCACTCTGAGGTCACCATCTAGGTAGAAAAGAGGAGCCGTGGACCAGGAAAGCTGCGGAACATCTGTCTGATAAGGAAAGGCTGAGAGACATAGGGCTGTTTAGTCTGGAAAAGAGCAGCCTGAGAGGGGACCTTATGAGTGTTTATGAATATCTGATGGGTAGGAGACAAGAAGAGAGGTCCAGGCTCTATTCAGTGGTGTCCTGTGATAAGACAAGTTGCTGCTCACCATCAATGGTCCTGTTGCTGCGAGCCAGCACTTTTCCTGGCCACAAGTGAAGTACCACATAGGGCTACCTACTTTATGCAGTTCTGGAAATAACCAGATCCAAACCCTGCTGCCCTCCATACCTCCCTGCACTTTCACTCCTTCAAAGCCAGAATGACAGAATCATTCTCAGCAAAGCCAAACCAGAGCTCCCTCAAAACCCAGCCACACCATTAATGTTCTCTCCAACACGTCCTTCCACCAAGAGGATAATCTTTCTCTCTGATGCGTCCTCCCACCATGAGTATAACACTTGGGGTTTCTCCTGCAACCAGGTGTACATCTGTGGTGGCTTCAATGGGACTGAATGCTTGATCACTGCTGAAGTGTACGATGTTGCCACCAACCAGTGGACCTTCATAGCCCCAATGATCACAAGAAGAAGTGGAGTGGGCGTGATCACTTATGACAATGAAGTGTACGCGGTAAGGGAGAAGTGGCACCTCGGCCACCAACACCCAGCCCTTGGAGCACTTATACTATAGGCTTGGGGAAGTGTGGTTGGAAAGCTGTCTGGCTGAAAGGGATCTGGGGGTTCTAATTGACAGGCAATGGATTATGAGCAAGCAGTGTGCCCGGGTGGCCAAGAAAGCCAATGGCATCCCGGCTTGTATCAGAAATCCTGTGTCCAGCAGGAGTAGGGAGGGGATTGTCCCCCTGTACTCAATGCTGGTGAGGCCACAACTTGAGTATTGTGCCCAGTTTTGGGCACCTCAATAGAGGAGAGATGCAGAGGTGCTGGAGCAAGTGCAGAGGAGGGCAAGGAAGCTAGAGAAGGGCCTGGAGAATAAATCTGATGAGGAGCAACTGAAGGAGCTGGGGATGATTAGTTTGGAAACACAGGGGAGACCTCATGGCTCTCTACAACTATCTGAAAGTATACTCCTCACTGTAGAGAGGCTGGTGCTGGTCTCTTCTCACAGGTAATTAGTGACAGAACAAGAGGGAATGGCCTCAAGCTCTGACTGGGTAGGTTTAGACAGGACATTAAGAAGACATTTTTCACAGCAAGAGTAGCCAGACATTGGAATGTGCTGCCCAGGGAGGTGGTGGAGTCACCAACCTTGGGGATATGGCCTAGGGGTGAACTTTGTAGAGCAGGGTTCTCAGTTGGACTTGGTGATCCTGCAGGTCTTTTCCAACCTGAATGCTTCTGTAACTCTGTGATACTTTCAGTGTTCTGCAGTTCCTAGACTTTCAGACTGGCTCTTTCACAAGCTCAAAGTATGGTTTGGGTTAGAAAGAGTTTTCATCTAGTTGCCTCATCTCACCTGTGTCCTTCTGGTGTCCCCCAGGTCGGAGGCTTTAATGGCTTCAGGCGGCTGTGCAGTGCAGAGGCTTACAGCCCCGAGGCCAACGCCTGGCACCCGGTGGCCAGCATGCTCTGTCCTCGCAGCAACTTCGGCATCGAGGTGGTGGACGACCACTTGTTTGTGGTGGGAGGCTTCAACGGTTTCACCACCACTTTCAACGCAGAGTACTACGACAAAGCCACCAACGAGTGGTACAACATCCGTGACATGCGCACGCATCGCAGCGCCCTGAGCTGCACCGTCGTCTCGGGCCTTCTGAATGTCCATGACTATGTGGCCAGATAAGGTTGCTGAAGGGCCAGCTCTTCTCCAAGCAGCAGCTCAAGCCCCTTTGAAAGAGCTCTGCCAAGCTAAAAATGCCATTCTTGATGCCTTCTCTTAGGTGAAAATCAGACTGATCGATAAAGGTTGAAGGAATCATTCGTTTGTGAAAGTTTCATGCTCAGGAATCGTGAAGTGTGGCGCTGGCTGTGGCCCACACAACCTCTTCCAAAAGATAAGGTGCCACAGAATGCTGGAGAAAGCCAGGAGGTCTCTGGGCTGCCCAGGGAGGTGGTGGGGTCGACGTCCCTGGAGGTATTTCAGAAAAGACTGGATGAGGCACTTAGTGCCACAGTCTAGTTGATTAGATGGGGTCGGGTTGTTTGTTGGACTTGATGATCTTGGAGGTCTTGTCCAACCCAGCTGATTGTGTGATTCAGCCTCCTTTTCTCCAGGATGACCACCCCCAGTTCCCTCAGCTGCTCCTCACCAGACCTGTTCTCCAGACCCTTCACGAGTTTTGCTGCCCTTCTCTGAACACGCTCCAGCCCCTCAGTGTCAGCAACAATGAAACTGAAGTTTCCACCTGGAAAACACAGCCCAACTGAAATGAGAAGCAGCATCTTAAAACCAAAGCGCTGGGGTTTTTTGTTTGGTTTTGTTTGGTTGTTTTGTTTTCCCCTGGAAGCTGGCATTTTCCCACCCTGAGCGAGCCTGGGGAAGAGCATGGGCGGCAGCTGCAGGGAGCCACACGTCCCCATCACTCCCCACCTCACCTCCTCACTTAATTGGCCGTAACGGCAGCTATTTCGTGTCTGGAATAAATGAGGTGTCACTTTTCTGGGACAGTGCTGTGGCAGCAGTTGTGTGCTCACCCTGCCTCAGCATCAGCCAGGAAATAAACAGCTCAGAAAGCGCTATGGGAAAGGAGCCTGAAAGCGGAATTGAATTTGCCTTGTACCTTCATGGTCAGGCATTGGAACAGGATGCTCAGGGAGGTGGTGGAGTCACCATCCCTGGAGGTGTTGGAGAAATGTGTGCACCTGGCACTTCAGGATATGGTTTAATGGCCATGGTGGTGCTGGATTGAAGGTTGGACTTGATGATCCCAGAGGGCTTTTCCAACTGAAACAATTCTATGCTTCCAGTCTCCTCCAACAGCTGTAAACTTCTACCCCAGCATCCTTTGGTTTGGCATTTAACTATGTCCAAGCCCAAGAGCCTAGGATCAGAATCAGTACCTGCAAATGTTCTAGAGGCCTTGAGAGACACCCACCTCAGGTTTTCTTGGTGAGTGGAGTTGCTTGGAGCATCCACACACATCACAGAATACATCAAGTTTGAAGGAACCCTCAAAGGTCACTTTGTCCAACCCCCAAGGAATGAGCAGGGACACTTGCAACTAGATCAGGTTGCTCAGGGCCACATCAAAGGACAAGCAAAACCTAATGCCACAGTTAGTCCATGTCTTCTGAAAACCAATTCTCCTGTGCTCACCAGAGAAGTGATATCCACACCAGTTGTGTTTGCAAATGAAATGAATCACTCAGCATGCCATTTCCAAAGCTCTTCAAGCACATGTTAACAATGGCAATGTGAGGGATGTACTCAGACACAAACACAGGAGATGTCAGATCCCTGCCCTACATGGTAGGTCCTGGTAAAACATCCTCAGCATCACAGCTGTCCTGCTGTGTGAGCTGGAGCAGAGCTGGCTCTGGGCAGGGCTGGGACTTCCCAGCTCAGGCTCTGCTCAGGGAGCCTCTTTCTGAAGTTCAGGGCAGGGCTGCACAGCCAGGGGCTGCTTCTAGCAGGGAAAAGCTGATGGGGAGAGTTCTGCCAAGGGCTGGGCTGCACAAAGGCTCTGCCTGAGACTTGCTCCTGGCCACACCAAGGGCACTGCCACAGCTTGTGCCCCACCCTGAGCTGCAGCTCTGGGGAGGACTGACCAGGACAGGAAACCCTCAACTGCCCAACAAAGCACTGCAGCCCATTTACAGCATCTGCAGGAGAAAGTTGGATCACTAAGATAAAGCCTCCTCTCCACTGGCCACTGTCACAGGACTCTGTCCCTTCTGCCTTCTACCCTCATCCCTGTGTTTCGCAATCCAGCTACAAAATCCAGCTTCTGAATCTGGTTCCCACCTGCTCCTGAGTCCAGTCTGTGACTTGCCCAGTGCCTGCCTGCAACATCAGTGGTGCCAATGGTGCAATCATTGCCATCAGGTCTTGGGTTCCATACTGCTCTGTGTCTCTTTGTCTTTATTCTATGAGGTTATTCTTTCCATCCCGGCTGGCTGAGTTTCTTTTGCACCCCATCGGTCTCTATTCCTTCTTCCCTTGGGGAATGCAGAGAGGTTCATGGAGAACATCTGGCACTCATCTGGCAGCCAACCCACCAGTGACAGTGGCAAAGGGGATGCTGCCATGCAGTGGGTCCCCTGAGGCACTGGCACATTCCTAAGGGCAATGGATTTGTGCTGGGAGACCAAAACTCAGAAGGACACCACAAGGGCTGCTGATCTGCACATGGGCAAAGCAGATCTGACTAGGTCACACAGCAGTGAGCAGTTTCTTGGCTGAAGCTCCTGCTCTCTCTATGAAAGTAGCTTTAATGGCAAGTCTAGAAAGACCTTGCTCATTAACCAGGCTTATTATTTCCTGAGCTCTGTTTAATCACCCTTTTAAAGCCTCTGTTTGCTAATTGAATGCTTCCCCTTTTATCAGGAGATAAAAGGAACAAGGAGTTGTTGGAAATGGTTGATTATACAAATGTCTAACTTTGCTGAGGTGATTAATGAGTTTGGTAGAGGAGAAGTTTTTATCTCCCCTAAACCAATCAACTGTTGTTATTCCTGTTTTCTGAGGATTTCACAGACTCCCAGCAAGGCGGGGGTGGGGGTGGAAGAGACCTCTGGAGATGATCCAGTCCAACCCCCTGCTAAAGCAGGGGCACCCACAGCAGCTTGCCCAGGATCACAGTGTCCAGCTGGGTTTGGAATCTCTCCAGAGAAGGAGACTCCACAACCTGCCTGGGCAGCCGGCTCCAGCACCCTCACACCAACCAAATTTCTCCTTCTGTTCAAGTGGAACATCCTAGTGTGTGCCCACTGCCCCCTGTCCTTCGACTGGGTGCCACTGTCTAGAGTCTGGCCCCATGCTCTTCCCTCAGATCCTTTAAAATCATGGAATCACAGTATCACAGTATCACCAAGGTTGGAAGAGACCTCAAAGATCATCGAGTCCAACCTGTCACCACAGACCTCATGACTAGACCATGGCACCAAGTGCCACGTCCAATCCCCTCTTGAACACCTCCAGGAATGGTGACTCCACCACCTCCCTGGGCAGCACATTCCAAGGACAAATGACTCTCTCCATGAAGAACTTCCTCCTCACCTCCAGCCTAAACTTCCCCTGGTGCAGGGGAATCATTAAGAATTTAAAAGACCTTTAAGATCACCAAATCCAGCTGTTGACCCAACACCACCATGGCCATGTCCCCACTATGTCCCCAAGTGCCATGTCAACATTCTGATCACCTCCAGGGATGGTGAGTCCACCACCTCCCTGGGCAGCCTGTTCCAATGCCTGACAACACTTACAGGAAATTTTTTCTTCCTGATACCCAACCTAACCCTAATATCTGAAGTTACTAATGAACTCCCTCAGCACACAAACACCTGTGGTACCCCAGGCCCATCCCCCTCCAGCAGATCTTGCCTTGAGCATCACCAAAGATATATTGACTGAAGCATGTCTCAAGCTTCCACCACTGTCATGGTTTCTCAGTCAAGCCCAGGGAGAATTAAATTGTGTGGACATGGCTCTTTGGGACATGGTTTAATGGCCATGGTGGTCTTAGGTTGACAGCTGGACTGGATGATTTGTAGAATCATAGATGGTTTGGGTTGGAAGGGACCTTTAAGATCATCTAGTTCCAAGCACCTCCCACTAGACCGGGTTGCATCCACCCTGGCCTTGAACACCTCCAGGGAGGGGGCAACCACAACGTCCCTGAGCAGCCCTTTCCAGTGTCTTATCTCTCTCACTGTAAGGAATGATCTTAGAGGGTTTTTCCCAACAAAACCAAACACATTATTCCTTTAATTAGAAAGGATGCTCCAGATCTGGGCTGCAGATACCAACCCAATCAGGGAACACCTGAAGGATTTTTAAGTGGTGGAGAAGGCTCTGCCAAGAACTGGCTTTGCTAAATAGCCCAGCAGTTTAGGAACAGAAATATCCTTCTTTTTTTCCCCTATCCCCCAAGCATAAATTATCAGTTATAACACCAAACTGTGTCCGGAGAGAGGAGAGCACAACAGTGCAATGAGCTGAAGTGTAAACACAGAGAGTTTCTGAAGCAGGTAAGTGTGAAGTAAGTGAAGCAAAACTGGTTGAAGCACAGGGGAGAACAGATAATGGAGTCCAGGAATTAAAGTGTAAAAGCTGGAGATGGAGTTGAGAAGGATGTCCATGGAGCAGCATACCAAAGGATCAGGAAAGTCAAGCCAAGGATAATCTGATCCCAGCAGGATTTGTGCAAACTGCTGCTCTCTGGCTGCAAACACTGTGCTCCAGCCTATGCTTGCCTCAGACTGCAGTTTTGGCTTGCTGATGAATGTGTCACATCTTTCCTGCCTGGTGATGGCTTTCAGCAACTTCCAATGGATTTTGATGGACCAGCCTGATGCTTTTCATAGAACCATTTTACTTGGAAAGGACCTTTGAGATCACCGAGTCCAAACACTAACTCAGCACTACCAGGTCACCACCAAACCATGGCCCTCAGCACCACATATGCAGGGCTTTGAAACCCCTTCAGGGATGAGGACTCCACCACTGCCCTGGCCAGCCTGGGCCAGGCCTTGACAACCCTTTTGGGGTAGAAATTGTTCCTCATGTCTGACTTAAACCTCCGCTGGGGCAACTTGAGGGCCATTTCCTCTTGTCCTATCACTTGTTCCTTGGGAGAAGAGACCAACCCCCACCTAGCTCCAAGCTCATGTCTGTGAGTTGTAGAGAGACAGAAAGTCTCCCTTCAGTCTCCTTTTCTCCAGGATGAACATCCCCAGTTCCCTCAGCTGCTCCTCACAGGACCTGATCTCCCTCTCCTTCAAGGGTCCCTTCCAACCCAACACATTCTATGCTTAGGTAAGTTTCTGTGGCTGGGTGGAAGGGAAGAGCATCTCATTTAAATAAACCCCTCAACTGCTGGGAAGAGGCAGGGCTGAGGTCTGAAGTTCTGCTTTGCATTTTCTTATTACAAGCATTATGTCAAAAGAAGAGAAGAGAACTAGAGCTCCTGCATGTCTCACATCAGACTACCCTTACCAGCCATGAAGATTGCTTCAGAAACTATTCTGGCTGTGCAGCATCAAGAAAAGGTAGCTCAGGTTGTTATTGATTTAGTTCTAACTTGGAATGGTGTCATTACAATAATACATAAAGATGACAACTCTCTCATCTATTCATTGGGAGTAAAGTAGGTGTCAGATTTGACCCATAAACCCAACACATGGTTTGGGTAATCACCATGACTCACAGGAGCAACCAGGACCATCTCATCCAGTCCATCCATCTAACACAGCAGTCAGAAGAAAGGTTTGTTTATAGAAACGGAAATAAAACCCATGTGCAAAACCATCTGCTCCTCTCATTACTGTCAGAAGGAAGTGAGTTACTACCAGCCACCCAACCATTCACTTCACCATGGGTTTGCATCACTGGGATTGAAATTATCAAGGGTATCAACACCAGTAGGTTCCCTAGCTCCACAGAGAAGGACCTGTGAGTGCTGGTGGACAAGTTCCCTGTGAGCCAGCAATGTGCTCTCACGGACAAGGTGGTCACTGTTCTCCTGGGGTGCATGAAAAAGAGTGGGGGCAGCACATCAAGGGAGATTCTCTGCCCTCTCTACTCTGCACTGGTGAGGCCACATTCAGTGTCCTGGGTCCAGCTCTGGCCTTGCCATTTCAAGGGAGACAGAGAACTGCTGGAGAGAGACCAGCAGAAGTCACAAAGATGCTGAGGGACCTGGAACATCTCTGTGAGGAGGAAAGGCTGAGAGACCTTTGGATGTTGAGCCTGAAAGAGAGCAGCCTGAGAGAGGACCTGATCAATGCTCAACAAGAGATAAAGGACCTCTGGAGGGCAAGAGGATGGGGCCAGGCTCTTGTCAGTGGTGCTCAGTGACAGGACAAGGGGCAATGGGCACAAAAAGGACCCCAGTTAGAATAGAGTAGTGTGGTGGAGTAGGAAGGTTCCCACACACACACACACAAAAGAATTCCACAGCTAACTCAGCCGGAGAAGCAGATGAAAGCTGTATTTTACAAGCAGATATGGAATGCAATGAATATGTACAAAAACATACAATATTTACAATATATACAGAAATATACAGCAATGTATGTAATACAGGAAACCTTTCCCCAACCCCCCTGCGGCCAGGGGGGTTCGGCCTTTTCCTCCCTTCTCCCTCCCTACCTCCCCTTTTTCCCAAAAGGGTTAGAGAGAAAGGAAGGTAATTAAAAGGGGAAAACTTTGTTAAAGCTCAAAGCGAATGCAAAAAGTTAGTTTTCTCTTATCTGGTTAGCAAGAATTGTGGAGAGAAACGAGCCAGCTCACAGTACAGGGGGAAGAAGAAGACGACTGACTGCCCCCCCCCCGACTGAAAGACTAAACAAGAACCTTCAGCTGGGTTCCACCAATGAAATTGGATTAGCATATCGTTGTTTTCATTCATATACCAAAACATTCGGCCAGAGTGTTCAGAAAGTGTCCTTCTCTTAAAGGCACAGCCTGAACCGGTCACAAGTAGAATAGAATAGAATAGAATAGAATAGAATAGAATAGAATAGAATAGAATAGAATAGAATAGAATAGAATAGAATAGAATAGAATAGAATAGAATAGACCAGACCAGACCAGACCAGGTTGGAAGAAACCTTCAAGATCATCGCGTCCAACCCATCAACCAATCCAACCCACCTAAACAACTAAACCATGGCACCAAGCACCCCATCAAGCCTCCTCCTGAACACCTCCAATGATGGTGACTCCACCACCTCCCTGGGCAGACCATTCCAATGGGCAATCATTCTCTCTGTATAGAACTTCTTCCTAACATCCAGCCTAAATCAGTTAAAATCATCCAGCCTAAATCAGTTCACCTGAAGAGGAGGAGAAACTTGTTTGGTGTGAGGGTGCTGGAGCTCTGGAGCAGGCTGCCCAGAGAGGTTGTGGAGTCTCCTTCTCTGGTTTGATTCCAAACCTACCTGGTCATTGTGATCCTGGGCAAGCTGCTGTGGGTGCCCCTGCTTTAGCAGGAGGGTTGAACTGGATTGTTCTCAGAGGTCCCTTCCAATACCACCCTGCTGGGATTCTGTGATATTATTTTTTCCTGGTTTGGAGAGGAAAGCTTCTCCCTGGCATCAGAGAGAAGCCGTGCTTCTGCTTGGAACAAGCACTGCATGAAAAACAAGAAAATATCTCACTTTAAAGAGCATTTTTAATAAAGACCTTCTAGATCTGAGAGGCTCTGTTTGCAGGCAGGGCAGGCAGAGGCTTTCAATGCCTCTTTTGTTTGTATTAGAAATAATTTTGCAGAAGAGATGACTTTTCTTTTCCCCTCTCCCCTCCCTACAAGAATAAATTCTTGATTTAATAATTCAAACATAGTCAACTGTGAGCTGGTGCATCTGCCCTGCCCAGATCTTCTTACAACCTGCAGCAGCATGGTTTAGGATGTGGTTTTTTTTTAAAACAAAAGATGCTGATACTTCCTCAGAGAGCCTTTAATGTCCCAAAGTAGGGGAAATCCTCTTTCCTGCAGCACCTGAGGATGCTTCTCGGAATGAGGAGTGTGGTTAGCACTGGGTGATAGAGGAAGAGGAACTGGTCTCAAATTGCACCAAGGAAGGTTTAAGTTGGACATGAGGAAAAATTTCTTCTCCAGAAGGGTTGTCAACACCAGGCCAGGGCAGTGGTAGAGTCCCCATCCCTGGAGGAGTTTCAAGTCTATGCAGATGTGGTGCTGAAGGCCATGGTTTAGTGGAGATCTGGCAGTGCTGGGCTAGTGATTGGACTTGATAAACTTAAAGGTCTCTCCAACCAAACCAGTTCTGTGAGGTCTCTTCCAACCTGGTTTATTCTACTGTGTTCTACTCTGCACTGCTCTATTCTACTCTGCTCTGCCCTCCTCTATTCTACTCTCCTCTCCTCTCCTCTCCTCTCCTCTCCTCTCCTCTCCTCTCTCCTCTCCTCTCCTCTCCTCTCCTCTCCTCTCCTCTCCTCTCCTCTCCTCTCCTCTCCTCTCCTCTCCTCTCCTCTCCTCTCCTCTCCTCTCCTCTCCTCTCTCCCTCTCCTCTCCTCTCCTCTCCTCTCCTCTCTCTCTCCTCTCCTCTCCTCTCCTCTCTCCTCTCCTCTCCTCTCCTCTCCCCTCTCCTCTCCTCTCCTCTCCTCTCCTCTCCTCTCCCTCTCCCCTCCTCTCCCCTGTTCTATTCTATGATTCAAGCCATGCTGATGAGCCGGGTATGATGGCACAAGGTATAATGCTGCTTCTTTCCACTCTGCTGCCATTTAATGCTTGCAATCCTAAAGGAGATTAAAGGCCTTTAATTCATTCAGATTTTGAGAGTGGCCTAAGGTGGAATTCAGGCCTTAATTAAAATGCATTATTTACAGACCCCTGGAGAGCTCTGTCTTCTCTTCCCTTTCCTCATTTAATAGCTTCTAGAGGGAGGATCTGTTTGATTTCAGTCCCAATCCTGCTCAGCCCCAGGAATCAGCCCAGTGTGGGATGCCAACAAAGACATGATAGGCAATAGTCAGGAGGAAGGCATCACTGCTCTTGAATCATTGCACCAATTCTTACACTCCTCTGAGAACCTCTGTTATCCAAGAGTATGACCTTGGCTCCTTCTGAATGTACCTATTGCTCAGAGAGCTTTCAGACACTGTCCCTAAGGCTCTCCAGTAGGGATGATTTCCATGAAAAGGAGTGTCTCTTTCCATCAAGGCTCCTCAGCCTCATTTGTGCCCTATGGTACTCATAACTGAAGCCTTCTGCAGGTGAATGTGGAGGTTTGTGCTGCTTGGTCTCCAAAGTGAGGTTTGTAAGAGAAAAGACAACTTTTCCCTCTCGGCTTTGCTGACCTCTTTATGCATTCTGTTCCTGTCCTCTGTTAGAAGGGAGTTTTGCCACAAGAGAGATGCCAGGGAAAAGCAAAGCAGAAAAGCCATCAGGTTGCATATTTTCTGTGCTGGGAACAGCAATACAAACCATGCAGAACACCAAGAGTAAGCTGGAGCATGCTGAGAAGGAACATGCTGGTGCTGGTTTATTCATCCCACCACCAGAGATTGCTGTTGCCATCAGTCAGTTCAAACCCAGGCTCTGCCCAGGAAGGATCCCATCACTCCTCCTGTCCCTGACATGGGTCTGGAATCTCTCCAAACAAGGAGACTCCACAACGTCTTTGGGCAGCCTGCTCCAGGGCTCCAGCACCCTCACAACAAAGAAGCTTCTCCTCATCCTCAGACTGAGCCTTGTGGCTTTGATTTTGTGCCCATTGCCCCTTGTCCTGTCACTGGGCACCACTGACAAGAATCTGACTCAATCCCCTGCCCCCCCACAGGTCCTTCAGCTCTTGCTGAGCATTGATCAGATCCCCTCTCAGGCTGCTCTACTCCAGGCTCAACACCCCCAGGTCTCGCAACCTTTCCTCCTCACAGAGTTGCTCAAGTCCACTATAAAATATCATTTTCACTTGATCATCTAAAACCTGATGTTAGAAGACAGCAGTGTAATGACTACAGGTTGACTTCCAGACCAGTCTTCCCCACAGCTACAGCCCAAGGTGGGGCACAAGATGGGGCAGTGCCCTTGGTGTGGCCAGGAGCCAGGCTCAGGCAGAGTCTCAGTGCAGCCCAATGCTTGGCAGGAACTCTCCCCATCAGCTTCTCCCTGCTAGAAGCAGCCCCTGGCTGTGTAGCCCTGCCCTGAGCTTCAGCAAGTGCCTCCCTGAGCAGAGTCTGAGCTGGGAAGTCCCAGCCCTGCCCAGAGCCAGCTCTGCTCCAGCTCACACCAGGAACACCATTTTTCAGAAGCTGAAATACCCACAATTAATGTGTCCCATCACCACATCCTGTTCACAAGACACAATTTCAAAGCTGAACCAGTGCTGCTCCAGCTCACACCTGGCAATTTGCTTGCAGGTGACAATGCTGCAGAGGCAGATACCAGTTGATCCACGTCAATATAAGAACAGTTCGTTCTTTATTGCTTCACAGCTAACTCAAGGGACACCACAGCAGGGAGTACCTGCACAAGACCTCACACATTTGCACACTTCCTTTCCATACAGTTTACAAGGGCTTGTAGTGATAGAATAGAATAGAATAGAATAGAATAGAATAGAATAGAATAGAATAGAATAGACCAGGTTGGAAAAGACCTTTGAGATCATCAAGTCCAACCTATCATCCAATACTAATCAACTAAACCATGGCACCAAGCACCCCATCCAGTCTCTTCCTAAACACCTCCAGGGATGGAGACTCCACCACCTCCCTGGGCAGCACATTCCAATGGGCAGTCACTCTCTCTATGAAGAATTTCTTCCTAACATCCAGCCTAAACCTCCCCTGGCACAGCTTGAGACTGTGTCCTCTTGTTCTGGTGCTGGGTGCCTGGGAGAAGAGACCAATCCCCTCCTGGCTACAACCTCCCTTCAGGGAGTTGTAGAGAGCAATAAGATCTGCCCTGAGCCTCCTCTTCTCCAGGCTAAGCAACCCCAGCTCCCTCAGCCTCTCCTCACAGGGCTGTGCTCCAAACCCCTCACCAACTTTGTTGCCCTTCTCTGGACACCTTCCAGCAAGTCAACATCTTTCCTAAATTGAGAGGCCCAGAACTGGACAGAGGACTCAAGGTGTGGCCTAACCAGTGCAGTGTACAGGGGCACAATGACCTCCCTGCTCCTGCTGGCCACACTCTTCCTGATGCAGGCCAGGATGCCATTGGCCCTCTTGGCCACCTTGGCACACTGCAGACTCATGTTCAGTCTATCACCAACCAGCACCCCCAGGTCCCTCTCTGCCTGGCTGCTCTCCAGCCACTCTGACCCCAGCCTGTAGCACTGCATGGGGTTGTTGTGGCCAATGTGCAGAACCTGGCACCTGGATGTGTTCAATCTCCTGCCCTTGGACTCTGCCCATCAGTCCAGCCTGTCAGGGTCCCTCTGCAGAGCGCTCTCACCCTCTATCAGATCAACTCCTGCCCCCAGCTTGGTGTCAGCTGCAAATTTACTGATGATGGACTCAGTGCCCTCATCCAGATCATCAACAAAGTTCCTCAAACAGAAGAGGTTACATTTGATAAGCTCTTTGAAACTGCATTTTTAAAAGTGCTGGGTTTATGTAAAAACAACATTAAAAATAATGCTGGTTGGTGAATCCTGAAGTGGTTTGATTCACAGAATGCCACGTTGGGAGGGACCCCAAGGATCATCTGCTCCAACCTTGATCCAACACCAACAACGGGTAAAGAAAACCAGATTCCAACAGGTGAAGGGGGACCAGTGCTCAGAGCACAGCAAATCATATGTAGGGAGAACTTCAGCTCTTGAAGAGCCTCCAACTCTTCAGTTCAGTTCAAAAGCTGCCTGGAATTTACATCTGAAGGGAAACCAAGGACTTACAAGGACAGAAGCTCACAACAAAAGGGCATTGTTTAGTTGTTTAGAGCCTGCAAACAACAACAAAAAAAGAGGCTGACTTGGCAAAGCAAACTGTGCCTTTATTGTCAGCAGGAGTCAACTCAAAATACAGCAGCTACAGAAGATTTGGTGAGATGTAACTTGGAAGTTGTCTTCAGAGGTAAATACTTAGAAATTATTCAGTTATATCAACAGAAGGATAAGGAGGGGGTGTGCTGTGGACTTCAGTGAGGATCAGAGGGCAGGAACAGTCATCAAAACTGAATTTACATTCAAAGAGGGAGATTCAGAGGGAAGACAAGGGAGAAATGTTTGATACTCAGGGTGGTGAGAGCATGGCCCAGGTTGCCCAGGGAGGTGGGAGATGTTCCATCCTCGGAACCACTGCAGGTTCTCTGGGGCTCTGAGGAGCTGTAAATTCAGATGCTGACTGCAGGGGTGTTGGACTGGGTGACCTTGAATTTCCCCTTCCCACCCAAACCAGCCTGGGATTCTATGATAAGAGGCAGAAAACCCTTGCTATATATTAAAGCACCAAGAAATGGAGTGCAAGCAGCAGTCCCTTCCCACCCAAACCCACTCTGTGACTCTGTGGAGCACACCAGGCATGAGAAGAGTGGAGGACAAAGCAAGAGGAGCAGCTGACAGCCCAAGGACTGAAGTGGAGCACTAATTTTATGGGCAATATGTAGCAAATAGTCCATGTGATGCATCAGGGCTTCAGAAGAGCTTTTGAAAACCACAGAATCTTTGGGTTGGAAAAGACCTCTAAGATCAAGTCCAACCTTCAACCAACACCACCATAGCCAAAGTGCCATGTCCACAGGTTTCTTGAACACCTCCAGGGATGGTGACTCCACCTCCTCCCAGGGCAGCCTCTTCCAATGCCTGACCACCCTTGCAGGAAAGAAATTGATCCTCTTCTCACACCTAAACCTCCCCTGTTGCAATTTCAGGCTGTGGGAGTTGGAGCTTGAGAGGAAGTTGTTGGGGGTTAGAGCATGAGTGGTGGGAAGGGATGAGGAGAAGCTTTACAGGACAGAAACACCATGATGAGCTGTGGGAGAAACTGGAAGACTGCACAGCACCGGGGTCAAGGCTTTGCTGATGTTCTAAAGAACCTGGCAGTGACTTAGGAGGCTTGGATGGTAGCAGCTGATACATGGCAGGTAGCATGAAGAGTGATGGGAAATGTTTAACAACAAGAAATGTGAGATCAGGCACCTGGGGCTTAATTTCTGCTAAAGCAAATGCAACCAGCAAGCAGAAACATGAAATATTTATACTTCCCTCAGACCTCTGTGGTAGCTGCATCTAATTATCCTGCTCTGCTGTGATCACTGAGAAAGCCTCCTCAGATAGGAACTGTGGTGGGTAAAATGAAACACAGCAGACAACTACAAAGAAGGGTCTAAGCTGAGAGGCTGGAAGGATGTGCCTTGCCCAAGGTGACTGATGGCAGGGGGACACCTTCTACCAACACCTCACCAGTAAAGGAGGGAGAGGACAATTGTCTGTTTTCTGTGTTTGTACTTGAGCTGGAAATGAGATAGAAATAAATCTTGTTGTCAAGAAAGGATCAAAATCCATAAAGGCCTCAAGCATCTCATAAGTCTTGAGAGCAGTAAAGAGCTGAGAAGTGAAGATGAGGAGTCCAGAGCACAGGTCTGGTGAGGAGCAGCTGAGGGAACTGGGGTTGTTCAGCCTGGAGAAGAGGAGGCTGAGGGGAGACCTCACTGCTCTCTACAACCCCCTGAAAGGAGGTTGAAGCCAGGTGGGGTTGGTCTCCTCTCCCAAGAAACAAGTGAACGGATCAGAGTAAATGGCCTCAGGTTGCCCCATGGGAGGCTGAGGATGGACATGAGGAACACTTTCTTCCCCAAAACTGTTGTCAAGTCCTGGAACAGGCTCTTTAGCCTAGAGAAAAGCAGTCTGAGAGGGGATCTTAATGCTCAGCAAGAGATAAAGGACCTGTGGAGGGTAAGAGGATGGGGCCAGACTCTTTTAAGTGGTGCCCCGTGACAGGACATGAGGCAACAGGCACAAACTGGAACCCAGGAGGTTCCAGCTGAACAGAAGGAGAAGCTGGTTTGGTGTGAGGGTGCTGGAGCCTTGGAGCAGGCTGCCCACAAAAGTTCATAGAATCATAGAACGGTCTGGGTTGGCACAAATCTCTGAAGGCCATCTAGTTCAACCCTCTCTGCAGTAAGCTTGTGGAGTCTCCTTTTCCGGAAAGCTTCCAAACGTAGCTGACTACTAAACCATGGCATCAAGTGCCACGTCCAATCCCCTCTTGAACACCTCCAGGGATGGTGACTCCACCACCTCCCTGGCCAACACATCCCAATGGCTAACAACTCTCTCTGGGAAGAACTTTCTCCTCACCTCCAGCCCAAACTTCCCCTGGTGCAGCTTGAAGCTGTGTCCTCTTGTTCTGGTGATGGTTGCCTGGGAGAAGAGACCAACCCCCTCCTGGCCACAACAACTCTTCAGGTAGTTGTACACAGCAAGAAGGTCTCCCCTGAGCCTCCTCTTCTCCAGGCTAAGCAACCCCAGCTCCCTCAGCCTCTCCTCACAGGGCTGTGCTCAAGGCCTCTCCCCAGCCTTGTTGCCCTTCTCTGGACATGTTCAAGAGTCTCAATGTCCTTCTTAAATTGAGGGGCCCAGAACTGGACACAGGACTCAAGGTGTGGCCTAACCAGTGCTGAGTACAGGGGCACAATGACCTCCCTGCTCCTGCTGGCCACACTATTCCTGATGCAGGCCAGGATGCCATTGGCCTTCTTGGCCACCTGGGCACACTGCTGGCTCATGTTTAGGCAGCTGTCAACCAGTACCCCCAGGTCCCTCTCTGCCTGGCTGCTCTCCAGCCACTCTGACCCCAGCCTGTAGCACTGCATGGGGTTGTTGTGATCAAAGTACAGCACACCATCCCATGACTCTTTCTTTCAGTGGGAGAGTCTCCAGTTTACTATCTAAGATAACTTTTCCAATGTCTTCAGAAGGTACAGAAGCTGAACATCAGCTTCAATTCTCATCCCAAAGCAAGGTGCAAAACTGGGTCCATTTTGAGAAGCAGCATTTTGATGTGTTTCTAGCTGCTGCTTTGTTTTCCTTCCCCGTGTGAAGACATGAGATTAAGAAAACCCACACCAACTCAGGACAAATCAATGGAAGAAAGCCAAGAAAAAAGCACCCCCCCTGCCCTGTCTGGACACAAAACTGCTCTGACAGAAGCAAACTTGCCAGGAGCGTGTTCGGTATGAGAAGCATGCGGAGAGGCGACGATTCTGGATGTCAGAGCCACTGGTAAAGAACTACAGCAGATAGAGATTTCATTGATGGCTGCAAGGATAAATCAAGTGAAATTGCTAGTAGAAGCAAACCCAAAAGCATCTCACTGTGAATCTAGAGGAGTAAATTCCTGGTCCCTTGGGACCATCACCGTCATTTGTTTTCATTTCAGTGACTTCTCTTCATTTATGCTGGAGATGAGCTCTCCCAACAATGATCACAGCAATATAAAGATGTTTTCCCAGAGGAACAGGATGAAAGCCAGCTGTACCCAAGGAAACCCAAGTGGAGAAGGCAGAATAGGAAGACCTAAGTTTAATAAAATAAAGCCGGGGGGAAAATATAGCTACAAACTAGTTAGGAAAAGGAAACCAAAATGACTTTAACCGTTGCTGAGACACTAAATGTCTACCCAAAAGTCTGTGGTCTTCTTAGGAGGACCAAAGGTAGAGCCAAACCCTAAGGCAAACCCACAACACCCTGCCATGACAGAATGGTGACATCCTCAGAAGGGAGCAAATCCTTCATGTAGCTTCTCTCCAACAAGCTGAGTAGCTTCAAACTGAGCATCTTTCCTGCTTCCTTCCACCAAGATCACAGACGGCTAGGGCTTGGAAGGGACCACTGGAGATCATCCAGTCCACCTTCCACGCCCAGGCAGTTTCACCTAGGTCACACAAGAACACATCCAGGTGGGTTTGACATGTCTCCAGAGATGGAGACTCCACCACCTTTCTGGGCAGCCTGCTCCAGGGCTCCACCACCCTTCAAGAAGTTCCACCTCACGTTTAGATGGAGCTTCTTATGTTCCAGCCATGACCAGACCTTTGTGTTTTCACACACTGATCAAAATGCAATCACTAAGTATTTCTCACTTCTAAATTAAAGAAAAAACCAAACAAACCACACAACAAACAAAAGAAACCCCAAACATAACCTGCTCCGATTGGAGATGTCCCTGCTCACTGCAGGGAGGTTGGACAAGATGACCTTCAAGGGTTCCTTACAACCTGATTCATTCTATGAGTCCATCAGTTTGAGGGTTTGGTTGTTTGGAGGGGTTTTGTTTGTTTGTTTTGGGTTTTGTTGCTTTTCCTATTTATTTCATCTTTAGCCAAATCTAATCTTGCTAAGGATGTAAACAAATCACTCTTGAAACAGCACTACCCAGCCTAATGATTGGATCGGGCTGCTCAGGGAGGTGGTAGAGTTACCACTAGAATTGTTCAAAACATGTGGATATTGTGGCACTTCCAAACAGTCTACTGGCCATGAAAGTAGACTTAATGATCATGGAATCATAGAATTGTTTGGATAGGAAAAGCCCTCTAAGATCATTGAGTCTAACCATCAACTCAACACCACCGCAACCACTAAACCATGTCTCAAGTTGCCATGTCCACGCATTTCTTGAACAACTCCAGGAACAGTGACTCCACCACTTCCCTTGGCAGCCTCTTCCAATGCCTGACCACTCTTGCAGGAAAGAAATTGATCCCATTCTCACACCTAAACCTCCTCTGGCACAATTTCAGGCCACTGCTTCTCAATCCATCACCTTCCAAATGTAACAATTCATCACCACGTGAAGCTGATGGGCAACAAGCTCAAGCCCCAGCTGACCTCAACTTTAAATTACAGCTTTCTTGTGGAGGCACAGCCAGAGCTCCACCTGGATGCAGTCACCTCAAATTCCTTCTCTTCCCTTGACTGGTTTCCCAAGGACCCAACCAACACAGCCATACACAGCCTGGTTGGGGTGGAGTTTTGGAGGTTTCAGGGCTGTTCTCTCTACACTGTTGGTTAAACTGGGAGCCATTTGATGCTTTCGAATGGGCTTGGGTTGTTTTATTTTCCACAGCTTGAAAAATGAGAAAGAGCAAGTACCCAAAACCCTCACAAGACTTACCTCAGCAAAGGAGCACCAAGTCCAGCAGAGATGTGAAATCCTGTAACAGGTGAAGGAAGACACAGATGAACATGAGACTCCACCATGGAAACCAGTATGTAGGAAGCCATTCTGTGGGTCATCGTGGCCATGTGAGCATACAGCAGGCACTGTCTGTGCTCGGTACACGAGGCTGAGCAGCTCCAAGCTGTGGTGAAGCCCATTTCCTTGTCTCACGCCAAGACTGGCTATTGCTAGGACCCAGAGCCAACTAGCTCAAATACATCATGGAATCATAGAATGGTTGTGTTTGGAAGAGCCCTATAAGATCAAGTCCAACCGGTAACCCAGCAGTGCCAGGTCACACTCAATCATGTCCCTCAGCACCACATCTCCATGGCACTGAAACCCCTCCAGTGATGGGGAATCCACCCCTGCCCTGGGCAGCCTCTTCCAGGCCTTGACACCCCTTTCCATGAAGAAACTGTTCCTCGTGTCCAACCTAAACCTCCTCTGGGATAACTTCAGTCCATTTCCTCTTGTCCAATCACTTGATCCTTGGGAGAAGACACAAAGTCCCACCCAACTCCAACCTCCTTTCAGGGAGTTGTAGAGAGCCAGAAGGTCTCCCCCTCAGCTTCCTTTTCTCTAGACTAAACAACCCCAGTTCCCTCAGCTGCTCCTCACCAGACCTGTTCTCCAGACCCTTCACCAGCTTCATTGCCCTTCTCTGCTCCAGCACCCCAACGTCCTTCTTGGAGTGAGGTGCCCAAACTGAGTCCAGTCCTCAAGGCGTGGGCTCAGATGTGCCTAGTCCAGGTGGACAAGCCCTGCCTTGCTCCTGCTGGTGACACATTATTTCCCCAGATATTCCATAAAGCTTAGAAACTCCGAAGCTCCTCCCAAATTGGCTTAAAATATTTATTAATTAAAAAAGTTAAATATTTATTTGTACAAATATGATGAGAAAAAATCTCATGCAGACTTTTCACACACAGCAACAGAACTCAGATCATACTGGGATGGCTGGGTTTTTTTTCCACCAAGTAGCTGGGTTTCTGGGGATGTTGAGGGAGAAGTGCTGCTGGCACCTGTGTGTGGGCCCCCCTCCCCCCCCACAAAGAACCACTCATGGCAAGGAGGAGGTGACTCCCAAAAGGTTGGGTTTTCCTGTGGAAAATATGGGAAGATTTTCACACTCTTCACTAAGATTAACAATTAATACCTTGTTACTACTACTGAGAACTGGACAGAGACGGATGGACACCAGGCGATGGGTTCCTACCACCGTACCTCAGAGATTCAGAGAATGGGTTGGGTTGGAAGGGATCTTCGAGATCACCCAGTTCCAAACCCCGCTGCCAGTGGCAGGGACACCTCCCACTAGACCAGGTTGCTCGAGCCGTGCTGCCAGTGGCAGGGACACCTCCCATTAGACCAGGTTGCTCGAGGCCTCGTCCAACCTGGCCTTGAACACCTCCAGGGAGGGAGCACCCACAGCCCCTCTGGGCAACGTGGTGTTAATGGCGAGAGGTGCCAAAGAAAGATTGCTTCAGATAATTCCCCTAAACGATGAGAAGATCTTGAGATGGTTATGGATGGCATCTGCTTCTGCTTAATTACAAACCTGCACCGGATTCATCATCTGTGTACATTATAAGTCATTTGCATAATTAAAACAATTAAGGGATTGACACATGATGGCAATTAGAAATGCATCAAACTCTGGATGTTGTACAAAAAAGAGCTTCAATATGAAACATTAATTCTTGGAGAACAAAATATCCTTCATCTTCCTGCAGAACAACCTTCACCAGCTGCGTTTAGGGAAAGCTCTCCTCAGGGATGTCCATCTCCTCCTCAAGCTGTTGCAAGTTCAAGCCCTGACTCTTCGGCCTTCATTGGGATTTTCTCGGTCACAGCACGGATTTGAGGGCCCAGTTCCAGGGGGGTTTTATCTCATCTTCCGTAGCCTTATCCTGTTTTCTTTGTCCCTTTTTTTAAGGATAAGGATGAACTGATTGAAGAAATGCTCTTGGTCCTTCTTCTTCTGGACGAGGCGGAACCGCTGATCCCTTCCGTGTTTCTCTGCAAATTCCTTGAAGGTTGTCCTGCAGAAATAAACAAACACCTGAAAGCTGTGACATCCCCAGAGCCTTCTAAAGGTCTTCAGCAACCTGGATGTTAGGAAGAAATTCTCTACAGTGAGGGTGGTGAGACACTGGAACAGGTTGCCCAGGGAGGTTGTGGATGCCTCCTCCCTGGAAGTGTTCAAGGCCAGGTTGGATGAGGCCTTCAGCAACCTGGTCTAGTGGAAGGAGTCACTGCCCATGGCAGGGCATGGGAAATAGATGATTCTTTAAAGTCCCGTCCAACCCAAACCATTCTATATGATTCTATGTCTTTCAGATACTTTGACCTGGGTCTCAGTTAAATTTTCATGGACACACTAAAAATGAGGTGTGTCCTGGGGAATACTGGACAGGAACCTGATGGTAAACCTGTGATAAAGGAGGTGGTGCCCAGTGAGAAAAGGTAAGGGGGCCCAAACTGGAACATAAGAGGTAAGGGGGCCCAAACCGGAATGTAAGAGGTAAGGGGGCCCAAACCGGAACGTAAGAGGTAAGGGGGCCCAAACCGGAATGTAAGAGGTAAGGGGGCCCAAACCGGAACGTAAGAGGTAAGGGGGCCCAAAACCCAACGTAAGAGGTAAGGGGGCCCAAACCGGAACGTAAGAGGTAAGGGGGCCCAAACCGGAACGTAAGAGGTAAGGGGGCCCAAACCGGAACGTAAGAGGTAAGGGGGCCCAAAACAGAACGTAAGAGGTAAGGGGGCCCAAACCGGAACGTAAGAGGTAAGGGGGGCCCAAAACCCAACGTAAGAGGTAAGGGGGCCCAAAACCCAACGTAAGAGGTAAGGGGGCCCAAAACCCAACGTAAGAGGTAAGGGGGCCCAAAACCCAACGTAAGAGGTAAGGGGGCCCAAACCGGAACGTAAGAGGTAAGGGGGCCCAAACCGGAACGTAAGAGGTAAGGGGGCCCAAACCGGAACGTAACAGGTAAGGGGGCCCAAACCGGAACGTAACAGGTAAGGGGGCCCAAACCGGAACGTAACAGGTAAGGGGGCCCAAACCCCAACATAAGAGGTAAAGGGGCCCAAACCCCAACATAAAAGGTAAGGGGGCACAAACCCCAACATAAGAGGTAAGGGGGCCCAAACCCCAACATAAGAGGTAAGGGGGCCCAAACTTGAACATAAGAGGTTCCATCTACAATGTGGCAGTGAACCTCTTTATTCTGAAGGTGGCAGAGCCCTGATGCTGGCTGTCAGTAGAGTCTTTATCTATAGAGACATTCAAAACCTGCCTGGACACTGTCCTGTGCAACTTGATCGAGGAGAACCTACTCTGACAGGTGCTTGGACTCAATGACCTCTAGAGGTCTTTTCCAACCCTTACCATTCTGTGTGAGGAGAGACTATGCCAGACCTGGATTCACATATCAGCCTGCAATAGTTAAGGTCTGTATTTTGATTTAGAACTACTTGGTTGATTGTTGACGGGGCGATTTTGAATCAGTTTGCTGCAGGGCAGGTCACTGTGACTTTCATCCATGCCTGAATCATGGCCAGGACTTCAATAGTTAGCCCATAACAGAGCAGATCATCTGGTTACCACTAAACAACATCCCTCAACACCACATCCTTGTGTCTTTTAAATACTTCCAGAGTTGGTGACTCCACCACCTCCTTGGGCAGCCTGTCCAAATGCCTGAGAACCCTCTGGATATCAGATCCAGACATTTCCAGTGCAAGCACTGGAGCACAGAAATGTTCACTGGTATTTTTGGTATGATGCTGTTGCTCTTTCCAGTACAGGTTCACAGGTCCTGACCTGAGTTCTAATAAGGACATTTAGGGGCTGAAGTGCATCCAGAGAACAACAGTAAAGCTGGTGAAGGGTCTAGAGAACCCGAGCAGCTGAGGGACCTGGGGTTGTTCAGCCTGGAGAAAAGGAAGCTGAGAGGAAACCTTCTGGCTCTCTACAACTCCCAGACAGGAGGCTGAAGAGACAGGACAAGAGGCAACTTTGAATCGCCCCAGAGGAGTTTTAGGTTGGGCATGAGGAACAATTTCTTCCCCGAATGGGTTGTCAAGGCCTGTCCCAAGCTGGCTGGGGTAGTGGTTGAGTCCCCATATCTGGAGGAATGGAAAAGCCATGGAGATACACAATACAGAATTGACCAGGTTGAAAAAGACCTTCAAGATTATCAAGTCCAACTTATCATCCAACACCACCTAATCAACTAAACCATGGCACCAAGCACCCCATCCAGTCTCTTCCTAAACACCTCCAGGGATGGGGACTCCACCACCTCCCTGGGCAGCACATTCCAATGGCCAATCTCTCTCTCTGTGAAGAGCTTCCTCCTAAAATCCAGCCTAAACCTCCCCTGGCACAGCTTGAGACTGTGTCCTCTTGTTCTGGTGCTGGTTGCCTGGGTGATGAGACCAACCCCTGCCTGTCTATAACCTCCCTTCAGGGAGTTGTAGACAGCATGAAGTCTCCCCTGAGCCTCCTCTTCTCCAGGCCAAGCAACCGCAGCTCCCTCAGCCTCTCCTCACAGGGCTGTGCTCCAAACCCCTCCCCAGCTTTGTTGCCCTTCTCTGGACACGTTCAAGCATCTCAACATCTCTTTCTTAAACTGAGTGGCCCAGCACTGGACACAGTGCTCAAGGTGTGTCCTAACCACTGCTGAGTCCAGGGGCAGAATGAGCTCCCTGCTCCTGCTGGCCACACTATGTGGCACCACAATGTGGTACTTTAGCAGGGAGGTTGGAGTAGATATCTCTAATGGTCTCTTCCAATTCCCAAACCATGACACATTCTGAATGTGAGAGGGGCAAAAAAAAGAACAGAGAGAGATGGAACCTCCCCTTTCACAGTAAGATAACAAAATAGTGGAAAATAAGAGAGAAGAAATGTCCCAGCATCCTAACACTGGATGTAGAACTTGCCCTGCAGAGCACTCAGTGTACATGGCTATTTGGGACATAATCTAATGGCCATGGTGGTGCTGGGTTGATGGTTGGACTCAGTGATCTTAGAGGTTTTGCCAACCAAAACAACTCTATGGTTCTATGTTCTGAAGCTGCTAAGCACAGGGGAAATAAGGAAGCTATTCTTACCAGAGCTTCCTCAAGTAATGCCATACCTTGGGGATAACTTGGATTCTTCAAGGAGCTTTTTGAACTCTTCTTTGGCTAACAACAATTTATTCTTCTTCTCCTTGTACTCTTCTCTGATCCTGGTCTTGACAAACTGCTCAAATATCTTTGCAAGCAAAGGAGACAAGAAATAGTTGTTAGCAAAGCCTAAGTGGTGTTTACGGCCCATCAATGGGCTGTCAATCCCAAGAGTGCACTTCTTTATCTCCCCTCTCCATGGGCTTGATTCGCTTGTGGATGAACCTGCTTAGTGCAGCACTCACCTTGTGTCCTCCAAAATAAGTAGGAAAAAAGGTATAATTTAGACAGGAAATATCTTCATTTCCAGGGAAGTGGTGGAGTCACCATCCCTGGAGGTGTTCAAAAACCAAGTAGATAGATGTCCCTCTTCGTGGTTGGTGTAGTGGTCGTAGAGGCATTAAGCAGAAGGTTGGACTTAATGATCATAAAGTCACAGAACTGTTTGGGTTAGAAAAGACCTCTAAGATCATTGAGTACAACCATCAACCTAAGACCACCATGGCCATTAAACCCTGTCATAAATCACAGACTGTTAGGGGTTGGAAGGGACCTCCAGAGATCATCAAACCCAACCTCACTGCCAGAGCAGGATCAAGAAAGGAGTGGACATGGCCCTTTGGGACGTGGTTTAATGGCCTTGGTGGTGTCGAGTTGATGGTTGGACTTGATGACCTTGGAGATCTTTTCCAACCCAAACAATTCTCTGGGTCTATGATTCTATCTTCCTCAACTTCCTGGTATTCCTCAAAGTGTCTATAGTGCTAAACATCAACATTCTGCAGTTTATCCATAAAAAAGCCTGAAGAACTTTCAAATCAGCTGTCAAAACCCATGAACTTACACACCGCCCTCTGCACACATACACCCAGAAGCTTTAATGTGTTTGGAAGGGTCAAAAACCTTCCTCTAACAACATTTGGCAGCTCAATATGCACCAGTGTGCTCAGCATCACCATTTTGGATGCCTCCAAGAGAGCTTTAGGAGTTCAATATGTCACAAAACTCTGCCAACTGCTTTAAATCGTGTTTTTATTACCCCTTTCCCCCCTCAAAAAAGGCCCTGCTGGGCTTCAAGATCTAAATAGTGAAGGGCAACGAGGCTGGAGAGAGGCCTTGAGCACAGCCCTGTGAGGAGAGGCTGAGGGAGCTGGGGTTGCTTAGCCTGGAGAAGAGGAGGCTCAGGGGAGACCTTCTTGCTGTCTACAACTCCCTGAAGGGAGGTTGTAGCCAGGAGGGGGTTGTCTCTTCTCCCAGGCAACCAGCACCAGAACAAGAGGACACAGTCTCAAGCTGTGCCAGGGGAAGTTTAGGCTGGAGGTGAGGAGAAAGTTCTTCCCAGAGAGAGTTGTTGGCCATTGGAATGTGCTGCCCAGGGAGGTGGTGGAGTCACCATTCCTGGAGGTGTTCAAGAGGGGATTGGATGTGGCACTTGGTGCCATGGTTTAGTCATGAGGTCTGTGGTGACAGGTTGGACTTGATGATCTTTGACGTCTCTTCCAACCTTGTTCATTCTGTGTGATTGTGTGACAAAGGAGCTGCACCTCAAAATGCTCCTGGCTTTCCATGTTCACAGATTCATATCTATGCATTTGGGTTGGAAGGGACCTTAAAGATCATCTACTTCCAACCCACTGCCATGGGCAGGGACACCTCCCACTAGCCCCGGTTGCTCAAGGCCTCATCCAACCAGGTCTTGAACACCTCCAGGGAGGGGGCATCCATGACTTCCCTGGGCAACATGTTCCAGTGTCTCACCACCCTCACTGTAAAGAACTTTTGGATGCTACCAGAGAGATGCTTTCTCAGCAGCTATGGGGATGCAAATCCAAGTTTCCTGAGTGCTAAAGAAACCCATTTACAACTGGTAGTTAGTTCTGGGCTGTGGAGAAGGGAAGAAATAGCACTGGAAAAGTATCCAACATTGGCCATGGAAGAAGCACTATGAAAAAATAGGGAAGACAAATCCATTAGGCTGCAAGAAATAAGTTGAGTGCAACAGGAGATAGAAACATGTGGAACAAATCAAAAAGGTGTTATCCACACTGTGTTATCTACAGTACCTGAAAGATGCCCACAAGAAAGCTGGGCAGTGACTTTTGACAAGGGCAAAGGATGAGGGGCAATGGCTTTGAGCTGGAAGAGGGCAGATTTGGACTGGAGATTAGGAAGAAGTTCTTTAGAGTGAGAGTGATGAGACACTAGAACAGGTTGCCCAGGGAGGTTGTGGAGTGTTGAAGGCCAGGCTGAGCAACCTGATCTAGTGGAAGGTGTCCCTGTCCATGTCAGGGGACAGGGCTGTAACTAGATGATCATTAAGGTCCCTCACAAGCCAAACCATTCTGTGATGATTGCTTGCCTGTGATGCTTCCATGCCTTCCAGAAGCTCTTCTGAAGGTAATAAATCCAAATTAACAGCTCGTTATTTTAATGCAGCTGCTCCTTTACCCTTCACTGTTCCTTGCTCAAACAAAAGAACATCTTTCAGTTGTTAACAACCCCTTGGAAAATATTGGTCAGCAAGCAGAGCCAGTGGCAGATGCTCAATAACAGATCGTTATGGTCCTCAGTCAAACCCAGTCGTCTCTAGTTGGAATCCAGAAGGAGTTCCCTCAGCAGATCACAAACAAAATATTTTCACTGCCCTTCCCACTCTATGTGCCTGGCCACGGCAAGAAAAAAGCTGCATAACAGCCAATCAATCATCATGAGCTAGAAATGTGCCCTCATGACCAAAGAGACCAATAGGCTGCTGGGGTGCATTCAAGTCTGGCCAGCACATCCAGGGAGGTTCTCCTCCCCCTCTACTCCACCCTAGTGAGGCCACATCTGGAGTGCTGAGTCCAGTTCTGGGCTCCACTGTTCCAAGAGGGTCAGGGAACTACTGGACAGAGTTCAGTGAAGGCTCTGAAGATGCTGAGGGGCCTGGAGCATCTCTGTGAGGAAGAAAAGCAGAGAGAACTGGGAATGCTGAGCCTGGAGAAGAGCAGGCTAAGAGGGTATCTGATCAATGCTCAGCAGGAGCTAAAGGACCTGTGGGGGGCAAGAGGATAGGGCCAGACTCTTGTCAGTGGTACACAAGCTGGAACCCCATAGGTTGCATCTCAACAGGAGGAGAAACTTGTTTGGTGTGAGGGTGCTAGAGCCCTGGAACAGGCAGCCCAGAGAGGTTCTGGAGTTTCCTTCTCTAGAGAGATTCCAAACCCAGCTGGCCATGAAGGAAAGAGGCAGGGGGAAAAGAGGGAGAAGAAAGGGAAGGTGAAAGAGGCAGGGAGGAAAGGGAAGGGGAGGGAGAAGAGGGAGGGATCACTGCTAAGTTTCTGGGCCCATTCTCTTGCCCCCCCAGGTCCTTTAGTGCTCAGCAAGAGCTGAGAAGATGCCTTCTCAGGTTGCTCTTCTCCAGGCTCAACAGCCCCAGGGCTCTCAGCCTTTCCTCCTCACAGAGATGCTCCAGGCTCCTCAGCATCTTTGCAGCCTCAACTGGACTCTCTCCAGTACTTCCCTGCCTTGGTTGGTGTTCCCTTCCAGCCATAAATTGGACACTTTCAAACTGGGGAGCACAGCACTGGACACAGAGACGTGTAAGCTGCCAAACTCCTAGAAAATAGTTTAAGTAATAAAACTGAAGCAGTTTCTCTACAATATTTAAATAATTTAGAGTAGAAAAATTGCCTTCTGGCCAGTTCCCTGCCCACAGCCCAAATTCACTGGAAGTTGTTTCCCCTCACCCAGGAGCCTCATCTTCCTGTCCAAACCCACTCACAACCCCTCGAAGCAGACAGCTGTGAGCAGAGCCTAAATCTGAGCCCGACTGAAAAACACACACACACAAGAAACTTTCATCTCCTGCCATTCTTTTCATGCTGCCAAGACAATGATTGCGTGCTGAGGGTGGATCTGGGAGATGCTTGCTGGAGGGCACGCTCACCTGCTTGCGTTCTTCTGAGTTGAGCAGAAGGTAGCGTGGATCAAAGACTATTTTGTGCAGCTCTTTCTCCCACGTAGAAAATGCTGAAACCTGGGAAGAAGACAAACAGAGCTGCATGAAGGAATGTTAATAAGGAGGTGAAGGAAGAAACTGTTCCAAGGTGAAGCAAAAGCTCAGCACAGCAAGCTAATGAACCCTCTGAAAGATGCCCTGGAGCACCCAGGAGCTGAATTTTAATCTCTTTCTGGTGATGCTCTGGTCGCCCCCACACCATTAGTATTGATGTGCTCGAGGACATCTCAGTGAGGATCTGGGAGATGTGTACTCCATGTTTTTGATTAAAAGACTCCAGAGCAGAAAGGAAAATGCCCATTTTATTATCCCCTTTGTGCAGCACAACCATCAGTTTCCATTTAAGCAATTACCACAGCCTGGGCTCTCCTCCTCTCTCAAACCTCAATTGCCCTGAAGAACTGAGGGTGAACACCTTGTCCTGGTGTGAGCTGGAGCAGAGCTGGCTCTGGGCAGGGCTGGGACTTCCCAGCTCAGGCTTTGCTCAGGGAGACACTTGCTAAAGTTCAGGGCAGGGCTGCACAGCCAGGGGCTGCTTCTAGCAGGGAGAAGCTGATGGGGAGAGTTCCTGCCAAGGACTGGGCTGCACAAAGGCTCTGCCTGAGACTTGCTCCTGGCCACAGCTTGTGCCTCGCCTTGGGCTGTAGCTGTGGGGAAGTCTGGTCGGGAAGTCTGGTCTGGAAGACAAGGTGCAGTCATTACACTGCTAACATCAGGTTTTAGGTGATCAAGTGATACAAGTATTTTATAGTGGACTTGAGCAACTCTGTGAGGAAGAAAGGCTGAGAGACCTGGGGGTGTTGAGCCTGGAGCAGAGTAGCCTGAGAGGGGATCTGATTAATTCTCAGCCTGAGACTTGCTCCTGAGCATACCAAGGGCACTGTCACAGCTTGTGCCACATCCTACAGATGTTCTTCCATCTTCTCTGACAGCTCTGTGTGGGCGGTGAGGACCACCTCAACTCAGGTCAGGTCCCTCACTGGCCAAGTGCCCTTTGCCTAGGGCCTTATGAAGGTGTTGAAGACCAGGCT
Source organism: Picus viridis (assembly GCA_033816785.1). Lineage (NCBI taxonomy): Eukaryota > Metazoa > Chordata > Aves > Piciformes > Picidae > Picus > Picus viridis. The sequence goes on along the minus strand of CM066586.1, from coordinate 14,545,004 downwards.
GGATGAGCAACCTGGTCTAGTGGAAGGTGTCCCCGTCCATGGCAGGGTGGTTGGAACTAGATGATCTTTAGGGTCCCTTCCAACTCAAACCATTCTATGAAACATTCTGGAAGAACAGGACTGAATCCTCCAGCTTGATTTCAGTGCCTCACACACCATCGCTGTTAATTGGTTCATTACAGCAAACTCTGGAGTAACATAAAATATTCTAATCACTCCATCTAATTACAAAGAAGAGTAAATTCACTACAAAAAATTAAGTACGTGAAGTATCATTAAAACACAGCAATTAGCACTCAGGCAGGGAAGCTCTGCTGAAGCCAAGTGGCTTAAGTGGATTGGTTTTCCTCTTAGCGTTGTTAGAAATGGGGAAATTAGATATCCAGGCTAAATTTTTAGAGGCACAGTGATTTTGGGCTGCCTCTTCCAAAAGTGATCTCCTTTCATCCTGCAGCTTGCCCACACAGAACCAGAGAATTGTTGTGGCTGGAAAAGACCTCGGAGATCATCCAGGCCAACCATCAGCCCAGCACCACCGTGGCCATTTAACTGCATACCCAGGTGCCATGTCCACACGTCTTGATCACCTCCAGGGATGGTGACTCCACCACCTTCCTGGGCAGCCTATCCAATGCCTGATCACTCTTGCAGGAAAGAAATTGTATCTAATTGTCCCACCTAAAACCTCTCCTAGCACAATTTCAGGCCATTTCCTCTTGTTCTTTCACCTGATACTAGGGAGCAGAGACCAAGCCCTACCTCACTCCAGCCTCCCTTCAGGAAGTTTTAGAGAGCAATGAGGTCTCCCCTCAGCCTCCTTTTCTCCAGGCTGAACAACCCCAGTTCCGTCAGCTGCTCCTCACCAGACCTGTTCTCCAGACCCTTCTCCAACTTTGTTGCCATTTTCTGGACCTGCTCCAGCTCCTCAATGACCTTCTTGGGGCGAGGGGCCCAAAACTGAATCCAGAATTTGAGGTGTGGCCTCACCAGGGCTCAGAACAGAGGGACAATCCCTGCCACACTCCTGCTGGCCACATCATTGCTGATCCAAGCCAGGATGCTGTTGACCTTCTTGGCCACCTGAGCACACTGCTGGGTCATCTTCAGCTGTTGCCAACCAACACCCCCCAGGTCTTTTTCTGCCAGGCAGTTTCCAGCCACTCCACGCACAGCCTGGAGCATCTATGGGGTTGCTGTGACCCAAGTGCACCACTCTGCACTTGGCCTTAATGAACCCCATCCCACTGAGCTCGGTCCATCAATCCAGCCTGGCCAGATCCCTCTGCAGAGCTTTCCTCCCTCCACTAGGTCAACACCCCTACTCAATTTAGTGTCATCTGCAAACTGACAGAGGGTGCCCTCAATTCCCTTGTCCAGATCACATCCCTAATGCCTTCAAGTTTTGACTTATTGCCACCTCTGACTTAAAAGAGAGCAGCAGCAGGCTTTGCACTGGGTTTCATTTACAGCCCTTCTGTATTTCTTAAGCACAAATAACAAATATATATTAATGGAGCAGGTCTGGCATGGAGATAATTTACTGTTGAGCTTCTGAAGCTCTAATTATCTACCTTTAGAGTCTGCTGATTGCCAGTGATGAATTTTACAGGCATTACTGCCTAACAGCAGACACCTTGGATGGCTTTTTTTTTTTCCCCCTCCCTCCCTCCCAGCAATTGCAGGAACCTCTCCAGAATACATATTTGCAGAGGCATGGGGAGAGGGAGAAGATCTGCATACGTTGCTCCATTATCCACCCATTTACATTCACAGCATTTAGGACCTAACCCTGGAAGGCTTCTCAATTCCAGTCACACTCACAGTGATCAGTTCTCTGGAAGAAGGGACCCTTTTGAGATGACCTTTTGAGGAGGTGGCTTTATGTTTATAAATAAGAGGATCCAAAATCCCTCACCTTGATAGTGATGTTTATGTGGCTGCTTCAAAGCAGGTGCCTAAGTGCAACCACAGACAACAAAAACCAGGCTGAAGCTCTTTACAAAATCAGTCACCAGTTGTTATTATATCATCTGTGGCTTACAGAATCATAGAACAGCTTGGATTGGAAGTAACCTCAAAGATCATCTAGTCCAACCCCCTGCCATGGGCAGAAACACCTTCAACTAGACCAGGTTGCTCAAACCTCCATTCAAGTTGACTTTGAACGCTTGCAGGGATAGGGATTCCACAGCTTCCCTGGGCCACAAGAACTGACTTTGGCTTCCAACTGCTGCAATCATTGGAGCTTGCAGTGATGAAATCCCTCCCATGCTAAAAAAAACAAACACAAAAGCAAAGAACGTGCCAGGAACATTTCCCATCTTGGTGCTTTCAGGTGATACACACAACACTTCTCCCATCCTCTGTTCATCGTGGGATGAACACCTCTGAGGTCCATGCAGGACCCCCATGATGCTGTCTGGTGATGGTTCCCCTGCCCTGCTGAGCTTATGTCAAAGGAAGTCAGCCCATTCACAGAATCACAGAATCACCAAGGCTGGAAGAGACCTCAAAGATCATCAAGTCCAACCTGTCACCACAGACCTCATGACTAAACCATGGCACCAAGTGCCACGTCCAGTCCCCTCTTGAACACCCTTACCCCTCTCTCCAGAAGCATGTCTCGGAAGCGAGTGATGCGCTCTTCTAGGGGAGGTGTGGCCTGAGGTGCTGATGCTTCCTCAGTTTTCTTCTCCATTTCAGCCTTCCCCTGGTCAGCAGCTTGGGAATCTTCTGTTCTTTAACAAGTTAAAACAGAAAACAATTCAGTAATTGTCAATTCACAGCATCCCAGCGTGGTGGGACTCGGAACGGACCTCTGGAGATCATCCAGCCCAACCCCTTGCTAATCTGGGGTCACCCCCAGCAGGTTGTCCAGGTTCATGCTCAGGTGGGTTTTGAAAGTCTCCAGAGAAGGAGGTTCCACAACCTGTGATTAGATTTTTAACCCTCTCCAGAAATCCACCCCCTTAGGCCACCAGGACTTCCTCATGTGCGTGGAATGGAGTCTGACAGCTGAGAAGTGACCCAGATCTGCAGTTCATTGGGAAACTGCAGGGCTTGAGGGCCTTACCAAGGGATCTCTGACAACTCCTTTTGTGGAAGGATGGTCTGGAGGTGAAAGTAAAGCAGAGAAGCACAATGCTACATTTCAAGCTACAGTAAAAGTGACAGCTTCATGTAAAATTTGTCCAAGAGAGAAGACTTTACAGCAGTGACTGAAGAGACTCATCTGGTTTTATTTTCCCTTCTTCAGACTGGAAAGTCAACGTGCAGTGGGCTGTTTGTCCCCACGGACACCATGAGCTCACTCCCAAGGGGCGTCATCTGGCAACGCATCGCACGGACAGCCTCGCAGTAAGGCATCGGCGAGGACCCTGCCCTCTGCCAAGGGCCAGAAGGTCTGGTTTTATCTGACAGCCTTCTCCCAAGATTGCACCTGAGCAGAACAAATTGGTGCTCCTGAGAAAACACCACTTCCTGCCTGGCTCACTCTGCCTGCAAGACCCTTAGGACTTCATTACAAATGGCCACCATAAAGGGGCAGCATGGCTGGAAAGTTGCCTGGTGGAAAAGGGCCTGAGGATGTTGTTTGACAGCGGCTGAACATGAGCCAGCATGGGCCCAGGTGGCCAAGAAGGTCACCAGCATCCTGTGCTGGATCAGTAATAGTGTGGCCAGCAGGAGCAGGGGAGGGACTGTCCCTCTGTACTGAGCACAGGTGAGGCCACACCTCAAATCCTGGGTTCAGTTTTGGGCCCCTCACTCCAAGACACCAAACACTTAACTTCAGAGAGGCTGGCCAACTCAGACCTCAAAATCAGGCTTCAGTTTAAGACTGAAGTTGACTAATGCTCATTTTTCTTTTCCCTTGTGCTATTATCTCTCAAAAACAGTGTACAGAAGGGAAAAGTCAGCAAGTGATCAGCATGGAGAAACAGGGAAGAAGGAAGTACTGACAGTGACGGAATTATGTTGATCGTATCAGGCCCAGGGTCCATCCTTAATGCTTTGAGCAACATCAGGTCCATGTTAACAGGAGGTCTGTCTTAAGGCTCTGAGTAATGACTAAGTTCAGCACAAACTGTGGCTTTTTCTGGAAAGATCAGGAGCTTTTAAATGCTGCCAAGGTTCAACTGAGGATAATGAAAGCAGGGCTGCTGGATTTTTAGCCTCCAACCAGGCATGACCATGTTTTCTCCTGATGGAAAATTCACCAATGTGGAATGAAAGTCAGTTTGAAATTTCCAGAGGAAAACACATTAACATTTCCAAGCCAATGGATGAGATGAGTAGGCAATGTGAGCTCTAGCAGATCATCTTCCTTCTACAAATAATTACATTACTCTTACATTTATCCTCCAACGAGGCTGCATTACAACTGATTTGAGAGGTATCAAACTGGTGTTCCTCATAGAATGACAATGACTTTCAGATTGGAAGAGCACGCTTTTGTGCTGTGACATGATCCATGAAAGGCCCAATCCAATTTTCTACTGCACACAAAGAGCTTTTGAAGCCAAAAGCTGAAAGAGAAATAGCACACGACTCCACCAGGCAAGCACCAGAAGGGCTGCTCTTCCCTTCAGACCTCCTGAAGCCACCAAAAACACTGATGGAATCACAAGGAATTGCCATGAAACAATAAAGAATACAGTTTTCTTCAGCAAACAGTAATACAATCATTAAAGTTGGAAAAGCCTTCTAAGATCATCAAGTCCAGCCATCAACCCAACACCACCATGGCCATTAAAGCATGTTCCCAAGTGCCATGTCCACACTTTTCTTGAACACCTCCAGGGGTGGTGGCTTCACCATATCCCTGGGCAGCCTGTTTTGAACAGAACAGAAGAGACTGCAACAGAAGAGAACAGACCAGACTGGAAGAGACCTTTGAGATCATCGAGTCCAACCCATCACCCAACACTATCTAATCAACTAAACCATGGCACCATCAAGTCTCTTCCTAAACACCTCCAGTGATGGTGACTCCACCACCTCCCTGTTCAATGCTGTTCCAGCATTTCAACAGCCTCACTGTGAAGAACTTCCTCCCAATGTCCAACCTGCTCTAGTTTCAAACCTTTGCTCCTCATCCTATCACCACAAGCCCTTACAAAAGTCCCTCTCCAGCTCCCGTGTAGCTCCCTTCAGGTACTGTGAGGCTGCTCTAAGGTCTCCCCAGAGCCGCCTTTTCCCCAGGCTGAACAAGCTCTTGTGCCTGTCTCCACAGGAGAAGTGCTCAAGCCATCTGATTATCTTCAGAGCCCTCCTCTGGGCCCTTCCCAACAGATCCATGCTCTTCTTCTGTTGGGGGAAGCAAGCACAGAATAGGCTATCTTTAGATCTAAAGAGAATGGAATTAAATATCTTTAAGCTAATCCTTCAACTAGAATCACAGAATCACCAAGGTTGGAAGAGACCTCAAAGATCATCGTGTCCAACCTGTCACCACAGACCTCATGACTAAACCATGGCACCAAGTGCCACGTCCAATCCCCTCTTGAACACCTCCAGGGATGGTGACTCCACCACCTCCCTGGGCAGCACATTCCACTAGCTAACAACTCTCTCAGTGAAGAACTTTCTCCTCACCTCCAGACAAAACTTCCTCTGGAATCACAGAATGGTTTGGGAAAGGACTTTAAAAATCATCTAGTTCCAAATCCCGTGCCATGGGCAGGGACACCTTCCACTAGACCACATTGGTCAAGGCTTCTTCCAACCTGGCCTTGAACACTTCCAGGGATGGGGCTTCCACAACTTCTCTGGGCAACCTCTTCCAGTGTCTCACCACCCTTATAGTAAAGAACTTCTTCTTAATGTCATCTCTGGGCCATGAGAAGTAAATCTGGCTTCTCACTGGTGGGAGTGACAAAACCCAAAGGTTTGACTTCACGTCTGGCTGTTTTGGGAAAGGCTGAGGGAGCTGCTGCTTTGGAACTTGGGTTTTTTTGAATGCTATTTCAGGAGAGTTTGACAGACACACGGTGATAAAGGTCAAAGAACAGCACAACAACAGAAAAACCACTGCAGCCTGGCTGCAGCTTCCCACAAGCTGACTGAAACCTTGAAAACCCTGATGGAAAATAACCCCCTCCTGCTTCACTTCAATGGAGATGAAGCTTTTATCCACTGCCTTTGAAATAACTGCACATCCTTGGATGCTTTCCTCTTTTAATCATTTCAAAGGAGGGGGAGTTGCTCAGACAAAAAAAAGGATCATGTTTGAAGGAAAAGGAGATGCACAGATTCCCTTTCAACCTGATGCAACCTCAAAGGTCATCTTGTCCAACCCTCCTGAGGTCTCCAACTAGATCGGGCTACCCAAGGCCACATCCAGTCTGATTTTGAATGTTTCCAGGGATGGGGCTTCAACCACATCCCTGGGCAACCTACCTTATTTCACTACCCTCATTGTAAAATACTTCCTCATGTCCAACCTAAAATCCAACCTGCTCCAGTTTCAAAGCATTGCCTCTTGTCCTGTCACAAACCCTTCTAAACAGTCTCTCCCCAGTCTTCCTGTATGTTCCCTTCAGATATTGAAATAGTGCTCTAAGGTATCCCCAGAGTCTTCTCTTCTCCAGGCTGAACAACATCACCTCTCTCAGCCTGTCCCTCTGATCATCTTTGTGGCCTCCTCTGGACCCACATCAGCAGGTCCACGTCCTTCTTGTGTTGAGGGGTCCAGAGCTAGATGCAGTACTCCAGGTGAGGTCTTACCAGAGCAGAGTGGCAGAATCCCCTCTCTCCATCTGCTGGCCACACTGCTTTTGGTGCAGCCCAAGATGCCATTGGCCTGCTGGGCTGCAAGTGCCCATTGCTGGCTTATGTCCAGTTCCACATCCACCAGCACCCTCAAATCCTTTTCTGCAGGGCTGCTCTCAATTTCATCATCCCCCAGCCTGTACTGATATCAAGGATTGCCCTGACCTAGGTGCAGGACCTTGCACTTTGCTTTATGGAACCTCATGGGATTCTCCTCAGCCCATCCATCCAGGTCCCACTGGATGGCACACATCCCATCAACCACACCACTCAGCTTGGTGTCACCTGCAAACTTGCTGATGGTGCCCTCATTCTCACTGTCTCTAGCATTGATGAGGGTATTCACCAGTACTGGCCCCAGTACAGACCCTTCGGGGGCTTGGTGAAAGTGGAACACCTTGGGAATGAAAATAATTGCATTTAATTGCACCAGACATTACCTTCCCAACATAAATAATAAATATACTTCACAACTTACTTGTTTCTCTTAGTTTTGATGCTCAGCTCATCACCTTCATCCCCTGGACCAGAACTAAGACATTTATCTGCTAAAAAAACCCAAACAACAGAAATAAAAAAAGAGTCATTAGATTGGAACCAGAGAAATGAGAACACAAATTCCTCAGCTTAACCTTTTATTTCTCACCCTTCAGATGAACCTTTTCATTCCTCTTCTATTTTTCACTGAGTGTTTGAAGTCTCACACATATTTAATCAGATCCTCACCACCACCTTCAGACAAATGAGAGCGCAACAATCCCAACCATTTTCCTCTTTCTTGTTCATCTGGAGAAGAAAACTGCTCCTGGTTCATTTGAGCCATCATTTTAAGTCTTGTTATTTTTAGCTCCCCTCAACACAACTACAAAGACATTCCTGGAGGTGTTTCATGGCCAGGTAGGACAAAGACTTCAGCAACCTGGTCTAGTGGAAGGTGTTCCTGCCCATGGCAAGGGGTTTGAACTGCATAATCTTTCATGTCCCTTCCAACCCAAACCATTCTCTGAGTCTATGACCTGGCAGCCTGAATGACTCAATAATGTCAACTCACACCACAACTTCCCTGGCTTTAGCCCATTTCTCTCTCTTATAGAATCATAGAATTGTTTCAGTTGGAAAAGACCTCCAGGACCACCAAGTTCAACCATCCACCTAACATCAGCATGGCCATTAAACCATGTCCCCGGGTGCCATGCCCACAGGCTTCTCGAACACTTCCAGGGATCCTCTCTGGGCAGCCTCTTCCAATGCCTGACCACTCCTGCAGGATACAAATGCTTCCCAATCACCAACCTAAACCTACCCTGGCACAATTTCAGGACATGTTATGGAGCTTGGCCATATATGGCCATTTAATTCTATAACACACTGGTGACACTGATCAAACTCCTCCTGAAGGTATGAGCCCTCAGAAGGAAGCCCACTCTGGTGACACTGATCAAACTCCTCCTGAAGGTATGAGCCCTCAGAAGGAAGCCCACTCTGGTGACACTGATCACACTCCTCCTGAAGGTATGAGCCCTCAGAAGGAAGCCCACTCTGGTGACACTGATCACACTCCTCCTGAAGGTATGAACCCTCAGAAGGAAGCCCACTCTGGTGACACTGATCAAACTCCTCCTGAAGGTATGAACCCTCAGAAGGAAGCTCACTCTGGTGACACTGATCACACTCCTCCTGAAGGTTTCCAGTGACCAAATATGATTTGCTCTTTGGAGTTTGATGAGAGGCAAATAATCACAGGGCTTTAGTTACCTGCTGCAGGCTCCAGCTTGCGCTTGTGAGGGGGTCCTCGATGATGCGATTGATGTCCCCACGGTGCTTCAGGTCCATTGGCTTCTCCCACACTGACAGCTGCATTGTAGGGTTGAAGAAGAAGACCCGGTCATCTCCAGTCCAGACTACACACCTATTCCAAGTGATAAACTAGGCTTAGATAATGCCAGATACACCCAGGAACAAGACACCCCGCCCCAGCTGGCCTGTGGTATCTCCATTTGTAGTGGCTTGGGTGATACTGCTCTGCCCCAGGCCCTGTCAGTCCACACCAGTCACCTCAGGTAGAGAAACTCTCTCCATACCACTAAAAGTCAGGGAAGTGGTGAAAACACAACCCCCCTGCAAAAAGCCAAGCCAAACCAAACCAAAAGGCAGTAGGTGAAACATTCTGTCACTGAAGGGAAAAAGAACAAGGTGGGGAAGAACATGGTAGCACTCACAGCAAGGGAAGCCATAGGAAAATATGTTTACCATCAGGATCACAGAATGGTTTAGGTTGGAAGAGGTCTCCAAGATCATCAAATCCAGTTATTAACCCATCCCTGTCAGGTCACCACTAATCTATGCCACTCAGCACCACATCTCCATGGCTTTGAAACCCTTTCAGGGATGGGGACTCCAACACTGCCCTAGGCAACCTGGACCAGACCTTGGCAACCCTTTCTGGGAAGAAATTGTTCCTCATGTCCAGCCTAAACCTCACCTGGGGCAACCTGAGACCATTTCCCCTTGTCTTACAACTTGTTCCTTGGGAGAAGAAACCAACCTGGCTCCAACCTCTTTTCAGGGAGCTGTGGAGAGCCAGAAGGTCTCCCCTCATGCTTCTTTTCTCCAGACTGAACAACCCCATGTACCTCAGCTGCTCCTCACCAGACCTGTGCTTATGTTTTCATGTTTTGAAGACATGGATCAGAGCAGCAAGGGGCAGAAGCCTCAGCAGTGTGGCTTGGTGGCCATGGCCTCAGTGTCCACCGGCTGCTGCTGGGCAGCCATGGTCTTGATGTCCATGAACCAGAGCTGTGCCTGGTGCTGGTAGGCAGCCATCAGAGCCTACTTATCCAGCAGAACTGGAAGCACGGCATCCCCACAGCACCCAAGCCTGCTCCCACCATGCTCTGCACTGGACAGGTACAACATGGAGGTTGTGGATGCCCCCTCCATGGAGGTTTTCGAGGCCAGGTTGGATGAGGCCTTGAGCAACCTGCTCTAGTGGGAGGTGTCCCTGCTCATGGCAGTGGGGTTGGAACCACATGATCTTTAAGGTCCCCTCCAACCCAAACCATTCTATGAGTCTATCAGTCTATGAATCAGCAACCTCATATGTCTCCCACCAAGGTTTTGCTTGATCTGCATGGGCTCTGCCTGCAATTTGACAAATATGACCAAGTTGTGGCTGCAAAAGACACAGTTCCTTGACTTGCTCAGTTAAAATATGCATGAGAGCAGCTCAGTGTTTTGTCCTGACATTCATTTCAAATCAGCTAAAAAATCACATGAAAATGAGCATGGCACCATCCAGGAGAGACATTCAAAGCCTCAAGTTGTGCTTCACTAGGTCTGTGTGTAATAAACAAACAGAACATCAATCTCAGACCTGCACCTCCAGAATCATAATGAAAACCAACAAACAACACATCCCAGCATGGTGGGGGTTGGAAGGGACTTCTGGAGATCATCCAGTCCAAACCTCCTGCTAAAGCAGGGCACCCACAGCAGCTTGCCCAGGATCACAATGGCCAGGTGGGTTTGGAATCCCTCCAGAGAAGGAGACTCCACAACCTCTCTGGGCAGCCTGCTCCAGGCCTCCAGCACCCTCATTCCAAACAAGTTTCTCCTCTTCAGGTGGAACCTCCTAGATTATAGTTTGTGTCTATTGCACCTTATCCTTTCATATCCACACCATTGCCACTGCAGTCAGCAGGGACATCTGCAACTAGAGCAGGTTGCTCACACCCCCAGTCTGACCTGCAATGCTTCCAGGGATGGAGCATCTACTACCTCTCCGGGCAACCTGGGCCAGGCCCTTACCACTCTCAGGGTCAAACATTTCTTCCTTCTCTCCAGTCTGAATCTCCCTCTGAGTTCAAACCATCATCCCTCATCTTGTCACAACAGGCCCTGCTTAAAAGTCCATCCCTGGCTTTCTGATCTGTCCCTTGATGTCCTGAAAGGCCACCCCAAGGTCTCTGCAATGAGGTGACTGGGAAACACAAAGCATCTGACCCTAACACACAAGAACATTTCTGACAGATCTTGCATTTCTTCTTGGATACATCCAAGCATGATCCAAGCTGGGTCCTCAAGCCATGTAACACAGAGCCCAAGAATCAGTTGCCTGCTGCTAGACCTGGACCTAGCTCAGCACCACACTGTTCTTATCTCACAGATTGCTCATGGGTGGATTGGGCCTTGAGCACCCTGGTTTAGTGGGAGGTGTCCCTGCCCATGGCACAGGGTTGGCACAAGGTCTTTAAGGCCCCTTCCAACCCAAATCATTCTGTGATTCTGTGATCACAGGAAGCTGGCTTACATCACATTTGTGGCCACCTCCTAAAGACAAGATTAATGAGGAGAAGCTCCAGCAGAAGCTGGAATGGGAAACCACCACTGATACTTAACTCCCAGGGCAGGGCATTTTTCCCATGCAGCAGACCACTAATGGATAGTTGGCAAGAGAAATGTCACTGATGGATAGCTTCTGGAAGGTCTGATGGCATTGGCTTACCATGGTGATCCTGGCACTGGGGTGGATGCCACAGGCTTGTTGACATTTGACATGCTGTCACCTTCAGTTACCAGTTTAAAAGAGTGCTCCTGGAAAGAGATTAATTAGTCAACAAACAAGGCACAGAAGGCTGCTACTGCCATACAAACTAATGTGAAGTGAGCCATCCTTCTTCTGCTGTTCTGGAGATGCCTTTAGAAATGGCCAGAGACCTTCAGAACAGCCCACAGAAATGGGAAATAATGAAAACTCCACAACACTTTCAGCAATACCAATGTAAACCCAGCAGACAAGATCCTGTCCATGTTAATAACTCACTGGGAACACTGGAGAACGACCTCATCACCAATGAAGGGTTGGCAGGGGCAGGTGAGAGGATTCTCCCAACATCACTAGTCCTTAGTCTGCACAGAAAGCATCAGGGACACTGGGGAAACGATCAAGAAAGCCTTGTGGATGGCACAGGTGGCAAGAAAGCACTTCACAGAATCCCAGCATGGTGGGAGTTGGAAGGGACTTCTGGAGATCATCCAGTCCGACCACCCTGCTAAAGCAGGGGAGCCCACAGCAGCTTGCCCAAGATCACAATGGCCAGGTGGGGTTGCAAGCTCTCCAGAAGAGACTCCACAACCTCTCTGGGCAGTCTGCTCCAGGTCTCCAGCACCCTCACACCAAACAAGTTTCTCCTTCTGTTCTGCTGAAACCTCCTGGGTTCCAGTTTTTTCCTGTTGCCCCTTGTCCATAGAATGGTTTGGGTTGGAAGTGACCTTAAAGATCATCCAGCTCCAACCCCCCTGCCATGGGCAGGGACACCTTCCACTAGACCCGGTTGCTCAAGGTCTCATCCAGCCTGGCCTTGAAGCCCTCCAGGGAGGGGGCATTCACAACCTCCCTGGGCAACCTGTTCCAGGGGCTCACCACCCTCACTGTAAAATTCAGTAGCTCTGGAAAACTGGCTGTGGGACCCAACCCACAGGACCCAACCTGTGTGGCCAACACAGCTCCAGGCAGGGGCCAGCTCTTTATCCTGCCTCCAATTTGTGCAGCTCAGTAATTTCAAGAGGCTTATAAAAGAAGAAACTCCACCACAGACCTTCTGTCCATTGCTCTCCATGGGGGTGCTCTTCCTCTCTGTGTGTAAAATCAAGGTGGGTGGGCAGGAGGATCTGCTGGGTTCTTTGCTGCTATCTAGGAAGGGAAAGGATTTAATTTTAATGTCCAGTAAATACATTCATAGATTCATTGAATGGCTGAGGATGGAAGATACCTAAAAGATCATCTAGTTCCAACCCCTGTCGTGAACAAGGACACCTTCCACTAGGTCAGGCTGCTTACATGTCCAGAGAAGGGCAACAAGGCTGGGGAGAGGCCTTGAGCACAACCCTGTGAGGAGAGGCTGAGGGAGCTGGGGTTGCTTAGCCTGGAGAAGAGGAGGCTCAGGGGAGACCTCATTGCTCTCTACAACTACCTGAAGGGTGGCTGTAGCCAGAAGGGGTTGGTCTCTTCTCCCAGGCAACCAGCACCAGAACAAGAGGACACAGTCTCAAGCTGTGCCAGGGGAAGTTTAGGCTGGAGGTGAGGAGAAAGATCTTCCCAGAGAGAGTTGTTGGCCATTGGAATGTGCTGCCCAGGGAGGTGGTGGAGTCACCATCCCTGGAGGTGTTCAAGAGGGACTGGATGTGGCACTTGGTGCCATGGTCTAGTCATGAGGTCTGTGGACAGGTTGGACTCGATGATCTTTGAGGTCTCTTCCAACCGTGGTGATACTGTGTGAACGACTCTGGTCTAGTGGAGCAAATACACTAGTGAAAAAAAACCAAACCACCCCCTCTGGCTCCCAATCTCTTCTCCTCACCTCCTCCTCCTCACTCAAACCTTAATTCAGCTGCTGCTGGAAAAGCCACAGACACATCATAGAATTGTTGGGGTTGGAAGGGACCTCAAGGATCACCCCATTCCAACCCCCCTGCCACGGGCAGGGACACCTCACACTAGATCAAGTTGCTCAGAGCCACCTCCAGCCCGGCCTTAAAAACCTCAGGTTCCGTCACTTGAGCACGGAGCAGCTTGGGAAGTGATGCTCAAGGGACCTGGGCTTTATTTTTCATTTCAGTAAAAGAAAACCACAGCAGCCCCTTTGTCCTCTTTTTAATTTGTTTAATCCTAGGGAAAAAAGAGCTTTTTGGTGTTGCTATTATTTGGTTCTTTTAGAGTCTTCATTATCAGGTTGGCTTAAGGAGGAGTCTTCACTGGGTTCCTCTTGGGTTCAGCAGGAGCCAAGTTGTTTCATTCACTCAATATCATCACATCCTTTCACTCAATATGCCTATGCATGAGGAACAAGCAAACACCTTCACCTTGTCAATGTTTAGTTAATCATTAAAGCATTAATAAAAAGTACAGAACTGGCAGCTGGCAGGTGTAAACAAACCACTGCACAGGAGAATTGCAGTGAGCACCTGCCCAAAGCTGATGACAAGGTAACTAAATAGGAGACAAACCCTGAGAACATAAAGAGAGAACCCAAACCACACTTGCAGAGCTCCAGGAGCTCGGATCAGATACAAGGATGGGACAATATGCCCCAGAATCCTGTGTGGAGGCATTAGAAGGGATGCCTGGAGATCATTTAGTAGAATAGAATAGAATAGAATAGAATAGAATAGAATAGAATAGAATAGAATAGAATAGAATAGAATAGACCAGACCAGACCAGACCAGGTTGGAAGAGACCTTTGAGATCATCGAGTCCAACCCATCACCCAACACCATCTAATCAACTAAGCCATGGCACCAAGCACCCCATCCAGTCTCTTCCTAAACACCTCCAAGGATGGTGACTCCACCACCTCCCTGGGCAACACATTCCAATGGGCACTCTCCCTATGAAGAACAACTCCCTAACATCCAGCCTAAACCTCCCCTGGCACAGCTTGAGACTGTGTCCTCTTGTTCTGTCAGAGGTTGCCTGGGAGAAGAGAACAACCCCCTTCTGGCTACAACCTCCCTTCAGGTAGTTGTAGAGAGCAATAAGGTCACTCCTGAGCCTCCTCTTCTCCAGGCTAAGCAACCCCAGCTCCCTCAGCCTCTCCTCATAGGGCTGTGCTCCAAACCCCTCCCCAGCTTTGTTGCCCTTCTCTGCAACTCAACAGAACTGGGCACAGGACTCCAGGTGTGGCCTAACCAGTGAACTGCCAATCACATGATAAGCCCCCTGCTAAAGCAGGGGCAGCCCCAACAGTTGCCCAGATCTGTGTCTCCTGTGTTGAGGACGCCAGAGCTGGTCACCATACTCCAAATGAATCAAACTACTGTCAGAACTTTTCAGATCATTAAACTTTTCTCATTTTGGGTTGGACTAGAGGACCTTTAAAGGTCTCTTCCAACCCAAACAATTCAAGGATTGATCCTCCTCTGCCCACACAGAGAAAGGCAAAGAAAGGCCAACCAGCCAGACCATATCACATCCTGTGGTTTGGATTGGAAGGGACCTTAAAGATCATCTAGCTCCAACAGCCCTGCCACAGGCAGGGACACCTTCCAGTAGACCACATTGCTCAAGGCTCCATCCAAACCAGCCTTGAACACCTCCAGGGAGGGGCATCCGTGCCCCTCCTTGGGCAACCTGCTCCAGTGTCTCCACCTCCACCTCCCCCATGAGCAGGCACAGCTCTTTGCTCAGATTTACTCTTTTCTCATTAATTAGCCCTTTTTTCTCCCTCGTCTTAAACTTAAATGCATTAAATAAACTGCAGCCTGATAATCAAGGCACCACGAGGTATCTCCAGCACCATCAGACACCTTTCCCCTCCCCCCTCTAAACATAGCAGAGTGATTCCAAGGCCATGCTCCTGCGTGGGCTGTTCCACTGCTGAGGATATGCTGGGACCGGAGGATGAAGGCACCTGATCAAAGAGGCTTCTTGGAGGCTCCACGGCAGGTGGAGGGACATGAATAATGCACAGGATGAAAGGGGAAGCTGCAAAACTGGCTGGGGTGGGTCTCAGAGGATGTTGTGTGTGATCATCAATGGCTTAGTAAGGGGAGGAGGGGAGAGGGAGGAGGGGAGAGGGAGGAGGGGAGGAGGGAGGAGGAGGGGAGGGAGGAGGGGAGGGGAGGAGGGGAGAGAGGAGGGGAGGGGAGAGGGAGGAGGAGGAGGGAGAGGGAGGGGAGAGGGAGGAGGGGAGAGGGAGGAGGGGAGAGGGAGGAGGGGAGAGGGAGGAGGGAGAGGGAGGAGGGAGGGAGGAGGGGAGAGGGAGGAGGGGAGGAGGAGGGAGGGGAGGGGAGAAGGAGGAGGGGAGAAGGAGGAGGGGAGAAGGAGGAGGAGAAGGAGGGGGAGAAGGAGGAGGGGGAGGAGGGGGAGAAGGAGGAGGGAGAAGGAGGAGGGGAGAAGGAGGAGGGGAGAAGGAGAAGGAGGAGGGGAGAAGGAGGAGGGGAGAAGGAGGAGGGGAGAAGGAGGAGGGGAGAAGGAGGAGAAGGAGGAGGGAGAAGGAGGGGGAGAAGGAGGAGCTCCATGCCCATCACCTGGGTATTTCTACGTGCTTGTTTTATTTTCCCATCGTTCAAGTCACTCAACTATTTCCCAGCTTCTCTCTCCATCTTCTTCTGCACCTCTGGGAGGCTGGGCCAGGCTAATCTGGGCTCTGAGTCCGAGATCTTTGCTGACTCTTGCTGACCTTCCTTCCTCTGCTCTTTACTTTTGATTCTTTTTAAATACCAAGTTCAGGATCTCAACCCTGACTGGCACTTAATGGTCTGAGCTCTGCATGTCTATGAAGTGATGCAGAGCTTTGTGAGGGTGACAGCCACAGCTCCCCCTCACTTGTATCTATGCAAAAAAACCCCACTGGATCCGAAGTGAAGGCTGGACTTTTCCAGCTCCCAACACAAAGATCAATGCCTGCTAGAAGGCAGGACCATTACAAATTTACTCCTCCTGCTCCACAATACAGAAAGAAATGTTGATTTGCCTTCAGAGAGAGACAGATCTTGTGTTGTCACCAGCAAAATCCAACTGTGCCAAGCCTCACTGAACACCCAATTCTCTTTTTAGGAAGCAAGTCAAAGAAAAGCTAATCTGTGTTGGAAAATGAAAGCCATCAAATGCCTTACAAAGTTTGCACCATGGCTTAACGCTGCTGCAGGCACCGCCAGCAAGCTGTGGTGGCACAGGGCCACAGGGGTATGTTCAAGTGCTCCATATACCAGATGTAGAATTCATGCATTCATGTCTTGGTGTTCCAGCTGTCTGTCTAAGAATCCCAGCATGGTGGGGGTTGGAAGCAACCTCTGGACATCATCCAGTCCAACACTCCTGCTAAAACAGAGACACCCCCAGCACCTTGCCCAGTATCACCATGGCCAGGTGGGTTTGGAGCCTCTCCAGAGAAGGAGACTCCACAACCTCTCTGGGCAGTCTGCTCCAGGACTCCAGTACCTTCATACCAAACAAGTTTCTTCTCCTGCTCAGATGGAGCTTTCTGGGTTCCAATTTGTGCCCATTTCCCCTTGTCCTGTCACTGGGCACCACTGGGAAGAGTCTGGCCTCATCCTCTTGCCCCCACCCAGGTCCATTAGCTCTTGCTGAGAATTGATCAGATCGCCTTCTCAGGCTGCTCTTCTCCAGGCTCAACAGCTCCAGGGCTCTCAGCCTTTCCTTTTCCATGGAACATAGCTGGGAATGTGTGTTCAGGACTTCAGGATGCCATGGAGCTAACAACAGCTGGCTGGTACCTCCTTGATGGCTGCAGGACCAGCTCCATCACAGCATCTCACCTCCATGAAGAGAGCTGCTGGCTTACCAATGACAGAATTGCACAAGGAATTTCATGTTCATGTGAAAGCTGTTCCAAATTTCTTGCCTAAATCTGATCAGTTTTAGTCATGATTTGCAACACTTAGATGTGAATCTGAACATAATCACAGGGCTACAGATGCTGAAGGGACTGGAACATCTCTCTGATGAGGAAAGGCTGAGAGAATTGGGGCTTTTTAGTCTGGAAAAGAGCAGCCTGAGGGGGGATCTCATCAATGCTGATCAATACTGCAAGGGTGGGTGTCAGGAGGATGGGACCAGGCTTGTTTCAGTGGTGCCCAGTGACAGGAGAAGGGGCAATGGGCACAAACTTGAACACAGGAAGTTACATCTGCACATGAGGAGGAACTTCTTCAACTGAAGGATGATGGAGCCCTAGAGCAGACTGCCCAGAGAGATCATGAAGTCTTCATCTCCAGAAAGATTCCAAACCCATCTGGCTGCGTTCCTGTGTGATCTTCTCTAAGTGAACCCGCCTTGGCATGGAGGGTTGGACTGGATGACCTCCAGAGGTCCCTTCCAACCCCTACCATTTTGTGATGTCCTTTTGAAGAGCATTGCCCCTCCCCTCACCACAACAGAGAGCCATTTACAGGGCAATGAACAAAGCAGTTTTATCACACAGTACAGCAGGAAGCTTCCAGGGAGGCTTCAGCCAACAAGGCTGCATGGAGCAACTATCCAAAAGACAATCACATTATCACCGTGCTGCCGCTGAATACCACTGCCGTGGGACACGGACAGCCCAAGGACATTACAGCAACTCGCCTTTTGTGTCATCAAATGCAAAGCTCCTGCCAACTGCCAGAGTAAACAAGATCCACACAGCTCAAAACACACTAAAGGAAAAGCCATAAACCCCCAGCCCGTGTTTTAAGGGTCTCTTGTTGCATGGGAAGCATTTTTTGGCTGGAAGAATGGAAAATACATGAGAGGTGCTTCAGAAAAATGAGTTTAGGAAACAGAACACAGAATTAACCAGGTTGGAAAAGACCTTTGAGATCAAGTCCAACCAGTCACCCAACACCATCTAAACAACTAAACCATGGCACTAAGTGCCTCATCCAGTCTCTTCTTACACACCTCCAGTGATGGGGACTGCACCACCTCCC
The DNA here is from genome assembly GCA_033816785.1 of Picus viridis. Classification (NCBI taxonomy): domain Eukaryota; kingdom Metazoa; phylum Chordata; class Aves; order Piciformes; family Picidae; genus Picus; species Picus viridis. The sequence goes on along the minus strand of CM066586.1, from coordinate 14,526,802 downwards.
TGGGCAGCACATTCCAATGGCCAATCACTCTTTCTGTGAAGAATCTCTTTCTAACATCCAACCTAAACCTCCCCTGGCACAGCTTGAGACTGTGTCCTCTTGTTCTGCCACAAATTGCCTGGGAGAAGAGACCAACCCCCACCTGGCTATGACCTCCCTTCAGGTAGTTGTAGACGGCAATAAGGTTTGCCCTGGGCCTCCATCAACTTGCCTGTCAAGGCCTGGTCCATCAGATTGGTTGCCATGAAGGTCACAGCCGGTGCAGACACAGCAGTTACCCTGGTGACTTGTGTTGGCATCAAGGGACCCATATGAGTGTCCAGCCTGGAGGCAGAACCTGCAGACAGACCAGAAGGAAAACCTTTATTTTGTCACCAGTGAAAACAAAAAAATGCCTTTAAAAAGCTCACAGAATGGTAGGGGCTGGAAGGGACCTAAGGAGATCCAACCTGGATTTCAACACTTCCAGTATCAGAGCCCTGGGCAACCTCTTCTAGTGCCTCACCACCCTCCTGGGGAAGAATTTAGGGCAGATTTAGACAGGAGATTAGGAATAAATTCTTTATGGTGAGGGTGGTGAGAGAGTGGAGCAGGTTGCCCAGGGAGGTTGTGGTTGCCCAGAGAGGTTGTGGTTGCCTCCTCCCTTGAGGTGTTCAAGGCCAGGCTGAATGAGTTCTTGGGCACCCCGGCCTAGTGGGAGGTGTCCGTGCCCTGGCAGGGTTTTGGAGCTGGATGAACTCTGAGTTGCCTTCCAACCCAAACCATTCTATGAATCTATGACTCATCTCAATGCAGGTTGAAGCCATGACCCCCTCATCCTGTCTCTGCATGAATCAGAAGCAGCTGCAAGAGAAACAGCAGAAAATTCAGAGTTTTATTATTTGTCTCTTCTTTGGCCATGAAGTCAGGGTAAGAGAAATTCCTGCAAGACACAATCAGCAGCACGTTTAAGAAACCACCCTGCAAGGGACTCTGATCAATGCTACCCCATCCTTGCTCTGAAGAGAGGATGATGAATAAAGCACTGCTGAGGAGCAACAGGTCAGGGTGATGTTTGTTGTACTACCTACAGCACAATCATCTAACTGGAGGCACTTGTACCTTGGCCACCTCTAACAAGACACTGAACCATTTTCCATCTCCCAGACGATGCTGGGACCTCAGGCAATGAGTTTCCTTTTCATGCTTCTGTCAAAGCCCCTGGCAAAACTATTAACTTTGATCAGCTCTCTGGATATAAAGAGACGCTGAGGAGCCATCAGTTCCAGCGCTGGTGTCAAAGGTGTCTCTGATCGTGGCGTCATCCATGGAACAGCACACTCACAGCAGCCCAACAGAGATGCCAGCAGGAGTAGGCAAGTGATTGTCCCCCTGTACTCAGCACCGGTGAGCCCACACCTCTAATCCTGGGTTGAGAATTGGGCCCCTCACCCCAGGAAGGGCATTGAGGGGATGGAGCCGGTCCAGAGAAGGGCAGCAAAGCTCTGGTGAAAGGTCTGGAGAACAGGTCTGGTGAGGAGCAGGGCAGGGACCTGGGGTTGTTTAGCCTGGAGAAGAGGACACTGAGGGAAGACCTTCTGGCTCTCTACAACACCCTGAGAGGAGGCTGGAGTGAGGTGGGGGTAGTCATTTTTCCCTAGTATCAGGTGATAGGATGAGAGGAAATGGCCTGAAACTGAGATCAGCAGAGCCAAGCCTCTTCTCCACTGACTGCTGTCCCAGAAGGACTCTGTCCCATCTGCCTTCCATCTCCATTCCTGTGTTCCTGAATCCAGTGCTAGAATCTAGATCCTGAATCTGTTTCCCATCTGCTGCTGAGCCTTCCATCTCCATTCCTGTGCTCCTGAATCCAGTTCTAGAATCCAGCTCCTGAATTTGTTTCCTATCTGCTGCTGATACCAGGCTGGGACTTGCCCAGTGCCTGCCCCCAGCATCAGTGGTGCCAAAGATGCAGTCATTGCCACCAGGGCTTGGGTTCTATCTTGGTTTGTGTCTGTTTGTCTCTATTCCATGACATTGTTTTTCTTTCCATCCCAGCTGGTCAAGTTTTATTTCCCACCCCATCAGTCTCTCTCCCTTCTTCCCTTTGGGAAGGCAGAGGGCTCATGGAGAGCCTCTGGCTCTGTTCTGGTGGCCAGCAAGAACAGGATCTATTCTCATTTTGGTAAGGGATGTGCAGATGGCTGCCTCTCTATGTTCTATCTACATCATACTCAGAGAAGCCCACACAGCTATTTTGAATTCATCCCAAATGCCCACCTTTGATGGTAACATCTCAGAAACCCCAGAGAAGAGGATGACTGCCTTGTCCTCTTCCACCTTTCAGTTTGCAAGGGATGGGGGAAATATTTCCCTCTATAGCCTGTGCCACCAAATGGGCTCCACCCAGGTCCTCTCCTGCTGCTGAAGTTCTCCCTGAGGAACAGCCTTGTCTCAGGTAGCTTCCAACTTTCTGGCCAATCCCCTTGAGAAACACTGAGCTGATCCATAACTGCTCCTCACACACATGGCCACACATCACAGCTCACACCACCACTGCCATAGCAGGAGCAGCTCCAGAAATGCCACCAGTCCCTTCCCACTGCTGCCTCCCAAGAGTTAGGACCATGGCCATGCAGCATGTGGACCACATGTTAGCTCCATCTGGAGACTCCCAAGGGTTCACATGCAAGTTCTGAGGCTTACAGGGACACCAGGGAGATGTAAGCTCAGACTGAGGCAAGCACATGAATTTCAGTAGGCAAGCAATTCCCTGCACCCCAAATTGGAGTAATTTCCACACTGTGCTTAATTATCTCCCTCTAGTCAGACATGGAGATGAGCTCTGCTCATTTTGCCACCACATGTGACTTGCCACCTCATCATTTCAGCTGCTGCTTTATGCTGACTGATAATCACATCCAGGAGCAAGGAAATTATCACTGTACCTTTTAAAACAGACAGGCTGGAGGGAAGGGATGCCATCCAGAGGGACCTGGACAGGCTGGAGAGGTGGGCACAAGCCAACCTCATGAGCTTCAACAAAACCAAGTGCAGGGTCCTGCAGCTGGGTCGAGGCAATCCCAGGCACAAATCCAGGCTGGGCAGGGACTGGCTGGAAAGCAGCTCTGAGGAGAGAGACTTGGGGGTGCTGGTGGACGAGAAGCTCAACAGGAGCTCTCAATGTGCACTTGCAGCCCAGAAAGCAAATCAGATCCTGGGCTGCATCAGGAGAAGTGTGGCCAGCAAGTCAAGGGAGGGGATTCTCCCCCTCTACTCAGCTCTGGTGAGACCCCACCTGGAGTACTGCCTCCAGTTCTGGAGCCCCTATTACAAGAGGGATCTGGAGGTGCTGGAAGGTGTCCAGAGAAGGGCCACGAGGATGATCAGAGGGCTGGAGCACCTCTCCTATGAGGACAGACTGTGAAGGAGTTGGGGCTGTTCAGTCTGGAGAAGAGAAGGCTCCAAGGTGACCTCATTGTGGCTTTCCAGTATCTGAAGGGGGCTACAAGAAAGCTGGGGAGGGACTTCTCAGGACATCAGGTAGTGATAGGACTAGGGGGAATGGAATGATGCTGGAGGTGGGGAGATTCAGGCTGGAGGTGAGGAGGAAGTTCTTCCCCATGAGAGTGGTGAAGCCCTGGAATGGGTTGTCCAGGGAGGTGGTTGAGGCCCCATCCCTGGAGGTGTTTAAGCCCAGGCTGGCTGAGGCTTTGGCCAGCCTGATCTAGTGTGGGGTGTCCCTGCCCATGGCAGGGGGTTGGAACTAGATGATCCTTGTGGTCCCTTCCAACCCTGACTGATACTATGATACTAAAATCATAGAAACATTACAATCAGAGAAGACAGCCTGAAATGACAGAGTCCAGCCATTAACATGACACTGCCAGGTCACCACTGAACCACAGAATCATAGAAGTGTTTGGGTTGGAAGAGACCTCTAAGATCATCAAATCCAACTGTCAACCCCAAACCACCATGGGCATTAAACCATCTCCTGAAGTGCCATGTTGATGTGATTCTCCAGGGATGGTGACTCCATCACACCCCTGGGCACCTTATTCCAATGCCTGACCACATCCCTCAGCATCACAGCCACATTTTTGGGGAACACTTTCAGGGATGGGGACACCACCACCTCTTTGGGCAACCTGTTCCAAGGTTTAACCAAATTTTCAGTGAAGAAATTCTTCTTCATGTCCAACCTAAACCATCGCTGGTGCAACTTGAGGTCATTTCCTCCTATCCTTTTGATGCAATAGAAGCAATTAATCCACAGAACTGAAAGGAATACAGAATAAACCGGGTTGGAAAAGACCTTTGAGATCATCAAGTCCAACCTGTTACCCAACACCATCTAATCAGCTAAACCATGGCACTAAGTGCCTCATCCAGGCTCTTCCTAAACACCTGAACAGGCAGAGAGGGACCTGGGGGTGCTGGTTGATTGTAGGCTGAACATGAGCCTGCAGTGTGCCCAGGCAGCCAGGAAGGCCAGTGGCATCCTGGCTTGCATCAGGAACAGTGTGGCCAGCAGGAGCAGGGAGGTCATTGTGCCCCTGTACACTGCACTGGTTAGGCCACACCTTGAGTACTGTGTCCAGTTCTGGGCCCCTCAGTTTAGGAAGGATGTTGACTTGCTGGAACGTGTCCAGAGAAGGGCAACAAAGCTGGGGAGGGGTTTGGAACACAAGCCCTATGAGGAAAGGCTGAGGGAGCTGGGGTTGCTTAGCCTGGAGAAGAGGAGACTGAGGGGTGACCTTATTGCTCTCTACAACTACCTGAAGGGAGGTTGTAGCCAGGCAGAGGTTGGCCTCTTCTCCCAGGCAGCCAGCACCAGAACAAGAGGACACAGTCTCAGGCTGCGCCAGGGCAGGTTTAGGCTGGATGTTAGGAAGAAGTTCTACACGGAGAGAGTGATAGCCCATTGGAATCGGCTACCCGTGGAGGTGGTGGAGTCACCTTCACTGGAGGTGTTCAGGAGAAGACTTGATGGGGTGCTTGGCTGTATGGTCTAGTTGTTGGGTGGGTTGGATTGTTTGATGGGTTGGACGCGATGATCTTGAAGGTCTCTTCCAACCTGGTGTATTGTATTATTGTACCTCCAGTGATGGTGACTCCACCACCTCCCTGGGCAGCACATTCCAATGGCCAATCTCTCTGTGAAGAATTTCTTCCTAACATCCAGCCTAAACCTCCCCTGGCACAGCTTGAGACTGTGTCCTCTTGTTCTGATGCTGGTTGCCTGGGAGAAGAGACCAGCCCCCACCTGGCTACAACCTCCCTTCAGGTAGTTGGAGTGAGGTGGAGGCTGGTCTCTTCTCCCTAGTATCAGGTGATGGAATGAGAGGAAACAGCCCAAAGTTGTGCCAGGGGATGTTTAGGTTAGAAATCAGGAAAGATTTCTTGGCTGCAAGAGTGGTCAGGCACTGGAAAAGGCTGCCCAGGGAGGTAATGGAGTCACCATCCCTGGAGGTGTTCAAGATACATAATCCTGCTGTCACTCTACCTTCCTTTAACCTGACCTGAGACCTCCCTAGTGTCAGGTGATAGAATAAGAGGAAATGGCCTGAAATGGTGCCAGGAAATGTTTAGGCTGGAGATTAGGAACAATTTCTTTCCTGCAGGAGTGGTCAGGCTGCCCAGGGAGGTGGTGGAGTCACCATCCCTTGAGGTGTTCAAGATACCTGTGGCCATGGTACTTGGGGACATGGTTTAGTGGCCATGATGATGTTGGGCTGATGGTTGGACTCAAGGATCTTGGAGGTCTGTTCCAACTGAAACGATTCTCTGATTCTAACTGTTGGAGGAGATCTTCGAGCTCATCAAGCGCAAGTGTTCCCTTAGTGCTCACAATCCCACTGCTGCTGCTAAGCCACTGCCACTAAACCACATCCCTCAGCACCACATCCACACAGCTTGTAAACACCTCCAGGGATGGTGACTCCACCACTTCCCAGGGCAGGGAAGAATTCACACCTTCCACTCCTGCTGGAGTCAAGCAGATAGATAGACACAGCGAGATGCAATTTCTTACACGCAGATGGAGCTCAACTACTCAGCTTAATTATAGCTGCGACTCAGCAAAGAAACCGAGATGATTTAAGGCAATCACAACCTTGAAGGAATAAATATTGATGCTTTCCAGCTCTTTGTGCTCTCAGGCTTTGCAAGAGATGGATCTGGAATGCAAATAAACTCCGGAGACTGAGCGTCCTGTCACCATGCGAGAGGAGCTTTTGGTGTGTGCTGAGCATAACCTGGGCTCGAATAAGTCCTAGAATCATAAATTCACAGAATGGTTTGGGTTGGAAGGGACCTTAAGGATCATCTAGCTCCAACCTCCCTGCCATGGGCATGGACAGCTTCCACTAGACCAGGTTGCTCAAGGCCTCATCCAGCCTTGCCATGAACAGCTCCAGGGAGGGGCTGAATAAGAAGAGTGAAGAACCTCACACTCACCCACCCAGAGTCTCTGCAACCTATGATTAGGTTTAGGCAAATTTTCAAGCAACTGTAGAATTATGGAGTGGTTTAGAATCATAGAATCAATAAGGTTGGAAGAGACCTGAAAGATCATCAAGTCCAACCTGTCACCGAATACCTCATTACTACTAAACCATGGCACCAAGTGCCACATCCTTGAACCCTCTTGAACAACTCCAGGGATGGTGACTCCACCACCTCCCTGGGCAGCACATTCCAATGGCTAACAGCTCTCTCTGGGAAGAACTTTCTCCTCACCTCCAGCCTAAACTTCCCCTGGTGCAGTTTGAGACTGTGTCCTCTTGTTCTGGTGCTGGTTGCCTGGGAGAAGAGACCAACCCCCTCCTGGCTACAACCTCCCTTCAGGGAGTTGTAGAGAGCAAGAAGGTCTCCCTGAGCCTCCTCTTCTCCAGGCTAAACAACCCCAGCTCCCTCAGCCTCTCCTCACAGGGCTGTGCTCAAGGCCTCTCCCCAGCCTTGTTGCCCTTCTCTGGACATGTTCAAGAGTCTCAATGTCCTTCTTAAACTGAGTGGCCCAGAGCTAGACAGAGGCTGGAAGGGACCTCTAAAGACCATTTAGTCCAACCCCACTGCAGTCAGCAGGGATATCTGCAACTGTAGCAGGCTGCTCAGACCCCCAAACTGGAAACCAGGAGGTTCCATCTGATGATGAGGAAGAACTTCTTCAGTGTGTAGGTGCTGGAGCCCTGGAACAGGCTGCCCAGAGATGTTGTGGAGCCTCCTTCTCTAGAGACTTTCAAGACCCATCTGGATGTGTTCCTGTGTGACCATGCTTTGGCAAGGGGTTTGGATTCAGTGATCTTCAGAGGCCCATCCCAATCCCTACTGTTTTATGATGCTATGATTCTGCATAACTGACTGATGCTGCCTCACCTCCAGCAGAAGCCACCACTTTCAGGTGTGCATCAGGCGTCAAACGAAATGAGACAGCAGCTATTTCCTGGGAGAGCCAGCTAACTTCTGCAGCACCTTTGGTATTTGTAGCAGACATCACTGAGAGGCTATTTCTGTACCACACAGACACATCACTGTTGCTATTTCCTTCCACTACTTGCTTGTGGCCAAAACAGAACTCAAGAGAGGGAGCAGGGAGGTTCCTGATGCTCGTGGCCCCCTTGAGAGAGACATGACAGATGTTCAGGACAAAGCTGCTCTAGACAAGTGCTTCCTCTCTGCCTCAGCAGAGCCAAGGGCTCTCCTCACTCCATTACACAGCACAGAGATGTTAACAACCTGGTAAGAGGAGTCGCACTGCCCATGGCAAAATGAGGTGACATCAGTCCTGGACCTTAGCCCAGCTGTTATGGCAGCAGAGGTCTCCTGTTCCTGCTGCTCAGGGTCAATTCTCACCTTTTCCAATTAAACCACAACACTTCCAAGTGTATCTTCAAGCCAGGTTAGCAATTTGGAAAGGGATTAAGCCTAATTTTCTTCAGAGTGATTCAAGGCAAAAAAAAAAAATGACTAAAAGCAGCAAGGGCCATGGAGTTGATTTGCATAGATCCACAGAATTATAGAAAGGTTTTGGTTGGAAGAGACCTTTAAGGTCACCAGGTCCAGCCATGAATCCAGGTCACCACTAAACCATGTTCCCCAGAACCACATCTCCACACCTTCAAAGCCCCACTAGGGATGAGGACTCCATCACTGCACTGGGCACCTTTACAGCCCTTTTGAGGAAGAAACTGATCCTCATGTCCAACCTAAACCTCCCCTGGTGCGACTTGAGTCCATTCCTTTGTAAAATACGTCTCCAGCACAACTGACAGTGCCCAGCCACAGAGAGACTTAGTAAAGCCTGCCCTGTCCTTCCTCATCCCAAACTCAAACCAGCAAAAAGCCACCTGTGTGAGCACTCCAGTTCAAGAGAGACAAGGAACTACTGAACAGAGTACAGAGGAGGCTTCAAAGATGCTGAGGGGCCAGGAGCATCTCTGTGAGGAGGAAAGGCTGAGAGACCTGGGGCTGTTGAGCCTGGAGAAGAGCAGCCTGAGAGGGGAGCTGATCAATGCTCAGCAAGAGCTAAAGGACCTGTGGGGGGCAAGAGGATGGGGACAGACTCTTGTCAGCGGTACCCAGTGACACTACAAGGGGCAATGGGCACAAACTGAAACCCAGGGGTTCCATCTGACCAGAAGTAGATACTTATTTGGTGTGAGGGTGCTGGAGCAGGCTGCTCCCCAGAGAGGTTGTGGAATGTCTGGAGACATTCCAAACCCACCAGGACATTGTGATCCTGGTTGAGCTGCTGTGTGTGCTCCTTTTTTAGCAGGAGATTTGAACTGGATGATCTCCAGAGGTCTCTTCCAGCCCCCACCATGCTGGGATTCTGTAGTTGCAGTATGCTGGCCGTGCACAGCAGGAGGGGATTCTCCTCCTGAGCTCAGCACAGACATGAAGATTATCCTGTTTATTCTTCAGGGCTCAAGAGGTTACATCCTTCCTGCCCATGAAAGCTCTGGGGTCTCCACTCCTGCTGCTTCCCAGCTTAATCTTTTGACTGATGGCCAAGACCAAGAGGATTTCCATTGCTTACTCATCTCTAGCCTGGTGCTCCTGCGCTGACCCCACCAGAGGCCAAAACCCCTGCAGATATAAGTTTCATTTGAATGGAGGCTTCCTGCCAGTGCAGCTGCTCTCAGCCAGGAGAAAACAGGAATTTTGCTCCCCTTCCTCCAATATTTGAATTTATTCCAGTACTTTGTTTTGTTCCCAGAACCCAAAAATGGTGTTTTAACTCCTCTGCTCTGTCAGATTTTTTATTGCTTGGTTTTATGCCTGTTCCTCAGTCCTCATAGAATTGTTGCAGTTGGAAAAGCCCTCTAAAGGTCACTGAGTCCAACCTCCTACCCAGCACCACCATGGCCACTATATCATGTCCCCAGCTGCCATGTCCACACATTTCTTGAACACCTCCAAGGCTGGTGACTCCACCACCTCCCTGGGCAGCCTCTTCCAGTGCCTGACCACTCTTGCAACCTCATATCCAACCCAGCCCTCCCTGGCACAATTTCAGGCCATTTCCTCTGGTTCTATCACCTGATACTAGGGAGAAGAGACCAACCCCTAACTGGCTCCAACTTCCTTTCAGGGAGTTGTATGTAGAGAGCCAGAAGGTCTCCCTTCAGCCCCCTGTTCCCCAGACTGAACAACTCCATTTCCCTTCAGCTGCTCCTCACCAGACCTGTTCTCCAGACCATTCACCACCTTTGTTGCTCTTCTCTGGACCTGCTGCAACACCTCAATATCCTTCTTGGAGTGAGGGACCCAAAACCCAACCCAGGATTTGAGGTGTGGCCTCAGCAGTGCCAAGTAGAGGGTAGTGGCTGTTTATAACTTCCCCTGGTAGCTGTCAGGAAAGGAGCTCCACAGGGTAATGGTTATTTATGGTGTGGAGCTCTGCAGGACTGCTGCACGCTCCGTGACCTGGAGCATGGCCATGGCCCCTCCACTTCTCAGCTGGGAACCAGAAACTGGAGGAAACGGAGCAGTGAGGTGTTACCAGGAGTTAAGGACAGACCAGACATGAACAGATTTAGAGCAGGAGTGTCACAGCACATTGTCCCCAGAGCCTCTGGATGTCACAGCCAGAGTTACTGGGTGAAATGGTGCAGGATTCACCTTCTTCCCCATGCAGTGCAAGTCTAAGGGGGCTGGTCTCCAAGGAGATTTTCCTTGTTCCAGTCCACTGGGACTGAACTGGCAGGCAAAGCAAAGCCAAAGATGCACTGCTTCCTATCAACCAACCTAGAACTTCCCTGAAACAACCTGAAGCCATTTCCTGTTGTCCTATTCCTTGTTCCTTGGGAGAAGACACAGACACCCACTTCACTCCAACCTCCTTTCAGGGAGTTGTAGAGAGCCAGAAGGACTCCCCTCAGCCTCCTTTTCTTCAGGCTTAACAACCACAGTTCCCCAAGGACAGAGTAGAATGGAATAGAATTAACCAGGTTGGAAGAGACCTTTGAGATCACTGTGTCCACCCTATCACCCAACACCGTCTAATCAACTAAACCATGGCACCAAGCACCCCATACAGTCTCTTCCTAAATACCTCCAGGGATGGGGACTCCATCACCTCCCTGGGCAGCACATTCCAATGGCAAATAATTCTATGAAGAACTTCTTCCTAACCTCCAGCCTAAACCTCCCCTGGCACAGCTTGAGACTGTGTCCTCTTGTTCTGTCAGAGGTTGCCTGGGAGAAGAGACCAACCCCCACCTGGCTACAACCTCCCCTCATGTAGTTGTAGAGAGCAAGAAGGTCTCCCTGAGCCTCCTCTTCTCCAGGCTAAGCAACCCCAGCTCCCTCAGCCTCTCCTCACAGGGCTGTGCTCCAAACCCCTCCCCAGCTTTGCTGCCCTTCTCTGGACACCATCCAGTATCTCAACATCTTTCCTTAACTGAGGGGCCCAGAGCTGGACACAGGACTCAAGGTGTGGCCTCAGCAGTGCTGAGTCCAGGGGCACAATGACCTCCCTGCTCCTGCTGGCCACACTGTTCCTGATGCAGGCCAGGATGCCATGGGCCACCTGGGCACACTGCTGGTTCATGTTCAGCCTACTATCAACCAGTACCCCCAGGTCCCTTTCTGCCTGGCCACTCTCCAGCCACTCTGACCCCAGCCTGTAGCACTGCATGGGGTTGTTGTGGCCAATGTATAGAACCTGGCACTTGGATGTGTTCAATCTCATGCCCTTGGACTCTGCCCATCTGTCCAGCCTGGCAAGATCCCTCTGGAGAGCTCTCCTGCCCTCTAACAGATCAACTCCTGCTCCCAGCTTGGTGTCATCTGCAAGTTTGCTGATGACTGTCTCAGTCCCCTCATCCAGATCATCAATGAAGATATTAAAGAGGATGGGGCCCACCACTGATCCCTGGGGGACACCACTAAGTGCCTGGCTGCCAGCTGGATGTGGCACCATTCACCACCACTCTCTGGGCTCAGCCCTCCAGCCAGTTCCCGAGAACCTCCCTTGACCTTCTTAATGCAGCTCAGGAGACCATTGGCCTTCTTGGCCAACAGGAAACATTGCAGGCTTATGGAAAGTCAGAAATGAGCTGTTCAGTAACAAGCTCTCATCTGTGGGGAGCTGCCTCAGCACTGACCCAGGCTCCTACAGAAGCCAGGTTGTTTCTTCACAGCTTGTTTTTTTAAGGGATACTTTCCCAAAGGTACCTCTCTTCCTCCATAAACACAGTTCTGGTTCACCTAAACCAGGGAGGACATGGAACTGTTGGAGAGAGTCCAGAGGCGGCCGTGGAGATGATCAGAGGGCTGGAGCAACTCCCCTGTGGAGACAGCTTGAGGGGGCTGGGGCTGTTCATCCTGGAGAAGAGAAGGCTCCAGGGAGACCTCAGAGCAGCCTCCCAGGACCTGCATGAGCCTACAGGCAAGCTGGGGAGGGACTTTTGACAAAGGGTTGTGGTGACAGGACATGGGGGAACAGACTGAAGCTTGAGGAGGGGAGACTTAGACTGGAGATTAAGAAGAAATTCTTTACAGTGAGGGTGGTGAGACACTGGAACAGGTCTCCCAGGGAGGTTGTGAACATCCCCTCTCTGGATGTGCTCAAGGCCAGGCTGGGTTGCCGTGAGCACCCTGGGCTAGTGGCAAGTGTCCCTGCATACGGCAGGGGGTTGGAACTAGATGGTCTTTAGGGCCCTCTCCAACCCATATCATTCTGTGATTCTATGGTTTAAAAGCACACAAGTGGGGTTTGTACAGATGTGAGAAGAAAAGTTGACCTTTCAAAGAGTGGAGGAACACCTCAGTACTCATGAACAGCAGTACAGGGAGGAGGAGAGCAATGCTCTGAGTGATTGGATTGAAAGGAGGAGACAGTAAAGTTTCATCTTTCCAGAAGTGCCTGAGCAACCAAAAGGAAGGAAAGTGCTCTGACTGCCAAAAGAGCTTCAGCTGAAGTCTGCAATTATTTAAATACCAGGGGGCATAAATCCAGAGGAAATCATCCCTCGTTAGGTCAGAGAATTACTTAAGGAAGGTAATTGCCCATCTCCTTGAAGGCTTAAAGGCCAGCAGACAAGGCCATTTCAGCAATCAGGTGCAAGTCATCTCCTCCAACTGCTGCTGAGAACCAGGCTTTCAAAGCCTGGTTTTATCATCCTTCATCACCGAGGAATTAAGGGCTGGTTGAGTTCCAGCTGTGAGGACTCTGCTGAGATTTCTCTCATGGTATCACACAGTGGGTTTGGGTTGGAAGGGGCCTTTAAAGCTCACCCAGCTGAGAGCAAATCAGAACTTCAGGGCTGAAAGGCGAAACTTTTGGGTGTCAGAAGCCAAAGGAGGATGGAAAAGTCTGGATGAGTTGTCTGGGCTGAGTAGCTGTGTAGGAGAATGAGATCTTAATAGAATCATGGAATGGACCTTTAAAGGTCCTTCAGTCTGCAGGCAGCAGGGACATCTACAACTAGAGCAGGTTGCTCACAGCGGTTCCAGGGGTGAGGCATCTCCCATCTCTCTGGGCAACTCTCAGTGTCCACAAGCACTCCCAGCTCCTTCTTGGCAGAGCTGTGTTCCAGCAGGTCAACCCCCACCTCTACTGGTTCTGAGGGTTGCTGGCCCTGCTCCCCATGTGCAGCACTCTACATTTGCCCTTGTCAAACTTCATGAGGTTCACCTCTGCCCAACTCTCCAGCCTGGCCAGGCCTCACTGAATGGCAGCACACTGATGGCCTGTCAGCCACTCCTCCCAGTTGGGTATCATCAGCAAACTGGTTGGAGGACTATTCTGACCATTCATCAAGGGCACTGATTAGGATCACAGAACCATAGAATTGTTCTGGTTGGGAGAGATCTCCAAGATCCTTGAGTCCAACTGTCAACCTAAGACCATCATGGGCAAATTGCCAGATGGCCAGATATTGAATAAGACTGGACCCAGTTATGATCCATGGTGAGCACCATAATCAAGAGTCTACATCCCCTTTCATCACTGCTGCAGGTGCAGGAGTGGCTGCAGATGGAGCCTCCAGCACATCAATTCCAGGGTTTGCAGCTCAGAAGTCACAAATTTGTCACCTGCAAGGGCCAGTGTGGTGCCAGCCCCAGCCCCTCCTTAGGGGCTGCCAGACCTCCTGACTGGGTTGCAGAAACATCATCATCACACTTAGCATGTGGTAAAGAGAAGTAAATTTGCACTGAAATCAATGAAATTCTCTTTAGCTACTCTAGGGAGGCAACCATACAACGCTTAAAAATGGGGAATTTAATTAATTTACCTTATTTATATTCTGGCCAACCAGCCAAGACTAATTTTACATCCTTAAAGGTATTTACTCTTCTGGAGTGGAGCCTGACTGAGAAACACAGAATCACAGGATTGTGTTTGGGTTGGAAAAGGCCTCTAAAGATCACCGAGTCCAAACATCAAACTAAGACCACCACGGCCATCAAACCATGTCCCCAAGTGTCATCTCCCCACACTTCTTGAACACCTTCAGGGATAGCGAGTCCACCAGCTCCCTGGGCAGCCTGCCTCACTGAGTGGCAATCAGACATTGCAAGCCAACCAGAAAAGGTCCTAATTATAGCTGGTGAAAAACACCAAGAAAATGACAACACCTTTGTTTTCCACCACTTCAGATGCTGGGTGGACAATGCTGTTCTACTGCCCCTGGGCACCACTGACAAGAGTCTGGCCCCAGCCTCTTCAGCTCTTTTGTCTCTTTAAAAACCCACAGCCTTTTAGCTCTTGCTGAGCATTGAGAAATCTACTCCAAGTCTGCTATTCTCCAGGCTCAATGGCCTCAGCATAGAAAAATAGAATCAGTCAGGGTGGAAAGGGACCACAAGGATCATCTAGTTCTAACCCCTCTGCCATGGGCAGGGACACCCCACACTAGATCAGGCTGGCCAGAGCCTCAGCCAGCCTGGGCTTAAACACCTCCAGGGATGGGGCCTCAACCACCTCCCTGGACAACCCATTCCAGGGCTTCACCACTCTCATGGGGAAGAACTTCCTTCTCACATCCAGCCTGAATCTCCCCACCTCCAGCTTCATTCCATTCCCCCTAGTCCTATCACTACCTGAGATCCTGAGAAGTCCCTCCCTGGCCTTCCTGTAGCCCCCTTCAGATACTGGAAGGCCACAATGAGGTCACCTCAGAGCCTTCTCTTCTCCAGACTGAACAGCCCCAACTCCTTCACAGTCTGACCTCATAGGAGAGGTGCTCCAGCCCTCTGATCATCCTCGTGGCCCTTCTCTGGACACCTTCCAGCACCTCCAGATCTCTCTTGTAATAGGGGCTCCAGAACTGGAGGCAGTACTCCAGGTGGGGTCTCACCAGAGCTGAGTAGAGGGGGAGAATCCCCTCCCTTGACCTGCTGGCCACACTTCTCCTGATGCAGCCCAGGATCTGATTGGCTTTCTGGGCTGCAAGTGCACATTGAGAGCTCCTGTTGAGCTTCTCGTCCACCAGCACCCCCAGGTCTCTCTCCTCAGAGCTGCTTTCCAGCCAGTCCCTGCCCAGCCTGGATTTGTGCCTGGGACTGCCTCGACTGGACCTCCCTCCAGATTCTCTTGCTTCATGATTTTTCTGTTGCAGACTCAAATCTCTCATAGAAAATTCTTCTAAGGGAATATGATGCCTCTTGTAGCTAATGAGGAAGAACCAAACCAATCTGTAATGAAATGGTTGAGCAAGGGTGTCAAGCACAGACTGGCACATGAAAGGAAGGTCGTGGATGCCCCCTCCCTGGAGGTGTTCACAGCCAGGCTGGATGAGATCTTGAACAGCCTGATCTAGTAGAAGGCACCATTGTCCATGGCAGGGGAGTTGGAACTAGATGATCTTTAAGGTCCCTTCCCACCTAAATCATTCTGTGATTCTATGAAAGAGCCTCCAGCCTAGGGATCAGTCCTCAGGAACATAGGTGAGCAAGTTAGCATCCGACAAGCTATATGGAAAAGCAGACCCTATGGATCCCCAGAAATTCATTTTGCCTCAGGAATTCAGCTCAAAAAGCAGTGAGGAAGATTTTCAGGGAACCCTTCAGTCCTGCCCCCATGGCAACCTCTCATCTAAGGCATGAAATCAAGAGAGAGTTAAGGGCAGCCACATGCCTCCAAGGCAGCTCCCAAGGTTTAGGTTGGAGATTAGGAACAATTTCTTTGCTGCAAGAGGGGTCAGGCATTAGAATAGGCTGCCCAGGGAGGTAGTGGAGTCACCACCCCTGGAGAAATGTGTGGACATGGCACTTGGGGACACAGTGTAATGGTTATAGTGGTGTTGGGTTGAAGGTTGGACTTGATGACATCGAAGGGCTCTTCCAACCCAAACAATTCCATGATTCTGTGGTTCTAAGACAAGATTAAAAAATCCCAAGGCTGGCCAAATAATAATGAAGCAGAAAAGAGAAAGAAAAGTGCTATCTAGCATGCTTTAGGTATCACAGTATCACCGAGGTTGGAAGAGACCTCAAAGATCATCAAGTCCAACCTGTCACCCAACACCTCATGACTACTAAGCCAAGTGCCATGTCCAATCCCCTCTTGAACACCTCCAGGGATGGTGACTCCACCACCTCCCTGGGCAGCACATTCCAATAGCAAACGACTCTCTCAGTGAAGAACTTTCTCCTCACCTCCAGCCTAAACTTCCCCTGGTGCAGCTTGAGACTGTGTCCTCTTGTTCTGGTGCTGGTTGCTAGAGAGAAGAGACCAACCCCTCCTGGCTACAACCTCCCTTCAGGGAGCTGTAGAGAGCAATGAGGTCTCCCCTGAGCCTCCTCTTCTCCAGGCTAAGCTGCCCCAGCTGCCTCAGCCTCTCCTCACAGGGCTGTGCTCGAGGCCTCTCCCCAGCCTCGTTGCCCTTCTCTGGACACGTTCAAGAGTCTCAATGTCCTTCTTAAACTGGGGAGCCCAGAACTGGACACAGGACTCAAGGTGTGGCCTAACCAGTGCTGAGTACAGGGGTACAATAACTTCCCTGCTCCTGCTGGCCACACTATTCTTGATGCAGGCCAGGATGCCATTGGCCTTCTTGGCCACCTGGGCACACTGCTGGCTCATGTTTAGGCAGATGTCAATCAGCACCCCCAGGTCCCTCTCTGTTTGGCAGCTCTCCAGCCACTCTGACACCAGCCTGTCACTGCATGGAGTTGCTGTGGCCAAAGTGCAACACCCAGCACTTGGACTTGTTGAATGCCATCCTGTTGGACTCTGCCCAGTCGGTCAAGGTCCCTCTGCAGAGCCCTTCTGCCCTCTAACAGATCAACATCTGCTCCGAACTTGGTGTCATCTGCAAATTTGCTGATGAGTGTCTCAATCCCCTCATCCACATCATCAATGAAGATATTAAAGGAGATGGGGCCCAGCACCGATCCCTGGGGGATGCCACTGGTGACTGGCCTCCAGCTGGATGTGGCACCATTCACCATCACTCTCTGGGTTCGGCCCTCCAGCCAGTTCCTAACCCAGCACAGAGTGCTGCTGTCCAAGCCACGAGCTGACAGCTTAGCCAGGAGTTTGTTGTGGGGGATGGTGTCAAAGGCCTTGCTGAAGTCCAGGTAGACCACATCCACAGGCCTCCCCACATCCACCAGGCCAGTCACCGGGTGACTCTCCACGTGCTGTGGCGAGTGGGTGCGGCAGCACAGTGACCCACCACAGCCCAGCACCCACTGAGCCGGCAGCAAAGAGCGAAACATGAGCAAACCCGGACCAAATCCCTCAAAGTGCCTTTGCTTTCTGGAGGGAAAATTGCTAAGTGCTGCATTAGTATTAATCTTGCAAGCGTCAGCAGCGGGAGCTGCTTGGATCTGCACCGCTTGCTGGCCTCCTGAACGGAGAAAAGCCACCCCACAGGTATTTGATCAGTCTAACTGCTGCTGCTAACTGGTGAAATCTGATTTGAACTCTCTCCACAGCACTGCACTGTAAAGGGGGAGAAAAAAAAAAAAAAAAGACAAGAAGAAAAAAAAAAGAAACCCACCCAAGAACAACAGAACCCTTACTCCTTGTTTTACCAAGCAGTTTAACACAGAGTAAATTAAGTCTGACTTCCATGACATTTACCAAGCAAACAGTTGGGCATGAACGAGAAGGCTTTGGGTTGTTTGTCTTCTTTAACTGCTACGTGCAATATTTAATTAAGTGGGGTGTTGGGTTTGGGGTTTGGGTTTTTTTGTTGGCTATTGTCAATAACTTGATATTACATTCAAGACACTGAACCTGTTTCTCCTGGTCCACCCCTGGAGAAAAGAGCTGTTTACCCAAGAAGACAGCAGAAATGAAGCAGGACTAATTTGTAACTGATAGCAGCCTGGCCGCGGGATCCTTACCGGAGATAAGATGAAGTGCCACGGCAGGACAATCCCTCTGAGAGGGTATTTTTATCCTGCCAGAAAATCTTGCCTTCCACTTCTACTTAGTCATATCTGCAGTAAAAGGAGGATTAGAGATGTCTTTTCCTATGGATAGATAAGATAGGCCCAGAAAAAACACCTCTTAATGCCTTGGAAATCACCCTGTGTTTGCACAGACTAACTGCAGCACAACCCACAAAGCCGCCTGAGTCCAGCCAGGTCTTTGCATCAATAAATGCTCCATTATTGACCTGATTTTTTTCCAATAAAGATGGAACAAAAACCCTACAATATTAGAAAGTTCTGCCCCAGGCTACTCTGCCTCTCCTTTTCATGCAGGATGCTTGTCTTACAAACTCGAAGAAAAAGCTGCATTCTCACACAAACAATGGGAACCACCTTCAGAAACAGAATCCCAGCATAAGGGGAGTTGAAAGAGAACATCCAGTCCAACCCCCCTGCTAAGGCAGGGGCACCCACAGCAGCTTGCTCAGGATCACAATGGCCAGGTGGGCTCAGCCCAGAGAAGAGGAGGCTCAGGGGAGACCCTATTGCTCTCTACAACTACCTGAAGGGAGGTTGTAGCCAGGAGGGGGTTGGTCTCTTCTCCCAGGCAACCAGCACCAGAACAAGAGGACACAGTCTCAAGCTGTGCCAGGGGAAGTTTAGACTGGAGGTGAGGAGAAAGTTCTTCCCAGAGAGAGTTGTTAGCCATTGGAATGTGCTGCCCAGGGAGGTAGTGGAGTCACCATCCCTGGAGGTGTTCAAGAGGGGACTGGACGTGGCACTTGGCTTAGTAGTCAGGAGGTGTTGGATGACAGGTTGGACTTGATGATCTTCGAGGTCTTTTCCAACCTTGTTGATTCCATGATTCTATGATTCTCACCAGAGAAGGAGACTCCACAACCTCTCTGGGCAGCCTGCTCCAGGGCTGGTTGGTGTGAGGGTTCACACCAAGCAAGTTTCTCCTCCTCTTCAAGTGGAACCTCCTGGGTTCCAGTTTGTGCCCATTGCCCATGTCAGATTGCTGGGCACCACTGACAGAAGTCTGGCCCCATGCCATTGCCCCTGCACAGGTCCTTTAGCTCTTGCTGAGCATTGATCAGCTCCCCTCTCAGGCTGCTCTTCTCAAGGCTCAACAGCCCTAGGTCTCTCAGCCTTTCCTCCTCACAGAGATGCTCCAGGCCCCTCAGCATCTTTGCAGCCTCAACTGGACTCTCTTCAGTAGTTCCCTGTCTCGCTTGTACTGGGGAGCCCAGAACTGGACCCAGGACCACAGCTGTGGCCTCATTAGGGCAGACTAGAGGAGGAGGAAACCCTCCCATGACCCTCTGGCCACACTCTTCTTGATACATAGCAGGAGACCACTGGCTGCCTTGAGGGCACATCATTAGGTCACGGTGTCCTTGCTGAACAACCACCCCAGTTCTTAGAGACTCTTAACTGGGCAGCTGAGCATTTGTAGTTTCCATCAGAGATTTGCTGTCCAACAGGAGGAGAACACTGATGCTTTTTTAACTGTGATCTCTACCACTTGGAGCTTCTAAACCCACCCCACACTGGTGTCTCCTCTTGCATGCACCAGCAGAGATATGAAACAGAGAAGTCATTTTCTGCTGGGTATTAGCTGGAGTAGGAAGTTATCACTTTAATAACTATAAACATTCATTTGCTTGCTTCGTTACACAGCATTAAAGCTGGGCAGATCATTTACAACAAGCTTGTTAGAACTGCTCAGTATTCAAAGTCAAGCTGCTTCTGCTGAGAGACAGGCAGGACACCCAGAAAAGAATAGAGAAGCTTCCAAAATAGATGGACATCAGAGTTAAAGGCTGCATTCAGTTAGGAAAGAACCTCAAAGTTGCAGATTTCCCTGCTGACTGCAGGGGGTTGGACTGCATGAGCTTTCAAGGTCCCTTTCCACCCAAACCAGTCTGTGATTCAATGTCACCTAGAACAGTGTTAAGAAATCAGTGAGGGAAGATTTTAGGCTGAGCTTGAAGGTTCCACAGGAGTAATTCTGCTGTCACTCTACCTTCCTTTAACCTGACCTGAGACCTCCCGAGTATCAGGTGATAGAATAAGAGAAAATGGCCTGAAATTGTGCCAGGAAATGTTTAAGCTGGAGATTAGGAACAATTTCTCTCCTGCAGGAGTGGTCAAGCATTAGAAGAGGCTGCACAGGGAGGTGGTGGAGTCACCAGCCCTGAAAGTGTTCCAGAAACATGTGGACATGGAAAACCTGGGGACATGGTTTAATGGCCATGGTGGTCTGGGGTTCATTCCGAGACAGACATCACATTTCAGTTTGCTGTGGAGGAGGAGGAGTTTCTTGTGGACAGCACCATCAAAATAATGGAGCATTGTTACAAAACTGTGGTTTACATCAGCAGAACTTGCTCATGAAGCAAGATGAGAGGCTGAGGCAAGAGCACATTGAAAATGGCTGGCATTAAGAGCTGGTTTTAACTCAGAGCGTTGCTGGGCTGTTAAAGGTATTGAGAGGAAAAATACTTAGTCACTTCCCAGCTGTTCTGTGGCAGCCTCAAACCTTAACTGGAAACCATTAGCTAGATCTGAAAGCAGGGGAACAGGTGGCAAATGGGTTCTATGGCAGATGGTGCCTCTTTTAATATTTGTCCTCACTGCTAATTTGCAGAGTCCATCTCCACAGGCTCAGCCCTTACCTTTCTCCCTCCAATAATTAAGAAATTGTAAGTGAGGGTAACAAAATAAATACCCCAATTAGACCAGAGTAGCCATAAAAGTGGTAGCAGAAGCCAAGGATCCATCCCATACCTCAATTTCTCCACAAAACTGTTTGCAGTCCCAAAGTTTATTGCATTCTCGGTAAGTTGCTTGGTGTGGGGACTTTTTCTGTTTGCTTGTTAAGATAAAGTCCTCCTCAAAGACCTGGAAAATTCAGTTTTCTCTTTACCAGCAGAGCAAGTAATAAACATGAAGATGGAGCCCAGACCACCAAGTAGCTGCATGCTTGCAAGCTCCAATTGAGGCTTGATGTTAACACTGGCACAAAAACTCAGTTAACAGCAAGTCTAGCATTAAATATTTAAGGGAACATTTTGCCCAGTACATGGATGAGCAGAACCACCAGTGGGTGAGAGAAGATTAAAGGAGGAAAGGAATAAAAAACCCAAAACATCTCCAGAAGCACTGCTGGAACCAACTCAAATTAAGGGTTGACCTGATGGAAAGCAGCTATTCAGAGAAGGACCTTAGAGTGCTGGTGGACAATAAGTTATCCATGGGACAGCAATGTGCCCTTATGGCTAAGAAGGCAAATGATCTCTGGGGGTGCATGAAGAGTGTAGCCAGAAGATCAAGGGAGGATTCTCCTCCTTCTCTACTCTGCCCTGGCTATCTGGAGTCCTGTGTCCAGTTCAAGACAGGTGGAACTACTGGGGAAGGTCCAGTGGAGGCTCCAAAGATGCTGAGGGTCCTGGAGCATCTCTGGGAGGAGAAAAGGCAGAGAGACCTGGGGCTGTTTGGCCTGGAGAAGTGGCATCCAGAGGGGGATCTTCTCAATGCTCAGCAAGAGGTAGAGGACCTGTGAGGGGCAAGAGGATGGTACCAAACTCTCGTCAGTGGTGCCCAGTGACAGGACAAGGTGCAATAGACACAAACTGGAATCTAGGAGGTTCCACCTGAAGATGAGGAGAAATTTCTTTGGTGTGAGGGTGCTGGAGCCCTGGAGCAGGCTGCCCAGAGTCTCTTTCTCTGGAGAGATTCCAAACCTGGCTGACCACTGTGATCCTGGTTGAGGTGCTGTGGATGCCCCTACTTTAAGGTCATGGCACTTTGGAGCACAGTTTAATGGCCATGTTGCTCTTAGGTTGAAGGTTGGACTTGATGATCTTGGAGAACTTTTTGCAACCAAAACAATTCTATGCTTTAGTGGTAGTGGCTTTGCAGTAGTGGTGGGATTGTAAGCTCTAGGCAAGCCCTTGGACTTGATGATCTTGAAGGTCTCTTCCAACCTTGACAGCTCTTACACTGAGGATATTCATCATTAGAAGATGGCTAAACCAGCATTTTCTCTCATATCTTTACGGATTGTATGGAAGACACCACAGAGTTCCTATGTCTCAGCAGCTTCCTACAAGGAAAACTGCTCCCACCAAGTTCAAGGGACTGCTGCATTTTAACAAGTGAGAAGCAGAGTTCAGGGTGAGGGAATGACAACAGATAGTGTGAGAAACACAATGAAACCTCACTGAAATTGAAGCAGCACGTCACAGACCCAGGCAGCCAGGGAAAATGGAAATGCTTAACTTGGTTTAAAACACATCAAGGGGAAAAAACAAAAGGGATTTCTGTACACAAAAAAATGGCATCAAGTGCAGCATGCTGGAGCTCCCTTGCTCAGCAGGCAGGGAATGGAGTAAAGGATCTGGAAGTAGTACAAAAACCTCAGAGCTGCATGGCAAAGCTGATAGCCACGAGACCTGTCTTATCACAGAATCCCAGGCTGGTTTGGGTGGGAAGAGACCTATAAAGGTCGTCTAGTCCAACCCCCTGCAGTCAGCAGGGACATCTGCAACTACAGCAGGTTGCTCACAGCCCCTAACAATCTGACCTGTGATAGTTCCAGGGATGGGACATCTCCCACCTCTCTGGGCAACCTGGCCCAGGCCCTCACCACCCTCAAATATTTCTCTCTCCACTCCAATCTGTCTCCCTCTTTGAGTTCAAACCATCCCCCCTTCTCCTGTCACAAAAAGCCCTGCCCAAAAGTCTCTCCCCAGCTTTCTGATCAGCCCCTTCAAGCACTGAAAGGCCAACAAAGGAGCCTTCTTTTCTCCACGCTGAACAACCCCAACTCTCTCAGCCTGGCCTCACAGTAGAGGGCTCCCAGCCCTCCCATCATTGCTGTGGCCTCACTCCAACGCATCCATGTCTCTCCTGGGCTGAGGACATTGCTTTCTTTCTACTTCTTTCTAAGCTCAGCACTGTTCCAAGCAAATACCCAATAGCAGACATGGTTACAGAAACTTCCACTGTAACAAAGGCAGGAACAAAGGACTGCACCATCTTCTCTAGATCAGAATTTCCCACCCTCATCTGTTTACCCTCAGGGCCAAAGACCCAGTCGGGATTCTCCCCAGCATCCAACAGAAGTTGATTTAGGCAAACCTAATTTAGCAGGAATGCTGGACTAGATGAGCTCCAGAGGTCCCTTCCAACACCCATCAAACCAAAACAGTGCCAGGGTAGGTTTATGTCGCAGATTAGGAACAATTTCTTTGCTGCAAGAGTGGTCAGGCATTGGAACAGGCTGCCCAGAGAGGTGGTGGAGTCACCATCCCTTGAGGTGATCGAGAAGCATACAGACATGGCACTTTGGAGCATGGTTTAATAACCCTGGTGATCTTGGGTTGGACTGGCATCCTGGCTTGCATCAGAAACAGTGTGGCCAGCAGGAGCAGGGAAGTCATTGTGCCCCTGTACTCAGCACTGGTTAGGCCACACCTTGAGTCCTGTGTCCAGTTTTGGGCCCCTCAGTTTAAGAAGGACATTGAGACGCTTGAACGTGTCCAGAGAAGGGCAACAAGGCTGGGGAGGGGTCTGGAGCACAGCCCTGTGAGGAGAGGCTAAAGGAGCTGGGGTTGCTTAGCCTGGAGAAGAGGAGGCTCAGGGGAGACCTTCTTGCTGTGTACAACTACCTGAAGGGAGGGTGTAGCCAGGAGGGGGGTTGGCCTCTTCTCTCTAGCAATCAGCACCAGAACAAGAGGACACAGTCTCAAGCTGCACCAAGGGAAGTTTAGGCTGGGGTTGAGGAGAAAGTTCTTCCCAGAGAGAGTTGTTGGCCATTGGAATGTGCTGCCCAGGGAGGTGGTGGAGTCACTGTCCCTGGAGGTGTTCAAGAGGGGATTGGATGTGGCACTTGGTGCCATGGTTCAGTAGTCAGGAGGTGTTGGGTGACAGGTTGGACTTGATGATCTCTGAGGTCTTTTCCAACCTTATTGATTCCATGACTCAATGATCTTAAAGGTCATTTCTAACCCAAACAATCCTACAACTCCTAAACCCATGGCACCTGTCAATTTGTTTTAGGGAAGCCCCCAAAAAAATTCCCTGTAAAAGGAAGGAAAAGCTCCAGAGCCCTACCTCACTAACTTGCTATTTCTTTACTAGCTCCCCAAATTTCCTAATGAGATGGCAGAAATTAACAGAGCCAGACTGTAAGGCTGCAAAACCAATCATACTAAAGGTCTCCTTTAGGAGTAAATAGTCCATTTAAAGTTTATTGATCAAGCAAACCGCTGCGATTAGTTCAGCACAAGGTAGTGTTAGAACCCTGATCTCCAGGACAGTCAATTAACAGCGGATAATTAAACACACAATGCTCAATATACACCAATCTAGATGTAGATTTCAGTTAGAAATAACCTGGTTTTCTGTTTCCTAATTCCCACTTCATGAACACTGTCTTGTGTAATCTGGGTCAGGCGCTCACCCTCCGTGTCAGACATTTCTCCCTCCTCTGCAGTCTGAATCTCCTTCTTTGAGTTCAAATCATCACCCCTTGTCCTGTCACAACAGGCCCTGCTCAAAAGTCTGTCCCCAGCTTTCTAATTGTAGAAACACAGAATTTCCTGGGCTGGAAATTCTCCAAGATCATCTAGGCCAACCATTAACCCAACACCACCATGGTCATTAATTCATGTCCCCAAGTGCCATGACCATACATCTCTTGAACGCCTTCAGGGATGGTGACTCCACCACCACCTCCTTGGGCAGCCTGTTCCAGTGCCTGACCACTCATGTAGCAAAGAAATTGTTCCTAATGTCCAACCTAAACCTCCCCTAGCACAATTTCAAGCCATTTCCTCTCATTCTATCACCTGATACTAGAAAGATAAAAAAAAGAGACCAAGCCCCATCTGGCTCCAACCTTCTCTCAGGGAGTTGTGGAGAGCCAGAAGGTCTCCCCTCAGCCTCCTTTTCTCCAGGCTGAGCAAACCCAGGCCCCTCAGCTGCTCCTCACCAGTCCTGTTCTCCAGACTTTTCACCAGCTTCATTGCCCTTCTCTGGACACACTCCAGCATCTCACTGTCCTTCTTGCAGTGGCCTCACCCATGCCCAGTAGGGGAAGACAATCACTTCCCTACTCCTGCTGGCCCGTGATCCAAATCCAGGTGATGCTGACCTTCTTGGTGACCGGAAAACAGGGCACACTAAGTACTGAAAGGCCACCAGAAGGTCTCCCTGGAGCCTTCTCTTCTCCAGGCTGAACAACCCCAACTCTCTCAGCCTGGCTTCACAGCGAAAGGGAACAAGGAGAACATGGCAAGTTCATTAATTTCCACATTCATTTACAAACCAAACACAGCTTCCC
Organism: Picus viridis; assembly: GCA_033816785.1. Classification (NCBI taxonomy): domain Eukaryota; kingdom Metazoa; phylum Chordata; class Aves; order Piciformes; family Picidae; genus Picus; species Picus viridis. Next base: position 14,501,628 of record CM066586.1, on the reverse strand, counting down.
CTGAGGGTTCACAAGACTACGCTCTCTCCAAGATGTATTTCTCCTGGAGAACAATGAGTCATCCTCCACAAACATCAGCATAAGGATGTCTCTGCCAACAGCAGTATAAACCATGCTCCACATTGGGACTACTCTACATGAGATGACACATTTTTGATGCTTCCCCAGCCATCAGCTTCTCTGGCAACAGAGAAGTTTATTATTGACAGCAGAGAGCTGCCCCATACCAGCTGACCATTTGCTTCCTCTTCATTAACTTGAGCCCAACTTAGAATCATACAGCAATTTGGAAAAAAGACCTCTAAAATTGAGTCCAAGCATCAACCTAAGACCACCATGACCATTAAACTTGGCCATTAACTTCAGAAGCTCACCTGCTGTGTCTTGGCAGAGGATGAAAGTACATGCTGGGTTTAAAGCTTCTGAAAGTGCTTCTCCATTTTCAATCACAGAATCACAACACAGTGGAAGTTGGAAGGAACCTCTGCAGTTCCCCCAGTCCAACCCCCTTGCTAAAGCAGGGGCACCCACAGCAGCTTGGCCAGGATCACAATGGCCAGCTGGGGTTGGAATCTCTCCAGAGAAGGAGACTCCACAACCTCTCTGGGGAGCCTGCTCCAGGGCTCCAGCACCCTCACACCAAGCAAGTTTCTCCTTCTTTTCAAATGGAACCTCCTGGGTTCCAGTTTGTGCCCATTGCCCCTTGTCCTGTCACTGGGCACAACTAGCAAGAGTCTGGCCCCATCCTCTCTCCCCACACAGGTCCTTCAGCTCTTGCTGAAAACTGATCAGATCCCCTCTCAACCTGCTCTCCTCCAGGCTAAACAGCCCCAGGGGTCTCAGCCTTTCCTCCTCACAGAGATTCTCCAGGACCCTCAGCATCTCCAGTAGCTCCTTGTCACCTGTGTCTATCAATTGCTTGGCTCCTTTGCTTCAGGTAGACAAACCCTCACCCCTGTTGTATCATGCAGCTCTGATCATAGAATCAAAATCACAGAATGGTAGGGGGTGGAAGGGACTTCTGAAGATCAAGTCTAACCCTCCTGCCAGCAGAGGGTAACCGAAACCTGATCACAGAGGAACACATCCAGACACACCTCGAATGCCTCCAGTAATGGAGTCTCCTCCACCCCTCCGGACAGCCTACTCTAGGGCTCTGCCACCCTCAAAACAAAAAGTTCCTCCACATGTTCATATGGAACCTCCTACATTCAGGTCTATGCCCATCAGAGGATGCCAACCTTGTCGCTGTCCCAAGGGCACCTGAATGCTGGTTGTGGAAGTTGTTCATCAAGCTGATGTCGACGAAGATAATCTGAACCCAACACCTTCGAGTTCTCTTCTCTGCCAGCACAATAAAAAGGAATTTCATCAAAGTGTTTTATGGAAAGCTTGGTGAAGGGACCAGCCTCCCCTCCAGAGATGGTGATTAATAGAGAGGAACAGGCAGCTGGAGCTCCACCAGGTTACTGCACAAGACCAGGCATATTCAACCTTCTCTTCTCTACGAAGCTACTCTATATTCTGGAGGAGCAAGCAGGCAGCAGCCCGTGGTTTCCTGTGAAGGATTGATAACAGGATGATTGCTCAGGCACTCAGCACTGATATTTGATAGCCTCTCACCCACCCATTCCAAGAGAAGGCAACAATTACCATGGGCTGACATGTTTATCACTGCAGAGCTGAGCCACTCAGCCATGCAGCACAGCTTCCCCTCAACAGAACATCCCATTGCAGAGGTGAGCTCTGTATGAAGCGTTGGCCACAGCTGCAAACCAAAAGCCCTCCCTCCCAGACTACCCCAAAAGCTCAGCTTGGGGCGGAGCAAATAGATTCCTAGAATGGTTTGGGTTGGAAAGGACCTTAACAATCATTTAGTTCCTTAAAGACTGTTCAGTTCCAATCCCACTGCCGTTGGCAGGGACACCTCACACCAGACCACGCTGCTCAAGGCCTTATCCAACCTTACTTTGGAAATCTCCAGAGAAGGGACACCCACAACCTCCCTAATTCTGCTTTTCAGCACAGATAGCAAATAGATATTGGGTTTTTCCCTTTTGGATTCTCCTCTTACAGTTTCTGTGGTTCAAACATCCAATGGTAAGCACCACCAACTGCCTGCCCCACAGCAGTGAGTCACTGAATAGTTTGGATTGGAAGGGACCTCTTGAGCTCAGCCAGTACAATCCCCCTGCAGTCAGCAGGGACATCCCCAGCTAAATCAGGTTGCTCAGAGTCCCATCAAGCCTGAAATTGAAGGTCTCCAGGGATGGAGCCTCTACCACTTCCCTGGGCAACCTGTTCCAGTGTCTCAGCATCCTTGTAGTAAAAAGCTTCTTCTTAATGTTAATGTTCAATCTAAATCTATCCCTGTCACTCAACTTCTGGTTCTTAGGTCATTCCAAACCTTCTCTCAAAGCCTGAAAGTCCTGAACCTTTATTCCTTTCCTCTTCAGCCTACCTGAACAGAAAACCAATGCCCTGGGTCCTCGGCAGGCATTTCTCCAGGTGATCAAATGGCTGCTCTACAGGGCCAATAATTCATAGAATGGTCTGTGTGGGCAGGGACCTTGGAGATCACCTGTTTGCAACCCCTGCCATGGGCAGGGACACCTTCCTCTAGACCATTACTGAGATGCATTTCTCAAATTTCATCTGAACACCAAAAACCATCACTGCATCTCCTCAGTGAAACTCAATCTCATCACACTATGTTACACTTCAAGGACCAGAAGAGATGGAAAATGCACCCATCATTTAAATTTTCAACTTAATTGCTACATAATATTTCTAAATGCAGCCTGAAGCATTCAAAGTGCAGTTTCAAAAATCACCCTGAAGACTTGAAACAAGCCAGGCTTCAACAGAGAGTCAGGGCTGCCCTAATAGCTCCTCAGATGCCACCTTCAGAAAGCTGTTACACCAAGACATGCTCAGAAAATTGAGGTATTTCCAGTAAGCAACCACATCTCACAGAATCCCAGAATGGAGGCGGTTGGAAGAGACCACTGGAGATCATCCAGCCCAAGCCCCCTGCTGACAAAGGGACACCCACAGGAGCCTGCCCAGGATCTCAACAGTGGGGTTGGAATCTCTCCAGAGAAGCAGACTCCATAACCTCTCTGGGCAGCCTGCTCCAGGGCTCCAGCACCCTCACACCAAACAAGTTTCTCCTCCTGCTCAGGCAGAAACTCCTGGGTTCCAGTTTGTGCCCATTGCACCTTGTCAGGTCACTCTGCACAACTGATAAGAGCCTGGACCTGTTTTCTTGGCCATCCCCACCCCCACGTCCTTTATCTCTTGCTGACTATTGTTCAGATCCCCTCTCAGGCTGCTCTTCTCCAAGCTCAACAGCCCCAGGGCTCCCAGCCTTTTCTCCTCACAGAGATGCTCCAGGTTCCTCAACATCTTTGGAGCCTCCACTGGACTCCCTCCAGTAGTTCCCTATCTCTCTTGAACTGGGGAGCCCAGATCTGGACACAATATGGGCAGATATGGCCTCACAAGGCAGAGTAGATGAGGAAGAGAACCTGCCTTTACCTGCTGACCACACTCTTCTTCATGCAGCAAAAAAATCTTCTGCGAAAAATGCGCAACCATGCCTACAGCCTTCCACCATGTTTTATAAACATCCAAACATTCTACTGCAGTCTGCTGAGCAGTTCCCTTTCAGCTGCCAACGTTGCAACCACTGCAAAAACCTGGTGCCACATTTTCCACACAGAAGTTCCTAAGGTGATGGAGGACATGGCTCAAACACCACAGCAACATAAACATAAATAAAGAATAGAACAGAACAGAATAGAACAGAACAGAACAGGTTGGACCTGACCTTTGAGATCATCAAGTCCAACCTATCATCCAACACCATCTAATCAACTAAACCATGGAACCAAGTACCCCAACCAGTCTCTTCCTAAACACTTCCAGTGATGGTGACTCCACCACTTCCCCAGGCAGCCCATTCCAATAGCAAATCACTCTTTCTATGAAGAACTTCTTCCTAACATCCAGCCTAAACTTCCCCTGGTGCAGCTTGAGACTGTGTCCTCTTGTTCTGGTGCTGTAGATGCAGCCTTCAACTCAACTCCAGACAATACCTCGAAACTGCTCCAAAAACCATCACTTCCATTCCAGGTTACACTATTTCCAGCTATTGCTCCTGAGTGCTTCCCAAAACACATCAAAACCCCAGCTCAGAAGCCTCTCCATGCAAAAAGCCAGTCATGAGCGCCACCAGCAGTGACCTTACCTTGAAAAGGTGAAGCCAAGAGTGGAATCTTGATAGGTGAGAAGGTCAGCACGTGGCAGGGCTGGATGCTTGGTGCTGAAGGTCCTTGAGGGGCCTCAGGGTCCACTGACAGCATGGCAGCGGTGGCCAGCGCCAGGGCTTGATTGCCGCTGACCGGCTTAAGGCTGTTCTGGCAGCCACCTGGGGAGTGGGGAGACAAGAGAGATGGCAGTTTTCACTGGAAACCAGAGGATTTAGGGAAGATGAGGTTTCAGCATTCTGAATTTCAGCCCAAGAGGGACAAACATCTGTAGCATTTTCCACACAGCCTCCACCTTTTACACATCTGGGTTCAAGAGACACAGGAAATTGAGGTGCTGGAGTGGGTCCAGGGAAAGCTGCTGCAGGGTCTGGAGAACAGTTCTCGTGAGGAGCAGCTGAGGGGCCTGGGGTTGCTCAGCCTGGACAAACGGAGGCTGAGGGGAGACCTTCTGCCTCTCTCTATACAACTCCCTGAAAGGAGGCTGGAGCCAGGTGGGGGTTGGTCTCTTCTCCCTAGTATCAGGTGATAGAAGAGGAAATGGCCTGAAATTGTGCCAGGGTAGGTTTAGGTTGGCAATTAGAAACAATTTCTTTCCTGCAATGGTGGCCAGGCTGCCCAGGGCGGTGGTGGATTCACCATTCCAGGTAGGGCCACGAGGATGATCAGAGGGCTGGAGCACCTCTCCCATGAGGACAGACTGAAGGAGTTGGGGCTGTTCAGTCTGAAGAAGAGAAGGCACCGAGGTGACCTCATTGTGGCCTTCCAGTATCTGAAGGGGGCCTACAAGAAGGCTGGGGAGGGACTTCTCAGGATCTCAGGTAGTGATAGGACTAGGGGGAATGGAATGAAGCTGGAGGTGGGGAGATTCAGGATGGACATGAGGAGGAAGTTCTTCACCATGAGAGTGGTGAAGCCCTGGAATGGGTTGTCCAGGGAGGCCCCATGGGTTGTCCATGTTGAGGCCCCATCCCTAGAGGTGTTTAAGACCAGGCTGGCTGAGACTCTGGCCAGCCTGATCTAGTGTGGGGTGTCCCTGCCCATGGCAGGGGGTGGAACTAGATGATCCTTGTGGTCCCTTCCAACCCTGACTGATACTATGATTCCAGGAAGCGTTCCGGAAACCTGTGGACACAGCACTCGGGGGCATGGTTTAATGGTGATGGTGGTGTTGGAGAGGAGGTTGGATGAGCCTAGAGAACTTTCCCAGTGTTTATAATTCTATGATTTGAATACATCCTATTACAAACATGCTAAGGACTCTCCAGTCCCATTTTGTAATCAGTCGTCTTGAAGTCCTCTCTTGCGGTGGGTGCATTTTGAGATATTAAATCCTCATGCATTTGAGCAATCATCATAACCTGGAGGGAAAAGACAAGGCTGAGTCACCTAAAACCCCTGCAGAGTTATTAAAGTTAAATGAAAAATGATCAATAAAAAAAGTCCAATATTTGAACACATTGGCTGGCCTTCAGCTCCCACAGTTTCAGAACGACGAATGACTGCCCTTAGTATGGGTCCTCCTAAATACAAACTTACCTGATGTCACACAATCCCTGAATCCCAGCATGGTGGAGTTGGGAAGGGACCCCTGGAGATCATCCAGTCCAAGCACAGAGGCACCCACAACAGCTCAACCAGGACCACAGTGGCCAAGTGGGTTTGGAATCTCTCCAGAACAGACATCATAACATCTCGGAGCAGCCTGCTCCAGGGCTCCAGCAGTCTCACACCAAACAAGTTTCTCCACCTCTTCAGATGGAACCTCCTGGGATCCAGTTTGTGCTCTTTGCACATGCCTGGTTGCTGGGCACCACTGACAAGAGTCTGGCCCCATCCCCTTGCCCCCCCATAGTCCTTTAGCTCTTGCTGAGCATTGAGCAGATCCCCTCTCAGGCTGCTCTTCTCCAGACTCAATGGCCCCAGGTCCCTCAGCCTTTCCTCCTCACAGAGATGCTCTGCGCTCCTCAGCAGCTTTGTAGGCTCTACTGGACAGTAGTTTCCTGTCTCTCTTGAACTGGGGAGCCCAGAACTGGACACAGCACTCCAGATGTTGCCTCACTAGATCAGAGTAAATAGGGAGGAGAACCTCCCTCTACCTGCTGGCCACACTCTTCTCCGTGTACCCTAGGAGACCATTGGCCTTCCTGGTCACAGGGGCACATTGCTGGCTCATGGGGAACTTGTCCACCAGCAGTCCCAGGTCCTTCTTTGCTAGAGCTGCTCTCCAGCAGATCAGTCCCCTGAGCCTCAGATCTCAAAGGTGAATTGCTCTGGTACCTGCTGTATTGAGCATCCGACATTCCTGGGATATTGGGAAGAAATTCTTCACAGTCAGGGTGATGAGACATTGAACAGGTTGATCAAGGAGGTTGTGAATGCCCCCTCTCTGGAGGCATTCAAGGCCAGGCTGGATAGGGCCTTGAGCCACCAAGTCTACTGAAAGGTGTCCTGGCCCATGGCAGGGGTGGGTCAGAACTGGATGATTTTCAAGGACCCTTCCAGCCCAAACCATGCTATGAATTCTACACAGAAGTATCTGAGATGTCTCAGTGCTGCACAGCAGTCTTCATTTGGGAAAAAAACACCATGCAGGGAACTTCTAATGGTTTCACAGAACAACCCAGAAGCCCCCTAATTGAGACTCCTTAGACTGTGTAAGATTCACCTTTCAGTCTAACAAGCTTAAGGGGAAGACCTTCTGAGCTCAATCTTGGCTAAATATGTTAAATAAACAAGAAAATGAGTAGTAAAAATCCGAAGGAGAAAACCTAATTTGACAAATACCAGCTGTTCCTCTCTCTACACAGAGCTGTGTGCTCAAAAATTAAGCCATCATTAGCTGATTATGTCATTCAGCAAATGTTCTCAGCTCACGTGGAAATCCTTCAGGCAACAAGAGCCAACTGTAGCGCTCTCTGCAACAAAAAAAATCATCACTGTTTGATCAGACTCCTCACACTTCAGGACTCTGCAAGATTGCAGTGCTGGGGCCAGCTCTGGAGTCCTCAGCACAGCACAGACATGGACCTGTTGGAGCAATACAATACAATAGAATAAACCAGGTTGGAAGAGACCTTCAAGATCATCAAGTCCAACCCATCAACCAATCCAACCCACCTAATCAATTAAACCATGGCACCAAGCACCCCATCAAGTCTCCTCCTGAACACTTCCAATGATGGTGACTCCGCCACCTCCCTGGGCAGCACATTCCAATGGGCAATCACTCTCTCTGTATAGAACTTCTTCCTAACATCCAGTCTAAACCTCCCCTGGTGCAGCTTGAGACTGTGTCCTCTTGTTCTGGTGCTGGTTGCCTGGGAGAAGAGACCAACCCCCATCTGTCCACAACCTCCCTTCAGGTAGTTGTAGACAGCAATAAGGTCACCCCTCAGTGTCCTCTTCTCCAGGCTAAGCAACCCCAGCTGCCTCAGGCTCTCCTCACAGGGCTTGTGTTCCAAATCCCTCCCCAACTTCATTGCCCTTCTCTGGACATGTTCCAGCAAGTCAACATCCTTCCTGAACTGAGGGGCCCAGAACTGGACACAGGACTCAAGATGTGGCCTAACCAGTGCAGTGTACAGGGGCAGAATGACCTCCCTGCTCCTGCTGGCCACACTGTTCCTGATCCAGGCCAGGATACCATTGGGCCCTCTTGGCTGCCTGGGCACACTGCAGGAGGAGGCTACAGCAATGATGGGAGGGCTGGAAGCCCTCTGCTGTGAGGCCAGGCTGAGAGAGTTGATGCTGTTCAGCCTGGAGAATACTCCAGGGAGACCTTCTGAGGGCCTTGCAGTGTTTAAAGGGGCCAAGACGAAAGCTGGGGACAGACTTCTGAGCAGGGCCTGTTGTGAAAGGACAAGGGGAGAGGGTCTGAACACAGAGAGGGAAATATGATTGGCACTTTGGTGAGAGGCTGGCTCGGAGGTGGGAGATGCCCCATCCCCAGAACCATTGCAGATCAGGTTGTCTGGAGCTCTGAGCAACCTGCTCAGGTCACCCTCGGGGTGACCTGATTGCTCTCTACAACTACCTTAAGGGAGGTTGTAGACAGGGAGAGGTTGGTCTCTTCTCCCAGGCAACCAGCACCAGAACAAGAGGACACAGTCTTAAGCTGCCCCAAGGGAGGTTTAGGCTGGAGGTTAGGAGGAAGTTCTACACTTCCTCCTAAGAGAGCATGATTGCCCATTAGAATGGACTGCCCAGGGAGGTGGTGGAGTCACCATCACTGGAGGTGTTCAGGAGGAGACTTGATAGGGTGCTTGGTGCCATGGTTTAGTTGATTAGGTGGTGTTGGATGATAGGATGGACTCAATGATCTTGAAGCTGTCTTCCAACCTGGTTTATTCTATTCTATTCTGTTCTGCTCTAGAATCACAGAATCATTAAGGTTGCAAAAGACCTTTAAGATCTAGTTGCAGATGTCTTTGCAGGGGGGTTGGACTGATGACCTTTAAAAGCTCCCTTTCAATCCAAACCAGGCTGTGATTCTAAGAAGATCTTATTTCCCCTACACAGCTCTTCAGCCTGGACACCTCATTCAGACTTTTCCATCCTGGCTTCAGCCACCCAAGAACTTGGGGGCTGAAAACATCAAAAGTGCTGGTTTGCTCTGTGGTGGTGTTTGGGACAGAGTAGTTTCACGGTGTTTGGAAAGGACCCTGCTCAGCTGGCAGCTAATTGGAGCTCCTGAGCCTATTAGACCAAATGTTGGCAGCTTTACTCCTAACTCTTTGTATCCAATTATTTGCCAACAAAATAAGCTCTGCATCAGGAAAACAGAAGAGTAAATATTTTGGGTAAGCTTCACCACCAAACCCTTCCCTTATTTCTTGTCAGCGCCAAGAATTTGCTTCAAGACACCTGCAGATGCATTAACTAAGAGGGGGGGGGGGGGAGGGAGGTTAGAGGAGGGAAAAAGAAGGCCAAACAGATATTCCAGCTTTGATCATTCAACCACTGACAGACAAAAACCTCCCAGATTTTTCTGCCACAGTCACAATGGAAATGAAACCAAACACCATCAGTGTCCAACTAATCCAACTGTTTAATGTCAATTCGCCTGAGGACCAGCATAAACATCAGGCTGGGTTAAACACTGGGGCCTCCCAAAGCTTGCTCTTCTCCCTCATTCAAGCTGCCTGCAGATGGGAAAAAATCCACAAACCCTCTTCTGTGTCTCTCATGAAAACGTTGTCTGGAAACAAATGACTTTTCTCCTGGCTTCCTACAGGGGACAGGAGCAGGAAGGTTGTTTACTTCTCCTTTGATTTCTTTGTATTTTGGAGGAGCAGCAGCAATTTCCCCGAGAGCCCAGGAAAACAGCACAAGAGCCTAAGCCTGAGTTGCCTGGATAGCTCTTCCTCCTGCACAGATGAGTAAAGCTCCTGAAGCAGGGCTTCCTCATTAAAGTTTCATCAATCCCCTCATTAAAGTTTCATCAGTCAGTTGAAAGAGAAGTTTGGGTGATTTCCCCTGCCTTTGATGAAGTTCTCTCTGCCTTCCCCTGCTCAATAATTCCAGAAGAAAGGACTGCCCCTATAATTGTTAATACTTGAATGGAGAGCTGGGACAATGTGTCTGGGGTCATCAAGCCCTCTGCTTTGCAAGCAGCTGAATAATCATCTCAGCAAGTTATCAGCCTCTAAGATAACATCTGATTTGTCTGATTTACAGTGAGGGTGGTGACACACTGCAACAGGTTGCCTGGGGAAGTTGTGGATGCCCCCTCCCTCGAGGTGTTCAAGGGCAGGCTGCATGAGGCTTTCAGCAGACTGGTCTAGTGGAAGGTGCCCTTGCCCATGACAGGGGGGCTGGAACTAGACGATCTTTAAGGTATCTTCCAACCCAAACCATTCTGAGAGTCTATGAACAGCTCCTCTTCTTCACCTGTGCCTGCAGAACACTTTTGCACACAGTTGTTAGCAGGCAGATATTTGGTGATCATGCATTGCCTTTTGTGATGGGTTTCCCACCCACTTCCAGTGTCCTCATCTCACTTCCCCACTGTCAGTGAATTCTCTCTGAATAATCTTCCAGGACTTAAATAGGGACTGTAACAAAGCTGGGGACAGACTTCTGAGCAGGGCCTGTTGTGACAGGACAAGGGGTCCCCATCTCCTGTCTAAATCACCGCTCCTCAGGCTGCTTCTGCTGAGCTTCTCTTCCAGCACAGCATCATAGAATGGTCTGGGTTGAAAGGGACCTCCAAAGGTCATCCTGTCCGACCCCCTCTGCAGTCAGCAGGGTCATCCTCAATTAGATCAGATCAAAGCCCTGCTTTGAATATCTCTAGGGATGGGGCCCCAACCACATCCCTGGGCAACCTGTTCCAGTGTTCCACCACCCTCATGGTAAAGAACTCATTCCTAACATCCAGTCTAAACCTGTTCTTCTCTAATTTCAAACCATTGCTCCTTATCCTATCATTACAGACTTTTGTACACAGTCTCTCTCCATTCTTCTTGTAGGCCCCCTTCAGGTACTGGAAGGCTAGTAGGTCTCACTGGAGCCTCCTACTCTCCAGGCTGAACAACCCGAGCTCCCTCAGCCTGTCTTCACAGCAGAAGTGCTCCATCCCCCAATCTAGAACACCCATATCCACACCTGTACCTACTAGCTACAACACTGAACCATCAGGTACCATTCCTGGGGTAGGAGAAACCAGCCTGGGCCACACTGCTGTGTCTGATCAGCACACCTTTGACAGAAGTCTGCAATCTCCACTGCCCAAAGCCAGAGTTTCCTTCCAGAGCTTTTCAGGACACCAAGAACTGGTTGTGAACCTTCTTCATAGAGCTATGCAAACCTGAGACAGACAGACACGACGGTCCTGTGGCGAATGGTAGATCTCATGTTGCCTGTTGACTAACACCCCCAGGTCCTTTTCACCAGGCAGTCTCCAGCCACACATCTCCAAGCCTGTTGGTCTAACAAGTCAAAAGTCAAGGCTCCTTGTGATCCTTCCTCATGTGAGACATGAGGATCAACTCTTACCCAAAAAGGGGAAATCAATACTTTCTGGTTAAAAAGTTATTGGTATTGGGAGAAATTCCTGTGCAATGGAATGAACTTTAAATTGCACTTATAGAATCATAGAATCAACAAGGTTGGAAAAGACCTCAGAGATCATCAAGTCCAACCTGTCACCCAACACCTCATGACTACTAAACCATGGCACCAAGTGCCACGTCCAATCCCCTCTTGAACACCTCCAGGGATGGTGACTCCACCACCTCCCTGAGCAGCACATTCCAATGGCCAATCTCTCTCTCTATGAAGAACTTCTTCCTAACCTCCAGCCTAAACCTCCCCTGGCACAGCTTGAGACTGTCCTCTTGTTCTGGTGCTGGGTGCTTGAGAAAAGAGACCATCCCCCTCCTGGCTACAACCTCCCTTCAGGTAGTTGCAGAAAGCAATGAGGTCTCCCCTGAACCTCCTATTCTCCAGGCTAAGCAACCCCAGCTCCCTCAGCCTCTCCTCATAGGGCTTTTGCTCCAAACCCCTCCCCAGCTTTCTTGCCCTTCTCTGGACACATTCCAGCAACTCAACATCTTTCCTAAACTGAGGGGCCCAGAACTGGACACAGGACTCAAGGTGTGGCCTAACCAGTGCTGAGTCCAGGGGCACAATGACTTCCCTGCTCCTGCTGGCCACACTGTTCCTGATGCAGGCCAGGATGCCATTGGCCTTCTTGGCCACCTGGGCACACTGCTGGCTCATGTTCAGCCAGCTGTCAATCAGTACCCCCAGGTCCCTTTCTGCCTAGCCACTCGATTATTATGGTCTTCAGTCTTTGTCTTCACCTTTGCCTACAGGAAAACATCTTGACCAAAGGCATTGGGAATGTCTTTCCCACAAGACCCACATTTTAAAAAATGACAGGAAAAAGTTTCAGGCAGGTTAAAGACCTTTTGAACTTTCCATCTCTCTTAGAGAAATAAAAAGTAAACCCAAATAAGTATGACCACAGATGACCAGAACGCTCCTGGGAACTTCTAAACTGGGCTTTCAAGGAGCACAAGAGGGACAGGGATATACAGGAGAGAGTCCAGTGGAGGCTACAAGGATGATGAAGGGACTAGAACACCTGTTTGATAAGGAAAGGCTGAGAGATCTGGGGGTGTTGAGTCTGGAGAAGAGCAGCCTGAGAGGGGATCTTATTAATGTTTATAAGTATGTGTGGGTCAAGAAGAAGGGGGCAGGCTCTTTTCAATGGTATCCTGTGATAGGACAAGAGGCAATGGATACAAACTAGAACCCAGGTGTTTCCATCTGAAGGTGAGGAGAAACTTCTTTGATAGTGGGGTGCTGGAGGCCTGGAGCAGGGTGCCCAGGGAGGTTGTGGAGTTTCCTTCTCGTGACAGGACTAGGAGGGATGGTTTGAACCAAAAGAGGGAGATTCAGAATGGAGAAAGGGAGAGATATTTGACACCGAGGGCGGTGAGAGCCTGGCCCAGGTTGCCCAGAGAGGTGGGAAATGCCCCATCTCTGGAACCACTGCAGATCAAGTTGGGGCTCTCAGCAACCTGCTCTAGTTACAGACATCCCTGCTGACTGCAGGGACTTGGACTGGATGAGCTTTAAAGGTCCTTTCCCATCCAAACCAGTCTGTGATTCTCAAAGATGCCATCTCTCAGAGGTCTTTTCCAACCCAAACAACTCTGTTTTTACGATTCTGTGATTCAATACATTTTGACAAGGGCTACACTTGTCACTGGATATTTCCCCTATTTCTGCCAGAGGAGTCAAGAGCAGGGAGTGACGATGAAGAGCTGACATGGCAGCTCCATCACACCTGCACCCCCATCCACACCAGCCCCAGGAGACAGAGATCATCACCCAGTCTGGTGAGGAAGTCATCCTAGCACCACAGACAGTTTAGCTCTAAGGCAGCAGCCGTCATAAAATACTTATCAGTGCTTCCAGAGCTGTGTGAGAAACCAACTCCACAGCAAAGATAAAAAAAACCCTGAAACCTGAATTGTTGTTTATGATCCTTTCTTCCCTTCCCCTCCATCCACAGAGTCTGTAAACTAATGTCTGCTAGATGACAGCTCTTTATTAGGCTGCTACCAGAATTAAAGTTGACAACAACTGACTGTACATAGAGAGGGAAGGCAAAAAAGGAGGTTTTTGAAGCAGGCTACAGAGACCGTTGGTGTTTGATCCTCCCTCCCTGAAGACAAATAAAAGAGTGAATACCCAAAAGAAAGTTGGGTACAGATGGGTGGCTCCTGCCCTGACCATTCATTCATAGAATGGTTTGGGTTGGAAGGGACCTTAAAGATCTTCTAGTTCCAACCCCCCTGACGTGGGCAGGGACACCTTCCACCAGACTAGGCTGCTCAAGGCCTCATTCAGCCTGGCCATGAACACCTCCAGGGAGGAGATATTCACAATCTCCCTGGACAACCTGCTCCAGTGTGTCACCACCCTCACTGTAAATAATTTTCTCCTAAGGATCTGAGCCATCAGAATCTGATATTTCTAGCAACCTAAGGTTTTGGATCATTTGCTAAGCTCATAATATAAGATTATCATTTCTGTATAAAGAGTGATAGCTATGACTAAAAAGAGATTGATACTAAAAATGGGAAGCTTGAAGACACAAGGAGTTTAACAACATAGATATTTATGCCACAGAGATCACAGACTGCTTTGGGTTAGAATGGACCTTAAAGATTATCTAGCTCTATCACCCTGCCATGGTCAGGGACAACTTCAACCAGATGAGGCTGCTCCAAGCCCTGACCACCCTCATCTTGAAAATGTCCAGGAATGGGGTATCCACCAGCTTCTGCCCTGATGCAATTCCCCACCAACCCATTCAATGTTCTCCACAGACATCAGGGCATGGTGCCACTCATGACTTCCAATGACTTTTGCAAGGCACTTGGTCAAGCACAAACACTTGGCACACCTACAGCACTGACTTTCTAGCACCAGTATGGACACCGGAAGAGGGCAGGTGGCTGAGAACCTGCTGCCACCCCTGCCTACATTGCAGGGGGCTGATCTGTTGGAGGGCAGCTCTAGGGGAAAGGACCTGGGAATCCTGGTGGACAAGAGGATGACAGTGAGCCAGAAATGTGCCCTAACGGCCAAGAAGGCTCATGGCATCCTGGGGTGCAAGAAGAATGTAGCCAGCAGGTCACCGGAGGTTCTTCTCCCACTCTACTCACCATCCCTGGAGGTGTTCAAGAGGGGATTGGACGTTGCAATTGGTGCCATGGTTTAGTCATGAGGTCTGTGGTGACAGGTTGGACTTGATGATCTTTGAGGTCTCTTCCAACCTTGGTGATTCTGTGATTCTACTCTGCCCTGGTGGGACCACATCTGGAGTCCTGGGTCCAATTCTCCAGTTCAAGAAGGACAGGAATGTGCTGGTGAGGGTAGAGTAAAGGGCTACAAAGATGCTGAGAGCACTGCAACATCTCTATGATGAGGAAAGGATGAGAGAATTGGGGCTTTTTAGGCTGGAAGAGAGAAGACTGAGGGGGATCTCATCCATGCAGATCAACAGTTCAAGGGTGGGAGTCAGGAGGATGGAACCAGACTTCGGTGGTGCCCAGCAACACAACAAAGGGTAATGGGCACAAACTGGAATGTAAGAAGTTCCATCTAAACATGAGGAGGAACTTCTTTCATTTGAGAGTGATAGAAACCTGGAGCAGGCTGCCCAGAGATGTGGCTGAGTCTCCATCTCTGGAGAGATTCCAAGAGCATTTGAACATTTTGATCCTGGGCAAGCTGCTGTGGGGGCCTATGCTTTAGCAAAGGGATTGGGCTGAATGATCTCCAGAGGTCCCTTCCAACTGTTACCATTCTGTAATTCTGTGTGATTCTGTGCAAATTCAGCTGCTGAGCAACTCAACCAGCATCTATCAATCAATAAAATGATGCAATGGATTGGTTTAAATAGCATCTTTATCCCAAAGCAAAGCAAAACACATCAATATTCCTAGTGTCTATAGCCCAAAGGGAGGAAATCAAAAACAAAACCCAACAACTTATTGTCTTTTTCATTTCTAAACTCCAGCTACTGTATGAGTCTGCCAGCAACAGCAGCACTAACAGCCCATTTTTTCCCCCTCACATGCAATAAATAAGAATACCTGGCTCCTTATAATAAAAAAATAAGAACAGCCTCTGGACCCACTGCAAGAGCTCTCAGAGCCAGGTAGGACAATGTTATGGAAAGGTCAGAACTACCAAGCCTCTCCCATAAACACAGAATACCAGCATGGTGAGGAGTTGGAGGACCTCTGGAGAACATCCAGTCCAACCCCCCTGCTAAAGCAGGGAAGGGGTTGAAAGTAAGCTGGTTAAAAGTACTGCCTGATGGTAGGCTGAACATGAGACAGCAGAGTGCCAAGGTGGCCAAGAAGGCCAATAGCATCCTGGCCTGTATCAGGAACAGTGTGGCCAGCAGGAGCAGGGAGGTCATTCTGCCCCTGGATGCAGCACTGCTTAGGCCACACCTTGAATCCTGTGTCCAGTTCTGGGCCCCTCAGTTTAGGAAGGATGTTGAGATGCTGGAAGGTGTCCAGAGAAGGGCAAGAAAGCTGGGGAGGGGTTTGCAGCACAGCCCTGTGAGGAGAGGCTGAGGGAGCTGGGGTTGCTTAGCCTGGAGAAGAGGAGGCTCAGGGGAGACCTTCTTGCTGTCTACAACTCCCTGAAGGGAGGTTGTAGCCAGGTGGGGGTTGGTCTCTTCTCCCAGGAAACCAGCACCAGAACAAGAGGACACAGTCTCAAGCTGTGCCAGGGGAGGTTTAGGCTGGAGGTTAGGAAGAAGTTCTTCATAGAGAGAGTGATTGGCCATTGGAATGTGCTGCCCAGGGAGGTGGTGGAGTGACCATCACTGGAGGTGTTTAGGAAGAGACTGGATGGGGTGCTTGGTGCCATGGTTTAGTTGATTAGATAGTGTTGGGTGTTGATGTCAAAAGTCTCTTCCAACCTGGTTCATTCTACTCTATTCTAAAGCAGGACCACCCAGAGCAGCTTGTGAAGGACCACAATATTCAAATGCTTTTGGAATCTCCACAGAGAAGGAGATTCCATAACCTCTCTGGGCAGCCTGCTCCAGGGCTCCAGCAGCCTCACACCAAACAAGTTTCTCCTCACCTTCATGTAGAACCTCCTGAGTTGCAGTTTGTGCCTGTTGCCCCTTCTTGTGTCACTGAGCACTACTGAGAAGAGTCTGGCCCATCCTCTTGCCTCCCACAGGTCCTCCAGCTCTTGCTGAGCACTGATCTCAGGCTGTTTTTCTCCAGGCTCAACAGCCCCAGGTCTCTGAGCCTTTCCTCTTAATGGGGATGCTCCAGGCCCCTCAGCATCTTCAGAACCTCCACTGGACTCTCTCCAGTAGTTCCCTGAGCCTCTTGAACTGGGGAGCCCAGAACTGGACACAGCATTCCAGATGTAGCCTCACCAGGACAGAGCAGAGAGGGAAGAGAACGTTTCTTGACCTGGTGGCCACACTCTTCTCCATGCACCCCAGAAGACCATTTGCTTTCTTGGTCACAAGGGCACATTGCTGGCTGAAGGGGAAGTTCTTGTCCCCCAGCATTCCCAAGTCCTTCTCCCCAGAGCTGCTTTGCAGCAGGTCACCCCTCACCTGTACTGGTGCAAGGGGTTGTCCCACCCAGGGGCAGGACCCTGCACTAGCCCTTGTTGAACATCATGACGTTCCTCTGTGCCCAGCTGTCCAGCCTGCCCTTGACATTGAATGTAACTTCAAACACTGTCACTGGAATTTCTCTTCAAACATTGTGATCTTATTTAAACTAGTGAAAACATACCACAGGCTACAGCTTCCATCTAACAGAGATCCACAGAGTGCTCTCCACCCCACATCCAGCAGCCACCAACCACATGGGGATGTGTAGAATGCACAAATGCTGCATGGGCACAGCTGGTCCAAACCAACCTTGCATTCATCTGTGTGGCAGAGAGCACAATGATACAGAAGACACAAATGCTCATCCCTTCTCTGCAAAAACATCTCCACGCTGCCTTCTTCACACAAAAATGCCATTGCCAGCAGCAATAAACCAAGAGATGGTTCTGAGGTGTTAAAAATACAATGCCAGTGCTCACTTTATAACAGCCAAAGGGTAAGCACATCCTATGAAGACAGGCTGGAAGTATTTGGACTGTTCAGCCTGGAGAAGAGAAGGCTCTGGGGAGACCTTATAACAGCATTTTGATATCTGAAGCAGACCTACAGGAAGGCTGGGGAGGTGTCCAGGGTTGGAAGCCAGGCAGATCCTCTCATGCCTCTCACCAGGGCAGAAAAATGAGACTCACACAAATGGATTGCAGAAGTGATGGGAAGTTTAAATGGAAAAGCAGTAAGTGTTTTACAGAGAGCTACAAGCACAGTGACAAAGAGAGCCCAAAGCATACAGAATCCCTTACAGCATACCCTGAAGCCTCCCAGCACTTCCCTTCTCCCTACCTGCGGGTATACTCAAAACCCCCAGGGCTCTTTCTTATCCCCCCTCCTCCACTGTTAGGCTAATCTCAGCTGGCCAGATCTGAGATTGCCCTTCTCCTCCTGGCATTAGACCTAGCCAGGCCTAAAAGGGCTTGAGATAAGTCCCCTTCCATTACCAGATAGGGAGCATCTCCCATGGGAGCAGTGAAGGAAGAAAGAGGAAGTAAGAGGCTTAACAGATGAATTTACAGGGAGCAGGATATTATGGGTATGAAATAGGATATATCCTGTGTCCAGCTACTAGGCTGAACCCTCAGGGCACAGGAGGTGTATCTTGTGCGGCAGCAATAGGGGACACCCAGCCTGAACTGCCACGGGAGGGACTGTTTAGAAGGGCCTGTGGTGATAGGACGAGGGGCGATGGTTTGATGCTGGAGCAGGGCAGATTGAGGGTGGACATTAGGAGGAAGCTCTTCATAGGGAGTGGTGAAATACTGGAACAGGTTGCCCAGAGATATGGGTGAGGCCCTGTCCCTGGAAACATTGAAGGGGAGACTTAGTGAGGCCCTGGCCAGCCTGCTCCAGTTGGAAGTGTCCCCACTGACTTCAGTGGGTTTGGACAAGATGACCTTTGAGGTTCCCTTCCAACCCAATGCAATCTGTGAGCCTGTGGAATATGGGTGAAGACAACAGCTGTCTCCTTCCCCAATGGAAAACAGCACCTCACAGCAGGTATACCTTGAGCAGAACAACTTGCCCAGCTCCTCTGCCTTATCCCTTGATCTCCATAACGTGGCTGCTGCATCGAGAAGACAACAATACCATGGCTGACACTCATGGAAGGCCACACTGCCCTCAGATGGGCTTCCCCCACCAGCACAGCCACGCAGCCTGCAGCAAGCTTATGAACTCCTCAGCTTCCACCACTTAACGAAGCAATTTGCTCTCAGGGTTTTTATTACTCTTCATATTAAGTATAAAGATTATGTAGGAAATTATTCAAGCACAGCCATAACGCTCCCCAGGAGCTGTAGGACACCAGTGCTCCTGGCCTGCAGAAATGTCCCTGCCACGCCTACAGATCTGCCAGGCTTTGGGGTACAGGCCCAGCTTGGGGGTGTCCCTGGGCCAGAATCACAGACTGGTTTGCATGGGAAGGGACCTCCAAGGTCACCTAGTCCAAACCCCTGCAGTCAGCAGGGACGTCTGCAACCAGAGCAGGTTGCTCACAGCCCCAGACAACCTAACCTGCAATGGCTCCAGGAATGGGGAATCTACCACCTCACTGGGCAGCCTGAGCCAAGCTCTCACTGCCCTCAGTCTCAAACACTTCTTCCATGTCTCCAGTCTGAATTTCCCTCTTTGACTTCAAACCATCTCCTCTCATCCTGTCACAACAGGCCCTGCTCAAAAGTCTGTCCCCAGCTTCCTGATCAGCCCCTTTAAGCAGTGAAATGCCACCAGAAGGTCTCCCTGGAGCCTTCTCTTCTCCAGTCTGAGCAACCCCAACTCTCTCAGCCTGGCCTCCAGGAGAGGACTTCCAGCCCTCCCATCATTGCTGTGGCCTCCTTTGGCCCTGCTCCAACAGGTCCATGTCTCTGCTGTGCTGAGCACTCCAGAGCTGGCCCCAGCAATGCAGGTGGGGTCTCAGCAGAGCAGAGGGGCAGAACCCCTCCCTCCACCTGCTGTGGACATGGCTGGGCTGTGAGCACATGGTGCCAGCTCATGTCTAATTTTTCACCCACTAGTGCCCCAAGTCCTTCTCCTTAGGGCTGCTCTCCAGCCTGAGTTGATTCCAAGGCCTGGAGCAGGCTGTCTAAAGAAAGGTTATGGAATCTCCTTCTCTGGAGAGATTCCAAACCCATCTGGCCATTGTGATCCTGGGCAAGCTGCTGTGGGTGCCCCTGATTTAGCAGTGGGGCTGGACTAGATTATCTCCAGAGGTCCCTTCCAACCCCAACCAGCCTGGAGTTCTGGGACATAGTAACAAACACTGGGCTTGGGCTCCCCTGCACAGGACAATTCTCACATCATCATGCCTGTCCCTAAAACCACATCTGGACAAGGCATCCCTGTGCAGAAGCCGAACTCAGCTGCTCCCCACAACAACCCAGAAGGAAGACAGGGACATTATGGGGTTGTGCCAGGGGCACCCCACATTTGCTGCTGCTGACCATCAGGCCATCCTCTCAGGTGGAGAAAGCAGCTCACACCCGTGGCTTGCTGCAACATCACGACACCCAACCACCTCGAGTGGCTCAACACAGAGCAATATTCACTGCTAATTAAGCTGGCTGGCAAACAAAGCCGGGCAGGCAGGAGCTCCTCCAGCTCACTCACTCCATCTCTGCATCAACAGCAAAACAAAGGAAAAGCTTTACAGCTGCAAAACAAGAGGCACTTCAGAGGGGAAAGAAAAGGTAAGAGGGGCTCTGCTGTCAACCAAACAGACCTTCAATCCAAGAGAGAAAGAAACAGTTGACAGCAAACCATGAAGACTATTCCACTTCTGAATGGAGAAGCAGAAATTATCGTTTTCAACGTCAGCACTGCTTTATTTCTTACCCTTTTCCCTGACACAACCTCTCTTTTAAACCACTGCTGCAGCAGCAGCAACAAAACAAGAGAGCCTCAGCTTCACTGCCATGGATTTTTCTGTTCTTTTTCTCAAGTCCAAGGCTCAGCCCTGCTGGAAGCTGCTGTGACAGAGCTGAGCTGTGCAGATTAATGGAATTTATTTCACAAATATTGCTGTGCATAACTGAGCCTTAATGAGATCAGAGAATCGTTTAGGCTGGAAAACATTAAAGATCATCGAGTCCAGCTCTTAACCCAGCACTGCCAGGTCACTGCTAAACCAAGCTCCCCAGCACCACATCTACATGCCTTGGAGCCTCTTTGAGGGATGGGGACTTCACCATTGCCCTGGACAGCCTCTTCCAAGCTCCAATCTCCTTTCACAGAGCTGCAGAGAGCCAGAAGGTCTCCCCCTCAGCCTCCTTTTATCCAGGTTGAACAATCCCATTTCCCTTCAGGTGCTCCTCACTAGACCTGTTCTCCAGACCCTTCACCATCTTTGTTGCCCTTCTCTGGACCTGCTCCAGCTCCTCAATGTCCTTCTTGGAGTGAGGGGCCCAAAGTTGACCCCAGGATTCAAGGTGTGGCCTCACCACTGCCCCGCACAGGGGGCAATCACTGCCCAGGTCCTGCTGGCCATACAACTGCTGATCCAACCAGGATGCTGGTGGCCTTCTTGGACACCTGGGCACACTGCTGGCTCATATTTACCCATTGTGGACCAACACCCCCAGGTCCTTTTCTGCCAGACAGTTTCCAGGCACTCTGCCCCAAGCCTGGAGCATTGCAGGGGGTTGCTGTGACCCAAGCGCAGCACCCAGCGCTTGGCCTTGGCGAACCTCAGCCCCTTGGCCTTGGCTCATCAATCCAGCCTGGCCAGATCTCTCTTCAGAGCCTTCCTACTCTCCAGCAGTTCAACACCCCCACCCAATTTAGTGTCATCTGCAAACTGACTGAGGGTGCCCTCAATTCCTTCATCCAGATCACCGATAAAGATATTAAAGAGAACTGACCGCAGCACTGAGCCGTGTGGTTTAGAGGATGAAACGTGCTCTGCCATCAAGGTTCAGATCAAGCAAGACTATTTCCAGCTGAAAGGAACAGCTCCCTTACCTTAGAGAAAGACTCAGGCATCACTAGGAAATAGACTTTAAAGAAACAAAGTACTTAATTATTCATGTCCTACTGACCTGGTATCAGCTGAGGTGCCAACACCACGGTGGGAAGAGGCCTGGAGGCAGCAGCTGGCCTGGCTATAGCCATGGCTACGTGGTTTGTCATTAAGAGAGGCTTCTCACTGCCCTGGAAGAGCCTTGACTCCTCAGGATGTATCCACACCGAGTCCAGAGCAAAGGCATTATTCAAGTATATCTGTCCAAGAGCAAGAAAGAAAAGAGGGTCAAGGTTGGAGACACAAACCTCAGAAATGAGAGGGAGAATGAAGCCTCTTTGAATTGAGCAATACAGGTAAATATCTCAATTTGAGGGTAAACTTGCAACATTAGATTGATTTCTGCTCCATCAGGGCTGTAGGCTGAGTCTAGCTGACTATTTAAAAATTAATTGGCTTTTAACACAACTAATCAGCTGATGCAGCATCACAAAATGAGAAGAATAGCTGAAGGCAACCATATCCCAGACACAGCGACTCCAGAGCAAGCCCAGCTGTCCTTTGGACTTTGGGATGGGAAGAGATGGAGAGGAGAGAGAAGAAGGAATAAAGTCACAAAGCTGTTGTTTCATTATACAGCTACTTAAGCAGAGGTGATTGTGGGCAGGACAAGGGTGTAGGACCACAAGGGACACCCTGGACTGGAGATGTGGAAGTACCCGTGGTGATGCCACCACTACACTGCTTCCTAGGGAAAAACAGTGGGAGAATCAAAAAGAAAGGGAAAACAGAAGCTCATAATCACAGCCCAGAGCAAAATTAAAGCTTTCAACGCAACGTAACAAAGATTAATGCTAAAGATATTTTAAACTTCAGAGAGGTGAAGATGTCTAAGCTTCGAAGAAGCCTCCTCTTTGAACCACCTCTTCCAACACCCCATCATCCCTAAAAGGTTCTGCCTGACAAACCCCTCCACAACTCCAAGCCCAGGACGTTTACACACTGCAGCCTTAAAAATACCCCAGCACACCAAGCCCAGACTCACTTTGCAGCTGGGCAGCCTCTTATCAATCCAGTTTTTCCCAGGGTGGGGTGGAACTGTGGAGGTGTACACGGGTGGAAAGACAGGAACGAACTCCACATTCGAGGAAGGTGAAAATCCAATGACCGGAGAGTGAGCCCCGAATATCCACTGGAAGGGAGGAAAACAGGGGTTTAGCCTCACTAAAATGATGCTTTTCATCAATTCCTAATTATGTGAAAGACGACCAGAGATAATTCCAAGCACATCTTGCTCCAACAGCTATGCAGTGTTTCTTCAAGCATCACACAATGAGTGACAGATGGGTCTGACATAAAATCATAGGATGGGTTGGATTGGGAAAGACCTTAAAGTTCAAACCCCCTCCCACAGGCAGGGACACCTTCCACTAGACCAGGCTGACCAAAGCCTCATCCATCCTGGCCTTCAACACCTCCAGAGAGGGAACATCTGCAACCTCCCTGGGCAACCTATTTCAGTGTCTCACCACCCTCACTGTAAAGAATTTCTCCCTAATCTCCAGTCTAAACCTCCCCTCTTCCAGCTCAAAGCCATTGCCCCTCATCCTATCACTACAAACTTTTGTTAAACATCCCTCCCCAGATCTCCTGTAGACCCCTTTAGGTACTGGAAGACTGCTCTAAGGTCTTCCTGGAGCCTTCTCTTCTTCAGGCTGAACAGCCTCAACTCTCTCAGCCTGTCTACATGCGGGGAGGTACTCTGATGATCTTCATGGCCTCCTCTGGATCACTCCAGCAGCTCCGTATCCTTCTTATGCTGGGGGTACCAGAACTGGACACAAAGCTCTGGGAGGTGTCTCATCAGAGCAGAGTAGAGGGACGTGACAAACTGCTTCAGAAAACCCCAAATCGGGGGCTGGGCTACAAAAATCAGCACTTGGCTGACGACTGCTAGTGGCCAGAAAAGGTGTTGGGTTTGTTGGGTTTCTATCGCTGCTTACTCAGAATTTCACGTACAAATCACAAGCATCGCTACAACGTGGGTTTCAAAGCACTCAAGGGGAATGAGAACTAAAGGAAATGTGGGAAAGGGAATTTCTCTTGGTTGAAATCCACTCATCAGGTGGGTTCCCACAGGAAACCCAGTTCTGCAGCTTAGTTAACTGGTCTGACGTCGGGGGATAATTGATGGCAGAGTTTCATTAGACCCAGAGCTAGCCATTTTCTTTCTCCCACACTGCTCCCAAGCCACCAGAGATGCTTGTGCTAGAAAAAGCTGGAAGTCTTCACATGAAGCCTAGCAGCTACTACAGCACTCACATCTCAGGGGTGTTTTATACAAGAATGAAGGGAAAATATGAAGAGAAGACCAAAACTGGGGAATGCAGCTCCTGATAGTCCCCCTCTGACATGACAAACACCACCAAAACCTGCTGTGCCCTGCAGCCACGGATAATGAACATAGTCATTAGGGGAAGCCAGCCTGGTTCCATTGACACAACTCTAAACTTTAGGCTAGATGAAAATTAAGCCCAACCCCCGGCTGCTACACAGGGCTGGAGCACTGCTGGAGCGCTTCTCCTTTCCCGGACCCTTCTCCTGCAGCAAATGCACCCCGCAGCTGCCAGTTACCGGGTGATGGAGCCTGGCAGACCCTCTCCCAGCGCTTCTCCCACCGGGAAAGAAAAACCCAACCTCTGCAGGTGGCTGAAACGGGTGGAAGCTCCGGGGTCCGTTGTACCCAACTGCAGCGGGGAGCGGAGCTGCGTCCAACGCATTACGCACAGGGCCGGCGGGTGGAATCGCCCGGTGGAATCGCCCGGTAGCTCCTAAAGGGGATGAACCCCTCCGGTACCCGCGCCTCGGAGACCCATCCAGCCTCTGCCCCGCATCTCGTACTGTACAGCAGCGGGGAATGAGGCTGCATCCACCACGCTCCGCACCGGGCCGGCGGCTGGAACCTCCCGGTAGCTCCCAACGGGGCTGAGCCCGCCGGTATCCTACCTCAAGGAGCTGACCCTCACTGGTACTTTCCCCCTCGCACGGGGCTGAACCCCTCAGATATCGTTCCCCCTTCCCCCACCACGGGCACCCCTCCAAGCGCTGCACCCCCACCACCACCCCCCGTACCACACAGCGGCAAGGAGCAGGGCTGCAGCCACCACACTCCGCACCGGGTCACCAAAAGGAGCCCTCCGGTAGCTCCCAAAGGGGCTGAAACGCCGGTACCCTACCTCAAGGAATTGAGCCCCTACAATACTCCCTTCACGGAGCTGAATCCCTCCAGTATTCTCCACGGGTACCCATCTAGCCGGTGCCCTCCGCCTCGTACCGCACAGCAGCAAGCAGCGGGGCTGCATCCACCACACTCCGCCCCGAGTCAGCCAGAAGAGCCCTCCGGTAACTCCCACCGGGGCTGACCCCTCCAGTAGCCTCCTCGGGGACCCCTCTAGCCGGTGCCCCCTGTTCGTACCGTACAGCAGCAGGAAGCAGGGCTGCGCACCGGCACTCACCAAACCCCGCACAGGGCAGAGCTCCCCGATAACCGACCACGGGAGAACTCTTCTGCCGTTTCCCCACCATCAGTCCCGCCGTGCCCGGTGAGACGCTTCATCCCTGGGCATGGCGACAATCTATCTCTGGACAACGGCAACAGGAAACTTATCCCCGCAGCCAGCCCCCCCCCCCAAAAAAGACAACAAACAAACAAACAAAAACAAGCAGCAAACAAACACCGAATGGCACCGAGCCCCCCGGTAGGGTGGAGCCGCCGTTACCTGCCCGTGCAGGAGGGCTGCCGGGTGCTGCTCGGCGGCCGCGAGTAGCGGCAGCAGCGGCTCGCAGGGGACGCGCCAGCCCGGGGCTGCCCGCAGCAGGGCGGCGGCGGGCGGGGGTGGCGCGGGCGGCGGCGGGAGCAGCAGCGGCGGCGGAGGCGGCGGTGGTGGTGGGGGAGCCCGGCGGTGCCGCCGACCCTCAGCAACCCCGCGGCTGCCGGCAGCACCCAGGCCCAAGGCGGCGGCGGGGGCTCGGCCGCGGGGGTGTCCAGAGAAGGGGATGCGGGCGCTGGGCTGGGGGAGCCGGCAGCATCCTACATGGCAAGAGGGTGGCCCGGCGGGGCCCGGTGGCTCCCAATCCGCTCCGCCACCGCCGCTGCCACGGAGTGAAACTCTTGGTTCCCCGCCGGTAAAGCTCCGCCCGCTGCGGGGAGGGGGGAAGAGGAAGGGCGGGGGATGCGCTGGGGCCGCCCCCTCCGCCGGCTAGGGCCATCTGCTAAAGGAGCTGGGGAAGCCCCGGGGTCAGAGCCAGTCCTGGAGGGAGAAAAAGCAGTTTGGTCACATCGTTTGGATTGGAAATGAGGCATGGGGGCTGGAAGGAACCTCTGGAGATCATCCAGTCCAATGCCCCCTGCTAAAGCAGGGTCACCCACAGCAGCTTGCCCAGGATCACGCTGTCCAGGTGGGCTTGGAATCTCTCTGAGCAACCATTGCCTGTGACCAAGTGTTTGATCCTGGGCTGATCCCCAGCAGGGTGGGCAGCAGATGGAAGGAGATAATTCTGTCTCTCTACTCCATTCTGCTGCCACGCCACCTGCAAAGCTGGGGCAAGCTCTAGAATCCTTAGCACAACAGACATAGACCTGTTTGAGCCGGGCCAGAGGCTACAGATATCCCATGGCCACCCCCTCAAATTAAAATCTTGTTCTGTATTGCATAGAAATAGCCAAAATCCGCTCAGAGGCCAAAGGAGACAAGCTTATGACCATTCCTGCTGTTGGTGTTTTGGGAAGCATGTCTTCAGCGCAGCACTGACCTCTGTGGGTGCTGCCACTGAGAACATGCGAAGAGCCCCACCGCTAGGGCACCACCAGTACCCCAACCACACATCCAAGCCTGCCCTCCACTCCTGCTGGGCAATGGAAAAAGCCATTGGTGGCTCCTCATTAATCTATTATGGAATCACAGAATGGTAGGGGTTGGACTGGAGCTCTAGAGATCATGAAGTCCAGCTCCCCTGCCAGAGCAGGATCACCTAGGGCAGGTCGCACAAGAAGACATCCAGAGGGGTCTTGAAAGTCTCCAATGACGGAAACTCCACCACCTCTCTGGGCAGCCAGCTCCAGGCCTCCAGCACCCTCACACTAAAGTTTCCCCTCATGCTGAGGTAGAAGTTCCTGTGTTCCAGTTTGTGTCCATTGTCCCAGGGCACCATTGAAAAGAGCCTGGCCCCTTCTCACTGCCCTCCACCCTTCAGATATTTATAGACATTAATGAGATCCCCTCTCAGGCTGCTCTTTTCCGTGCTCAGCATCCCAGGTCTCTTAGCCTTTCCTCCTCAGACATATATTTCAGTCCCTTCATCATCCTCATAGCCTCTGCTCAACCCTCTCCAATAGTTCCCTATCCCTCTTGAACTGGGGAGCCCAGAAATGGACACAATTCTCCAGATGCAGTCTCACCACTCTTGCTCCCAGGTAAGCTGTAGCAATTAGGAGTGGGCCATCATACTCGGTGTAATGATTTGGGGGAAACAAGCACCACCCTCTTCTGCAGATGCTCAAGAGCAGTTCTGTACTCCAGCCCAACTCAGGTGGTCCTGGTTTCGGCCCTCTTGCTAGGGGAAGCAGCTTATAGAATCACAGAATTATTTTGGTTGAAAAAGGTCATCGAGTCCAACCATCAGCCTAAGACTACCACAGCCATTAAACCACATCCTAGAGTGCTATATCCACACATTTCTTGAACCCCTCCAGGGATGGCGACTCCACCACCTCCCTGGGCAGCCTGTTCGAATGCCTGACCACTCTTTCAGTGAAGAATATGACCTGTGGGCTTGTTTCTCCTGCCTTCTCCCTGTTCTCCACGGCTGAGAGAAGAGAGGAGCTGAGCAAGCCTCTTGTAGCTGCTGATGGCATTGCATCTTCTCCAGCAAAAAATGAAAGGCATGAATGATGGTGAAAAGGTCTGAGCCTGAGTTCAGGGAACATGTGAATGCTTCAGCTTGATGGCTTCAAATCACTGCTTGTTTCCCTGCCAACCCACCAGATCCAGCTCTCCATCAGAGCACAGCAAATGCTGCACAGTAAGAAAAGGCAAATCTCCTGCTGAGTTTGTAAATCATCACCTCCCAGAGTGCCAGAGCACTGTGGATCGTGGATTCACACAGAGAGGGGCCAGAAGAGGCCACAAAGATGATCAGAGGGCTGGTGCACTTCTACAAGGACAGGCTGAAGGAGAGGGGGCTGTTCAGCCTGGAGAAGGAAAGGCTCCAGGGAGACCTTAGAGCAGCCTTCCACTACCTGAAGGGGGCTACAGAAGAGCTGGAGAGGGACTTTTTATAAAGGCTTGTGGTGATA
The DNA here is from genome assembly GCA_033816785.1 of Picus viridis. Lineage (NCBI taxonomy): Eukaryota > Metazoa > Chordata > Aves > Piciformes > Picidae > Picus > Picus viridis. Next base: position 14,473,870 of record CM066586.1, on the reverse strand, counting down.
GGATAAGAGGCAATGGTTTGCAACTAGAGCAGGGTAGGTTTAAGATTGGACATCAAGAAGAAGTTCTTTATTATGAGGATGGTGGAACACTGAAACAAGTTGTCCAGGGATGTTGTGAATGTGTCAGCCCTGGAAGCATTTAAGACCAGGCTGGATGAGGTCTACTGGAAGGTGTCCCTGCCCATGGCAGGCAGTTGGAACTAGATGATCTTTAAAGTCTCTCCAACTCAAGCTAAACAGACCCAGGTCTCTCAGCCTTTCCTCCTCACAGAGATGCTCCAGTCCGCTCAGCATTTTTGTGGCCTCCAATGGACTCTCTCCAGAAGTTCCCTGTCTCTCTTGAACTGGGGGGCCCAGAACTGGACCCAGAACTGCAGCTGTGGTCTCACTGTGGCAGAGTAGAGGGGAGGAGAACGTGTAGAGGTGGTAGAGGCCCCATTCCTGGAGGTTTTTAAGGCCAGGCCTGATGTGGCTCTAAGCAACCTGATCTAGTGTGAGGTGTCCCTGCTCATGGCAGGGGGCTTGGAAGTAGATGATCCTTGAGGTCCCTTCCAATCCTATGATTCTGTGATCTACATGTGGAATTTCACCACTCTTTGGAGCTCAGCGTGTTTTCTCATACCAATACTGACTAACAGTCTGTTCCTTGGGTCACTCCTTGTCTGCTGTGTTAGTCACTGGTTTTCAGCAGCAATCAAGAACACATATCTCAGAATACATCAGAGACCCACTCTGCACCTCATTGCACAACACCATCTACAGAACTTCTGAGTCCAGCCAGTGACCAGCACACAGCCTGTGGCATGAGGACTGATGGTCCCCACTTCTTGCATTCAAGCCAGCAGAATCCCAGGTGCTATTCTGATTCTCCCATGCAGCTCATCTGAAGCTTTGACAAATCTTCCTTTATGGAAGTGATGACATGCATCCATCCATCTCCCTTCTACTTCCAGTCAAAGAGGAGGGTGGGGGTGGTTAAAAGCCACCAGAGATGAAGCCTCCATCATCTAATTTACTTCCTGATGCAAGGTCAGACCTGTATCTCTTTGTAACATTTAGAAGTGCAAGAGCTGCCTTCTGTGAAGTGAAGGGAGATTCTTCCTAATGCCATGGAGCATATCCGAGGGAGATACTCCTCCCAGCCATATATGGTCATCCCCTTTTGAACAAAAGCATTGCTGGTGCAAACATTGTGACCCAGTGCTGGTTCACATGCTCTAGAAGGACTCAAGGGGCTTTCCATAACAGATACTCCTGCTAGGTATTACTGACTGGCTCTGATGGGAGGTCCATGTCTCTCCTCCAGAGCTGGTCCCAGTACTGCAGGTGGGGTCTCCACAGAGCACAGCAGAGGGACAGAATCCCCTCCCTCCACTTGCTACCAACACTGCTGGGGATCAGTCCAGCATATGGCTGGGTCTGGTCTAGGATCTCATGTTGCCATCTTATGCCCAGCTTCCCACCCACCAGCACATCCATGTCTGCAGCAATGAAGTGCAGGTAACACTGAGAACAAGCGTGGTCAGCTTGCCAGGGGGCTGGAAACAGTCATCATGTCTCATTGAAAGTCCTGAAATTGGCTGCAAACATTCTTGTAGAACACCTTCCAAATTACCACCAGGACACCGGGGTTGGGTTTTTTTTTCTGTCTTGGAGCTGCTGTCTCCAGCACACAGTGTGACCACTGGTCCTCAAAGGGCGACCGTGTCACCCACCAGCCGAGGAGGAGGCTTCCGTCTGCAGACATGACGCCCCACAGCAGCGTTCTGGGTGCCGAGTGGGTGCATTGGAGAGGTGCTGCACCCACCCACCGCACTACTGTTGGGCACAACACGCACCACAGCCGTTGGTGGAGAGGAGGCAATGTTTCATGCCAAGGACAGACGTTTCCTGAGGCACCTAATTATCATCAGCCCACACATTATCTTCACCAGTTGCTTGGCAGGCCTGGTTGCAAAGGCAGCTTCTGAGACAGTTGGTTGAGCTGAACTTGGGTTCTTTCAAATAGAGGAGTGGAGGGAGGGTGGGTTGGAGGCACTTGGGTCTCCTCATGACCACCTTTATTCTTGCACATCATCCCAAGGTACAACACATGAGTCTGGCTTCTTACAGCATGGACTCAGAGTGGTGTGGGTTGGAAGCAACATTAAAGATCATCTAGTTCCAACCCCCTGCCATGGGCAGGGACACATTTCACTAGACCAGGTTGCTCAAGGCCTCATGCAGTCTGGCCTTGAATATCATCTTAAGGAGGTGTTTTACCTCCCCATGGTGTCGAAGCTCATTGGAAGTGCAAAACATCTCTTTATCAGCCCAGTAATTACACTTTTAGAAGCTCCATCCTCTTTGTAGCAACTTCAAGACACTTTTGGTACCTAATTATTTCTCTTCCTGGATTATTGCTCTTCAATAACATCACTGCTATTCTTGATTCAGTGGTGGGGACAGCATACAAAATCACACACTTATCTTCCAAGCCACTTCAGGAACCAAGTGTGGAAATCAGAAAATCACAGAATTATTTCACTTGGAAAAGACCTCCAAGATCATTAAGTCCAACAATGAACCTAACACCACCATGACTATTAAACCATGTCCCACAGTACCTTGTCCACAGCTTTCTTGAACAGCTCCAGTGATGGCAACTCCACCACCTCCCTGGGCAGCCTGTTTCAATGCCTGACCACTCTTCCAAGAGAGAATTTTTTAACTGTAGTCCAACCTAAACCTCTCCTGGCACAATTGCAGGCCATCTCTTCCTCTCCTGCCACTTGTTCTTTGGGGAAAAGAGGCCAGACCCCACCTGGCTCCAATCTCCTTTCAGGGAGTTGTAGAGAGCCAGGTCTCCCCTCAGCCTCCTTTTCTCAAGGCTGAACAACCCCAGGTCCCTCAGCCTCACCTCAGCACACCTGTTCTCCAGACCCATCACCAGCTTCATTGCCCTTCTCTGGTCCTCCTGCAGCCCCTCAAGATCCTTCTTGTAGTGAGGGGCCTAAAACTGAACTAAGGACTCAAGGTGCTGCCTCACCAGTGCCAGTACAGGTGAACAATCCCTGCCCTACTCCTGACAGCCACCCTATCCCTGATCCAGGCCAGGATACTGGTGGCATTCTTGGGCACCTGGACATATGCTGGCTCATCATCCACCAGCTGCCAAACAGCACCACAGGTCTTTTTATACTGTGCAGTATAGGTCCCAAGCCTGGAGTCTTCATGGGTACAGCATTTGGCCTTGACCCATTGATCCAGCCTGGCCAGATCCCTCTGCAGAGCCTTTCTACCCTCCAGCAGATCAGTGCTACCACCCAATTCAGTGTCATCTGCAAAATGCCTGAGGGTGCCCTCAATTCCCTCATCCAGGTCAATGACATTAAAGAGAACTGGCCCCAGCACTGACCCCTGGGAAACACCACCAGTGACCACTCCAGACCAGCCTGTAGGTGACCATCCCACACCCCAGAGCTAATGTGTTCCTCTGAGTGCCTCTCCTTTCCTTCCCAGCCTCAGTGGTTTGGTCAGGCTGCTTTGAACTTTGGGTTTCAAGTCCGTTTTCCCTCCTCTGAGGTGGTTTGGCTGATTTCACTGACTTCAAAACCTTCAAAAGACATTTGTGGGTTGTTTTGTTGTTGCTGTTTCTCAGCCAGCCTTTGGAGTTCATCCGCCCTCTTTACTGCCCTGACAATGTGGTCAATAAAATCACACACATAGAAAAGAAAAAAAACCCCAAACCAAAAAAACCCTCAAGGGCTGATATTTCACCACTGTCTGCAGTAGGTAAATCCATGCTCTGGTCTCTCTAGAGACCTCGCTAAGCTGTGAAGTTCTGTCTGTAGGTTGAGCATTAGCAGCATCATGACTTATTTATGTCCTCCTCAGCTGAAGAGGACAACACCTCTAGTGTTAAAAGGAACTAGCAGGGGACAGAGGCAAGCATTATTTTCTCTCTTGCTTTCTTCCCATCATCACAGCTAGAGATTTCCCCTCTGCTCCTGCTTTCTCCTCTCTATGCCATGCTTCAAGGAAAGAGAGCGCCACAAAGGGCCACCCTGCTATGGTCAGGGCTGGATGCACTTGCTGCTTTAAGGCTATGTTCCCAACTGATGCTTCTTCACCACATGTCATTCATAGCAGAAGCCTGACTCATGTTTTGTTTGCTGCTGGAGGAAATCATTTTGTCGAGTAACGACCTCACTTGTGCGAGAACTTCTGCCCTGAAAGCGGCCCATGGAGCGGCTCAGCTCTTAATGAGCCTTTCTACGGGCTATGAGCTGACATCAAGAACCTTCTCCACTTGGCTTCCTTTACAGATGGGTTCACTGCAGATGCCAAAGTCAGCTGTCAGGTGCAGAAAGCGGCAAAGCTGCTCCAGAGATGGAGCCTTGCGAGATGAGCCAACCAGGAGCGTGTTCGAGATCACCGGAGAGACATCTTCCTAACGAGATGCAGCCCCTGGTTCGGAGGGGCTCACAACGTGACTTCCTAACACAGCTTCCCCAGTGAGCTCAGAGCGAATGAAATGCACAGGGTCCAAGTGTGGTGGGGGTGGAAAGGCCCTCTGGGAATCATCCAGTCCAGCTTTGCTACTGAAGCAGGGTCACCCACCAGCAGGTTGCCCAGTAACACACTGCCCAGGTGCATTTGGAATCCCTCCAGAGAATGAGACTCGCCAGCCTCTCTGGGCAGAATGGTTCACAGCAGTAGCTGCCTGATTGATTTCTCCTACTCTCTGCTCATTCTCCCTTATCTGTCATAATACAGGTGCATGAAGAGGAGGTTCTCATTTCCCTCTCCTCTGCCCTGGTGAGGCCACAGCTGCAGTCCGCAGTTCTGGGCTCCACAGTTCAAGAGACAGGGAATTACTGGAGAGAGTCCGGGGAGGCTACAAAGAGGCTGAGGGGCCTGGAGCATCAATGTGAGGAGGAAAGGCTGAGAACCCTGGGGCTGTTGAGCCTGGAGAAAAAAGGCTGAGAGTGGATCTGATCAGTGCTTAGCAAGAGCTAAAAGGCCTGTGGGGGCAAGAGGATGAGGCCAGACTCGTGTCAGTGGTGCCCAGTGACAGGACAAGGGGCAATGGGCACAAACCAGAACCCAGGAGGTTCCATCTGAACAGAAAGAACTTGGTTGGTGTGAGGGTGATGGAGCCCTGGATCAGGTTGCCCAGAGAGGCTGTGGAGTCTCCTTCTCTGGAGTGATTCCCAACCCCTGCATGTTCATTGTGTTGCTGGGCAAGCTGCTGTGGGTGCCCCTGCTTTACCAGAAGCTTTGGTCTAGATGATTTCCAGAGGTCACTTCCAACCCCTCACCACGCTGGGATGCTGTCAGACTGTGATTCTTCTGCAAAAGGGCAGCTGGAGGTGGGGAGAACTTTCCGCTTCAGGCTTGGGCTTTAGAGGAGACATTATTAGTCTGAATTCCTCTCTTTTTATTAGAGAATTGCTCTGTTTAATTTAAAAATAGCCCAGGCAACTGCTGTTGTTCTGCTAGAGACAGGGAGGGGAAAAAAAAGAATAATAATAAAAAAAAAAACCACCACAAAACCCACCCCCAACTCTAAGTTTCTTTTTAGGGTATTTTTGAGCAGATGAAAAGGGAAAGAAAAAGCAGCACATTAATGAAAGCAAAGCTCCATTGCCAAGCAAGCTCCTAAAGGGAAAAAGTAATCAATTCAAGAGGGTCCTGCTGGTAGATGGCAATTACATCTTCCATGCCATTGCTTCTTGGTAATTGAGTTCTGCGTGTCTCTTGTCATGACTCCTCCTAAAAGTAGAGGGGAGCAGGTCCCTGAGCTCATCACAGGCTTTTGGATTCATTGGGAGGGTGTGTGGGGGGTGTTTCTGGTGGTTTTTTAAGTCATTGCCAAGGTCTTCGTGGGGTCTTTAAGGGGAAACCGATAGGATGAGGGGGAATGGCTTTGAGGTGGAAGAGATTTAGGCTGGAGATTAGGAAGAAATTTAGAGGCAGGAGCACCTGCACTACTACTAATAAAATTATAGAATTGTTGAGGTTGGAAGAGACTTCCAAAATCATCTTAGGATGAGAGGCAGTGACTGAGGTGGAAGAGGAAAGATTTAGAGTGGAGATTAAGAGGCAATTCTTTACAGTGAGTCTGGTGAGACACTAGAACAGGTTGCCTAGGGAGGTTGTGGATACCCCCTCCTGAGAGATGTTCAAGGCCAGGTTGGATGGGGTCTTGAGCAACCTGAACTAGTGGAAGGTGTCCCTGTCCATGGCAGTGGGTTTGGAAGTGGATGATCAAGCATTGCAACAGGCTGCCCAGGAAGGAGGTGGAGAGTCACCATCCCTGGAGGTGCTCAGAAAAGTGTGTGGACACGACACTTGGGGATGTGGTTTAAAGGCCATGGTGGTCTTAAGTAATGGTGGTTGAACTCCATGATCTTAGAGGTATTTTCCAACCAAAACAATTCTATGTTTCTCTGGGGAAAAAAAAAATAAGTAAAGCCCAGACTCAAATATTTCTGCGTTCAGATGGTGATAGAATAGAATAAACCAGGTTGGAAGAGACCTTCGAGATCATCGAGTCCAACCCATCATCCAACCCCACCTAATCAACTAAACCATGGCACCAAGCACCCCATCCAGTCTCCTCCTAAACACCTCCAGGGATGGTGACTCCACCACCTCCCTGGGCAGTACATTCCAATGGGCAATCACTCTCTCTGTGAAGAACTTCTTCCTCACCTCCAGCCTAAACCTCCCCTGCTGCAGCTTGAGACTGTGTCCTCTTGTTCTGGTGCTGGTTGCCTGGGAGAAGAGACCAACCCCCACCTGGCTACAACCTCCCTTCAGGGAGTTGTAGAGAGCAAGAAGGTCTCCCCTGAGCCTCCTCTTCTCCAGGCTAAGCAATCCCAGCTCCCTCAGCCTCTCCTCACAGGGCTGTGCTCCAAACCCCTCCCCAGCTTTGTTACACTTCGCTGGACACCTTCCAGCAACTCAACATCCTTCCTAACTGAGGGGCCCAGAATTGGACACAGGACTCAAGGTGTGGCCTAACCAACGCAGTGTACAGGGGCAGAATGACTTCCCTGCTCCTGCTGGGCACACTGTTCCTGATGCACTGCTGGGAGCATTCAAGAGTTCCATTAGATAAGAGTGGAGCCTGATCATGGGAAAAATGGGAAAGCAGCCCCTCGACATGTCCACCAAGCAGAAAAAGAAATCCCACCCATTGAGTGGCAGGGAAAGTAGCATTCCACACAGCTCCACTTCAAGCCAGTAACATTAATGTGTTATCAAACTCACCAGTTTGTTCCATTTCTGTAGCAAAATCTGCCAGAAGCAGAGAACATTTCATGCTTTCATCTTCCAGAAATAATTTGACAGTACTTGAAACTCTGATTGCTCTGATTATTGTTTGTTGAACACCCATAAAAGCAGGCTTTAAAAAAAATAAATATATATATCTCTATTCTCTCTTCACTGATGGCTTTGGAACAGCAAGATGTGCTGGGATGGGCCACCATAGGGGAGGACATACCACCACAGACTGGTTGCTGTGGGAAGGGACTGTTCAAGGTCATCTAGTCCACTTCCACTGCAGTCAGCAGGGACATCTGCAACCAGAGCAGGTTGCTCACAGCTCCAAACAACCTGACCTGCAATGGTTCCAGAGATGGGGTATCTCCCATCTCTCTGGACAACCTGAGCCAGGCTCTCACCACTCTCAGTATCAAACGTTTCTCCCTTCTCTACAGTCTGCTTCCCCCTCTTTGACTTCAAACCATCACCCTTTATCCTGTCACAACAAGCCCAGCTCAAAAGCCTGTCCCCAGCTTTCTGGTTGGCACCTTGAAAGGCCACCAGAAGGTCTCCCTGGAGCTCTCTCTTCTGCAGGCTGAATAACCCCAACACACTCAGCCTGTTCTCAAAGCAGAGGGCTTCCAGCCATGCCATCATTGCTGTGGCCTCCTCTGGCCCCGCTCCAACAGATCCATACTCCCCTGAGCAGCCAGTTTTCCTCTGCCCACCATAGATAACAGCAACACAGAGCCAGCACCCATCCATGGAAGCAGGGCTGATGTCTCCCATAGAATCACAGAATTGTTTTGGTTGGAAAAGGCCTCTAAGATCATTGAGTCCAACCACTGACTTGGCTCCACCCCTCCAAACTCGCCTGCATGCGCTTCACACCCCAAGCTAATCTGCCAAGGTTTGTAGCTGGGTTATTTCCTCTCCTAGGAAGTCTTCCAAGCTCTTGATTTTCAAGAAGTTCCCCTTTTCCTGCAGAACACAGCGGTCTGCTTGATTAATCTCCAGATCCCTCTCACCATTGTCATTAGGCAGCTTTCTTTCCCATGCACCACTTCCTCCAGCAATCACAGCAAATTGCCCAGCCGTGGTGCTGAGTGCTCCTCTCCAACTGCAGAGCTGACGTCCAAATGAAGGGTGCTGATGGGTCTAATGGTGCTTGGAGCATTAGCAGCAGCAGTTGTGTAGCTCCATGATTGTGCTGCTGCTTCTGGGGTCTCTGCATGCAGAAGGATGGCTGGGAAAGGACCACAAAGATGATCCAAAGGCTGGAGCACCACTCCTGTAGGAACAGGCTGAGGGAATCTGGGCTCTTCAGAAGGCTCCAGGAGACCTTGGAGCAGAATTCCAATACCCACAGAATCACCAAGGTTGGAAGAGACCTCAAAGATCATCAAGTCCAACCTGTCACCACAGACCTCATGACTACTAAACCATGGCACCAAGTGCCACATCCAATCCCCTCTTGAACACCTCCAGGGATGGGGACTCCACCACCTCCCTGGGCAGCACATTCCAATGGCTAACAACTCTCTCTGGGAAGAACTTTCTCCTCACCTCAAGCCTAAACTTCCCCTGGTGCAGCTTGAGACTGTGTCCCCCAAAGGGCACTGACAGAAAGGCTGAGGAGGGACTGCTTAGAAGGGCCTGTGGTCGTAGGAGGAGGGTTTGAAACTGGAGCAGGGTAGATTTAGGTTGGACATGAGGAGGAAGTTCTTCACCTTGAGAGTGGTGAGACACTGGAGCAGGTTGAAGCCCCATCCCTGGAGATATTCAAGATCACACTTTGTGGCCCTGTACAGCTTGCTCTGGTTGGAGATGTCCCTGCTGACTGCAGGGTGGGTTGGACAAGATGACCTTTGAGGACCCCTTCCAACCCAATGGATTCTGTGAACCTGGGAAATCGTCTTGGCCTTCTCTCTCTAATTACAAGGCTTTTATCTATGTTCCTCAAACAACAAACCAGGCTGCTACCAAGCCCAGACCTCAGAGACATTACAGAGACTTCAAAGGCAAAGAAGGAGTCTGAGACTTGATATAGGATGACAGCAAGGGAAGAAGTGAGTGCATGTCTGTGAGAGCATCCAAACTTCTCCAGGAGCTTGAGATTCCTCCTAATTGAAAGTCAACTGCTGCCTTTGAAGAAGTACAGGTCCTTCCTACTCTTCCCAGGCTCTCTACCCATTATTTGTGTTGTCAGTTCATTAGTGGTAACATCTGTGCTGCCCTGCAGCTACAGGTGAGGACTTCAGCTCTCCATTCACAGATGAAGCCCCAAAGAAAGCAGACCCGATGCAGTTTGACTTCCAGCTTGCAGCTTAAAGATGCCACAGCCCTACAGTCTGACCCAGCATGACTAAGTCCCTTTTGAAGCTCCTCTGCAAGCACTAAGGGGTGACTCACTGAGACAAGACATGTGTCCCTCCAGCCAGGGCTGCACGACGAGACAACCCAAGCTCCCCGAGGGCACCAGACACATCACCCACATGTCCCCAGTGTGACACAGACTTCCTAGCACTGCTTCTTCCCTCAGCAGTTCCTGGAGACAACCAGCCCCTGAGGGAATCTTTGTTTTCCTAGAAATGTCCTACTTTCTACAGCAAATCCCAGCATGGAGAGGTTGGAAAGGTCCAACTCCCCTGCTAAAGCAGGGACGCCCACAGCAGATTAGCCACCATCACAATGGCCAGGCAGGGCTGCAATCTCTCCAGAAGAGACTCCACCACCTCTCTGGACAGCCTGCTCCAGGACTCCAGCACCCTCACACCAAGCAAGTTTCTCCTCCTGGGTTGCAGTTTGTGCTCATTGCCCCTTGTCCTGTCATTGGGCACCGCTAAGAGTCTGTCCCCACCCTTTAGCTCTGGATTCAGTCCTGGGCCCTCTCTCCAAGAAGGACATTGAGGGGTTAGAGCAGGTCCACAGAAGGGCAACAAAGCAGCTGGGGAAGGGTCTGGAGAGCAGGTTTGGAATGGAGCAGCTGAGGGACCTGAGGTTGTGCAGCCTGGAGAAAAGGAGGCTGAGGGGAAGCCTTCAGGCTCCATGAAAGGAGGCTTGAGACAGGTGGAGGTTGGTCTTCTCCCAGTTAACAAGCAATAGGACAGGAGGGAATGGCCTGAAGTTGCACCAGGGGAAGCTTAGGTTGGACATGAGGAACAATTTCTTCCCCCAAAGGCTTGTTAAGGCCTGGGCTGCCCTGGGCAGTGGTGGAGTCCCTTTTCCCAGAGATGTCAGCTATTGATTTCCAGAAAACAAACCCCTGCCTTCGGAGACCGCTCTGCTCCAGAAGACAGCTTGCCAACACGGATCACTACCCCTGCCCAAGTCTGCACCAGTTCATCTCAGGCTGGCAAGTTGAGTTCAGAAGTGGAGAAGTTATTAGTCAGAGTCCTACAAGTGGTTTCTCTCTGACCCTGTCTCTCTGCTGAGAGCAGGAAAACTGTTCCACTAAACCAGAATGACAACAACCAAACCCAAATGTTGCTCTCATTTCCACCCTAAACAGCTTAGGCTTCTGTTGGGATCTTCCCAGGAAGATTTGCCAAATCATCAGATCCCATCGAGCTGCTAGTCATAACAGATGACAACAAGCCTGTGCTGGGAGCTGCTGCCAGGTTTGGGTTGGAGCTGGCTCTGAGTCCCAGGGAAGCAGCACAAGAGTCCGGTGAGAGCCCAGCTGTGCCCCACGCAGCGACCCCATGGCCACAGGCTGCTCCTTCACATGCATGGTTGTGCTGGGTGCACATGGGTGGGAGCCATGGGGAGTGGTTCCAAATTAAGAGGGCATTTTAATCACAGAATCATTTAGAGACCTTTAAGATCATCAAATCCAGCCAACACTACTAGGGCACCACTAAACTACAGCCCTCAGCACCACAACTCCATGGCTTTGAAACCCTTCTGGGGATGGGGAATCCACCACTGCCCTGAGTAGCCTGGGCCACACCTTGACAACTCTTTTGGGGAAGAAATTTGTCCTCACATCCAACCTAAACATCCCATGGTGCATCTTGAGGCTCTTTTGTCTCCTCCTATCACTTGTTCCTTGCAAGAAGAGACCACCCCCACCTAGCTTAAACCTCCTTCCAGGGCATTGTAGGGAACCAGAAGGTTTCCCCTCAGCCTCTTTTTCTCTAAGCTAAACAACCCCAGTTCCCTCAGCTGCTCATCATCAGACCTGTGCTCCAGTCCCTTCCCCAGCCTTTGTTGCCCTTCTCTGGACCTGCTTCAGCCCCTCAATGACCTTCTTGGAGTGAGGGCACAAAACTGAACCCAGGATTCAAGGTGCAGCCTCAGCAGTGCCCAGTCCTGGGGGACAATCCCTGCCCTGCTCCTGCTGCCCACACTACTGCTAATCCAAGCCGGAAATGCACCTCTGGTGGTGGAACACAAAGAAATGGTTTGTATTATGTAACTTTTGAAGTGAGGTCTGGAAGTGAAAGCCATCCCTGTCCTGATCCTTCCACTCCAGGCAGCAGGACCTTCCACCATGCCCACAGGACTAACGGGTGGCATCATGGGTTGATAACTGCAGCCCATACAGCAACTAGAGGCACCGAAGTGTTTCTTGACCAGTGCTGCAACTACAGATGACCAACCTCTGCATAAATTGGGGAGTTTAACAAACCTTCCCTTTTCCTGCATGATGCTCAGAAGAAACCAGCAGTGCCCAGTTTATCCAGTCCCACACAGACAACAGATTTTTGTGACGGGTCTGAAGTCAAATCAGGCTCATTATTTCCTTCCTCATAGCCTTAATTCTCCTCCTTCACCCAAGCAGATCTTTCTGCAGCTATTAAAGCAGCTTTAATCCAATCAAACACGAACAGCATGGATCAAAGAACATCCTGCAGGCACCACACGCTCACAGAAAGTTCACCCACAGAAAACCCAAAGCTGATTTACTTCACATGCGGAAGACCCAGAGGTGGGAGCTGTTCCCTGTGCCACAACACCATCAAGCCAATTAAACTGTGCTTGGCTAATCACCACTTAGCATACTGCAATTAATTTAATTAAAGGTGTAATAACATCACAGTTTTATCTGTTCCACGGTGGAGTTTGCGCTGGGATTAAATTCTGAGTGACTGCAGAACGTGGCCATAAAGAGACCTTCGAGTTGTGCCAAGGGAGGTTCAGGTTGGACAGGAAGAGCAATTTCTTCCTGGATTGGGTTCTCAGGCACTGGAACAGATTGCCCAGGGAGGTGGAGCCATTGGCTTCTGGACATGTTTGAAAGCCTTGTGAATGGAGTGCTGAGAGATGTGGCTCAGTAGCAGTGGTGGGATTGTGAATGGTTGGAATCAATCTCAAAGCTCTCTTCCAACCTCAGCAGTTCATGGAATAGTCTAGGTTGGAAGGGACCTTAAAGATCATCTAGTGGCAGGGACACCTTCTGCTAGACTCAAGGTTTCTCAAGGCTTCATCCAACCTGGCCTTGAACACCTCCAGGGAAGGGACATCCATGACTTCCCTGAGCACCCTACTCCAGTGTCTCACCACCCACACGGTGAAGAATTTCTTTCTATGATGGGAAAGAAACACAAAAGCTCCTCTTCTCCTTTACACCTTTTAACTACAGGCAGAGACAGGAGGTCTGGAAAACTAAATTCAGCAAGTGACAGAAACCCATAGGTGAAGTCCATAAGTGTCACCTCATCCCAAACCTCTTGTGTGCCTTTCAAACCATGAATGACAGATACCAGTGTTCAGAATTTGACCTGAGAACACTTCTCACACTCAGTTATGGTTCTGGTCAGTTCATCCTTCCCTAGCTCATACATATGGGTCAACCAAACCCAACTTAGACATCCCATCTAGTAGGTGTCCCTACCCATACTGGACTTGATGATTATTGAGGTCCCTTCCAACCCTAAATCATTCTTTGATTCTGAGATTTAAGTCAAGTGGTTCACCAGCTCTCAAAAAGGGCAACCTAATCAGCAGCTGGCTGGCACTTCTGACACTGCTCCTGGTATTTCAGGTCTTGTTCAGAGCCAAAGAGTTGATCTGGAGCCCATCACCCAACCTCAGTTCCTCAACTCACAGAGGAAGCTGGGAGCAACTTCCCAGCAAGATGCCTCCAGTAACAAGGCAGCATAGGGACTTCCCACTGCCACAAGCTTGTGCCTCACCTTGGGCTTCAGCTGCAGGGAGGCATGGGCAGGGGGTCCTCAACTGCCCAACAAGGGACTGCAGCCTAGGAGTGGCATCTGCAGGAGAAAGCTGAGGGATCACTGGAGCCATTCCCACCCTTGTGTTTCTGAATCCAGTTCCAGAGTCCAGCTCCTGAATCTGCATCCCACCTGCTGCTGAGTTCAGTCTGGGACTTGCCCAGTGCCTGCCCCCAGCATCGGTGGTGCCAGTGGTGCAATCATTACCATCAGGGCTTGGGTTCCATGTTGGTTTGTCTCTCTCTGTCTCTATTCCATGGCATTGTTTTTCTTTCCACCCCAGCTGGTTGAGTTTCCTTCCCACCCCATCAATCTCACTCCCTTCTTTCCTTTGGGAAGGCAGAGGGCTTCCCAAAGTGCAGAGGGCACTCCTCTGGTGCCCAGCTCTAATACTACATACTACTACATGAACAGCTCCTGCAGAGAACTTCAGAACTTGCCTTTCCTTCATTGTCATGCAGGTGTTATGCTGAAGGATGAAACCAACACAAGTGTCAGTGTGATTTATCTCGTTGCACGTAGAAAAAGATGATTTAGAGCTGTCTCCGAGTAACAGGCAAGTGGACACTATCTGCCCTGAGCAGATCCCATGCTTGCTCAGTTAAAAAAAGAGAGAAGTAGTTAATTTTCAAGAGAAATCCCACTCAGGCAAATAAAATGGGCCTCCCTTCTGATCTGTGAGCAGTAATATTTCTGAAGGTGGCCTGACTGGAGGTTTCTCTGCACGAATTGGAAAGTCATTCCCATAAGAGCCATGTCAGATATTTTCTCAGCCTTCCAGTTGATGAAAGGACAAATGAAATACCAGCAGCATTTGCAACCTTTGAAAGTTTCCTTGCTGAGGAGTTGGGCTGTGGGTTTTGGTGTTGGTTTTTTTTTTTCCTCTTTTTAAGTGCTAATTAATCAAATCAGTGATATTTTTCTAGGGTCAGTGATTCATTCCTGCTGTATTGGGAGCAACTGAAGAAGTCTGAAGCTAAATAGAACATATTTCTTCCATAGATGGTCAAGTTGCACTTGCAGGCAGGATAGGCATTATCCTGAGACAAATACATGCTGAACCACTCCATTTTCTCTATTCTTGTGACTATAGAGATGAAATTGCCCCAAAACTTCTTATCCACATCCAACCAGCTCTTAACCAGTGGAGATAAGCATCACCAGGTTCACCATTCCCTCTTGTAACCAACCCAACTAGACTCTGGACAGGCTGAAAGGTCACCACGTCGCCAGCAAGGTGATTAGAAATTGAGCCATATTCTTCATACAGGGTACCAGAGAGAGGCAGGGAACTACTGCAGAGAGCCCAGCGGAGGCCACAAAGATGCTGAGAGGCCTGGAACATCTCTGTGAGGAGGAAAGGCTGAGACACCTGGCACTGTTGAGCCTGGAGAAGGGCAGCCTGAGAGGGGATCTGATCAATGCTCAGCAAGAGATAAAGGACCTGTCAGGGGCAAGAGGATGAGTTCAGTGGTGCCCAGTGACAGAACAGGAGGCAATGAGCACAAACTGGAACCCAGGAGGTTCCATGTGAGCAGAAAGAAAAGCTTCTTTGGTGTGAGGGTGATGGAGCCCTGGAGCAGGCTGCCCAGAAAGGTTGTGGAGTCTCCTTCTCTGCAGAGATTCCAACCCCACCTGGCCACTGTGATCCTGGGCAAGCTGCTGTGGGTGCCCCTGCTTTAGCAGGAAGGTGGGACTGGGTGATCTCCAGAAGTCCTGAAGTGTAGTTCCTACCATGCTGGGATTCTGCAATTCTACCCTGAAGTGGAGAAATACTCAAAACATGATGGAATAGTTTTTCTGTTGTTGTGAACAAACAGCCTGCAAGCAGCACAAAGCAGAACAGTCCTCTCCTATAATCTCCAACAGATTGCTGTGTAGAAAAGGCTTTACTCTCTCATATGGTGTAGCCTGTGTCAAACTGCAAATGTCACAGAGATGGTTAAAAATGGAGATTTTGGAGCAGCATTTTCTGCCTCTCCCCTTCCCCCTCCCCCCAATAAAACCCATCAACCTTTTGCTCTTGTGACCATCTTTAGCTGGTGTAGGTGCAGATGGAAGTTTCTGCACACAGCTTTTCTTCTGAGCACAGGCTTTAGCTAACAAAAGAAAGAGAAAAACATCTAATAGCCTGTAATAACTCATCATGTCAACTCCTAAATAGCCTTCCTGTGGCACTGAGATTGGCACTGAGATTGCAGAAATGTTTCCTTCCAAGAGAGGATCTCAAACCTGCTTATTTTATTCTGTTGATGAAGACAAATCCTTCCACTGCTCCCTTGTATTAGGTTAATGCCTGACTGTTTGCTCAGAAATATGATGATAAATTAAATCTGGTGGTGTTGGGCACATGCCTATGGAGTTGATCAGCTCTGGAGAAGAGGAGACCTCACTGGTCTCTACAATACCATTACAAGAGGTTGGAGTGAGATGGGGGCAGCTCTCTTCTCCCTAGTATCAGGTGGTAGAATGAAAGGAAACAACCTGAAATTGTGTCAGGGAAGGTTTGGGTTGGAGATTAGGGAAGATTTCTTTGCTGGAAGAGTGGTCAGGCACTGGAACAGGCTGCCCAGGGAGGTGGTGGTGTCACCAGCCCTGGAGGTGTCCAAGAAACCTGTGGGCATGGCACCTGGGGCCACGGTGGTGTTAAGTCGATGGTTGGACTCAGTGATTTTAGAGGGCTTTTTGCAACTGAAGCAACACTATGATCCTAAACCCAGAGCTGCTTTGTTGAGGTGATTATTCAACTTTGTTCTTCTGTAGAGAATTAATGAGGAGAACATCAGGGACTGAGCAGCAGCAGGTTGCCATGTGCTTCTGCTGCGTGTGGGTGGAGTCCTGAAGGTTTCTCTGAAGCTATTAATCACAAGGCATGAGCCTAGCAAAGCCATGTGGAGATAGATGCCTTTGGAGGAAAATATTAATTCTCTCTGGATGGAGGCTAGGGGATGTGTTTCCAGCAAGGTGCCTGGAGGCAAACCTGCTTCAAACCATCTCTGGGAGAAATTAAATTGGAATGAAGAACTCCATGGGTCTGTATCAACATCCCAACAGTGCTGGGGATATGTACATTTGGCTTCTAATTCTAGCACTCTTATCGAATCTGGCTAGCCCAGAGGGGCTTCACAGGGCCTTCAGTATTGCCAATATGTGTTCTTTTCCCTCTACTGAAATGTCCTTTCATGTGTTCCCATTTGAAAATTAAAAACCACCACCACCATAACACCATCCTCCTGTTTCCCCTTGACTTGAACACCTCCAGAGACAGTGACTCCACTTTCTCTCTGGGCAACCTATTCCTGGACCAAGCACTGGCTTCCTCCAGTAAGATGTGACCCATTTACCTGCAAGCACAGACTGGTCTGGCTCTTCCCACAGAGTCAAAGAATTGCTTCAGTTGGAAGGGACCTTAAAGATCATAGAATCAACAAGGTTGGAAAAGACCTCAAAGATCATCAAGTCCAACCTGTCACCCAAGACCTCATGACTACTAGACCATGGCACCAAGTGCCACATCCAGTCCCCTCATGAACACCGACAGGGATGGCGACTCCACCACCTCCCTGGGTCATCTAGTTCCAATCCCCCTGCCATGGGCAGGGACACCTTCCACTAGGTCCTCATGCAATTCAAATGAGCACCTGAAGCTAGACAGGCAGTGTGAAGAAAGTAAGCTGCAGAGACCAGAGCTATGAATCACCAGATGGAAAATGGAGAGGGCAGCATCTTCAGTCTGCAACTACCCAAATTCACCCTGTCTGAGCACACAGACAGGAACCATCCAGTGCATCACTCCACATGGCCAGAGAGCTCTATCCTGAGCACCATCACCCCTCAAGATGAAAGACCACAGGTCAGGACCTGTTGAATCAGGGCCAGGAGGCCACAGCAGTGATGGGAGGGCTGGAAGTTGTTGGGGTTGTTTCAGCCTTGAGAAGAGAAGGCTCCAGGGAGAGGTTCTAGTGGCCTTGCAGTCATTAAAGAGGCTGATCAGAAAGCTGGGGACAGACTTTTGACCAGGGCCTGACAATCAGTGGGGGAACTGGAGCAGTTATGAAGATACTGGAGACCTTAAAGCAGCCTTCCAGTGCCTGAAAGGGGCTGTAGGAAAGCTGCAGAGCAACTTTGACAAGGGCTTGTAGTGACTGAATGAGGGGCAATGGCTGTGAGCTAGAAAAGGGCAGATTTAGACTGGAGATTAGGAAGAAATTCTTGACAATGAGGGTGGTGAGACACTGGAACAGGTTGCCCAGGGTAGTTGTAGGTGTTTCCTCCCTGAAGGTGTTCAAGGCCAGGTAAGATGAGGCCTTCAGCAATCTGGTCTAGTGGAAGGTGTCCCAGCCCATGGCAGGGGTTTGGAACTAGATGATCTTTAAGGTCCTCTCCAACCCAAACCATTCTGTGAGTCTATAAAACTGAATTTGCATTCCAAAAAGCCCAGCAGCTCTAGAAGCTTTAAATAGAGTCCAAGGATTTAATATGCTTTAAATCAGACATTAAATAGCAGCATAGAATTGTTTTGGTTGGAAAAGCTCTCCGAGATCATCAGGTCCAATTGTCAATTCAACTCCACTATGACCACTAAACCATGTCCCCAGGTACCATGTCCACACATTTTAAGCTGGGGTTGCTTAGCCTGGAGAAGAGGAGACTGAGGGCAGACCTTCTTGCTCTCTACAACTACCTGAAGGGAGGTCGGAGCCAGGTGGGGTTGGTCTCTTCTCCCAGGCAGCCAGCACCAGAACAAGAGGACACAGTCTCAAGCTGTGCCAGGGGAGGTTTAGGCTGGAGGTTAGGAAGTTCTTCATAGAAAGAGAGATTGGCCATTGGAATGGACTGCCCAGGGAGGTGGTGGAGTCACCATCCCTGGAGATGTTTAGGAAAAGACTGGATGGTGTGCTTGGTGCCATGGTTTAGTTGATTAGGTGGTGTTGGGTGATAGGTTGGACTCAATCTTGAAGGTCTCTTCCAACCTGGTTTATTCTATTCTATTCTATTCCAAAAAGCCAAGCTGAGAGCAGTTTCTAGGGGACAAATCATTTAACTGCTAGAAATATTTCCTTTCAAATTGCCTTTTTCCACACTTGGCTGGACCTTTTCTTTGGAAGGCAGCAGTTGGAGGGATTTCTCACGGTCGGTGCTGTGATCAATTGTGAAGCTCACGTGGTTGAAATGGGTTTTAGTTGTGATTTCCTTTCCAAAGGCAGATCTTGGCCTTGCCCAGCAGATGCTCACCTCTGGAAGCTAGTTACTCATGGTTCAAACTGAGAGAACAATGGAAAAATAACACTTGAAGATAACAGTGATTTGTTTAAACCACAATGATGGAGCCAGAGAATTGGCTGGGCTGGAAGGCACCTTTGAGCTCATCAAGCCCAACCACGCTCCTAGAGCTCACAAACCCACCAGTACTGCTAAGCTACTGCCACTAGAATAGAGCAGAATTAACCAGGTGGGAAAAGACCTTCAAGATCAAGTCCAACCTATCATCTAACACCATCTAATTAACTAAACCATGGCACCAAGCACCCCATCCAGTCGCTTCCTAAGCAGCTCTAGTGATGGTGACTCCACCACCTCCCTGGGACCATGTCCCTCAGGACCACATCCACACATCTCAAAGACCTCCAGGGATGGTGACTCCACCACCTCCTTGGGCAGCCTGTTCCAATGCCTGAGAAAACTTTTAGGGAAGAAATTGTTCTTCATGCCCTCCCCTAGGGCAACTTAAGACCTTTTGTCATGTCATGCAAGAAGAGACCAACCTCCACCTGACTCCAGTCTCCTTTCAGGGAGTGGTAGAAAGCCAGAAAGTCTCCCCTCAGCCTCCTTTTCTCCAGGCTGAACAACCCCAGGTGCTTCATCTGCTCCTCACCAGACCTGTTCTCCAGACCCTTCACCAGCTTTGTTGCCCTTCTCTGGACCTGCTCCAGCACCTCAACATCCTTCTTGGAGTGAGTGGCACAAAATTAAACCAAACATATGAGGGGTGGCCTCAGAGTCACTGAGGCTGGGAAAACCCCTCAAAGATAGAGTCCAACCATCAACCCAACATCACCATGCCCACTGAATCACATCTCAAAGTGTCTGCAGGGGGGTTTTAGGCACCTTCAAGGATGGTGTTTTAAAATTAGACAATTCCCCTGAATACCTCAGCAGACTGATGTCCTCCTTGGCTTTGGATGAGGGCTGCTTCCTCATCAGGGCAGAAAAGGCTACAGAGACAGGAGCCACATCAGTGTCTTGCTGAGACCTTCAGCAGTTCAGAGCACTCAAGGTGAAGGATGCAAATGCCCCATTGAAGAAGGGCTCTGGAGATGGGCTGGCCTTGTTCAGCCTGGAGAAAAGAAGACTGAGGGGAGACCTTCTGGCTCTCTATAACTCCCTGAAAGGAGGCTGGAGCCAGGCGGTGCTTGGTCTCTCCTCCCAAGGAGCAAGTGCTAGGACAAGAGGAAGTGGTCTCAAGTTGTCCCAGGGGAGGTTGGACATGAGGAACAATTTCTCCCACAACAGGGGTGTCAAAGCCTGGCCCAGGCTGCCTATGGCAGGGGTGCAGTCCCCAGCCCTGGAGGGGTTTCAAAGGCATGGAAGTGTGGTGCTGAGGGACATGTTTTAGCAGTGACCTGGCAGTGCTGGGCTAATGATCGGACTTCATCTTCAAGACCTCTTCCAACCAAAGCAATTGTGTGATTCATTACTCTGGGAGATCCCTGCACTTTTTCCTTCCAATCTCTCCCCCAATCCCTCAGGTTTCTGGGAATTCCCCATCCACACCCAGTTGTGGATTGCTCAACTACTTGGTCTGCTGAGACACGTATTTGTAGCTGTGAAAAACCAAACATTTCTTGAGGATACCTCTTGGCATGCTACTGATTAGCTGCCTTCACATGGTATCTGCCACCATACTATTCAAAAGAAGCTTCATGGAGGCAGAGACCTCTCAGAAGTCACCAATGAACTCATATATGGTTATGGTAAAGTCACCATGCAGATCCTGTGATTCTGGGCTCTCCTTTCCATCCCCAGCCACTTTTTTTGAGTGGCCTGAATCTAAGTGCCAGGTTCTGCACATTGGCCACAGCAACCCCAGGCAGTGCTACAGGCTGGGGGCAGAGTGGCTGGAGAGCAGCCAGGCACAAAGGGACCTGGGGGTACTGGCTGATAGTAGGCTGAAAATGAGCCTGCAGTGTGCCTAGGAGGCCAAGAAGGCCAATGGCAGCCTGGCCTGCATCAGGAACAGTGTGGCCAGCAGAAGCAGGGAGGTCATTCTGCCCCTGGACTCAGCACTGTTTAGGCCACACCTTGAGTCCTGTGTCCAGTTCTGGGCCCCTCAGTTTAGGAAAGATGTTGACTTGCTGGAAGGTGTCCAGAGAAGGGCAACAAAGCTGGGGAGGGGTCTGGAGCACAGCCCTGTGAGGAGAGGCTGAGGGAGCTGGGGTTGCTTAGCCTGGGGAAGAGGAGGCTCAGGGAGACCTTCTTGCTCTCTACAACTCCCTGAAGGGAGGTTGTAGCCAGGAGAGGATTGGTCTCTTCTCCCAGGCAACCAGCACCAGAACAAGAGGACACAGTCTCAAGCTGCACCAGGGGAGGTTTAGGCTGGAGGTGAGGAAGAAGTTCTTCATAGAAAGACTGATTGCCCATTGGAATGTGCTGCCCGGGGAGGTGGTGGAGTCACCATCACTAGAGGTATTTAGTAAGAGCCTGGATGGGGTGCTTGGTGCCATGGTTTAGTTGATTAGATGGTGTTGGATGATAGGTTGGACTCTATCTCAAAGATCTTTTCCAACCTGGTTAATCCTAATAACTTCACAGAAGTGACAACTGACAGCACCCCACAAGATGAGGGCAGGAACAGAGAGCAGCTCCATTTCCTGTAACTCATCTATACATTTCTTTCTATACTGCTCTGCTGTGCATTATTTATCTCTCTTGTCCTCTTTCTCCCTGTGCATGGCTCTGGCTGCTGATGGGAATCACATGGAAAGTGAGACAGTCTCATTGCTCAACCCATCACATGCCAGGAGCATCTTGCAGGGCCATGTTAGCCATCATGACAGGGATGGGAGGAAGAGCAGGTATAAAACTGTCAACTAGAGAAAGAAACTGCAGCAGGGCTCTGGCTGAGAGACAGCAGGGAAGGAGGAAAACATGTCTTGGATCAATAAAGCAGCATTTGAGCTTCTAGAACTTGTCTGATTCAGAAATCTCTGAAATTACAAATGCTGCCTGATGAGTGCCCACTGACTGCTGCTATCTCCTCTTACTAATGGGTTCTCCTCTCAAGCTTTTTACTCTTTCATGCCTTTTTTTCCCCCACCAGCTCAACAGCACCATTTCCCCCCTAAACAAGCATTTTCTGTCACTGAGTTTTGCTCCATGACGAAGACAGAACATTGCCAGGCAGTTAAAGCAGCTCACAGCATGGCCTCTTTCCTTACAGCCTGAAAGAGGTTTCACCATCAAATCCATTCCTCCTCCAACCACCATAGAAAGGTTTGGGTTGGAAGAGGCCTTAAAGATCATCCACTTCCAGCCCTCCCTGCAATAGGCAGGGACATCTTCCACTAGACCAGATTGCTCAAGGACTCATCCAGCCTGACCTTCAGCACCTGTGGAGAGGGAACATCCACAACCCCTCTGGGCAACCTCTTCCAGTGTCTCACCACCCTCACTGTAAAGAATTTCTTCTTAATCTCCAGTCTAAATCTGCCCTCTTCCAGCTCAAAGCTGCTGCCCCTCATCCTATTGCTAGAAGGCCTTGTCAAAAGTCCTCCCGCAGCTCTCCTGTAGTACCCTTCAGGTAGTGGGAGGCCTCCCTGGAGCCTTCTCCAGGCTGAACAGACCATGCTCGCTCAGCCTGTCCTCACAGGGGAGGTGCTCCAGCCCTCTGGTCATCTTTGTAGCCTCTGGAGCTGCTCCAACACCTCCATGTCCTTCGTATGCTGGGGGCACCAGAACTGGAGGCAGTTCTCCAGATTGTGTCTCACCAGAGCCAGAGGGGCAGAATCACCTCCCTCTCCCTGCTGGTCAAACTTCTTCTGATGCAGCACAGCACACAGCTGCTTTCTGGGCTGCCACCAACCATTGCTGGCTCACATTGAGTTCATCATTGGCTGAAATCCTCAAGTCATTCTCCTTGAGACTCCTCTCAAGCCACTCCTCAACCAGCCTGGATTTGTGATCCTCAGCAAAGCTCAATGTCAGGGCTCCTAGTGATGCATTTGATGCAGCCTGTCACAGCTGTCTGTGTAACTCACACTGGGTAAAGCCACCTGAGAGCTTCTTATTAACCACAACAGCTCCAAATGAATGCTGTTTGCACTGCTGATAAGGAGTCACTCGGGAAAAATCAGATCTGATTGTGGCTTCATTAGGTGTTGGGATGTGTTGGGATACACCAGCCAGGGATGCACTTCATCACAGACTCTAAACAGTTCAGGCTGGGAAGACCTTTGAGATCATGGAGCCCAACCATTAACACTGCACTACCAGGTCACCACCAAACCACATCCCTCAGCACCACAGATTTGAAACCCCTTCAGTGATGAGGACTCCACCACTGCCCTGGGCAGCCTGGACCTGGCCTTGACAACCCTTTTGGGGAAGAAATTGTTCCTCATGTCCAACCTAAACCTCCTCTGAGGCAACTTGAGGCCATTTCCTCTTGTCCTGTCACTTGTTTTTGAGAGAAGAGACCAACCCCCTTCTGGCTCCTAAGTTGTGCCACCTCAGGTTGGCCCAGGGGAGGTTCAGATTGAGCATGAGAAGCAACTTCTCCCACAAAAGCGTTGCCAAGCCCTGAAATGGATTGCCCAGGGCAGTGGTGGACTCCCCATCCCAGGAGGGTTTCAAAGCCTTGGAGATGTGGTGCTGAGGGATGTGGTTTAGGGGTGACCTGGCAATGCTGGGTTAATGCTTGGACTCTACCTCAGAGGCATTTTTCCAACCTTAATGATTCTGTGGTTCTAAAGTTAGAAAGGTCTGAAGAGTGAGGAGAAAACCACAGTGCAACAGAAAGTGAGATCACACTGAAATGAAACACCATTGCACAGGTAAATTAGCACCTAATTGCCAGGTTGGAAGAGACCTTCAAGATCATCCAGTCCAACCTACCATCCAACACCACCTAATCAACTAAACCATGGCACCAAGCACCCCATCCAGTCTCCTCCTAAACACCTCCAGGGATGGCGAGTCCTCCACCTCCCTGGGCAGCACATTCCAATGGCCAATCTCTCTTTCTATGAAGAACTTCTTCCTAACCTCCAGCCTAAACCTCCCCTGGCACAGCTTGAGACTGTGTCCTCTTGTTCTGGTGCTGGTTGCCTGGGAGAAGAGACCAACCCCCACCTGGCTACAACCTCCCTTCAGGGAGTTGTAGAGAGCAAGAAGATCTCCCTGAGCCTCCTCTTCTCCAGGCTAAGCAACCCCAGCTCCCTCAGGCTCTCCTCATAGGGCTTGTGTTCCAAACCCCTCACCAAACCATTCTATGATTCTCTGAGTCCCACAAAATCAACAACACAGAGGAACTTCAGTAAGTGAAATTTGGAGGTTTTCCCCCTCCATCACCACTATGTGTGACCTACATGAGTCTAACCACATGCAGAATGTTCTTCCACAGGATTCCTTCAAACCAGATAATAAATGGAGATGCAAAAATCAAGCCACATTTGAATTTCCTAATGAGCCCAGAGCTTTCCTAATGAGCCTATTTTGGGGGCAGGTATTTATAACTGTCCCAAACTCAGTTGAGAAGAAGTAACAGTTTATGAAGTCATTTAGAAACTCCTCCACTATTTGCATAAAATGTCTGGCTAGAGCCAGCGTTAATGAGTCCATAACATCCTTGCACCCAAAAATCTCTCTCCTTACCTAAGGAAAAGCAAACAGCAGCTGTTTACTGGCCAAAACTCACACCCTGTGTGTGAGGAATGGTTTTCTTCACTGCTTTCACCCAAAAACCTGCTCATACACTGATTCCACCAGCAGTGCACCAGAGACTCCCTCCCAGTGCTTCAACTTAGTGTCACACTGGTTTGAGTGGGAAGGGACCTTTAAAGCTCATCCAGTCCAAATACTCTGCAGGCAGCAGGGACATCTGCAGCTAGAGCAGGTTGCTCACAGCCCCACACAACCTGATCTGGAGTGGTTCCAGGGATGGGGCATCTGCCACCTTTCTGGGTAACCTGGACCAAGCTCTCACCACCCTCAGTGTCAAACATTTCTTCCTTCTCTTCATGCTGAATCTCCCTCTTCGAGTTCAAACCCTCACCCCTTGTCCTGTCCTAACAGGCCATGTTCAAAAGTCTGTCCCTAGCTTTCTGGTCAGCCCCTTGAAGCACTGGAAGACCACCCAAAGGCCTCCTCTACCAAGTGGAGATGCCAAAGCACTTGGGAGTAGGCACCACAGTTAAACACTCTTTGACAGCTCAGAAGGGTTGCAGGTGAAATGTTACATATCCATAACCTGTTTTTAAAGCCATACTCAAATTAAGTACTAACATGACCCACCTCACCAGGGTGAGGGGAAAAAATGACCTCTCCTTGCCATCATAAGAAATGTCTAAAGCCACCCTGATACCACACCTAAACCAGACTATTTGTACTCACATCACTATTTCAGCCTACACATAACACACTGACAAGGAGGCTGCCAGAGAAGTCAGACCATGGCTAGATGATACTAAGCCACTGCAACCCAAGCAGCAATGAAATGGTCAAGAAGTACCAACCACAGACCCTAGCTGCTAGAGAAGACTGTGAAGCCCACCATAACCTTCAGAGCTACTCACCAGGACAGCAGAGCAGCTCCTCCAGCCACCACTTTGCAAACAGCCTCTTACTTTCTCCACCCCTTTTATCTTCTCTGGCTGCTGCCTTTTTTTCCTTCCCCCACCCCCACCAGGTGTGGGCAGTGAAGACACTGACCCACCCTGCCCTCACCCTCCTCCTTTGCCATGGGTGGTAATGAGGGGCAGAACCTGCCCTAAATTACAGTTAAATAATCACAGAATCATTTCTGTTGGAAGAGACCTTTAAGCTCATTGAGTCCAGCTCTTAACCCACCACTAAACCTTCTCTCTCAACACCACATCTCAACAGCTTTGAAATGCCTCCAGGGATGGGGATTCCACCACTGCCCTGGACACCCTGGGCCAGGCCTTGACAACCCTTCTGGGGAAGAAATTGTTCCTCATAGCCAACCCAAACCTTCCCTGGTGTAATTTGAGGCCATTTCCTCTTGCCCTGTCCCTGCTAGGGAGAAGAGACCAACTCCTGCCTGGCTCCAGTCTCCTTTCAGGTAGTTGTGGAGAGCCAGATGGTCTCCCCTCAGCCTTCTCTCCTGCAGGCTGAACAACCTCAGTTCCCTCAGCTGCTCCTCAGCAGACCTGTTCTCCAGAGCCCTCACCAGCTGGATGTTCTCCAGCACCTCAGTGTCCTTCTTGGAGTGAGGACCCCAAAACTGAACCCAGAATTTAAGGTGAGACCTCACTAGTGTTAAGCTGGGGGTGGCAATCACTGCCCCACCTCATCACACCATTGCTGATCCAAGTCAGGAACTTTCTTGATGCCAAGGCTCTTTCATCCCCAAAACCTTTAAAACTTCGATCACACTGCCCAGGTGTCCTCTGGTCCCAGCTGCTGACCTCCAGGTTGAACAAGCAACAGCAGCACCTCACTGACCAGCAGGCCTGCTTCTGCCCTGTACACCACGCATTCTCCCCTTCCTGAGGCGAAACTGCTGGGAAAAGTTTGTTTTTCCTAGCACATTGAAAGCTGCTTGGGAGAGATGCTGAGATTATCCATGACCTTAATATTTCCCACTTGAGGAGCAACATCATTTTCTGCACTGCCAGACTATGCTGGCAGCGTGATGAGAATGAAAGATGCCAGTTTGCTGGGGAACACCAACATTTGTCTTTGGAAAGAAGAGAAACAGGAGGAGAGAAATCAAGTTTTTGCACTTGATGGCTGCAGTGCTGGTCCATATGGGAGTGGTGGGGCTGGACACAGAAGTCATTGCTCTTGACTAAGTTCAAGAAAAGATGAATTGACCTATCTGGGTGGTTTTGCACCCCAAAACCCTGCCATAATCCTGTTGTGTTGGAGAAAGTTGGGAAAATGAAGTTAAAGATGCAGAAAAGCCAGAGCCTGGCTGTGAAATTCACATGAGGGTTTTCAGAGGAGACATTCAAAGGTTCTGTGTTCCTGTTTCTTGATGTTTGTCTCATGCAGGTTGCACAAAGAGCTTGTGCATGGCTTTGAAGCAGGAATACTGCTATGTGTCCTTTCCCACAGGATCCCAGCATGGTGGGGTTGGAAGGAGCCTCTGGAGGTCACCCAGTCCAAATTGGGTGATAAAGATGGAATGGAATGGAATGGAACGGAATGGAACAGAAAGAGTAGAGTAGAGTAGAGTAGAGTAGAGTAGAGTAGAGTAGAGTAGAGTAGAGTAGAGTAGAGTAGAAGAGTAGAATAAACCAGGTTGGAAGAGACCTTTGAGATCATCGAGTCCAACCTATCACCCAACACCATCTAATCAACTAAACCATGGCACCAAGCACCCCATCCAGTCTCTTCCTAAACACCTCCAGTGATGATGTCTCCACCACCTCCCTGGGCAGCACATTCCCATGGGCAATCACTCTCTCTATGAAGAATTTCTTCCTAACAGCCAGTCTAAACCTCCTCTGGCGCAGCTTGAGACTGTGTCCTCTTGTTCTGTTTGCCATCACAATGGCCGGGTGGCCAGAGAAGGAGTTTCCACAACCTCTCTGGGCAGCCTGCTCCAGGCCTCCAGCACACTCACATCAAACAAGTTTCTCCTCCTGTTCAAGTGAAACCTCCTGGGTTCCGGTTTGTGCCCATTGCCCCTTGTCCTGTCACTGAGCACCACTGACAAGAGCCTGGCCCCACCCTCTTGCTCCCCACAGATCCTTTACATCTGGCTGAGCATTCATCAGCTCCCCTCTCAGGCTGCTCTTCTCCAGGCTCAACAGCCCCAGGGCTCTCAACCTGGCCTCCTTTTGAGTGAGATGTTTGCAGAAACCTGAGTCTCTGATCAGATGTCTTACAAATGGGATCGCTGTCACCAAGAGGAAGGGTTTGCTTTGAGAAACATGAAGTTAGGTGAGAAGAAACCCAGCTTGGGAGGGCTGGCAGGGAAAGGGATGAGGTTTCCAAGAGGAACTGAAGTTGCCTCTGTAATTGCCATCAGCGTGGCTGTGCTTATTGCACGTGAAAGACAAGCCCCCAAAATGTGCGGCTCTGGTGGCATTCACACTGCTGCCTCCAACTCCATCTTCCACCCACGTGAAGCTCAGGGGAAAAGATGTAGGAGATGGGGAAGCACAAAGTCTGAGATGCTGCAGAGCCCATCAACACCTCTGCAGGGGAGAGAAATAATTAGGCAATCTTCAGTTCCCCAGGCGTGCATTGGGTTTGCAGGCAAAGTGCTGCAGAAGCCACCTCAGCAGTGTGGGAGGGGATTTTTGCTCTACATTCTGTTCTCCCTCACAGCATCTGCTCAGCTCTGAAGGCTCCATGATTGGAGGGCTGGTGTTGGGAGAGGCAGGTGGGCAGGCATTGGAATAGGTTGTCCAGGGAGGTAGTAGACTTACTGTCCCTGGAGGTGTTCAAGAAAGGCGTGGACATGGCACTCGGGGACGTGGTTTACTCGCCAGGGTGGTGTTGGGTTGATGGTTGGACTTGACGGTCTTAGAGGCCTTTTCCAACCAAAATGATTCTATGATTCTGCCCAAAGGCTCTGCTGCTACTCCACAATGTGCTGGTGGTGCCACATTGGCAGCACTGGCAGCAGAAGTCTTTTATTTATTGACACAAAGTCTATGAGAACCTACAAGATGCCCTCATAGCCAAGAAGACAAATGGTCTCCTGGGGTGAATGAAGAAAAGTGTGGCCAGCAGATCAAGGGAGTTTGTCCTCCCACTCTACACTCGCCTGATAAGGCCACATCTGTAGTCCTGGCTCCAGTTGTGGGCTCAAGAGAGACAGAGCGCTATTGGAGAGAGTCCACTGCACTGATGGCCTGCAGATGCTAAGGGGCCTGTAGCATCAGTGAGGAAGACAGGTTGAGAGCCCTGCCACAGAAGAGCAGCCTGAGAGGGGAGCTTCTAAATGCTCACCAGGAGCTAAAGGACCTGTGGGGAGCAAGAGGATGGGGCAGAGTCTTGTCAGTGGTACCTAGTGCCAGGACAAGGGGCAATGGGCACAAACTGGAACCCAGGAGGTTCCATTTGACTCAGAGAAAAAGCTGTTTGGTTTGAGGGTGCTGGAGCCCTGGAGCAGGCTGCCCAGAGAGGTTGTGGAGTCTCCTCCTCTGGAGAGAAGAGAATGGAATGGAATGGAATGGAATGGAATGGAATGGAATGGAATGGAATGGAATGGAATGGAATGGAATGGAATGGAATGGAATGGAATAGACCAGACCAGGTTGGAAGAGACCTTCGAGATCATCCAGTCCAACCTATCAACTAATCCAACACCACCTAATCAACTAAACCATGGCACCAAGCACCCCATCAAGTCTCCTCCTGAGCACCTTCAATGATGTTGACTCTACTACCTCCCCAGGCAGCCCATTCCAATGGCAAATCACTCTCTCTGTGTAGAACTTCTTCCTAGCATCCAGTCTGAACCTCCCCTGGCACAGCTTGAGACTGTGTCCTCTTGTTCTGGTGCTGGTTGTCTGGGAGAAGAGACCAATCCCCTCCTGGCTACAACCTCCCTTCAGGGAGTTGTAGACAGCAAGAAGGTCTCCCCTGAGCCTCCTCTTCTCCAGGCTAAGCAACCCCAGCTCCCTCAGCCTCTCCTCACAGGGCTGTGCTCCAAACGCCTCCCCAGCTTTGTTGCCCTTCTCTGGACACCTTCCAGCAACTCAACATCCTTCCTAAACTGAGGGGCCCAGAACTGGACACAGGACTCAAGGTGTGGCCTAAGCAGTGCTGAGTACAGGGGAAGAATGACCACCTTGCTCCTGCTGGCCACACTGTTCCTGATGCAGGCCAGGATGCCATTGGCCCTCTTGGCCTCCTGGGCACACTGCAGGCTCATGTTCAGCCTACCATCAACCATCACTCCCAGGTCCCTCTCTGCCTGGCCGCTCTGCAGCCACTTCTGACCCCAGCCTGTAGCACTGCTTCCAGTCCACCTGGACATTGTGATGCTGGGCAAGCTGCTGTGGGTGCTCCTGCTTTAGCAGTGAGGTTGGACTAAACGATCTCCAGAGGTCCTTTCCAACCCCCACCACCCTGTCTGAGTCTCTGATATATACATGTATATATATATGTGTGTGTGTGTGTGATACTATTTATGCTTGATAGAACCCAACTCTGCTGCTGC
The DNA here is from genome assembly GCA_033816785.1 of Picus viridis. Classification (NCBI taxonomy): domain Eukaryota; kingdom Metazoa; phylum Chordata; class Aves; order Piciformes; family Picidae; genus Picus; species Picus viridis. The sequence continues at coordinate 14,444,071 of CM066586.1, read as the reverse complement.
TTCAAAACTTTGCCCCAGGGAATAACTAAAAAATACCAAACCTCCTGAAATGAAACTCACTTCATTTATGTTCCATTTCTGAAAGCAGAAGTCTTTACAAAGCCTTAACTCTTTTCTCCCTTTTAAGAATTAAAAAGGAAACATCAGACATACTTATGAGGTCACTGAGAATCACAGAATGGTACAGTTGGAAGGCTCTGGAGAGCATCTAGTCCAACTCCAGCTAGATTAGATTGCTAGGCAGACATGATGGGTATTAGTTTGGCCACTAGAAAATCTTCTTCCTGCAAGAGTGGTCAGGCATTGGAAGAGGCTGCCCAGGGAGGGGATGGAGTCAACACCTCTGGAGGTGTTCAAGGCCAGGCTGCATGAGGCCTTGGGCAACCTGGTCTAGTGGAAGGTGTGCCTGGGATTGGAACTAAGGATCTTCAAGATCCCTTCCAACCTAAACCATTCTGTGATTCTATTAATCTCCAGGGAGGGGGCATCCACAGCCTCCCTGGGCAACCTGTTCCAGTGTCTCACCACCCTCACTGGAAAGAATTTCTTCCTAATCTCCAGTCTAAATCTACCCTCCTCAAGCTTCAGTCTGGTGTAGCTCACCCACAGTGCCTGATGCCATGCAATTTGGCCCAGAGTCCTTCTTCCTCTCCCACTTCACCTCTTCCTCCCAGTGGGTGCCTTTCATTCTGCCCGACGTTAATAGTGAATGAACCAACAGCTGCTGCTGGCTAATGAGCCACAGCAAAATGAGACCTCTCTCAGCAGCTGCACTTTGGAGCTTGGCAGTTTGCCTGCTGAAATCTCTTTGAAGGAACCTGGCTGGCTAGAAGCAGAGGTCTAACATGTTTGGAGCTTTCTGTTGAGTTGCAGCAACGTTTTGTGCACTGACAGAGCATTTCTGAGGGGGAAAAGCAGGGATTTGTGTTTGTTTTATGTTCTTTCCCTGCTTTACAAGGTCACTAGAGTTCAACATCTAATACATGACAGTGGCAGGAGTATGCCAGTGCCTGCAAGTCTCTCCCCAAACTCCTGTGTGTGATGTTCTAACACAGCAAAGAACCAGCAGATGAAGGGAAAGAGGCAATTTATCCACTAAAGAATCAGTGAGTCATAGAGTTGTTTCAGTTGGAAAAGACTTTCAAGATCATCATGTCAAACACTTAACACACCCCTCCCAGGTCACCACTAAACCATGCCCCTCAGCACCACATCTACACAACACTTGAATGATGGGGTGGTATTTGGGCCCCTCGCTCCAAGAACATCATGGAGGTGCTGGATCAGGTCCAGAGAAGGGCAACAAAGCTTCTGAGGGGTCTGGAGAACAGATCTGGTGAGGAGCAGCTGAGGGAAATGGGGTTGCTCAGCCTGGGGAAAAGGAGGCTGGGGGCTCTCTGCACATCCCTGACAGGAGGCTGGAGCCAAGTGGGAGCTGGTCTCTTCTGCCAAGGAACAAGCAATAGGAGGAAAGAAAAGAGTGTCAAGTTGCCCCAAGGAGGTTTAGGACGGACATGAAGAAGGATTTCTTCCCCCAAAGGGTTGTAAAGGCCTGGCCCAGGCTGCCCAGGGTAGTGTCAGAGTCCCCATCCCTAGAGGGGTTTCAAAGGCATGGAGATGTGGTGCAGAGGGCCATGGCTTAGCAGTGACCTGGCAGTGCTGGGTTAATAGTGGAACCCGATGATATTAAAGATGTTTTCCAACCCAAATGATTCCATGATTTTCTGAGTTCATGAGCAGGGCACAGAGAGCCAGGTAAGGTAAGATCAAATCAGAGAGCTCTGCAGCTCCCAAGAGCTTTACCCCTACTCTGCCATTCTGAAGAAGTTTCATTGACTAAGGAAGAGCAGGTTGTGAATGGCTTCATTAAGATAAGCAGTGCCTGTAGGAAGGCCTCTCCAACCGAGGTGAGGGAGATTTTTGTTTGGAATTCTGGTTAGCAACAGCAGGTTAAAATATCACAGAAACACAGAATCACCAAATCACCAAGGTTGGAAGGGACCTCAAAGATCATCAAGTCCAACCTGTCACTACAGACCTCACGACTAAACCATGGCACCAAGTGCCACATCCAATCCCCTCTTGAACACCTCCAGGGATGGTGACTCCACCACCTCCCTGGGCAGCACATTCCAATGGCTAATGACTCTCTCTGGGAAGAACTTTCTCCTCACCTCCAGCCTAAACTTCCCCTGGCACAGCTTGAGACTGTGTCCTCTTGTTCTGGTGCTGGTTGCTTGAGAGAAGAGACCAACCCCCTCCTGGCTACAAACTCCTTTCAGGTAGTTGTAGAGAGCAAGAAGGTCTCCCCTGAGCCTCCTCTTCTCCAGGCTAAACCACCCCAGCTCCCTCAGCCTCTCCTCACAGGGCTGTGCTCAAGGCCTCTCCCCAGCCTCGTTGCCCTTCTCTGGACACGTTCAAGTGTTTCAATGTCCTTCTTAAAGCCCTGAGCAGAGAGTGGTTTCAAGGGAGGTTTGCCACCATAAAACAGTCCTTCCAGACACTGCTGGGAAGTATCTGAGAGAAACCCAGGCAAAGTTTTCCTTTTTCAGGGGTTGCTTAGCCTGGGGAAGAGGAGACTCAGAGGTGACCTTATTGCTCTCTACAACTACCTGAAGGGAGGTTGTAGACAGGTGGAGGTTGGTCTCTTCTCCCAGGCAGCCAGCACCAGAACAAGAGGACACAGTCTCAGGCTATGCCAGGGGAGGTTTAGGCTGGATGTTAGGAAGAAGTTCTATACAGAGAGAGTGATTTGCCATTGGAATGGGCTGCCTGGGGAGGTGGTGGAGTCACCTTCATTGGAGGTGTTCAGGAGACTTGATGGGGTGCTTGGTGCCATGGTTTAGTTGTTTAGGTGGGTTGGATTAGTTGATAGGTTGGATGTGATGATCTTGAAAGTCCCTTCCAACCTGGTCTGGTCTAGTCTAGTCTAGTCTAGTCTAGTCTATGTTAACTGGGCAGGTTCTGACAAATTCAGTGGTTTTAGCTGCAGCACAAATTTTTCCTTCGACTAGAGAAACGTTTCCCCAGGAACATTTTCTTGTCTGAAGTAAAGTGGAGATGTCAAGTGAAGCTCAGAAAATGTCTTCTGGAGCACTGGAGTAGTCAAAATTCTGACTTGTTTTCATGATTTCCATGACTATTCAACAGCTAAGAGAGAGAGGCCTGGAGTTTTGCTTAGCTTTGCTTCAAAACTGTTCGGCAATGTTTCTTAACAAGAGGTTCTGACATTCAAGATCTACTGGAGAGAGTACAGTGAGGGCTACCCAGGCAACCAGTACCAGAACAAGAGGACACCATCTGAAGCTGCACCAGGAGAAGTTTAGGCTCAAGGTGAGGAGAAAGTTCTTCCCAGAGAGAGTTGTTAGCCATTGGAATGTGCTGCCCAGGGAGGTGGTGGAGTCACCATCCCTGGAGGTGTTCAAGAGGGGATTGGACGTGGCACTTGGTGCCATGGTTTTGTAGTTATTCTATGATTCTATGCTGAGGGGCCTGGAACATCTCTGTGAGGAGGAAAGGCTGAGAGCCCTGGGGCTGTTGAGCATGGAGAAAAGCAGAAGTTCTCCTCCTCCTCTGCTCTGCCCTGGTGAGGCCACAGCTGGAGTCCTGGGTCCAGTTCTGGGCTTCCCAGTTCAAGAGAGGGTGGGCTTCCCAGTGCTGCAGAGAGCCCAGGGGAGACTATAAAGATGCTGAGGGGCCTGGAGCATCTCTGTGAGGAGGAAAGGCTGAGAGCCCTGGGGCTGTTGAGCCTGGAGAAGAGCAGCCTGAGAGGGGATCTGATCAATGCTCAGCAAGTGCTAAAGGACCTGTGGGTGGGAGCAAGAGGCTGGGGCCAGTCTGTTGTCAGTGGTGCTCAGTGACAGGACAAGGGGCAATGGGCACAAACTGGAAGCCAGTAGGGGAAAGTTGCTTGGTGTGAGGGTGCTGCAGCCTTGGAGCAGGCTGCCCAGAGAGGTTGTGGAGTCTCCTTCTCTGGAGAGCTTCCAAACCCACCTGGCCATTGTGATCCTGGGCAAGCTGCTGTGGGTGCCCCTGCTTTACGGGGGGGAGTTGGACGGGGTGATCTCCAGAGGCCTCTTCCAAACCCTACCATGCTGGGATTTGGGGATTCAAGTGAGGAGATTTTTTTTTTTATTACATCTTTATGTTTGGAGGGCAATGGGAGAGTTTGGTGAAAGACATTTTTCCCCTAATAAATAGAATTCTAAATGAGAAAGACTCCGCTCCTCTGCTGCAGAGGATCTTTGAAACGTCCCCGGTTTAAACTGAGAAGTTTATAACACTTGTCAGATCACTTTGAAATGCAAAGCATAGCAGGTTTGCTTTCTCCATTTTTGGGGGGGGGTGAAAGCAAGCATCATGGAATGAGTTTTTCTTCATCAAATGCCATGGGGCAATGTGAGCTGGCTCGCTCTGCATGCCAAGTGAGGGAGCCCTTAGATTAGAACAATTAGTGCTGCAGACATCTGCAGCCTGTGTTAACCACAGGGACTGGCTACCAAAAGGGAGCTTTTATACTTATATATATATATATATATTTTTTTTTTTTTTTAACCTTTTATTGGCATTCATTAAAATAACTTTGCTCCAAAATAAACAGTAAAGCCATGCCTGGGCTGGTTATTTTCATGTTTACCTGGTTAGAGTCCATCTGGTTTGGACTGTTCCAAGGTATCGGAGTGAGAGACTGGATTTTTAAACTGGTAATAGAACCCCAGACTGGTTTGGGTGGGAAGGGACCTTTAAAGGTCATCCAGGCTGGATGTTAGGAAGAAGTTCTTCATAGAAAGAGAGATTGGCCATTGGAATGTGCTGCCCGGGAGGTGGTGGAGTCACCATCCCTGGAGGTGTTTAGGAAGAGACTGGATGGTGCTTGATGCCATGGTTTAGTTGATTAGATGGTGGTGGGTGATAGTTTGGACTCGATGATCTCAAAGGTTTTTTCCAGCCTGGTTAATCCTCTCCTCTCCTCTCCTCTCCTCTCCTCTCCTCTCCTCCTCTCCTCTCTCCTCTCCTCTCCGAACCTCTCCTCTCCTCCTCTCCTCTCCTCTCCGAACCTCTCCGAACCTCTCCGAACCTCTCCTCCTCCTCCGAACCTCTCCTCTCCGAACCTCTCCGAACCTCTCCTCTCCAAACCTCTCCTCTCCGAACCTCTCCTCTCCGAACCTCTCCTCTCCGAACCTCTCCTCTCCTCTCCGAACCTCTCCTCTCCTCTCCGAACCGAACCTCTCCTCTCCGAACCGAACCTCTCCTCTCCGAACCGAACCTCTCCTCTCCGAACCTCTCCTCTCCGAACCTCTCCTCTCCTCTCCGAACCTCTCCTCTCCGAACCTCTCCGAACCTCTCCTCTCCGAACCTCTCCTCTCCGAACCTCTCCGAACCTCTCCTCTCCGAACCTCTCCGAACCTCTCCTCTCCGAACCTCTCCGAACCTCTCCTCTCCGAACCTCTCCTCTCCGAACCTCTCCTCTCCGAACCTCTCCTCTCCGAACCTCTCCTCTCCTCTCCGAACCTCTCCTCTCCGAACCTCTCCTCTCCGAACCTCTCCTCTCCGAACCTCTCCTCTCCTCTCCGAACCTCTCCTCTCCTCTCCTCTCCTCTCCTCTCCGAACCTCTCCGAACCTCTCCGAACCTCTCCGAACCTCTCCGAACCTCTCCGAACCTCTCCTCCCCGAACCTCTCCTCTCCAAACTGAACCGAACCTCTCCGAACCTCTCCTCTCCGAACCTCTCTGAACCTCTCCTCTCCGAACCTCTCTGAACCTCTCCTCTCCTGACCTCTCCTCTCCGAACCTCTCTGAACCTCTCCTCTCCTGACCTCTCCTCTCCGAACCTCTCCGAACCTCTCCTCTCCGGACCTCTCCTCTCCTGACCGAACCTCTCCGAACCTCTCCTCTCCTAACCTCTCCGAACCGAACCTCTCCTGACCTCTCCTCTCCTGACCTCTCCTCTCCTGACCTCTCTGAACCTCTCCTCCCCTGACCTCCCTCTCCGAACCTCCCCTCTTCTTTTCATTAATTTCTATTCTATTCTATTCTATTCTATTCTATTCTATTCTATTCTATTCTATTCTAGTCTAGTCTAGTCTAGTCTAGTCTAGTCTAGTCTAGTCTAGTCTAGTCTAGTCTAGTCTATTCTGCCCTACTACAGTCAGCAAGGGCTAGAGCAGGTTTGCTCACCCCCCCAAATGACCTGACCTGCAATGGTTCCAGGGATGGGGCATCTCCCACCTCTCTGGGCAACCTGGGCCAGGCTCTCATTGCCCTCAGTGTCAAACATTTCTTCCTTCTCTCCAGTCTGAATCTTCCTCTTTGACTTCAAACCATCCCCCTTCTCCTATCACAACAGGCCCTGCTCAAAAATCTGTCCCCAGCTTTCTGATCAGCCCCTTTAAGCAGTGAAATGCCACCAGAAAGTCTCCCTGGAGCCTTCTCTTCTCCAGTCTGAGCAACCCCAACTCTCTCAGCCTGGCCTCCAGCAGATGGCTTCCAGGCCACCCATCATTGCTGTGGCTTCCTCTGGCCCTCCTCCAACACATCCATGTCCCTCCTGTGCTGAGGACTCCAGAGCTGGCCCCAGCACTGCAGGTGGAGTCTCAGCAGAGGAGAGCACACAATCATAGAATCAATAAGGTTGGAAAAACCCTCAGAGATCATCAAGTCCATCCTTTTACCTACTACCTAAGACCTCCTGACAATTAAATCATGGCTTCAAGTGCCACGTCCAATCCTTTAGTGAACACCTCCAGGGATGGGGACTCCACCACCTCCCTGGGCAGCACATTCCAATGGCAAATTACTGTCTCTGAAGAACTTTCTCCTCACCTTGACCCTAAATTTCCCCTGCTGCAGCTTGAGGCTGTGTCCTCTTGTTCTGGTGCTGGGTGCCTGGGAGAAGAGACCAACCCCCACCTGGCTACAACCTCCCTTCAGGTAGTTGCAGAGAGCAATAAGGTCTCCCCTGAGCCTCCTCTTCTCCAGGCTAAGCAACCCCAGCTCCCTCAGCCTCTCCTCACAGGGCTGTGCTTAAGGCCTCTCCCCAGCCTCGTTGCCCTTCTCTGGACACGTTCAAGTGTCTCAATGTCCTTCTTAAATTAAGGGGCCCAGAACTGGACACAGTCTCCAGGTTTCCCTTCCAATCCTTCCATGCTGGGATTCTGTGGGCTTTAAGTTGCAGAAAGCAACTCTCCATCAGAGTGAGTGCTGCTGGCTGTGCCCATCTGAGCTTGCTGTTTCTCTGCTTTCAAATGTCAGGAGAACATTGGCTCCTAAGGTCTAATTTGAGAGGTGAGCCAGCAGCACATGCAGCAGTGGTGGAGCCCTGTACTGAGTAGAGCATGCCTTTCAAAATCCTTCCCATCCAGTAGCTCTGAACTCCACATCTCCTACAGGGAGGTGGTGGAGTCACCATCACTGGGGGTGTTTAGGAGACTTGATGGGGTGCTTGGTGCCATGGTTTAGTTGATTAGATGGTGTTGGATGATGGGTTGGCCTTGATGATCTCAAAGGTCTCTTCCAACCTGGTCTGGTCTGGTCTATTCTATTCTTCTATTCTATTCTATTCTATTCTATTCTATTCTATTCTCTATTCTATTCTATTCTATTCTATTCCATCTCCACAGAGCACTGGAGCAGGTTGTGCAGTCTCCTTGTGTGGAGACTTTCAAAGCCAACCTGGATGCATTCCTGGGTGACCTGACCTGGGTGATCCTGCTTTGGCAGGTGGTTTGGGCTCAATGAAGTCACTCCAATCCCTAGCAACCTGTGATTCGTTGATACTGGGATTCTGTGATCTGATGGAAAACATAAGCAGGGGAAAGATCAAAGGAATTACTAGAGTTGGATGGTTCATCTTTGGTGGAGTGTCCTCATCCCTTGAAGAATATCCTCAATAGGGTAAATTAATTCTCTTCATGTCTCCAGAAAGGAGAAGAGAAGAGAAGAGAAGAGAAGAGAAGAGAAGAGAAGAGAAGAGAAGAGAAGAGAAGAGAAGAGAAGAGAAGAGAAGAGAAGAGAAGAGAAGAGAAAGAGAAGAGAAGAGAAGAGAAGAGAAGAGAAGAGAAGAGAAGAGAAGAGAAAGAGAAGAGAAGAGAAGAGAAGAGAAGAGAAGAGAAGAGAAGAAAAAACAAAACTAACAAAAACAAACCCCAAACCAAACCCAAACCAAAGAACCCCAAACAAACAAACTAACAACAACAACAAAAACCACAACAAAAAAAACCACAACCAAAAAAACCCCAAAACACACCCCCCCCAAAAAACCCCCAAGCCCACTGGAATAGAACATCAAAAATAAACCCACAGCCCCCCCCTCCCAAGACCACTGGACTGGAACATCGAAGCAGAAAAATGAGAGTTCCATATCAACATGCCACTGCCTCCAGCTCCCCCCCCGCTGGTAATAACAACAAGGTCAGACCCACGTCCTGAGGTAAGGTCCCTTTGGAGCTGCATGGAAGTGCCCTCACTTCAACAGGTCACAGAACAGCTCTTGTTTGGGCTGAGCTTTCCATCCCCTCCAGCTGGAGCAGCCACAGCCTCCTCCTGGCATGCTCTGCTCACCTCCTCCTCCCTGTTTCCCAGGCCCTCATTTCTCACCAGGCCAGCAGGGAATCACGGTGTGATACAGCCAACCCTGGAACAGTATCCAGTGAGTGGGTTGGGTTGGAAGGGACCTTAAAGACCACCTAGTTGCAACCCCCTGCCATGGGCAGGGACACCTTCCACTGGGCCAGTGTGCTCAAGGCATCACAGAATCATGCAATCAGAATGTAAAGCTTTCCAGAAGCTGCATGTGAATAATTGAGCCCTGGCTGAATCCAGCTCTGAAGGACATCCCTATCCCACCAGGATTACACAGATGCCAGCACAGCTTTGACACCATCACCTCACCAAAGTGGATTTATTGCTAAAAGACAGATCCATGCCGATAAATCTCACAATATGGATTGGGAGGTCTTGGAGCTCTGACCTGCAGGTATGTATGAAATGCAAACTTTTCTTGACTGGTGGGTTGAAGAGACTTTCTTAGAAGGTTGGGTGGCACCCCCTGAGATCTGGTTTGGGCTGAGAGTCCAGTGGAGACTGCCTAACACCAGGCACTTTGTGTCATTATGAGTTTAAATCACGATTTAGATTCCTTTCTCTTCTCTGCAAGAGCTGACATTTCAGGGTGAGGACTTTGAAATGGAACCCTGGCATTTGCAAGAGGACATATCAAAGGCATGTCATGGAGAGGTCATGAAGTTAAGAGCAACAAGAGGGTGAGTGGAGACATCTGCTCACATAGAAACATTTGGAGACACTTGATGACGAGCAACGAGGGTGGGAATGGAAGAGAAAAGGAATTCAGGTCCATGCAGGCTGTCAGTGTTGAGCACCCAGGAATGATGTTGCTGCCCCCTCCCTGGAGGTGTTGATGGCCAGGTTGGACAGGGTCTTGAGCAACCAGGCCTAGTGGAAGTGTTGCTGCTGATGGCAGGGGGGATGGAACTAGATGATCTTTAAGGTCCTTTTCAACCTGAACCATTCTATGAATCTGCAATTGTGAGCCAAACACAGCGGTGTTAACAGCAGCTGGCCAACAAGGGACTGCAGCCCATGGATGGCATCTGCAGGAGAAAGCTGAAGGATCAGCAGGGCCAAGCCTCTTCTCCACTGCTCACTGTCCCAGGAGGACTCTGTCCCTGCTGCCTTCCATCCCCATCTCTGTCTTCCTGGACCCAGTGCAAGAATCCAGCTCCTGAATCTGGTTCCCATCTGCTGCTGAGTCCAGACTGGGACTTGCCCAGTGCCTGCCCCCAGCATCAGTGGTGCCAAAGGTGCAGTCACTGCCATCAGGGCTTGGGTTCCATGTTGGTTTCTGTCTCTGTCTCTATTCCATGGCATTGCTCTTTCCATCCTAACTAGTTTTTTAGGCTGGATGTTAGGAAGAAGTTCTACACGGAGAGAGTGATTGCCCATTGGAATCGGCTACCCGTGGAGGTGGTGGAGTCACCTTCACTGGAGGTGTTCAGGAGAAGACTTGATGGGGTGCTTGGCTGTATGGTCTAGTTGTTGGGTGGGTTGGATTGTTTGATGGGTTGGACGCGATGATCTTGAAGATCTCTTCCAACCTGGTGTATTGTATTATTATTGTATTATTATTATTATTAGTTGAGTTTCTTTTGAACTGCATCAGTCCCTCTCCCTTCTCCCTTTGGGAAGGCAGAGGGCTTCCTGGAGACCCTCTGGCACTCCTCTGATGACCAGCCCTGCCCTACCCCTTGGCATGACTCAACACTTCCCACTGAACCTCTCAGCACAGATTTGGTGCCATATCATTAGAGGGCTGTGATTCAGGGGAAGTGGAGGTGTTGGAAGCACCAACTAGAATCAGAGAATTGGTTCAATTGCAAAAGACCTCTAAGGTCATCAAGCCCATCCATCAACCTAGCACCACTATGGCCAGCCAGCAAACCATGTCCCAAAGGGCAATGCCCATACATTTCTTGAGCACCTCCAGGGATGGTGACTCCACCACCTCCCTGGGCAGCCTGTTCCAGCCCCTGACCACTCTCTCATCTGACTGCCATTGCCTGAACTCTGATGATCCCAGGAAATCTGCCTTAGGAGAGGTCTGGGAATGCAGCTGTGTCTGCAACCAGCAGGAGCCAGACGTTTCCCTGCTGCACAGCCTGCAACAGCCCCTTAAATTCCCCAGCCCATCTCACCTGTTATTAATTTTACAGCAGGAGGAAATGTAGCAGTAAAACCCTGGCTGGCAGAGGAACACTGCGAGCCCACTGCAGAGCTTTATTTACCCATCAATACAATTACTCAGTAGTCACCGGCTCCGCGACGCCTGCACACTGCTGCTTCCCCTGCGGCCCACAGGGGAGCCTGCAGAAGCGACTCCCACCACTGGGATGCTCCTGCCAAATGCTCCCTGGGAAGCACCCAGAGGAATTGTACTGAAGGAACTCAGCAGCATTACTCGTGAGAAAAAGGGGAGGCTCAGGTTCATAGAATCATGAAAGGATTTGGGGTTGGAAGGGACCTTAAAGATCATCCAGTTCCAACCCCTCTGCCATGGGCAGGGACACCTCCCACTAGCTCAGTTGCTCAAAACCTCATCCAAACTGGCCTTCAACACCTGCAAGGAGGAGGCATTCACAACCTCCCTGGGCAACCTGTTCCAGTGTCTCACCACTCTCACTCTAAAGGATTTCTTCCTAATCTCCAGTCTAAATCTGCCCTTTTCCAGCTCAAAGCCATTGCCCCTTGTGCTGTCACTACAAACCTTCCTTAAAAGACCCTTCCCAGCTCTCTTGTAGCCCCTTTCAGGTACTGGAAAGATGCTGTAAGGTCTCCATGGGGCCTTCTCTTCTCCAGGCTGAACAGCCCCAACTCTCTGAGCACATCCCCAAAGTGGAACTGCTCCACTCCTCTAATCATTTTTGCAGCCTCCTCTGGTTCCACTCCAGCACGTCCATATCCTTCTTGTGTTGTGAGCTCCAGGGATGGATGCAGTGATCCAGGTGAGGTCTCCCTAGAGTATAGTGGAGGGGGCCAATCACCTCCCCCATCCTTCTGGTCACACTGTATGAAAATGAGCTGCATTAAAAGCATTCACAGAGTGGCTTGAGTTGGAGGGGACCTTAAAGATCATCCTGTTCCAACCCCCCTGCCACGGGCAGGGACACCTCCCACTAGCCCAGGTTGCTCAAAGCCTCATCCAACCTGGCCTTCAGCACCTCCAGGGATGGAGCATCTACAACCTGCCTGGGCAACCTGTTCCAGCGTCTCACCACCCTCACTGTAGCCCCCTGTGGCAGGGGGTTGGAACTAGATGATCTTGAAGGTCCCTTCCAAGCCAACCCATCTGATGAATCTATGAAAGGAATTTCTCAAGGACATTCTCTTTTCCCTGGGAGTTGGGAGAATCACAGAATGGCCCAGGCCAGAAGGGACCTCCAAAGGTCATCTAGTCTGACCTCCCTGCAGTCAGCAGGGACATCCCCAACTAGACCATGTCCTTGAGTGAGATCTCTCTAATTTTGGCTTTGTGCTGATCCTGTTTTAATTTGGATCTTTTTGCAAGTGGGAAATTTGGTTTCTAAAGAGGAAGCTGAACACATCTGCAGCAGAGAAAAGCTGGCTGCCAAAGCCTGCCCAGCCTACTGAAGGAAGTTTGTTAAAATAACAGCTTTTGGGGATGTCAACAGCATCATAAACATATGCTTGGAGCTGTGCTCACCTGCTGCAGCAGATCAAACCCTCAACCAGATCTGTGAAATGAAATCCAAATAGCAAAGAGAATTGTCCCTCCTGCTGGAAGCAGGAATCATGAAACCCCAGAATCCAGCATAGGCTGCATTGGAAGGGGCCTCTGGAGATCATCCAGTCCAACCCCCCTGCTAAAAACAGGGGCACCCACAGCACCCAGGAGAGTTGGGAATCTCTCCAGCGAAGGAGACTCCACAACCTCTCTGGGCAGCCTGCTCTAAGGCTCCAGCACCCTCACACCAAACAAGTTTCTCCTCATGTTCAGAAGAACCTCCTGGGTTCCAGTTTGTGCCCACTGCCCCTTGTCCTGTCACTGGGCACCACTGATAAGAGTCTGGCCCCAACCTCTTGCACCCCCACAGGTCCTTTATCTCTTGCTGAGCAGTGATCAGATTCTCTCTCAGGCTGCTCTTCTCCAGGCTCAACAGCCCCAGACCTCTCAGCCTTTCCTCTCCATAGAAATGTTCCAGGCCCTCAGCATCTCTGGAGCCTCCACTGGACTCTCTCCAGTAGTTACCTGTCTCTTGTGAACTGAGGAACTTATCATTGGGCACTGGCTTTAAAGATACCAGGAGAGAGATCTGAGACTAGAAAAGGGAGTTGTAGTAAAAAGGCAGACAGGTGCTGAAGGAAACACCAATAGAACCACCACCAAAAACTTCTGCAAGAGGATCTGTGACCAGATCTGAAGCATAGCTGTGATCATTCATTTGCAGGAGTCCTCCTTTTCTTTCTACAGTAGATACACAATGAGATGGGAGAGGCTGTGGTAGAACCATCAAGCCTCAAGTGAGATGGGAGAGGCTGTGGTGGAACCACCTGCCTCAAGTGAGATGTGGTGGAACCACCTGCCTCAAGGCTGTGGTGGAACCACCTGCCTCAAGTGGGATGGGAGAGGCTGTGGTGGAACCACCTGCCTCAAGTGGGATGGGAGAGGCTGTGGTGGAACCACCTGCCTCAAGTGGGATGGGAGAGGCTGTGGTGGAACCACCTGCCTCAAGTGGGATGGGAGAGGCTGTGGTGGAACCACCTGCCTCAAGGGATGGGAGAGGCTGTGGTGGAACCACCTGCCTCAAGTGGGATGGGAGAGGCTGTGGTGGAACCACCTGCCTCAAGTGGGATGGGAGAGGCTGTGGTGGAACCACCTGCCTCAAGCTGTCATTTAGAATCATAGAATGCACTCAGCTGGAAGGAGCCTGGAAGCCCATTTTGTCCAACCAGCCTGCAGTGAACAGGGACACCTTGAACTAGATCAGGTTGCTCAGGGCCCCATCAAGACTGACTTTGAATTTGGATGTTCAACAACCTTACATTGGGACACAAACAAATACCTCTCACCCTATTTCACTAGTTCAGAGTGGATACAGAACAGCAAGGAGAAATGGGTTAGAACATAATTTTCCACATCATCTTAGGAAGCTCCAGCTTGGATCTTCTGTCTGTTCCAACACCACAGGCGCCTGCTGTAGCAATGGATGGAGAATAATGGACCCAGGAAGCAGGAGATGTTTGTTTTTCTCATTTACAATTTGTTCATCTGAGGAAAGAAAGCAGGAGGAGGAATTCTCCTCTCAGTCTGAAAGCTTCATTTCTCCTAGCACCTAATGCAGCAATCACTAATGCTCCTTTCCATCCCAGTGAAGAGCCTCCTCATCCTCCTCCTTCACAGCCCTAGGAGCATTAGGAACACATGCCCTGAGGGAACTGGGAGACGGTGTCTCCATTTCTCTCCTTCCTTTGAGAAATTCAGTGTTTTCAGCCAAGCCCTGCTGTGTTTCTCATGGCTGGAACATTTGGATGTCCAGAGAAGGGCCAGCAGAATGCTTAGAGGACTGGTAGAGCTTCATGTGAGGAAAGCCTGAGAGCTGGGCTTGTTCACTTTGCTCAGGAGAAATTATTACCATGGAACAGGACAATAAAGGGTGGCTAGGAGGATGGAGACTCCCTTTGTACAAGGAGTCCCATGGCAACACAAGGGGTGATGGGCACAAGCTACTGCTGGGGAGATTCCCATTGGACTGCAGAAGAAAATGTTTCCCCATGAAAGCAGTTGGACACTAGAATCACCTTCCAAGGGAAGCAGTGGAGTCCTCTATATTGCACATCTGGAAGACTCAGCTGTACAGGGTGCTGGGCCAGCTCATTTCAACTCTGTTGTCACCTTGAAAAGTTGGACCAGATGATCCTCAGGGTCCCTTCCAAGATGGCATTGTGGGATTCTCATGTGGATGGCATCAGAACCTGAAGACTGACAAACCTCCTCCTTCCTTAACTTGTGCAAATGTCTCAGAAACACAAAATTGGTTTGATTGGAAAAGATTAAGACCAAGTCTCTAACTCTACCAAGGCTGGGGCTAAACCATGTCCCTCAGCACCACACCTCTGCCTCTCTGAAACACCTCCAGGGATGGGCATTCAACCACCTCCCTGAGCAGCCTGTGCCAGTCTCGGAGAACCCTTTCAGGGAAGAAGTTTCTTTCCCTGGTGCAACTTGAGGCCTTTCCTGTTACTAAGGGAGAAGAGAACAATTCCCATCTAGCTCCAACCCCCTTTCAGGGAGTTGTAGAGAGAAGTGAGGTCTCCCCTCAGCCTCCTCTTCTCCAAACTAAACAACCCCAATCCCCTCAGCTGCTCCTCACCAGACCTGTTCTTCTCCAGACCCTTCACCACCTTCATTGCCCTTCTCGGGACCTGCTCCCACACCTCAGTGTCCTTCTTGGAGTGAGGGCAACATAACACCAAGCAATTTAAACTCTACTTAGAGGAATATCCTCAGGAAGCCACTCCTTATCACTCTGTAGTTGCAGGTTTTCTTCCCCTCCAGCTGGAAAACATCAAAGCCCAGGTTCTTGAGAACTTCAAGCATTGCATTGCCTTTAATCCATCCACTTCCTGGACCTGCTTCTTTTGAAGGAGTCTGAATGTGGCATATTCAAAGGCAATGTTTGAGATTTTCCAAGACTACTTCATGGTCAGGAGCTCCCATAATGCATCCTTGCCATCTGGAGCTCGTTAGCAGCAGTGTCACCTAATGATAGATTACCAGCGATGAGAGCCCAGCTGGCTGCACACCTTCTGAAGTTTGCGTAGATGTAAAGGATGGAGTGAGCTCAGTTGGTCAGGGGCCTGGGGTGGCTATCAGTGAGAGAAAAAACTTCTTTGCTCTGAGGGTGCTGGAGCCCTGGAGCAGGCTGCCCAGAGAGGTTGTGGAGTCTCCTTCTCAGGAGAGATTCTAACCCCACCTGGCCACTGTGATCCTGGACAAAGCTGCCATGGGCGACCCTACTACAGCAGGGGGGTTGCAGTGGATGATCTCTGAAGGTCCCTGACCCACCCTCACCATGCTGGGATTTGGGGATTTTTGTCTAGAAGTTCTGCCTGGCCCATAAGCAGAACTCAGATCCATGACTCAAGAAGATTTGATTTACCTTCAAACCATGCTGAAAGAAATGGTGACCGCTCCTCAGCTCTGCTTTTGCTTGTCCTGTCTTTTGGTGGTGTGAATCCCACTTCAGCAGCACCTTGCTGTACCTATGAAATCACCAGAGGAACAGCTCTGTCACAGAATCACAGGATCACAGAATGGTTTGGGTTGGAAGGGACCTTAAAGATCATCTAGTTCCAGGTCCCTTGCCATGGGCAGAGCCACCTTCCACTAGATCAGGTTGCCCAAGGCCTCACGCAGCCTGGCACTGGACACCTCCTGTTCTGTGGCATGATGCTGCTACAAAATTTATTTCCAAGCCACAGCTGAAGTAGAACCTTTGGCCATGACCCATGCGTCCAAAAGCCTGGTGGAAAAGCTGCTGGTAAACAAAGAAAACCTGGTATGAAGCCACCCTCTTGAGACCTGTTCTGTAAGTAGGAAATGGTGCAGAAGATAACACAGCCAATTTTACAAGGCTACCTTGATGTGACCTTTGGAAGTAACAGATAAAGTGCCTGACAGGTCAATCCCAACCTCCCCTTTGTTGTTTCTCCCTTTAAAGTCACAAGAGATTCATGGAGGAGGCTGGAAGATGCAGAGCAATCCTCAGAGGCATTATTCAGAGCTGCAATGTGTCTCTGGCAGGAATCCTGCCAGCCTCTGAATGCAGCCTGGCCATAAAAGATAATTTAGCAGAAGTCAGAGAGGAAAAAAATATATCTGTGTTTCTTCCAGCAGGCTGGGCTTCTGAGTGGACAGAATGGTCATCTGCAGGAGCTCAGGGTTGGGATGTGACAGGCCACTTGCCTGCTGTTTCGGGAGCAGAAGAGACCCAGCAGATGGCTGCCACTTGGTAACATCACTGAAGATGAGCTTTCAGCTCAGAGGAACCATAACCATGTACAGAAACAGGATTTGTTCTGCCTCATGTCCTGGTTCAGGTCAGAGCTGGTCATCAGAGGAGTGCCAGAGGGTCTTCATGAAGCCCCTCTACCTTCCCAAAGGAAAGAAGGGAGAGAGACTGGTGGGGTGGGAAAGAAACTCAACCAGCTCAGATGGACAGAAGAACAATGCCATGGAATAGAGGCACAGAAACACAAACCAGCATGGAACCCAAGCCCTAATGGCAATGATGGCACCATTGACACCACTGATGCTAGGGGCAAGCACTGGGCAAGTCCCAGACTGGACTCTGGAGCAGATGGGAACCAGATTCATGAATTGGATTCTAGCACTGGATTCAGGAACACAGGGATGGGGATGGAAGGCAGAAGGGTCCTCTTGGGACACAGTTCAGTGGAGACGAGGCTTGGCCCTGCTGATCCCTCAGCTTTCTCCTGCAGATGCCATCCATGGGCTGCAATCCCTTGTTGGGCAGTTGGGAGTCCCCTGTCCTGGCTGCTTCTCCCTGCAGCTGCAGCCCAAGGTGTGGCACAAGTGTGGCAGTGCCCTTGGAATGCCCAGCAGGAATTCTCAGGCAAAGCATTTGTGCAGCTCAGCCTTTGGCAGAAACTCTCCCCATCAGCTTCTCCCTGCTAGAAGCAGCCCCTGGCTGTGCAGCCCTGCCCTGAACTTCAGCAAGTGGCTCCCTGAGCAGAGCCAGCTCTGCTCCAGCTCACAGCAGGACACCTCTCCTGCCCACAGCATCACCACTCACATCCACACCAGCCATCTGATGCCCCTGAGAGGACATTCCAGTGCCTGTCTGGGTTTGGATGAATCACTGCTAGCATAGCTTCTCTGAGCTCCAGAAAGCCCAACAGGAGCTGACACATGGCTGGTAACTCACTGAGTTGGTCGCTCTCCATTTGCTGCTGAAGACACGTGGCTGAAGGAGTGCTTCTGTTGGGCTGGCAAACACCAGCTCTCATTATCATGACAAGAAGTGGAGAGCATAGGAGGAAAAAACCCAACAAAACTCTCTGTTGTCAGCCTGGGCTTTCAATGGCATTTTGTGCAGCTTCATGTTCCCTCTGCGCTCCCCCACTGCAGCTCCCAGCGCGGCTGAGACAGCAACGAGGGAAACCTCTTCAAACTGGTGATGAACCTGCAGAGCCTGGCAGCAGGACAAAGGGCTGAGTTAAAGCTTGAAGTGATCATTAGCTCATTCCCTAGGGCATGACAAAAACGCCTGGAGCCTGGCCAGCTGTCCCTTGGAAATGGGCAAACTGGGAGGGGAGCTGCTAGCAGCAGCTAACCCTGCCCCAAAACCCCAACAAGCCCACCCCCAAAGGGCAGGAAAGGCTCTGTCAGCAGAACCCCAGCAGGGTGGGGGTTGGAAGGGATCTCTGGAGACCATTCAGTCCAAGCCCCCTGCTAAAGCAGGGGCACCCACAGCAGCTTGCCCAGGATCACAATGGCCAGGTGGGGTTGGAATCTCTCCAGAGAAGGAGACTCCACAACCTCTCTGGGCAGCCTGCTCCAGGGCTCCAGCGCTCTCACACTAAAGAAGTTTCCAGGAATCCTCTCTACTTTGCCCCAGTGAAACCACATCTGAAGTCCTGGGTCCAGTGCTGGATTCCACAGTTCAGAAGAGACAGGGAACTGCTGGAGAGAGTCCAGTGGAGGCTGCAAAGATGTTAAGGGGCTGGAACATTTCTGTGAAGAAGAAAAGCTGAGAGACCTGGGACTGTTGAGCCTAGAGAAGAGCAGCCTGAGAGGGGATCTGATCAATGCTCAGCAAGAGCTAAAGGACCTGTGGGGATCAAGAGGTAGGGGCCAGACCCTTGGCAGTGGTGCCCAGTGACAGGACAAGGGGCAATGGGCACAAACTGGAACCCAGGAGGTTCCAACTGAAGATGAGAAGAAACTTGCTTGGTGCAAGGGAGCTGGAGCCCTGGAGCAGGCTGCTCAGAGAGTTTGTGGATTCTCCTTCTCTGGAGAGATTCCAAACCCACCTGGGAAAGCTTCTATGGGTGCCCTGCTTTAGCAGGAGGGTTGGACTGGATGATCTCCAGAGGTCCCCTCCAACACCTGCTGTGATGTGGCTATGGGATTCAATGGTTAGGGCATTTGTAAAGGCTTTCTCCTGGTTTGATGTTCAGCAAGTGTCAGCTGCACAGGTTTGCTGACACTCAGCCTCAGCACTGACACTGGCACTTTGGACAGGTTGCTGTAACATCTCAAGTAGTTCCCTCCTTCATTTCTTCCTGGTTACCTTCAGGTTTTATCACTCTTGGCCCATTTTTCCTTCCCATCCCTCATGTGCCAATGACAGCAGCCAGAACTGTTAAGTCTGCGGGACGCAGGGCTGGCTTCCAGAGGCAGCACTTAGCAGCTCTGCCTTTGCCTGTATGCCCAAAGATTTGTTCAAAACCCCGAATTTTTGAGTAATTTATGACTGTTCTCCTCGTGCTGCAGATGGCTTATTGATCTGTTGCAGCTAAGTACCTGTGGTTTTGCAGAAGCAAGCACTGCTCTTCTTTGTGCTGCTCATTTGTGAGCTCCTTCCCCAGAATGAGAATTGGCTGCTATTGCCTTAATTGACTGATTCCTTAACAAGTTTCAGGCTAGCTGGAACAAAACTCATTTCAAGAAGCATCATCAGCTTCAGGTTTGTAGTTTGTTCATCATACTCACTTTGGGACATCAATCATAGAAACATAGAATCATAGGATTGTTCCAGCTGGAAAAGCCCTCTGGGTCATTGAGCCCTACCGTCAACCCAACACCACCGTGGCCATCAAACCACGTCCCACACTGTCATCTCCACACATTTCTTGAACACCTCCAGGGACAGTGACTCCACCACCCCCCTGAGCAGCCTGTTCCAATGCCTGACTACTCTGGCAGGAAAGAAATGCTTCCTCATCTCCAATCTAAACCTCCTCTGGGGCAACTTGAGGCCATTTCCTCTTGTCCTGTCACTTGTTCCTTGGGAGAAGAGCCTACTCTTCCCCAGACTAAATACCCTGGTTCCCTCAGTTGTTCTTCACCAGACCTGTTCTGAGGACCCTTCACCAGCTCTGCTGACTTTCCCTGGACCAGCTCCAGCACTTCAATGTCCTTGTTGGAGTGAGGAGCCAGAAACTGAACCCAGGATTTGAGGTGTGATCTCATCCACATGCCCAGTACAGGGGGACAATAATTTCCCAATTACACATCACCTATTCTACCTTCCACTCACCTAAGGGTGACCTTAAAAGCCACCCAGATGATGATCTTCAGGAGTGACCCAGCAGGATCAAGTGCAGATGGCACCATGAGTGGTGCAGTTGACACACCTGATTCCAACCAAGGGAACCTGGACATGCTGCAGAAGTGAGAACATGTGAATCTCATGAGGTTCAACAAGCCTCTAGGGAGACTTTCATGGCCTTGCAGTGCTTAAAGGAGCCAATCAGAAAGCTGAGGACACACTTTTGAGCAGGACAAGTGGTGATGGTTTGAACTCAAAGAGGGAGATACAGATGCAACAGGAGGAAGAAAGGCTTGACTCTGAGGGTGCTGAGAGCCTGGCCCAGGTTGCCTAGAGAGGAGGGAGATGCCCCATCCCTGGAACCATTGCAGGTCAGGCTGTTTGGGGCTGTGAGCAGCCTGCCTTAGTTGCATATGTCCCTGCTGACTGCAGGGAAGTTGGACTGGATGACCTTTAAAGGTCTCTTCCAACCTAAAGCATGCTATGATTCTATGATTCTTGTGACATTCAGCTACTTGAAGTTCAGGCAATGCAATCTGCCAACACTTGCCTGAGCTCCTCTCTAATCTGCTCCAAGCAAAAGTCACAATATTTAGACAGAAGTTGCCAGCTCATTATCTTGGAGAGCTTTCTTCTCCTACCACTGGAGCAAGAAGAGATGATACCACTGCTGCAGGGAGCGGAAAGCCCAAAGTAGACAGTCAGAATGGCTTGAGTTGAAATAGAATAGAATAGAATAGAATAGAATAGAATAGAATAGAATAGAATAGAATAGAATAGAATAGACCAGACCAGACCAGACCAGACCAGGTTGGAAAAGACCTTTGAGATCATCAAGTCCAACCTATCACCCAACACCATCTAATCAACTCAACCATGGCACCAAGCACCCCATCCAGTCTCTTCCTGAACACCTCCAGTGATGGTGACTCCACCACCTCCCTGGGCAGCACATTCCAATGGGCAATCACTCTCTCTGTGAAGAACTTTCTCCTCACCTCCCCTGGTGCAGCTTGAGACTGTATCCTCTTGTTCTGGTGCTGGTTGCCTGAGAGAAGAGACCAACCTCTGCCTGTCTACAACCTCCCTTCAGGTAGTTGTAGACAGCAATGAGGTCTCCTCTGAGCCTCCTCCTCTCCAGGCTAAGCAACCCCAGCTCCCTCAGCCTCTCCTCATAGGGCTTGTGTTCCAAACCCATCACCAAGATCTTAAAGACCATCTAGTTCCAACCCTCTGCCATGGGCAGGGACCCCTCCAATGAGATCAGGTTGCTTGAAGTCTCATCCACCCTGGTCTTAAACAAATTTGGTTTTTAATCTTCATCTCTTTTTTTTTTTCTTTCCTTTTTTCGATCTAATTATGATGAATCCAAATGAGGCCAAACCTTTGCTGTGCCAGAAGGAGTGACTTGATGATCTTTGAGGTCTCTTCCAACCTTGGTGCTACTGTGATATGCAGCCTCAAAAAGCTCTTTCTCTGTAATGAGAAGCATCAAATAACCAACCACAATCAGAGTTAGATCACATTAAAAGCTAAAAGAAGAAAGACAGACTGAGAGTTCTGTCTTCAGAATGATATCTCCTTCAGCTCCAAGGCATCATGGCTGCTGCATCAGGGAAGTCAGGCACCAGCAGCCAAACAAGATCAAAAGTTAGACAGGAATCTGCTCAGAGAAGCAAACCTTTTAGATCCTACACACAGCCCTTCAGCTAGGCCTCAGAGCTCCTGGGATGTAAGTTAATGTATGCTACAGGTAGAGCAGAGTCCTTATGACCTTAGCGGCACTCAAGAGGCTTTTGGTGTTCTTGGAAGGTCTTCTTGATGCAGATATTTTAGATCCTAGAATCACAGAATTGTTTCACTTGGAAGACACCTCTGTGATCATCAAGCTGGACTGTCAGCCATCAAACAGTGTCCCACAGTGCCATGTCCACACATTTCTTGGACACCTCCAGGCATGGTGACTCCACCACCTCCCTGAGCAGCCTGCTCCAATGCCTCACCATTCTTGCAGCAAAGAAATTGTTCCTAATATCCAACCTAAACTTTTCCTGGCATGACTTCAGGCTATTTCCTCTCATTCTATCACTTTCTATGGAACTATAGAACAGATTAGGTAGGAAAAGGCCTCTAAGATCATTGAGTCCAACCATCAACCTAAGACCACCATCCTAATACTGTGAGTTACAGTAGTGCAGGAGAATGCATGGGCAGGTAGAACATGGAAAGATTCACTCTGAGGAATAAAAATCAACTCCATATCATGGAAACTCCAGTGAAGAACCCTCCCAAGCTTCTGCTTTTGCTAATTACATACATTCATGGTTTGTAGCTCATTTCATTGCTGCAGTAATCCAGCCAACACCAAAGAGAAGATTTCAACTTGGAGCAGTCTGGTCTAGTAGAGGCCATCCTGCCAGCACCAGGGGGATTGGTACAAGATGATCTTCAAGGTCCCTTTTAACCCAAACCATTCTATGAATCTATGAATCTATGCAAATGGCAGAGGTGGGATATTAGATGGAAATCTACAGGCTGGAGTCAGAGTGGCTGGAGAGCAGCCAGGCAGAAAGGGACCTGAGGGTACTGATTGACGGCCGCCTAAACATGACCCAGCAGTGTGCCCAGGTGGCAAGAAGGCCAATGGCATCCTGACCTGCATCAGAAATAGTGTGGCCAGCAGGAGCAGGGAAGTCATTCTGCCCCTGGACTCAGCACTGCCTAGGCCACACCTTGAGTCCTGTGTCCAGTTCTGGGCCCCTCAGTTCTTAGAAGGACATTGAGACTCTTGAACAGGTCCAGAGAAGGGCAACGAGGCTGGGGAGATGCCTTGAGCACAGACCTGTGAGGAGAGGCTGAGGGAGCTGGGGTTGCTTAGCCTGGAGAAGAGGAGGCTCAGGGGAGACCTCATTGCTCTCTACAACTACCTGAAGGGAGGTTGTAGCCAGGAGGGGGTTGGTCTCTTCTCCCAGGCAACCAGCAGCAGAACAAGAGGACACAGTCTCAAGCTGCATCAGGGGAAGTTTAGGCTGGAGGTGAGGAGAAAGTTCTTCCCAGAGAGAGTTGTTAGCCATTGGAATGTGCTGCTCAGGGAGGTGGTGGAGTCACCATTCCTGGAGGTCTTCAAGAGGGGATTGGATGTGGCACTTGGTGCCATGGTCTAGTAGTCATGAGGTGTTGGGTGACAGGTTGGACTTGATGATCTCTGAAGTCTTTTCCAATCTTATTGATTCTATAATTCTATTTTGGTGTCCTTGTGAGGATAGCTCTGGTCTCCTTATTGCTGAGGAACCACTAATGACCTGACCTTCATGAACAGCCTGGAGGTAGTGAAATCTGGGAGAGAATCCCAGCATGATGGGGTTGGAAGGCACCTCTGAAGATCATCCAGTCCAACCACCCTCCTAAAGCTAGGGCACTCACAGCAGCTTGCTCAGGATCACTATGGACAGTTGGGGTTGGAACCTCTCCAAAGAAGGAGACTCCACAACCTCCCTGGGCAGCCTGCTCCAGGGCTCCAACACCCTCACACCAAACAAGTTTCTCCTCCTGTTCAGGTAGAACTGCCTGGATTGCACTCTGTGCCCATTATCCTGCTGCTCAGCAACCTCAAGTAAACCACCTCCAGAAGTTTGGTTGGACCAGGCTACCTCACTTCATTTTCTTGACCCATAATATTTTGATGGTGTGATGGGTTATGCCCATCCTGAAAGTGGCAGTGGGGAGGGCTTGTGAGAGCCTTGCTCACCCTGGAGGGCATTTTCCCCCTGGTGAACTGAGTTAGTCTGTTCCACTCCCTCTCTCTGTCCAGCAAGCCTATACAAAGGAGGACACTGCAGCCATTTAGCTTTTTCACTTCTGCCTCATGGGGACGAAAGAGAGTTGCTGCTGGCTTCCTGCTTCTCTGCCACGTGGTCAGGCCTGGTCCTCTCCCTGGTGGAGAGGCTTGGTTTTGTATTCATGTTTTCCCCATCCATCCATGTTCCTCACCCTTGTGAACCCTTCCTGTTATGGTTTTGGTTTTTATATATATATATAGTTTAAAGAAAATTCTTTACCTCTCTACTTCCAAGCCGACTCCCAATTATTTCTTGGTAGATTTGCTCCTTCCCTTTCTTTTCCTCTCTATTGGGAAAGAGGAGGGGGATGCAAGGGAGGGATTCTCAGCCTTGCCCCAATCTGAGTTCTTAAATCCCAGTTAAGGCTCAAACCAGCCCAGATGGACCAGTGTCTGTTCTTTACCAAGCTCACGTCTCTGCTCTCAAGGTCCCCAGTCCACCACATTCAGACTAGAAAGAATGTGGATAACACCATGTCACGAAGAGAGGGTGGGTTTAACGTGCCTAATGAGAGTGAGAGACTAAACCACTCTGCTAAGTGCCTCTTCACTTTGTTTTGTTGGGTTTTTTTTTAAGGAACATTTAGTTTGGAATTCAGCCCAGAAAATGCATCTGCCCCTGCGATTTACACCTCATTGGGGAAGGCTAAAGAGGGAGGACATGGAGATGATTAATTAAGGACAAGCAAATCAGTCTCACTTTGGATCTAGCAACTGTGGCTGATTTTCCTAACAGAGAAAAGCTTTTTGGAGAGTGGCTTGATCCTGAAGTGATGATTGGCTCTGTGTGTGTCTGTGCTGAGCTGCCAGGGACCAGCACAGGTGGGTTGAGCAAGGTTGTGCTTAAGGAAGGCCACCAGCAATGTATCTCAGAAGTTTTCCTTCCCCATTCCTGCACTGCTCTCTCTCTATCAGGCTTGGTTCTCTTGGCTCTCCAGTGTATTCCCAGGATGAGGCTCAAACTGTGACTTTTGAGCCACGGGATTCAGAAGATCACTACTGAGGGCAAAGCAAGCTTTCCTGAAAGTATAGAATCTTGGAGTCAGCGAGGTTGGAAAATACCTCCGAGGTCATTGAACCCAATGGCTAGCCCAGCACTGCAAGGTCACCACCAAACCATGCCACTCAGCATCACACAGACACAGCTTTGAGACCCCTCCAGGGATGGGGATTCCACCACTGCCCTGGGCAGCCTGGGCCAAGCCTGAGGGGAAGAAATTGTTCCTCATGTCCAGCCTAAACCTCTCCTGGGGCAACTTGAGGCCATTTCCTCTTGTCCTATTGCTTGTTCCTTGGGAGAAGAGACCTGGCTCCAGCCTCCCTCCATTCAGGGAGCTGTAGAGAGCCAGAAGGTCTCCCCTCAGCCTCCTTTTCTCCATTCTGAACAAGCCCAGTTCCCTCAGCTGCTCCTCAACAGACCTGTTCCCCAGCCCTTTCACCAGCTTCCTTGCCCTACTCTGAACCTGCTCCAGCATGATTATTTGGCAAAAAGATCTTCTAGTGCTGTGAAGGCTCCAGGTGTGATCCTTACCTAATGCTGGTTTAAACCAGAAACAAATGTAGGAAAGTCTGGTCCACCCTTGGGAGCTACTGAGGATGATGTCCCTTGAGTGCTTGATGGGAAACTCTGCAACTGACCAGGAAATAGAAAAGTGAAATGAAGAGCCTAAAGAAGGGTGACATCATAAGCCAGACAGGCTGGCTGCTCCACAAAAGGATGGAGATGAGTTGCAGAACCATTTAAAAACCATCCTGGGAGGCTTGGGGCAAGGAGCACCCTCAGCTTCATCCGAGAAGCAGCCAGGGAGAGGTGTGATACTAAAATTGTAGACACTGGGATATCAGAAATGAAGCAGAATAATTGCAGATGCAGGAAAGGTCAGATCAAAGCAGCAGCAGCTCCAGTTTCACCATTAGCTCCAGAATAATGTTCTTGCTGAGTGGTAAGTGATGGGTTTGGTTGGGTTTTTAATGCCATGATTGGGATTTTGCTGTTGGGTCCTATCAGATCTGACTGAAAATTTCTTCTGTATGTCAGGTCTGTCACCCTGAACATAGCCTCTGGGCTCTGGTTTCAGGGGCAAAAGCTGCTACAGCCCCATACCTCAGTCATGATCAGGCTGACAAACTCCTCCTGGGGTATCCATGGGGCATCCACCCTCTGTCCCTGCACTCCTGCCCTGTGCAACTAAAGACTTTTCCCTGGGCACCAGGCAAGGTGGCTGAGGTAAGGAACTCATTCCATGGAGCCATATATTCCAGATCCTAGAGCATTTAGGGAATGGAGGGACCTGTGGGAAATGTCCTCCCATTATCTGGCCAGAACAAGTTTTGACTGGAAGAGGCTGCCCTGGGAGGTGGTGAAGTCCCCATCCCTGGAGGCGTTCAGGAAAGGTGTGGACGTGGCACTTGAGGCCATGGTTTAATGGCCATGGTGGTGGTGGGTTGAAGGTTGGACTTGATGATCTCAGAGGTATTTTCCAACCCAAACAATTCTAGGATTCTATGATACAGTGTGTTTTTTTAGGGGAGGGGTTGGTTGGTTGGTTGGTTTTGGTTGGGTTTTTTCCCCTTCATTCCCTGAATGATAAAACTGAGCCTGAGCTCATTAGAGAGCTGAGCACTGATTTCTGAGCCTCCATTCGCACCCCTGCTCTCTGGGCACACAAATGAGGCCATTTTCCCCCACATCATGGTTATGGCAATGTTCAATCACACAGAAAAGCTCCAAGGTACATAAACCACCCCCCCGAAACGCCCACAAAACCCCAGGCACAGGGCTGAAAAAGTGGTCCTGAGGGGAACCTCTCGTGGAGTGTGGAGCAGTCTCATCACAGCCACTGCTTTCTAATTAGCAAAGCTCATGCTGAAGGCAGTTCATATATTTCCATTAATTGCAATAAGAAAGAAGGGGGGGGGGGGGGGGTCGGGGAGGAGAGGGCAAAAATTAAGGAGTAGAGTGGTGAAAATATTTGGAGGCTGAGGATTTAAGCCTTGCTGGAAACATCATTACATCCAGCACTACCAAAAATCAATGGCATGTATTTTAATTAAACAGATATTAATCCACCACTAACAGACTGGAGCTACCCAGTCAATTTTCTGATTGTAAATCTGCTTCTGCTAATACAAAGGGAAAATAAACCGTTCCTCTTCCAAGCCGCCGCTCGCATTTGGGAAGAGGGGGAGGCGGGGGGGGGAAGAGGGTGGGGAACCTGCGACCAGCACAGCTTTTTAGTAGCTCCCATCCCATCATTATTCATCAGGTTGACAGCATAAAGACCCTTTTTATCCATCCTCCATTTCAGCTCTGAGAGGACCGAGGCAGTTTGCGAGCCACGGCCTCGCGCGCCAGTCTCAGGACACCGCTGATAATATTGGCAATAAATAAAGCAGCGGCAATTCTGGCTGGAGGTGAAGACAACATCTTCTGCCTGGGCTGTACATCATCCATTATCCTTGTTTATGGAGTGTGTGTGGGGGGTGTTAATATTAACTAATTCATCTTTTAAATGCATTCCCCCAGCCTCATGAGTTCGATGGGCAAGAGCTTCAAACTCGGTAATATTTTGGTGTTGCAAAGCTCTCTCCGCCTGAGAGTTTGGCTCTCTCCCAGTGAGTTTGCCATCTGGTGAGGGGTGTGACCAGGCTCAGCTTATCACACAATCATAGAATTGTTTGGGTTGGAAAAAGACCTCGAAGATCATCAAGTCCAGCCATCAACCCAACAGCACCATGGCCATCAAACTGTGTCCCAAAGTGCCATGTCCACACATTCCTTGAAGGGCCTCAAGGATGGTGACTCCAACCCCTCCCCAGGCAACCTGTTCCAGTGCCTGGCAATCCAGTTCCAACCCCCTGCCATAGTCAGGGAAACCTTCCACTAGACCAGCTTGCTCAAAACCCCATCCAATCTGGCCTTGAACACTTTCAGGGAGGGGCCATCCACCACCTCCCTGGGCAGCCTGTTCCAATGCTGACCACTCTTGGAAAGAAATTCTTCCTGATCTCCAACTTAAGCCTCCCTGGCACAATTTCAGGCCATTTCCTCTCAACCTATTACCTAATACAAGGGAGAAGAGACCAACCTCATTGCCTCCATAACTGACAACATTTCCTGGCCCAACTGCTCTGTCTCCTTTGCCACACACCACATCTGCCCACAGCTTCCATCACTCTGGGATAAAACTCACTGGGCATCTCCCTTCCACGCTGCATCGGTCCCACCTCAGGCTGACACCAGGAGCTGACTTTCCCCTTGATGCCAGCAACGCCAGCTGTAGCAGACAGCTGGAGAATTTAAACACAATTACCTCAGAGTGCATCCCCCCTGCATTCATTAGCAAGGTGTTGATTAATTGGAGTTAAAGTGCACAAAATGACATTGAAAACTTCAACAGCTTTGTACCTGCATGAGCCAAAACTGAGCTGTTACCCCTGTGAGATCCTACTTCACCTGCTTTGCAGAGTTAGATCCTCTGTAGAGTTACAGATGTGTCCATCTCTGGGCCCCCAACACAGGAAGGATATAGACTTGCTGGAGAATGTCCAGAGGAGGCCACAAAGATGATCAGAGGGCTGGAGCTCTTTCCCTACAAGGACAGGCCAAGAGAGTTGGGGTTGTTCAGCCTGCAGAAGAGAAGGCTCCAGGGACACCTTGGAGGAGCCATCCAGTACCTGAAGGGGACCTACAGGATGGTTGGGGAGGGACTGTTTAGAAGGGTTTGTGGTGATAGGACAAGGGGCAATGGTTTTTAAACTGGAGCAAAGGAGATTTAGGTTGGACATTAGGAGGAAGCTCATCACAGCAAGGGTGGTGAGATATTGGCAGAGGTTGCCCAGAGAGGTGTTGAAGCCCCATCCCTGGAGACATTCAAGATCCAACTTGATGGAGCTCTAAGCAGCCTGATATATCACAGTATCACCAAGGTTGGAAGAGACCTCAAAGATCATCAAGTCCAACCTGTCACCACAGACCTCATGTCTATACCATGACACCAAGTGTCACGTCCAATCCCCTCTTGAATGGGATGGGAACTCCACCACCTCCCTGGGCAGCACATTCCAGTGGCTAACTACTCTCTCTGGGAAGAACTTTCTCCTCACCTCAAGGCTAAACTTCCCCTGGTGCAGCTTGAGACTGTGTCCTCTTGTTCTGGTGCTGGTTGCTAGAGAGAAGCGAACAACCCCCTTCTGGCTACAACCACCTTTCAGGGAGTTGTAGAGAGCAATGAGGTCTCCCCTGAGCCTCCTCTTCTCCAGGCTAAGCAACCCCAGCTCCCTTAGCCTCTCCCCAGCCTTGTTGCCCTTCTCTGGACCTGTTCAAGAGTCTCAATGTCCTTCTAAGAACTGAGGGGCCCAGAGCTGGACACAGGACTCAAGGTGTGGCCTAACCAGTGATGAGTCCAGGGGCAGAATGACCTCCCTGCTCCTGCTGGCCACACTGTTCCTGATGCAGACCAGGATGCCATTGGCCTTCTTGGCCACCTGGGCACACTGCTGGCTCATGTTTAGGCAGCTGTCAATCAGCACCCCCAGGTCCCTCTCTGTTTGGCTGCTCTCCAGCCACTCTGACCCCAGCCTGTAGCTCTGCATGGGGTTGTTGTGGAGCAGCACCCAAAGTGCAGCACCCAGCATTTGGATTTGGTGAATGCCATCATATTGGACTCTGCCCATGTGTCCAGTCAGTTGAGGTCCCTCTGCAGAGCCCTTCTGCCCTCTAACTGACCAACATCCTCTCCCAACTTGGTGTCATCTGCATGTAGTTGGAGGTGTCCCTGCTCACTGCAGGTGGGTTGGACAAGATGACCTTTGAGAGCCCCTTCCAACCCAACGCATTCTGTGATTCTGTTAAATATTGTTCTTTTCTTTTAAACAAGTGCTCTTTCACTCTTATTTTGTGATACTGCCTCCAGTTCCCTCTGTGAGCTGCAGCACAACCCCAGGTTTGTGGTTCCCTTATCAAATATGCGCTTCCCAAGGCTTTGATGTCTCCTGTTGCATGCAGAACACGGAGCTGTGCTGGCTCACGCCGGCAGAGAGAAACACTGCCCAGCACATCACCCCTCCCATATTAATGTAACCACCAAGTGCTCCAGGAGCTCACTCCTGCTCCCCTGGGGCTGCCTCTCCACCACAGCCACAGCCCAAGACACATCACCTGCTGTCATTCCTCAGCAACATTCCAAACTTTTATTTTCCACTTAGAATTGGAGACTTGACATTTCCCCCTCCATTCTTGTTATTTCCAGTACCAGCCTTCTCATCCCTGCGTGGGTTCTGTTCCCTGCTTGATCAAAGGTGGCACTGAGCACTGTTCAAATGCCTTGCAGTCTTTATCTGGTGGAGATCACAGAATCACAGAATGCCCAAGGATCACCTGGTCCAACTCTCTGAGCATTCTAACCTTTCATCTCCTCTTTCAGGTGTTCAACAGCTGAAAAATCAACCTGGAACCCCCACCTGGAGAAAAGAAGACTGAGGAGAGACCTTCTGGCTCACTACAACTCCCTGAAAGGAGGTTAGATGGAGGGGGGTTCAGTCTCTTCCCCAAAGAACAAGTGATAGGACACCAGGAAATGGCCTCAAGGTACACCAGGGGAAGTTTAGGTTGGACATGAGGAACAATTTCTTCCCCTTGAGGGCTGTCAAGGCCTGGCCCAGGCTGCCCAGGGCAGTGGCAGAGTCCCCGTCTCTGGAAGGGTTTGAAAGCTGTGGAGATGTGGTGCTGATGGATGTGGTTTAGCACCAGCCTTGGGCAGAGCTAGAGAATGGTTGGAGTCAATCATCTTAAAGGTCTTTTCCACCCAAAACAATCCTCTGATTCTATCTTGGGTGATAAAAGACTACTAATAACACTGGAGATGATACTGAGCTGCAACAACAGTGAGGGCAAGGAGAACCATTTCAGTGAAGAAGTCTTTCCTAATATCCAACTTAAACCTTGCCTGGCGCACCTTCAGGCTGCTTCCTCTCATTCCACCACCTGATACTAGGGAGAAGAGGCCAACCCCTACCTTAGTCCAACCTTCTTTCAGGGAGTTGTAGAGAGCCTCCTTTTCTCCAGGCTGAACAACCCCAGGTTCTTTTTCCAGCTGTTCCCCACTTAAAACAGGAGATGAAGAGTTGGACTACTTGAAAAGTTGGACCAGAGGATCCTTGAGGTCCCTTCCAGCTTGGCATTCTGTGATGCAATCCACCATCCAACAACTTCTCCAGCACCTAGAGGAACTGCCTGGGATACCTGCTGAGGCAGTGTCACATCAGAGAGACAGGTCTGCAATAAGGATAGAATATAGAATCCTAGAAGTGTTTGGGTTGGAAAAGCCCTCTGAGATCAGCGAGTCCAACCATCAACCCAGCACCACCATGGCCATTAAGGGTGCCATGTCCACAGGTTTCCTGAGCACCTCCAGGCATGGGGACTCCACCACCTCCCTGGGTAACCCCAAGTGATGCTGTTATGAGTGCAGCAGCAGGGCTGACTCGTTACTAGTGCAGGGTCTTGGGGGTTGTTATGAATGTCAAACACCCAACCCAAAGTGAGGGAGTCCTTCAGAGCTCCTCTTCCAATCGCCGTGATGCCATCAATAATTAAACCGCACCGTGACCTAAATAAATGATACGATCAGAGCTCATCTCAACACCACTTGTCACAGACCAGGCTTGTCTGATGCTCTCTGGGGTGTGAGCACTCAGCCAGACAGCAGCAGTCCTTCAGGTGTAATTAAATCCATCTGTACATCGTCAAGCAAGAAACGTCCTCAAGCAACCACCGCGCCGCTGTCACTTGGAACGGAGTGGGTCACTCTGCCATCAGACAGCTGGTCAGACTGGGGTTGTGTGGACAAGAAATGAAAACAAAAAATCCCATTCCACAAACCTTTTTTGGCATATTTAGGAAAAACAGAACTCTCGAGGTTGGGAGAGACCTCTGAGATCATCAAGTCCAACCTCTCGCCCAGAGCGCGCAATCCTGCCGCTGCTGTTGAGACGCCGCCACTAAACCACATCCCTCAGCACCACATCCACAGGGGTTCTAAACACCTCCAGGGATGGGGACTCCACCAGGGATGGAAACAAGAACAGTGCCCTGGAACAGAGACAGAGACAAAAAATAACATGGAACCCAAACCATGATGGTACCATTGGAACCACTGATGCTGGGGTAATCATAGTATCATAGTATCAGTCAGGGTTGGAAGGGACCACAAGGATCATCTAGTTCCAACCCCCTGCCATGGGCAGGGACACCCTACACTAGATCAGGCTGGCCAGAGCCTCATCTAAGGCACTGGGCAAGTCCCAGACTGCACTCAGCAGCAGATGCAGCCCAGCCCGTGGCAGGAACTCTCCCCATCAGCTTCTCCCTGCTAGAAGCAGCCCCTGGCTGTGCAGCCCTGCCCTGAACTTCAGCAAGTGGTTTCTGAGCAGAGCCTGAGCTGGGAAGTCCCAGCCCTGACCAGATCCAGCTCTGCTCCAGCTCACAGCAGGACAGGAGATCAACACCAGCCCCACACCATCCTGACTCCCTGGAGCCCACCTATACATGCAGGGACATGCTGGCAGTGCAGGTGAGTAAACAGCAGCTGCATCATAGGCCTGAAAAACAGTCATTTAGGATTCAAAACCATCTCAAGTCTCTTTTCTCCACAGTGCCTGCTGCTGAGCCCTGTGCATCAAGATGCTGCCAAACACAGGAGACAGCAGCAACAAAACAAGGTAGGTTCCTAAAGTCCCCAGAAGAGGCCCTTCTCATAGCAATTTGCCATCAAGAGACAAAGTATGAAATAGTAGGAAATCATGAGGCAGACTGTTCTCATGAAATTTTCAGCTCAAGAGGTTCAGAGCCTGTGGAAAACTACCTGAGCTTCTGGTTCCTTTCTGAAAAACAAATCAAAGCTGGGGGAAGAAACTGGCTGAAGTGTTATTGCAAAACATTCCTTACTGACATGTTTGCTGTCTAGCTCTGACACTCCATCAGATCACAGAAGCACAGAGTCCTTTGGGTTAGAAAAGCCCTCTAAGGTCATCAAGTCCAACCATCAAGCCAACACCACCATGGCCACTGCACCATGTCCCCAAGTGCCACGTCCACAGGTTTGTTGAATACCTCCAGGGATGATGACTGTTGGTTCAGCTCCAGGCTCAGTATCTGGGCTGGGTAATGGAGGATGTTCAGGGGCTGTGATGAGCAGGAGGATGAGTTGATTCATGGCAAGAAAGCTGGAGAATGGCCTGGAGAACAGGTCTGGTGAGAAGCAGCTGAGGGAACTGAGGTTGTTAGGTCTGGACAAGAGGAGGCTGAGGGGAGACCTCATTGCTCTCCACAAGTCCCTGAAAGGAGGCCGGAGTGAGGTGGGGGTTGGTCTTCTCTCCCTAATATCAGGTGATGGGAGAGGGCATGGCCTGATGTTGTGCCAGGGGAAGTTTAGGTTGGAGTCCTGCAGTGACAGAACAAGGGGCAATGGCTTCAAGCTAGTGAAGAGCAGATTTAGATTAGATATCAGAAAGAAGTTCTTCACTATGAAGTTGGTAGAACACTGGAACAGGTTGCCCAGGGAAGTGGTTGAGGTCCCTTCCCTGGAGATATTCAAGAGGAGGCTGGACGAGGCTCTGGGCAACATGATCTAGTTGGGGATGTCTCTGCTGACTGCAGGAGGTCAGACTGGATGACCTTTGCAGGTCTCTTCCAGCCTGGACCATTCCATGGTTCAGAAAAGCTTCTTTCCTGCAAGAGTGGTCAGGCATTGGAGCAGGCTGCCCAGAGAGGTTGTGGAGTCTTCTTCTTTGGAGGGATTCCAACTGCCCCTGGTCATTGTGTTCCTGGGCAAGCTGCGGTCAGTGTCCCTGCTTTAGAATCATAGAATCAATAAGGTTGGAAATGACCTCAGAGATCATCAAGTCCAACCTGTCACCCAACACCTCATGACTACTAAACCATGGCACCAAGCGTCACGTCCAGTCCCCTCTTGAACACCTCCAGGGATGGTGACTCCACCACCTCCCTGGGCAGCACATTCCAATGGTGAACAACTCTCTCTGGGAAGAACTTTCGCCTCACCTCCAGCCTAAACCTCCCCTGGTGCAGCTTGAGACTGTGTCCTCTTGTTCTGGTGATGGTTGCTTGAGAGAAGAGACCAACCCCCTCCTGGCTACAACCTCCCTTCAGGTAGTTGTAGAGAGCAATGAGGTCTCCCCTGAGCCTCCTCTTCTCCAGGCTAAGCAACCCCAGCTCCCTCAGCCTCTCCTCACAGGGCTGTGCTCAAGGCCTCTCCCCAGCCTTGTTGCCCTTCTCTGGACCTGTTCAAGAGTCTCAATGTCCTTCTAAGAACTGAGGGGCCCAGAAATGGACACAGGACTCAAGGTGTGACCTAGACAGTGCTGAGTCCAGGGGCAGAATGACTTCCCTGCTCCTGCTGGACACACTATTCCTGATGCAGGCCAGGCTGCCATTGGCCTTCTTGCCACCTGGGCACACTGCTGGCTCATGTTCAGCCAGCTGTCAACCAGCACCCCCAGGTCCCTCTCTGTTTGGCTGCTCTCCAGTGTGACCGGTTTAGGCTGTGCCTTTAAGAAAGGGACACTTTCTGAACACTCTGGGCGAATGTTTTGATATTAGAATGAAAACAATGATATGCTAATTCAATTTCATTGGTGGGACCCAGTTGTAGTTTTTTGTTTAGTCTTTCAGTCAGGGAGTCAGTCTGCAGTCGTTTTCTTCTTCCCTCTGTGCTGTGAGCTGGCTCGTTTCTCTCTACGATTCCTTTCTAACCAGATAAGAAAACTAACTTTTTGCATTCGCTTTGAGCTTTAACAAATTTTTCCCCTTTTAATTACCTTCCTTTCTCTCTCTCTCTAACCCTTTTGGGATAAAAGGGGAGGTAGGGAGGGAGAAGGGAGGGGCAGGCCGAACCCCCTGGCCGCAGGGGGTTGGGGAAAGGTTTCCTGTATTACATACATTGCTGTATATTTCTGTATATATTGTAAATATTGTATGTTTTTGTACATATTCATTGCATTCCATATCTGCTTGTAAAATACAGCTTTCATCTGCTTCTCTGGCTGAGTTAGCTGTGGAATTCTTTTGTGTGTGGGGGGAACTTTCCTACTCCACCACATCCAGCCACTCTGACCCCAGCCTGTAGCACTGCATGGGGTTGTTGTGGCCAGTGTGTAGAACCTGGCACTAGGACGTGTTCAATCTCATGCCCTTGGACTCTGCCCATGTGTCTAGCCTGGCAAGGTCCCTCTGCAGAGCCCTTCTACCCTCTAACAGATCAACACCTGCCCCCAGCTTGGTGTCATCTGCAAACTTACTGATGACTGACTCAATGCCCTCATCCAGATTATCAGTGAAGATATTAAAGAGGATGGGGCCCAGCACTGATCCTTGGGGCACACCACTAGTGCCTGGCCTCCACCTGGATGTGGCACCATTCACCGCCACTCTCTGGGCTCAGCCTTCCAGCCATCAGGGGCTTGCACTGGATGGTCTCCAGAGGTCCCTTCCAACCCCGACCACTCTGAGATTTGGGGATTAATAGTCTCTGAGGCCACACTTTTGACTTTCAAACATTCCAGACACAAATAATAGCCAATTTCCAATTAGAAAGGATAATCTCCTGTCAGAAAGAACAGTAAGCAGAGTGAATAATTTAAAAGCTTTGGGGATATAAAGATTTACTGGATGTCCCAACAAGCCAGAAGCTTTGATTAATGGTTAAAAATAGAAAACAGGGATGGAATTAAGTTGTACAAGATCCCCTCAAATAATCATTTTCACACTGTTAATGCCGTGTGAAATGTTTTCGCTGCATGAAACAACCTGCCCGTCTCATTTCCCTGATTAAAACAGATTGATCCCTAATTCATTTCTGAAGAGACTCATTTGGAATTCATTTCCCAAATTCAGGACCAAAAAACAAAAAGACTATATATATATATATATAAAATTATAAAACCAGTAAGGGGGTTGTAACATTTAAAGCTTTAAATTGCAACGATGGCAGGCTAAACATGAGCCTGCAATGTGCCCAGGAGGCCAAGAGGGCCAGTGGCATCCTGGCCTGCATCAGGAACAGTGTAGCCAGCAGGAGCAGGGAGGTCATTCTGCCCCTGGACTCAGAACTGCTTAGGCCACACCTTGAGTCCTGTGTCCAGTTCTGGGCCCCTCAGTTTAGGAAGGATGTTGACTTGCTGGAAGGTGTCCAGAGAAGGGCAACAAAGCTGGGGAGGGGTCTGGAGCACAGCCCTGTGAGGAGAGACTGAGGGAGCTGGGGTTGTTTAGCCTGGAGAAGAGGAGGCTCAGGGGGGACCTCATTGCTGTCTACAACTACCTGAAGGGAGGTTGTAGCCAGGAGGGGGTTGGTCTCTTCTCCCAGGCAACCAGCACCAGAACAAGAGGACACAGTCTCAAGCTGTGCCAGGGGAGGTTTAGGCTGGAGG